>OZ008368.1:114025486-115225486 GCA_963931995.1 Phaonia tiefii | reverse complement strand
TACGTTCGCTATTTACATGAAACCAAGTGTCACGCCGGACCTCAAGCCCTGATTGCCATTATTCGCCAGCGGTTCTGGATACCTAGTACAAGAAAAATCGTACGTTTTGTGACTGGACGCTGTCTCCGCTGCTTTAAGTGCCGTCCAAAACTGGAAAGTCAAATTATGGGAGACCTACCATTGGATCGAGTAAATATTTCAAAACCTTTTACGACAACGGGTGTAGACTTTTGTGGTCCAGTGATGACGACTCTCAAACAACGGGGAGTCAAGCTAACCAAGAGTTATATATCAGTCTTTGTATGTTTTGCCACAAAGGCTGTCCATATGGAAGTTGTTTCAGACTTAACGTCTAAAGCCTTTATAGCGGCGTTGAAAAGATTTGTAGCACGAAGGGGATTGTGCTCAAAATTGTATTGCGACAATGCGACGAATTTTGTTGGCGCAAGGCGTGAACTGGAAGAGTTTAGAAAGATGTTTTGCGAGCAACAAACGCAAAATGAAATATCTCGCTATTGTGCGGTGACGGGCATCGAGTTTCATCACATTCCACCTCGCGCCCCCCACTTTGGTGGACTGTGGGAAGCGGCGGTAAAGTCCGCCAAGTATCATTTGAGTCGAATTCTTGGGATGTCATACCTCACCTTTGAGGAGCTTAGTATAGCGGTAGCCGAGATAGAATCAATTTTAAATTCGAGACCGTTAACGACTATGTCGAACGATCTAAACGACGAAGAAGTTCTGACGCCTGCACATTTTTTGATTGGTGGTCCACTGACCACTGTAGCGGAACCGCTTGTTCATCATAAAAACATTCCGAGTCTTAATCGCTGGCTACGTATCACAGCCATGCAGCAGCATTTTTGGAAGAGGTGGTCGACGGAGTACCTCCATGAACTGCAACGTCGTTCCAAGTGGACGAAAAGTCAACGCAACATTGAAGAAGGTGATATCTTATTAATAGCCGAAGATAACTTACCACCTAAACAATGGCTTCTTGGAAGAGTCATCAATGTAATTAGAGACGAGTCTAACTACGTGCGAGTTGTGGATCTTAAAACAAAAAAGAGTGAGGTGCGACGAGCACCGATTCCGAAGCAGGGCCAATAGAGGTTGACGCATCCGTCGGATACATCAAGGGCGTCGGCATGTTGAGTATTCAAGTAGTCATTTATTAAATTTTCGTTGTATATTAAATTTTATTAAGCTGTTCCCATATATTGTGACGAAGAAAAATGTTTCGTTAATATGATTTTATTAGTATGGCAACATTCAATTATAATATCGAAAGAGGTAGTTAAGCTAAAGAAGAACTGAAAGAATTATTGTGTTCTTAGCATTGAATATCGAAGGACATTGGTCCGCAAATAAATATAATATTATAACGTTGTTTGAAGTTGCGCGTTTTATTTGAATTTTAATAGATTGGAAGGCTCGTACAAACGCTTACGAGTGGACAAATGTCTTCCATCGCCTGGGATGATCACTAATCCAGGATAAAACCACAGTGGAGTCAGTCCATCCAAAAGTTGCAATGGTTTCATAATATATAGCGCGTTTTACATTCAACATGAGTTTGACCATAAGTTGAGCTGCACACAGCTCCAGCCGTGGTAATGTTATTTGCTTGATTAGAGCTACTCTGGTCTTCGCAGTAAGCAGTGTTGTCGAAATTTCTCCAGTTGGTTTTATGATACGTATGAAAATGGTAGCTGCGTATGCCAACTCTGATGCGTCTGAAAACCCATGCAGTTCAACCCTGTTGTCAACTCCGTATTGACACCACCTCGGAATTTTCAATGTTTTGATTTCTTTGATACCTGCCTGAAGTCGCATCCAATCAGTTTTTAAATTTCTGGGAAGATCTTGATCCCATGATATGCCCTTGAACCACAATCGCTGCATGAAAATCTTCAAGGAAATCACCACTGGCGACAGCCACCCAACAGGGTAAAATATCCTCGATATGTCGGACAGAACTCGCCGTTTAGTTAATGTCCCTGGACCATCGTCTAGACAAACGCTATATTGAAATGCATCCAGCTTGACATTCCAAACCAAACCCAATGTCTTCACAGTCTCCGAATCGTCAATGATTAACTCTGATGACGCTGCCTTCTGGTTCAATTTTATGTCGTCCAAAAATTGTTTTGAATTGGATGACCACTTGCGGAGATTGAACCCAGCACTTGCTAACATTGCACATATGTTGACTTGAAGATTTCTTGCTGCTTCGACATCTGGGGCACAAGACATGTAGTCATCGACATAGAAGTTGTTTATGATTTCTTGTGCTGCCTGTGGCATATTCTTAGCATTATCAAATGCTACTTGTTGTAAAGTGCGCGTAGCCAAGAATGGGGCTGATGCAGTTCCATACGTCACAGTGGCAAGCTCGAAAGTTGTGGGATGCTCATTTATCATCATCCGGATGTATCAGCACCTGCCGGTACATTTTCTCGTCGTCGGCTGTAAACCCTATTGCAAACTTTCGAAATTTGAGCAAAATGGTAAACAGATCATTTTGTACTGTAGGTCCAACTAAGAGATGTTCATTTAGTGAAAGGCCATTCGATGATTTGCATGACGCATCAAACACAACGCGCAATTTTGTTGTTTTGCTCGCAGGCTTCAATACCGCATGGTGTGGCATGAAATACCGTTGACAAGATGAACTGGAAGCAATCTCCATATGATGTAGCACCTTATACTCCTCCATAAACTTGCAGAAATCAACCTTGAGCTCAGGATTCCTTGTGAATTTGTTCTCCATTGATTCAAGTCTCTTCAACGCAGCTAACCTTGATTCGCCAAGTTCTACCGTATTATGTTTGAACGGTAATCTGATCATAAATCTGCCATCAGGCAATCGTTGACTATGATCCACAAAAGTTTTTCAGCTTTCTCCTCTTCTGGGCTCAAATGTTTAGTAAGGGACTGGCATTCCTCGGTTTCCCAAAAGCGCTATAATTGCTGATCTAAATTTGTCTGAACGTGGGCCACGAATGTTGAACTGGCTGCTTGGTCGTTGACGCTTCCCATTATCACCCAACCAAATATCGTTTCAAATGCTGTTGGGGACACTGACGGGTGAATAATTTTGCCTTGTAAAACACAGTGTCCAAATACGTCAGCGCCAAGAATAACATCAATGCGGTTTCTTTTGTTGTACCCAATGTCAGCAAGTTGCAACTGTTCAAAGAATTTTAATTTATGACTGGTGTCGGTTAGTGGTGGTATATATTGTGTGAGAGTCAATAGGCAATGAGCCTGAACGACCATTGACTTGTGATTAGTTTCGACTTCCATTTGAACCTTTCTGTTGCACAGAACCTTTTCCTTTCGAAATTTTAAAAACACAAATTATTTTTCCACTGGAAACGGTGTACAATAGTTTTTGGACTTTATTGTTCCAATTCTTATAGACAACTAACTTATAATGTTTTCTTTTTGTCGCGGGCCACCAAATCCATAAACATAGAACGACAGTTAATATGAATAGAGAATGTAAAAGAAATAGCAACAACAATACAACAGCTGAGTGACCAACTGAAGCAAACGACTTCGTCAGCGCTGTTGTTGTTGTTGCTATATTCTTTTGCATCGATAATGTAAACAACAAGCAAAAACACCACAGTTACTTTAAATGCAAAATCTTAGGTACATATGTATGTGCATACAGATGTGCGTACATACATATATAGAGCAAAAGGAGTAACAATAACAGCAGAGCGACTTAACGAAACAAATGAAGTAAATATCTTCGACTGCGCTGCTGTTATTGTTATTACTTATTGTATCGATGTCGTAGGCAAATAGCAACAACAACAGTCATACCGGTTAAACCAAAATAGACTACAGTATGAATGTTGTTGTTGCTGTAATATTATAAGAAGCAAAAAGGGATGTTAGGGTGGCCCGCAATTATGCGATAAAATAATTTAAAATATAATTTAATAATTTAATGTTGGCGATCTCATCCGACATGCTCCCCCCGTTGAAAGGGCTCTCTTTCAAGCATCTTGGGAAGGTAATGGAGCCACCTTATGAATGGGACGCCGAAAGCAACCAGACTTCGTCTTCAGCTCGACCACTCGAACTCGTCCATCAGTGCCGGCTATAGATTTGAGCACCCGAGCCAAAAGCCATTGTTGTGGTGGGGTGTTGTCTTCATGGACAATAACTAGCTGGCCTTCTTCGATGTTTGGGTTTACGTTGAGCCACTTTGTGCGTTGTTGAAGCGACAAAAGATAATCTCGAGACCACAATTGCCAAAATTGTTGTTTCAAAAACGAGATCCGTTGCCAACGAGTGAGCGACGTTTGCTTGGTGATATCAAAATGTTCATCAGGAATGGCGACTAAAGATGACCCAATGAGCATATGACCTGGTGTTAATGCTTCACCATCGTTGGGGTCATCTGACAACGGTGCAATTGGACGAGAATTTAAAATGGCCTCGATTTCTATGATAAGAGTCTGCAGCTCTTCGAAAGTGAGATACGATTGGCCAATATTCTTTATAAGAAGGGTTTTGGCCGACTTAACGGCTGCTTCCCACAATCCACCGAAGTGTGGGGCACGAGGAGGGATAAAACAAAATTCAAAACCCATTTGGTTGGAATACGATTTCAAGTTGTGGACAACGTCTTGGTGAAACAGGGCATCTTTAAGCCTCGTCAGCTTATTATGAGCTCCAACGAAATTAGTGGCGTTGTCGCAATACAACCGGTGGGGTATTCCACGTCGACCAACGAAACGCTTAAGGCACAATATAAAATTTTTTGTAGATAGGTCCGAAACGAGCTCCAAATGTGTCGCTTTCGAACTGAAACAAACGAACACGGCAATATAAGTTTTGTAGGGCCCCTTACCACGAAAACGATATGATGTAAGACAGGGACCACAAAAATCGACTCCAGCTACTAAGAATGGGCGTTGAGATCGAAGACGATCAGCTGGCAGATTACCCATGATCTGCTCCATAAGTTTTGGCTTGTGTCGAAAGCAGTGCACACACTCACGAACCACCTTTCGAACAAGATCTCTGGCGTTAATTACCCATATCTTCTGACGCAGGATGCCCAGTAAAACCTTCGGACCAGCATGTAAATGTAGTCGATGCAAATATTCGACATACAGTTTGACAAAACGGTGCGTTTTGGGCAACAACGCAGGAAATCGAGCATCGTATGGTATGGGTGCATTTGATAATCGTCCACCAACTCTAAGTATAACCACGGAACCATTTTCCACTGTCATTTCATTCAAAAATGGTGTTAATTTTTGCAAAGATGGCTGAACTACATCTCCTTTAGCCATGGCAGCGATATCATCTTTAAAATTGTTTCGTTGTATATAAGCCACAATTCGCCAAAATATGTTTTCCCACTCATACGGTTGCACATGTGTAAGGTCCTTGGGTTTCATCAGTCGGTCTACTGGGCATCTGTTAAAGAAACGAAAAACATAAGCAAGTATACGAATAATTTTAACATATGATGAATGCTTATCGATTATCTCCTCTATGATTGATGGTGTGACGTCAGAACATTTGAAGACTGCTGCTTTTCTGCACTCCATTGGTAGTTCAGACACTACCACCTCAGTTTTCGGCCAGTTTGACTGATTCTCTTGAAGAAAAGTTGGCCCGTTGAACCAAATTGTATTAGGCAACTCTTGAGCACTGCAGCCACGAGAAACTATGTCAGCTGGGTTACTTTTCGAAGGAACGTGTCTCCAACAAACATCTCTATTAGTGTCTTGAAGTTCTGAGACACGATTTGCGACGAAACAAGGTTTAGCCATTGAAGAACTATTTTCGAATCGGTCCAAAAGTAGGTCGAAGATGCAAATTTGGCGATTTTTGGTTTAATTTTGAGCCAAGTCTTACTTAGCAACGCAGCGGCGAGGTAGCGACTGTGCTTTTATGGGGGCTACCTTCGACTTGGCAATTAACAATGTTGTTTTGTACGCACCTTTTGTAAACACACGATAGTAGATGCAGCATCCATATGCCCGTTGAGATGCATCTGCGAACCCATGAATTTCGCCACGACTTTCAAAGGACGTGCTGACATATCGAGGTACTCCAATTTTTTGAATAAACGGCAAGTCATTTTGTATTTGCAGCCAAAGTGTTTTGAGGTGACCACTTATGACGTCGTCCCAACCACATTGTTGAACCCAAGTTTCTTGGAGTAAAATTTTGCATCGAATCACAATGGGGCTCAATATTCCGAGTAGATCGTAGATTTTTGCAACAACAGATAATATGGACCTCTTTGTGGGAACGGTTATTTCGGGCAACTCGAATCTAAAGCAAAATATGTCTAGCTGTGGTTTCCAAGACATACCCAGAGCTTTGGTGACGTCATCATCACCAATTTTGATCGATATTTCAGCATCGTGATTTGACGGCAACATTTCGGTACAGTTGCTATTCCATTTAGCCAACTCCAATCCATGCAATTTTAACATGTGGACCAATTCAGTTTTCTTTCCTAACAATGTATTTAAGTCGTTAGCACCAGTGAGAACATTGTCTACATAAAGGTCTTCGCGAAGAACTGTTGCGCCAAGGGGAAATGAGGATCCATATTTATCTGCAATGAAGAACAAACTACGAACTGCTAAAAATGGAGCAGACGATAACCCATAAGTAACAGTGTTAAGTTGGAATACTTTTAGTTCTTCTGCTTTACAAGTGCGCCACAATATAAGTTGATATTTTCGATCTTTTTCATCGATATAGAATTGGCGATACATTTTTGAAATGTCTGCAGTAAGAGCAAACTTGTTCAAACGAAACGAAAACAATGTGGTGACTAGGTCCTGCTGAATCGTAGGGCCTACCATGAGTATATCATTTAATGAATGATTTGACGAAGTTCGAGCCGACGCATCAAAGACGACCCGAATTTTTGTTGTGGTACTTTGCGGTCTGAGAACACAATGATGTGGTATAATATAATTCGGACCATTCAACGAGCGATTGTAGGGCGACATGTGCCCCAATGACGAATATTCTTCCATAAACTGTACATACATAGACTTTAAGGTTGCATCACGCTCCAAGCGTCTCTCGAGCGACAAAAAACGCCTTTGAGCCATTTCAAAAGAGTCTCCTAAGATTCCCGGCGATTTCTTAAATGGCAGACGGACTTGAATTCTGCCATTTTGAACGATGCAGACGCTTTCTGCAAAGTGCCGTTCACATTCTTCTTCTTCTTGCGAATATTTTGAAGGAGATGTAACATATTCCTCTACTTCCCAGAATTGGTTCAAAATGGAGTCGAGATTTTGTGAAGACGAATTAGTGGCAAGATTACATGTGGGCAACGATGATTGAGAGCATGATTGAAATGTACCACCCACTATCCAACCAAAAACAGTGTTTGTGAGACATGGCATACCATTTCCCAATGATATTCGGCCATCGAGCAACAAATCGAAAAAGACTTCTGTACTAACAAGCAGGTCAACGCGCTGTGGCTTGTAAAATAGAGGGTCGGCCAGCTCTATGGACTGGGGAATCTTCCAATGAGAGGTTTTAATGTACTCACCAGGCTGCCGAGCAGATATTGTCTTTGTAACGGCAAAACTCGAAGACCATTGGAAATTACTCACTCGAGATTTCAGTGTGGCTGCAACAGACGACTTGATTTTCGTTCGTACTTCGCCAATGCCAGAAACTTCTTAATTGTATGGCTGGAACTTTAACTGGAGTCTCTTAGAAGTTTCTTCCGAAATGAAATTTAATTCGGAACACGAATCGAGTAGAGCTCTTACCGGAATTAAGAGTACCACCGCTGTTGGAATGATTGCCCTTTTGAACGATCGAACCACTAATGATACCGGATTACCATGATTTTCCGATGATGGTTGAGGCTGATGTTGAAATTGATTTGATGGCGAAGGACTAGCTTGTTCAGGGCTACTAAATTTGTGCAGCAACGTATGATGAGAAGACTGACAAATTCTGCAACGAGATTTCGATGGGCATTTCGAAACTAAATGTCCTTTTCGAAGACAATTTATGCAGTGCCCATTACGCTTTACGAAATTAAAGCGTTCTAAAACGACGAGCGACGAAAATGATGAACAGGACGATATGTTGTGTTCCGCCGAATTACAATATGAACAACTTGAGCTTGAGTTCACAAATGTGTGAGAAGACCGATTAAAATTTGATTTTGGTTTTCCATTCTTTAATTTTTCAGGTACTTCCACCTTTTTCCCATGGCTCTCCAAAAATTGACAACGATGGCTCAAAATGTCATAGCATGTATCCCACGTAGGCAGCGATTTAAATTCCTGCTTTTCGTCATAATTTTCTTTGGTATCAGAGTCTAACCTTGATAATGTGATGTGAATTAAAAGTCCATTTAAAACATCCATCTCTGACCCAAGAGACAAAAGCGAACCACGAATTGCAGACACAGTATCAATGATATTTCTTAAAGAGGCACTATCACTCCTAGACATCGTAGAAATGTTGAACAATGCAATAATATGCTCCACAAAAATAAGCACTTTGTTGTCGTAGCGCTCTTCTAACCTCTTTAGCGCCTTTGGATAATTTTCTTCTGTTACCTGATATGGTTCCACCACTGCTAACGCTGGACCCGAAAGACAATTCAATAGATAATTGAATTTATCAACGCCAGTTATCGATGAATTCTCGTGAACCATATTGTTCAAAGTTGCGATGAACCGTTTGTAGTCCGCATACTTTCCTTCAAATCGAGGTAACTTCAACGCAGGCAAACGAGATGAATGTGAACCACCAGGTATTGAAGAGTTGAGAAAACTGTGGTCCATCGACACAGAACCACGATTTTTATTCAGCAATGTCACTATTTTCGCTTTTGCCGCAATAAAAGTTTCCTCCAAATCACTTCTCGAATTATCGGTGGAGCAAAGTTTTTCAATTTGACCTTGAATATAACATATTTGTTTGAAATATGACTCTAAGATCTGTAGCCGACAGTCCAAAATGGTGGCATCAACTTTGTCGCCATCTTGGACCACTTTTTTTTGGATGTTTGTGATGTTTCGCTTCATTGTGGACCGTTGTTGCTTGAGCGACGCCAATTCCGAACCGCTAGCAGCAACATCCTCAGTGACTGCATCGACACCGTCTTTAGACATTTTCATGAAGAGCCACACTCACCAAATAAGAACAATTTATTTATTCCGTTGGGAAAAATACGCGGAAGCTTTATCGGACGCTTCAAATTTTAAGATTTTCCACTATGTGCCACGATAGAACGACGCTCGAATTTCGATCCAAAAAGATTCTGTTAAAGAAATCACTGTCGTATGATTTCTCCCACTAAAAATGCACTAATATAATGAGACACTGTTCGTAGCAGCAGCAGCAAAGTGTCCCCAATTGTAGCACGGAATTTCCTGTGATGTGATTATCCAACGACGAAACGATGAAAAACTCCGTAGCTCCAAACAAGACTATAAAATAGGATCTGCTCCACGAAACACTGTGTCCTGTCACGGTCGCCAAAATATTGCACAGAACCTTTTCCTTTCGAAATTTTAAAAACACAAATTATTTTTCCACTGGAAACGGTGTACAATATTTTTTGGACTTTATTGTTCCAATTCTTATAGACAACTAACTTATAATGTTTTCTTTTTGTCGCGGGCCACCAAATCCATAAACATAGAACGACAGTTAATATGAATAGAGAATGTAAAAGAAATAGCAACAACAATACAACAGCTGAGTGACCAACTGAAGCAAACGACTTCGTCAGCGCTGTTGTTGTTGTTGCTATATTCTTTTGCATCGATAATGTAAACAACAAGCAAAAACACCACAGTTACTTTAAATGCAAAATCTTAGGTACATATGTATGTGCATACAGATGTGCGTACATACATATATAGAGCAAAAGGAGTAACAATAACAGCAGAGCGACTTAACGAAACAAATGAAGTAAATATCTTCGACTGCGCTGCTGTTATTGTTATTACTTATTGTATCGATGTCGTAGGCAAATAGCAACAACAACAGTCATACCGGTTAAACCAAAATAGACTACAGTATGAATGTTGTTGTTGCTGTAATATTATAAGAAGCAAAAAGGGATGTTAGGGTGGCCCGCAATTATGCGATAAAATAATTTAAAATATAATTTAATAATTTAATGTTGGCGATCTCATCCGACACTTTCCTTTGGTACTACTGGGACTGCCACCGCCAATACCGTAGAGCAATGTCCTGTCATAAGATCGAGTCAACCCCAATCTTTGGACGCATGCTTCTGTGACTAGACTCGACTGTGCTCCAGAGTCAATTAGTGCTATGCATGCCTGTAAGCTGTCGGTTCTGTTCCGAATCATTATTATTGCTCTGGGCAACATTATACTCTGTTGAGCTCTGAATTGACTAAAATGAATGTTGATTATTGTTTCATCGTCAGTAGTTGAACTTAGCTTGTTGGCTTGTTGTGAAGTGGTAGTACCCGTATGCAATAGGGTGTTATGTTTTTGCTGACAATTTTTGCATGAGCTCAATTTGCATTCGGATGAAAAATGGCCATCCCGAAGACAATTGAAACAAAGCCTATTGCTGCGCGCAACAGCTCTACGCTTCATCACATCCATCCCTCTCAATTGTTGACAGTTGAATATTGCGTGATTCTGACTGCATAACAGACAACCCTGAGTAGTTGCCGCTTTTGGAATCGCGACAATTGACTTGATTTGCTGAGGCTTTCCAATTCGCTCACTCGCCGTTCCAAAAACTGTAGAAGCCCCTTAAAAGATGGTGGTTCGTCGTCTTTTTGCTGTCTATACCAAAGTGTGCTGGTGTCGTGATCCAATTTTTTGCTGACCAGAAATATCAATATAGGATCCCATGACTCCACGGAGTCATCTAACACCCTTAAAGCATTGTAACATTCACTTGTGTTTCTATGAAACCGCTTTACTTCCGACAAGGAGTTGTTTTTAATCGATGATTGATTGAACAGCATCTCCAGATAAGCTTCTTTGATTCTATTTGGCTTGTCGTATTTTCTCTTGATGAGGTCCCAAGCAACTTGATAGTTGTCATTTGTTGGCGTTAGATGTTTGATGATGGTTGAAGCTTCGCCTTTTAACTTTGTTTGTAGATATTCAAGTTTCTCCACATCTGATAGACCCGCTTTACAGTCAACTAGACACCTGAACAAGTCCCTAAACCTCACCCAACCAGTGACATTTCCATCAAAATCTGGAATTTGTATGGCCGGCAACCTTATTTCATTGTTGCTGCTTGATGGTTGTGTTTGTGACGATCGACTGTTTGTGACACTTGACAATGTTGCAGACATGGTTTCCAATAATGATGTTGTAGTCGCTTGTTGCTGCACCAACGCCTGAATAGTCGCACTAATCTCTGTATTAGTGTTTGGAGTATTGCCCGCACCACCTTCTATCACCGTATTGTCCAAATTGTCCTGCTGCAATGAAACCCAGGCTGATTTTACGGCAAAATACATTTCATCCACTTGCCGTCTATAGACATCAGCTGTATTAAGCTCCTCTTCAGTTGCACACAACAATTCAATTTGATCTTGCGTATCTTCAAATTGCCCATAAGTGATCTCTAGTTTTTCGACTCGCACTTTTAGATCACTAAAGCTTGATGGTTCTTGGGCAGTTACAAACTTCTAAATTGTCGTTATACTTTTCTTAAGTTGTGACCGTTTTTTCTTTAATACTTCCATGATTGTTTTGTTTATTTACTGTTTACTATTATTGACGTTAACGACACAGTTTGAAAGTCACCGTTTTAAACAGACACAGGTTTAACAGTCACAGTTTTAACATGACGTGTCACCAGTAGCATTTATAGACATACACAATTATTGTCCGGTGTACATTAACATGTCACAGAAACACATACACTTATCCTTTGTAACAGAAACTTTAAACCTTGCTGGAACTATAATTTCTGCTATTGCATTTCTCTCCGATATGCAATTGAGCTTGTCCTTGTATATGTAAGGCACTTGCACTGTTGTGAGTGTTTAATTTATTGTACGTATTCTATTCCTTTAGTTTGCACTTTGTATCTATCTGTTTGTCTCTTTTTTTTCTGTATGTTAGAATACTGTTTGTTCTATTTCACTTTTACATTATCCATCTCGCTCATGGATTTCATGTATGTTCCACAATTTTACGCATGCCATGTATGTGTCACTTCTCCAAATTATGCCATGTAAGTTTTACTGCATGTAACCGAACATACATGAAACATTTATGACAACTTTCCTTACTAATTATGATTTGGAATTGCACCATATGTAAATTCCGATTGTGGTATTCTTTCCCCCAAAATTCTCATAGGATTCGAAACTATATGTAAAGCGACTACGTTGCCTTCCGCGAACCGTAATGATCTCCGACTTTACCATGTATGTTCTTTACGAATCCCGTCCAATTCATCCCAATCACCGATGATCCGGTTCCTAAGGACCACAAATGTTTATAACGGACTGTATTTTTAATAAACGAACTGAAAAGACATTACACGATTTAACTTTTCTCTGATTTGTCGTTGATTTTTTATTTATTTTATTGAGTAAACAGTAAGGTTTAAAACACATACAAAACCGAGCGCTCTGCTTGAACAACTAACTTATCGAACTCCTGTTGACAGGAAAAAAAAACTTACATAGTTGCAAAAATTGGTATTAACTTAATCGGACGGTACTTTTGCACCAAGATTGACTTAAATATGAGATATTAAATGCATGAAACATGAATGTATGAAATATTAATTGTATGAAATATGAAATGTACGAGATATGAAATTAGTAGAATGTCATTTAGGAAGCGTAAAAGAGAAACGTCATCAGGTCCATGAACATTATGGTTAGAACGTGTTAATCAAAATTATATATAATGAATTCAGAGATTTTGGGTTATGTGATCCGAAAAGTTCTGAGAATTTTGCAAGATAGATTTCGGAAGTTCCAAGAAAAAGTTTTGTTCCAAGCTTGTTGATCAAGTGAAGCTTTCGCTTTTATTAGGATATTGACAAAAATATATTTTTAGTTGGTGTATAGAAGTTGGTTTCTCCTAGCTCGGACGAGACTTTGAATAAATATGTGGAAATTTGTTTGATTGAGGAGTTTACTTCTCCTTTGTCGGACGACTTTGCTCTTTATTTATGAGGAAACGAGTAGATCACAAATCGGAAACAGGAATCGAATTAATATTCGCAAATAAAACAACACAATACAATTGACTTTATTAACCGGTCTTGGTATATACTACAGGAAGCTACTCGACTTATTTGAGATTTCACCCTACTACCAGCTACCTCAACTTCTACTTCTCACTTACGCCATTAGCTGTACTAGAACATCGTGGTGTCTTTGTTGATGTCCTCTTCGATGCTCCAGCTGGTGTTATAGTTGATGTTGTTATAGTTGTAGTTATAGTTGATCTGGTTAAAGTTGCTGTTATTAAAGTTGTTGTTCAGTCGAACGTTGTTTTAGATGCTTGCCGTTCTATTTTGCTCAAATTGTTCTTAACTGTTGTTGATTTTGACTGGTGCTTGTTATTATTGTTATCGCTTTTGGCTATTGTTATTTTTAAACTTGTTGTACACGGTTAAAGCCCTTGTTGTTGCTTTTAACTTACTTGATATCACCTCGTAGATACACTTTTGTGATACTGTTCGTGTGGAGTTATCACCTTATCTATACACTGTTGTTACAATATTTACCTTTTTATTTAGGTTGTTCACGCAGGGCTGCTTATCAGCTTATGTGCTGAAAAGATGAAAAATAAGCTCTGGGCTACGTGAACACCCTTCCATGTTGGTTATCTGCTTATCTGCTTATTTTTTCAATCAGCTGTTGGATAAATGAAATCAAAACTATCAATGTACAATTGAAATTGTTTGTAAAATGCCTAAGCAGAGCATTAAACAACAAATTATGGACTTCAGAGTCAATATGAGTACTTTGGAAATTGAATTCATTAAAGGTAAGTAGTCAGAAATGTATACGATGCAAATATTTATGGTTTTGCGTTTGTACACATATGTTTCCCCGACCCCCCGACTTGCGCTAATTTTGATTGTTTTTTTTAATAACCAAAAAACAGATGTAAATACCAGTGCTACCAATACTTAAATATAAAATTTGAGATGCCATTTGCTAAAACTTCGTGTTTTTAGTGTTGTCAGCAAGTTAAATTGTTGTCAGCAAGTTAATTTATAGAAAGGACCGTGTTGGTAAAATTGGTGGTGGTGTTTTAATCTCAATTGAGAATTCTTTATCTTCTGTGTTGGTTAGAGTTGGCGATCTTGAGTTTATTGTGGTGTCCATTAATTTAGGCGATTTGAAATTGTTTGTCACGTGTTCTTATATTCCGCCATCTTCATGCTTTGAGGTATATCAAGAGCATATTGACGCTATTGCAAAAGTTATTGCGTTAGCCAGTGGAAAGGACCGTATTTTAGTATTGGGTAACTTTAACTTACCGTCTGTGACATGGGTGTCTTTACCCGATACTAATTCTCTGACTCCATTGACACCATGTGATTGGTCATCTGATTTTGTTACGCATATTTCCGAACTTGGGTTGATGCAATTGAACGACATTACCAATTCTATGAATCGAGTCCTTGATCTAGTTTTAGTGGATGATTCTAACAACTTTGATATTTCTCGAATTGATCCGTTAATTTCTCCTGAGTATAGTTACCATCCAACGCTGGGAATTAATTATACATATGCTACTATGCAGGTTGCTTGCAATTGCTCTTCGTCCTATGTTGGCCTATGCTTTTCGCGTGCGAACTTTATTCTTTTGAATAATCTTATCTTTGATACCGACTGGCATAGTATTTGTCAGTGTGATAATTCTTTTGAATTTGAAATCGCCCTGGATGATTTCTATAATATTATTAATGGCTATATTTCTAAGTCTGTACCCAAGAGGCCAATAATGGGCAATACTGGTCCCCCATGGTCCTCAAGGGCTCTAAATAGTCTCAAGAATGTAAGGAATAGATGTTCGAAAAAGTATAAAAATCTGGACTGCTAGCAGACTATGCTAGGTATATTGTTGCTAGGAGTAGATACAACTCTAAATCTCGTGAGAGTTACAGATTATATTTGGATAGGTTGAAGGCTAATTTTAAACGGAACCCCAAATCATTCTTTAGATTTGTTAACTTGAAGCGTAATTCGTCTTCCACACCTTGTAGGATCAAAATGAACGGTATTGAATATTCAGATGAAGAGTCTATTGCTAATTGTTTCGCCGATTTTTTCGCATCTATTTATTCCACCCGAGCCTATGATGTTTCCAAATCATACCCGTACACTGTCCGCTCTACCGTTCCGTTTGATGCACCAGTCGTAAATTCTTCGTGGTTGCTAGATAACTTAATCAGCTTGAAATCCTCGAATAAAGCTGGTCCTGATGGTATCCCGGACTCTATGTTGAAATACTGCTCGAATTCTCTCAGCTTACCGTTGAGTCTCTTATTTAACGCTTCGTTGAAGTTCGGTCATTTTCCTGCACAGTGGAAGAGCTCTTATATAATCCCTCTCCACAAATCTGGTAGTTTAGTAAATGTTGCAAATTATAGGGGAATTGCAAAATTGAGTGCCATTCCTAAACTTTTTGAGAAGTTAGTCACATAGGTAATATCTCATCAGGTTTCCTCTATTTTAGATCCATGTCAACATGGCTTTCGGAAGGGTCGTTCCACCGTGACTAATTTGCTTCAGTTTTCCTCTTCTATTATTGACGGCTTTATTAATGGAGATCAAACTGATGTGATTTTTACCGATTTTAGTAAGGCTTTTGATAAAGTTAACCACAATTTGTTATTATATAAACTAGGGGCAATGGGTTTTAATTGTAACATGCTGAATTGGATTAGTTCTTACTTAATAAACAGAGAACAGATGGTATCATTTGGTCGATCATTCTCAAGATCTATTTTTGTGTCATCTGGGGTGCCTCAGGTCAGTCATCTTGGGCCGGTTCTATTTTTGTTATTCATTAACGACTTACCCGCCTCCATAATGCACTCTAAATTGTTAATGTACGCTGATGACGTGAAGATCTATTTTTCTTACAAGTATCCTTGCCAATATACTTTACTTCAGAGGGATTTGTCTACATTCCAGGCGTGGTGCGAAACCAATTTGATGGAGTTTAATTTGCGAAATGTAAGCATATGCTGTTCTCTAGGTCATCATTCTTTTCGGCAAAATACATTTTAGGTGGCAATATTCTTGAATCGGTGGATTCATTTGTTGATCTTGGTGTTCTCTTGGACAGAAAATTGAATTTCAACTCCCACATAATTTCAATGGTAAATAAGGCTTATGGCGTTCTGAACTTTATTAAACGTTGGGCAAAGGAATTTTCAGATCCCTACGTTACGAAAAATCTTTTTACTTCACTAGTCCGCCCTATTCTCGAATTTGGATATGTTGTTTGGAACCCCTAGTACAATTTGTATGTTAATATGATTGAATCGGTCCAGAAACAGTTTCTCATTTTTTGTCTGAGAAACCTTCAATGGAACCCGAACCATAATCTTCCTTCGTATAGCAGTAGACTAGCATTGATCAGATTGCCGACTCTTAGTAGTAGCCGTACCATGATAAACTCTATTACAGTTTTGAAGATAATTGATGGATGTATATGTTCTGAATTTCTGTTATCTAAGATTTTCATAAATGTCCCATTGAGACCCACGGGGTACTATAAACTCATTCACATCGAGTTTCAGCGTTCGAATTATGCGTCCTTTGATCCAGTTAGGAGAATGTGTCGTGACTTTAATGAGCTATATCAGTTTATTGATTTCACAGGTAGTTGGGAAACGACAAAATCTAGCATAATTTGTCATTTGAACCGATTGCATTAGTGCTGTATATTCATTAACATACATATGTATGTAAATTTAATTTACTTTATCCTTACTATCTGGTGTGATTTATAATTTGGTTTTCGTTTTGCTCGTAATTATTATATATTATGAAGTCTGTTATGTTAATATCTCGTGATGTGCTTTTATACTTACTTATGTTAGTGTAATACCAACTGGTGAAGAATTTTTGTAGTTGGTTGTGTGTGATCTTATGATCCTTGCTCTCCCGTTATAGACCGGTCTATAATGTGTACGCTGTCCTAATTACATTTTTGTTACTCTTTTTCAGAACTCGATCGTTAACTCGGTTTAAGTTCGGTTTGTTTTCATACCTGGTATTAATGTTCGTCTTGTAGAACTTTTTACTACCTTTTTACTAACTCGGTTGAGAACTTGTATTTTTTTTTTGTTTTTGTTCACTGGTTTTAATTCCACTTTTATTAACCTATTTACTAAGCCGATTGAGAACTGGTTTTTCCTTGTTGAGTTAGTTAACTATTTTTTAAGTTTCGTTTTGCTAACGTGTTTTAGAACTTGTTTTTCTTTATCGTTTCGTTAACTAATTTTAAGTTCAGTTTTACCGGAGCGTTTGTTAGTCTTTTTACTAACGCGATTAGTAACTTACTTTTCGTAGGATTTTTGTTAGCTAGTTTTAAGTTAACGTTCGCTGACCTTTTACAATTTTAATACTTATTTCTGTTGATATATTCACTGACGCGATAGAGAACTGGGTGTTCTTTATTCTTTCATTAATAGTTTAAAGTTTAGCTGTACTAACGCGTTTTCGAAATTGTTTTTATTTGTAGTTTCGTTGACTAGTTTTAAGCTTCAATGCATTTTCGAACTCGTTTTTATTTGATTCGTTAACTAGTTTTAAGTTTTAATGCCTTTTAGAACTCGTTTTTATTTGTTTCGTTAACTAGTTTTAAGTTTTAATGGATATTAGAACTCGATTTTTGTTAACGTCTTTTAAATTTATTTCTAAAATGGTGACTGCCTTGAGTACCGGGTGCGATGTGAGTTGTCTCTCTGGTGTGTTGGTGACACCGTCGATTTCCCTGGCGTGATAGTACCGCTGTATGTCGTTGAAGTTTTGCTTTTGTGGTGTTTTGTAGCGGGCTATGCCCGGAAGAAATAGCGTTGCTGGTGTGATGTTGCCGTCGTAATGAGAGCTGACGCAATCGCGAAGGCTATTATTGCGGGCGGTGTTGTTTTTTCTTTCCTGCTGTCTGCTGGTGCCCGCGTTCGTTTTCCGCGTGGGTGACTTCCACGTTGCAAACACTGCTGACCACACTGTGAATGCCTGCCGGTTATATGATGATGTCGGCGTGGTGCGTGTATGGCAGCAGTAGACCAAGTGCCGCTAATCAAATTTCACCATGTGGTCAATCCCAACGTTTCTCCTTTTTTCTAGGAACTATGTATGTTCGACCGATCACGCCAATTTTTAAAAGGAAAAAGACGGTTGCGGAAGTCATTCGATATGGCGTCTAGTTTCTTCCAAAATTTTCGATTTGACTTGCGCATCACTGCAGCCTACTTTGCTTGTCAGAGCAGTGTTAAATACCCACATAAACAACGTCGTATTTCTAAGCTCGGTAAGCTCGGTGTGTTGTACAACTTGTCTGGCGACTTCTTAAGAACCGATCACCCAGAACAGTACACACCTTCCAACTTGGGCGAAATATTTTTATCATATTAGCAAATCATATTTGCTAATATGATAAAGGAAAACTAAACCCCGTAGATCGAAGAGTAACTAAGCTTTTAGATAATTTCCATGGAATACGCCTTGCGACTTTCCTTGTAAGTTCTCGACTTCATAAAGGTTATTTCCTACCAATTTTCTAATTCTACATTTAATGAATCTCCTGCACAATTTGGCCGAAATTTCTTTAGAAAAATCAGAGAGTTGAAAGTTGCGTCGGAATACCTCTTGACCTACTCTAAATTTAGTCTCTCGACACCTATTGTTGTATCTCTTAGCATTATTCTCATAACTATGGTGGAGATTCTGCTTGGCTTTATCTCGGACTAGTTCAAGAAACTCACCGCGATTTTCGACTCGATTCTCTGAGTCTTCTACTAAATTGAGTTTTCTCGCGAGCTTGTACGACGAAGCATGCGTGATCATGTTGGTTCCAAATAATACGAAATACGGTGTCGCTCCAATAGCACTGTGTACGGAAGATCTGAGAGCACACTCTATCTCATTTTTAAAAATCCTGCTGATTTTTATCCAAATACAAACGAATCGCGGCCAGTACCGACTGGTTAACGCGTTCCGAAGCGTTTGCCTGCGGAGCGTAGTTCGCTCTACGGATATGCTCTATGCCGAAACTACTCATGACTTCCGAAAAATCCTTGCTTACAAACTGCTGACCGTTATCCGAAATACCTCGCGTATCAAAAAGTCGATCACGTTTTTGGCATTCGCTTTCGTCATAGCTTTCTATAACACGTACTTCGAAAAGTAGTCTAGAACTATAAAAATGAAGCAATTTCCCTTTCTGGAGCGAACGTATGGGCCTAAGAAATCAACATCGATCCTTTCAAATGGTTTAACAATGTTTGGCTCGCGCCCCACGGGTGGTCTTAAAACAATATTCGATGGTTTTCATTCCTTACAAGTTTCGCACCGATTTACGTACTCACGAATTTGAATGTTCATATAAGGCCAATAAAAATACTCACGAATTCGACGGATAGTCTTCGCGATACCGCCATGTGAAGCTTTCGGTGGTTCGTGTGCGTTGGCTATAATCTTATCAGTGAGTCCCGATGGAATCCATAGCTTCCACGAATGTTCCTCTCGCGATACGTCTCCATCATATGGCATTGTTCGTTTATACGCGAAATTATCCACTACCTTTAAGTCGGGTAACTTATTACCATGATCTTTTATCACCTCAATGATATTCATATAATCTTCGGGCTGGAACTCACTATCGGCTAAATCTATTGTCGGATTTGGTATCCATTCAATCTCATCAAGGGAGTAGCGCGACAGAGCATCCGGGAGTAGGTTTTGCGATCCCTTACAATGTTGAATCTCAAAGGAAAATGTTTGGAGCTGAAGGCTCCATCTAGCTAACCGGCCACTAAGGTCACGCTGGGACATTAACCACTTAAGGCTTGAGTGGTCCGAAATTATCACGAAATTCATTAACTCGACGTAAGGTCGAAAACGTTTTACGGCTAACACCACGGCCAAACATTCACGCTCGGTTACCGAATAATTTTTTTGTGCCGAGGATAATTTCTTCGAGAAATACGTGATCGGGTGCTCATTACCATAGTCGTCTTCTTGAAATAAAACCACGCCAAGCCTACATCCGACGCATCGCACTGAATATAAAATATTCTATTAAAATCAGGGTGGGTGAGAATTGGACTATCAGTAAGACATGACCGATACCATCCCGTAGTACCCATAAAGCTTCGGACATGTTTTATCGTCGTGGGATACGAAAAGTTGACAATGGCCTGAATCTTCTCAGGATCAGGTTTTAGAAGACCATCACCTACTATGTAGCCTAGATATTTCAATTCTCTACAACAAAATTTGGACTTACTAACATTGATCGTAAGACCAGCACTGTCGAAACACTGTGCTACTTCTGCTAAAAGACTAAGATGTTCTTGAAAGTCTGACGATACCACTAGCAGATCATCTAGATAAACAAAAACCCGTTCTCTCAATCGTGCTGGAACTACCTTGTCCATTAAAGGGCACAACCTTTGGGCTGCGTTGCACAACCCAAAAGGCATGACCGTAAAATGGTACAAGGGTCGTCCAGGCACAGTAAAGGCTCTCTTTTCTCGACTATGTTCTGCCAGTGGTATCTACCAGAACGCGTCTTTTAAATCCACGCTGGATATATAGAGGGTGTCACCTAAGCGGCTCAACAGGCCCTCAATATGGGGAAGCGGATAGGCGTCTTTCACAGTGAGATCATTGAGTCGACGCGCATCTAAACAAATTCTAACTTTTCCCCTTTTTGAACAAAGGTCACCCTATTATTCCACGGGCTTTCGCTCGGCTCAATGACCCCCAGTGACAACATTCTATCCAGTTCCCCATACATTAGTTTTTGCACTGCAGGTGACACTGGGTAGTGCTTTTACTTAATAGGAACCGAACTTTTTGTGTCAATCACGTGAGTCTCAAGGGAAGTTTTCCCTAAGCCTTTCCGAGTAAAACACGGGAATAAACTAATTGTATTCTCTAAGAGTTCTGGCTATGGCTATCTAATAAGTGCATTCTAGGAATTGCGTCTGCTGAATTTTGATCTGAGCTCGCAGCGTCAGTTGACATGGCATCCATGTTAAATCCTTTGATAAAGTCTACACCCAAGAAAAGTTCAAATTTTAGTGTGGGTACTAAATAAAAATCAATTAGTTTTGACATTTTATTAAAATTAATTTTTGCTCTCACGCGACCAATGATGTTATTTAATCGACGATCGGCGGTTCGGATTTGCGATTCGAAAGGAAAAATCGGCAATCTAGCCTTTTCTACAAAGTCAAGACAGTTTTTCGCTAAGCATGTCACCGTAGCTCCACTGTCTACTAATCCTTGTATCGAGATTGGTGGTGTAAATTCTAAGATGGTGGTGTAAATTCTCGTATCTGTACCTTCATAAATGCTTGCTGCTGAAATTTCGAAACGAACGTGTTTTCCGACTTTATATCTCTGTCTAGTCTGGTCTCTGGCTGCGTCATATTCCTGCATGCGTATATGCAGTGGTTTCAATGGATTAAATAAGGTAACTGGAATGTTTTGTCTATCGGTCTTTAATATGGATTTAGGTGTTGGTTGTATGGGTTTGGTTATTGCTGTTGTTGTTGCTTTGGCAGAGGATGAGATTTGTCGGAACGAGCCTCCATCCCCGCACGAGACGTGTTCACCTTTCGGTTTCCCTGACAAACGGGACACCGTGGTAATACAGTTCCCTTCATTCCGCATTTGTAACAGAATGGCTTTGTTTGTTCAACCATGCAATCTATAAAGATGTGATCGTTGCCACCACAATTCCAACACGCTAGCTTTCTTTCGCCGGCTATTGCATATATATCAGTAACAACTCCTTCGATCGGCTCGACGTATTCTAATTCATGTACTTGCCTTGCCGGATAGCGGCTGCCGAAGTGCCTTTGGTTGATTAAGAGATTTTCTGCTCAACGACATTCCTTTGCGAACTGTGTCAATCCATATACTGGTACTGAAAACAAAAGCTGTACCATTGCAATTTTTAAGTTACCTTTCATGATGTTAACGAGGTCGCTTTCTCCCATCGGTGTTTGGCGGAGTCTAATAATCGCGTTGTAGAAATCATCGAACGATTCTCGTTCCTGTTGACGTCTATCAAGTATATTTCGTTGGACGTCAAAGTCACTCTCGTACCGATGAAACCGCGCTAGTAATGCTTCTTTGAGGTCTTTCCATCTGGATGCATTATTAAAGCGTCGATAATCCCAAAACCATTCCCGAGCAGGATCTCTTAATAAGTGATGAAATGATCTCACGACATCTGCCCATTTGCATCTGTAATCCGCTTGTAAAGTTTCAACCCTAAATACAAAATTTTCAACGCAGCTTGTTTTATCCGTTCCGTCGAATATGATTCCCCATTTATCTAGCCGATGGCCTGGTGTTGGCGGTGCCGGGTTAAAAGAATATTGATTTCCCGGGAGCAGTAATGACTCTCGGTTTGAGTTATATCCCGGTTGGACATTGCTATTCATTTGAGCTCTAAACTGAAATGGAGCTTGAGTCGGCATATTACTGTTTTGATTAAACTCAGTTGGGTTCATACATTGTTGAGAATTCTGCCGTGGTAATTGAACCTGACGAACTTGTGGTGGTGGCTGTGTAAAATCCGGTACGGATATGTTACTCGAGCGTCTCGAGCCGACTGTTTGCGCTTGTGACCGAGAAAATTCACTGATACTTTGTTGAATTATCCGTGGGACTAAACCCAGCAATCTTTCCTCAAAATTGTGTAGATCTCCTTGAGTAATCGCTTCTCCTCTCTTATCTGGTATGTTGTTTTCAAACGTTGGCCTTGTTGGTACGTTTCGATTGCGGAAAGCGTCAATCACTCCTCGAGCACTTATACTACTGAAAGGTGGTGTTATGATTGTGCTGTGTCCAGACATACTTCCTCCACTAGCTTCTAGCCCTTCCTCTTCAGGTACTCCAAATATCGTTGAATTGGCGTTCATTTGTTTTGGGATAGTTCCCGTAGTAGACTGAGTGGTTCTGGTATTAGTGGTAGTATTGACCGGTGTCGTTATTGCCGACGAAGGCATCGCGGTTGTTACCGGATTCTCTCCGTCTTTGAGCGATGATCGCGTCCCTACCAACCTAAACCAAATACCCGCAAATCGAATTATTATCAATTGTGGCTATGTACTTTCGCCGCTAATGTATCGACCGAAACGAAATTCAACTTGTCAAGGACAAAAGTGTAGATGGCCTATGAGATCTGTAGCTATTCATGTATGCCGAATTTGACATTTGACGCCGCTTATGAGATTGAAAAAAACAGACAAGAACTTAACCTCCAATGCTTTTACTGATAAGAAATGTCAGATATCACTATTAAAAGATGATAAGTATATTCACCAGCGATTCAGCGAATAGATGCTCTATAGCAGCAAAATCTTTCGTTTGAGTTAAAGTGTTCTTAAGATATTTTGTAAAATTTTTCTTTTTATTTTCTTGCAAAAATGAAATTTAGCTGTAATAAATGGATTAAATACTGGAAGGTATCGAGATGGTGAAAATATTAGATGAAAAGCAAGTGTGCCCACGTCTACGAATCAGACTGGTGCATTCGCGTGTCTCATAAAACTAGATAGTGTGTCTCCAGAAAATTTCTTCAAAAAATTAACGTCGCTAACTAGAACTTTATCAACATAACAAACCGTCTGGACTTACGTTAAATTTTTGCCTTATTTTCCAGTGCTCTAACCGTTTGTCGCAATTAATAAGTTCTTCTCTGAACTATTAAGACTTACAAACGTTGAGAAACACTGGAGGTTTTACCCAAACCTGACGTATCTAACAAATGAAAATGAAAAAGATTCATATCGGTGAATCACGAAAATTAAGTGTTTCTTTCATCGAATCTGAAACACTCACACATTCTAATCTTAATTGACAACGCTATGCAAAAATGTGGAATAAACCCCTAAATTTACCGAATTTAAAATGCATCGCAAAATCAATTTCGGATCAGAACTTCTGATCTGATAACACTGGCATTCGATGTTCTTAGGGAGTCGTGCCCCACGTTGGGCGCCAATTTCTGTCACGAATCAAACGACCGACTTGTTAAATATAAAAAAAATCAAATCGGAATCCAATACTCAGATTTGTCTTGTGCCTCTTGATCGTTTTATTTTTTCCTCTGTTACAGATTGAAGCATCGACTTGACTTCCAACTCCGAAATTCAACAAGAGAGGCAAAAACTACTGAGTACTGACTTTGTTCCTTATCCAACACTGTCACACTGACAACTTGTCAATCTGTGCACGGCTATGACTCGTCGGGCTTGGGTGGTGGTTCGTTACAGTGCTGGACAATCTCGTCATGACACGAAATGTGTATCAGTGTGTTCACGGGACCTCCACTTGCTTTTCATAGTGGACTTAAGTGTGCATGTCCACTAGTGCCCACCCCAAAACCATGGTAACATCTTATTCTACCATGTCACCCCATATGTTATTCACCACTCGATACCTACCTCCGTATTACCTCTCTAATCAGCCATTTTTCTAGAATCAATCGCTAAATACCAAAATATTGAATTTCATTATAATTTTTATTTGCCCAATTCGGGACTTATAAATATTTTTGCCCAGTCCGGGACTTATATTAAATATATAAATTTCATATTTTAATCCTCAATACAATATGTTTTATTATGATAAACTACAACCGAAATTAAGATATTTACTACATACATACAATGTTTCTTTTATATTTATCTTATATTATGTGTTTATAACGGACTGTATTTTTAATAAACGAACTGAAAAGACATTACACGATTTAACTTTTCTCCGATTTGTCGTTGATTTTTTATTTATTTTATTGAGTAAACAGTAAGGTTTAAAACACATACAAAACCGACCGCTCTGCTTGAACAACTAACTTATCGAACTCCTGTTGACAGGAAAAAAACTTACATAGTTGCAAAAATTGGTATTAACTTAATCAGATCAGATTGACTTAAATATGAGATATTAAATGCATGAGACATGAATGTATGAAATATTAATTGTATGAAATATGAAATGTACGAGATATAAAATTAGTAGAATGTCATTTAGGAAGCGTAAAAGAGAAACGTCATCAGGTCCATGAACATATCGGCCCACCTTGAAAGGCTCCCTTTCAACACTCCAGAAACAGGGGGCACAGCTTTGATATTGGTCGCTTGAGTATACCTTTCTTCGTCTGTATTGTAGCCACTCGGACAATACCGTCTTTGCCAGGGTGTGTTGTAGTTATTCTCCCCATTAACCATTCAGAGGGTGGAGCGTTGTCATCTTTGATTAGAACCATGTCGTCAGTTTGTAGGTTTCGCGTCTTTTGAAGCCACTTTGGTCTCCTTTGAAGCTGAGTCAGGTACTCGATGGACCACTTCTTCCAAAAGTGTTGAACCAATTGTTGAATAAACTGCCATCTGCTGAGACGATTTACGTTGACTTCAAGTAACCTTTCATCAGGGACAGAATTCATTGGCCGTAAGATCAAAAAATGAGCTGGCGTTAAGGGATCCATGTCACCCTCAAACTTTAAACACAGCGGACGTGAATTGAGACAACACTCAATTTGGCATAATAATGTTGATAACTCCTCATAGGTTACAGAAGACTTGCCCAAGACACGCTTGAGATGAAATTTCATTGATTTGACGCCTGCCTCCCAGACGCCACCAAAGTTTGATGCAGATGGTGGTATAAAATGCCACTGAATGTGATTTTTCGACATTTCTTGATGGATATTGTTGTGTTCATTTGAGAGAAACTCGTACAGCTCCTTCAACTCTTGGTGACATCCAACAAAATTTGTGCCGTTGTCTGTATAAATGTGTAGTGGCTTGCCTCGTCTAGATGTAAATCGACGAAGTGAAGCAAAGAACGCTGCTGTGGACAGTTCCGTCACTGCCTCCAAGTGAATTGCCTTCGTACTTAGGCACACAAAAACAGCTATCCAGCATTTGTACGTGCGTGATCCGCGCCCTTTCCAAGATCTGATCGCCATTGGGCCCGCAAAGTCTATCCCAACATTCAAAAACGTGAAGCCTGGTTGTAGACGATAGCTTGGCAGGTCTCCCATCCTTGTTGATATGGTTGTCGTCTGAACCTCATACATGTTGTACAGCGATACACTATTCGCTTTATGACTTGAATGACTTTTGGAATCCAATATCTTAAGCCCAATAGGTACTGTAATTGCCGCGTGCCAGCATGAAGATATTTGTGATGATAATCGTTGACTATGAGTTGAGTCAAATGATCGCGTTTGTGCAAAATGCATGGATGGTTTTGGTCATATTCAACGTTCGCGTTTTCCAGGCGCCCTCCTACACGCATCAACCCATTGTCATCGATGAACGGTGTTAGCCAGCTAGCTTATGTTTAGATGAAAGTTGATTGCCAGAACTCAGTATGCGCATTTCCGGACCGTATGACATTTGTTGTGATTTCCTAATTAATACGTAATGTGCTTTTTTAAGTTCTGATGTTGTGATGAAAGAATCTCGCCCTACAGAGTTTGGTCTGCAATTGTTGACAAATCGTAGTATTAAAGCTGTAACTCTCAAGAGTTTGTTAAGATTTGAATATCGTTCTAACAGCTCATGATTCTCAACAGTAACAGCTGTAGCACAAACTTTCCGTTCTTCAAGATCCACACCATCTGGCAAGGCAATTTTCTGTTGGTCACCAATAACGTTACTTTGAAGAATCTGTGGCCCATGCCACCACATAGAACTTGATAAGAGGTCCACCGCTGAAATACCCCTTGTGGCCAAATCCGCAGGATTTTGCTTCGATGAAATATGACGCCAGTTGCAAGCAGGTATATTGCTAATGATGAAGGACGTGCGATTGGCAATGAATGTTGTTGAGTATTCAAGTAGTCATTTATTAAATTTTCGTTGTATATTAAATTTTATTAAGCTGTTCCCATATATTATCACGAAGAAAAATGTTTCGTTAATATGGTTTTATTAGTATGGCAACATTCAATTATAATATCGAAAGAGGTAGTTAAGCTAAAGAAGAACTGAAAGAATTATTGTGTTCTTAGCATTGAATATCGAAGGACATTGGTCCGCAAATAAATATAATATTATAACGTTGTTTGAAGTTGCGCGTTTTATTTGAATTTTAATAGATTGGAAGGCTCGTAAAAACGCTTACGAGTGAATATTTTGGTGCCGAAACCCGGGAATCTCGATTCCTACAACACACAAGTAAACTGTGCAACTATAAAAATTCACATCGCAATCATTGGCATATGGTTCTCTGCTAAGCACGCTAACAGTTGCCTGTTAAAGGTTCGCATAGCTGAAACTGCACACTGCTAAAAACTGCAGAATCATCATCGTTCTTCATAGACATTGGTAGCGGAATCCCTACAGCTCGTCGATAAATACCAACAACAAAAAAGAAGAGAAAAGGTCATCAGTGACGGCAGCAACATTCGCTTCTCCTGTGACAGAGGGTTGTTTGGAGGCAGAGAGCGTGGAGACAGAGCTGTTAACGTAGGCGGCAACAGTTCATAAACTCTAACAGGTCATTTCGAAGTTAACGAAGAGAGTTTTGTAATTCTTTTTTTTGTAATTCGCTCAGTGCCATCGGTCATCTAATCGCTCATCGGTCATCTAAAGGGTAACGAAAGAGATTCTCAAAAAGCAGAGACCAATTAGTGTCAATTTCATTAGTAGCGCGTTCAGTGATTCAACTATTTCGTATGCATATGTCATTGTTGGGCAAGTAGACAATTAGGGAGCGCTGAGTACTAGGGCAGAATAGAAAACAAATGTTAAAAGGGAACTGCGAGAAGTTGACAATTCAATAACTGCAAAACATCAATAGTGAAAGGTAAAGTCGTTGGAAACAGAAAATCGTAAAATTTGGAAAATTTTAAATATTACAATGGGTAATGATAAGGAGAACGACACCACTGACGGCAGTGAAACCGAAAACGCGTTAATTATACCGGACAACACTCAAAGATTAATGGAATATAAATCTTTGCGCGCGTCGACAAAATGTAGTTTAACTCGGATCAAATCATTAGTGGTAAAAAAAGGTACAAGTTTGAGCCTCGATGAATTAGAATGTCGGCTCGGAACTCTAGAGTCTTACTTTAGGCAAATGCTGTATGTCCAGGCAAATATAGATAAAGTTTGTCCGGAAGCAGACAGAGGTGCAAATGCAACCTTTACTGCTGAAACCGAAGAATTATACGTGGTAACCAAATCCAAAATAATGGCGTTGCTGGCTGGAAAGCGGCCATCTGCCGCTGACATAAGTATGCTCAATAACACAGCATCGGCTGTTCCTATGTCGCGCTTACGACGTGAAATAAAAATTCCTAAATTCGAGGGAAAATATTCGGATTTTCCAAAGTTTATTTCTGTTTTCAACAAAATGGTTCATCAAGATGATTCTCTCGATAATCTAGAGCGAATGTTAATTTTAAAGGAGAGTTTAGGTCGTAAGCCGTTGTCAGCTATTTCTGATTTTGACGTTACGGACGAAAACTATCCTAAGGCTTTGGAACGCCTAAAAAAGAATTTTGATAAGAAGTCGCTCATGTTTGAGGAACATATCGTTTCACTTTTTGAGACAAAAAAGGTTGCGAAATGATCATCAGACCATTTACGCTCGGTTATTGATTCAGTTAACGCGCATCTGAGTGCAATGCTATCGATTGGCAACTACAAAAATATTGCAAATGCAATGCTTATTTATCTCGTCATGGGAAAAATTGATCCCGAGTCCCAAAATAAATGGGAAGAATGTAATGATTTCTCCAAACTCTCTTCATGGGAAGAGTGTGCGGCAGTTTTAGATAGGCGTTGTCAAATCTTACAGGCACGTGATTCAAAGGTTAGTAATTTAGAAGCAAAGCAAACTGTATCCAAGGATGGCCATAGGGAATCTAGGGGAAAACAATACAGTTACAAAAAGAGTATGCAATCTTCGCTTGCAATCGGCAAGACATTATGTGAACTCTGCCACGGCCAAGGGCATACATTGATGAAATGCCCACAATTTGAAAATATGTCAGCTAGGGAAAGATATAGTTATGTCCGACAGTTGAAAATTTGTATCCAATGTCTCAAAGGAGGTCACTTGGTCAAAGACTGCACGACATCGAAGTGCAGCATATGTAATCTCCCACATCACAGGATCTTGCATAGATTTGACCCATTGGAGCCATCGTTTAGTAAGCATCTAGTTTCACAGCCAATCCAAGCACTTGACCCTAAGCAGCCCTCTACCTCGAAGCAAGCAGCATATTCCCAAGCAGCATCTTCGCAAGCAGCATATTCGCAAGCGGAAACGCCTTCTTCGACACAACGGGCAGCGTTACATACGTCGTTGGTGAATGCATGTGTAGTACCAGAGGTATTTTTAGAAACGGCGGTAATACTGGTTAAAGACGTGTGTGGACGTTATCAGACTGCACGAGCTGTCTTGGACTCAGCGTCACAAATAAACATTATGAGCAGCAAACTGGCCGAGAAATTAATGAAAAAAGAATCGTGTGCACTCGGCGCTCTGGGCATCGGCAATACCAGCACCAATATTAAGCGAATGGTCCAAGCAACGATAAAATCTAGATTCAACAATTATCAAGTACCCTTGGAATTCTACTTGCTGCCCAAAATTACGGGGGTTAAGCCGGATCAATTTGTGGATATTTCACGGTGGAAGATACCAAGTAATACTGAGTTAGCTGACCCAATGTTTAATACACCCTCTCGCATCGATATGCTCATCGGAGCAGAAATATTTTTAGATTTACTGTCAATTGGTCGCATTCAGTTAGGCCACAATCTACCAAAGTTACAGAAAACTATATTGGGATGGGTTATATCGGGAGCAGCAAGAGAATATGATGGTAAAACTTTGCACAGCCTAGTAGTGGGCAACCATTCCAACGATGTAGAGACGCTCAGTAAATTGGTAGAAATGTTTTGGCAATTTGAAAGCATTCCAGAAAAGGTTAAATTTTTAACGGACGAAGAAAAAGAATGCGAACGCATTTTCGAGGAGAGTACTGTAAGAGATGCATCTGGCAGATTTGTGGTAAAAATTCCCTTTAAGCCTACTGTAAGCGAGCTAGGAGAAACTATACAAACAGCAGAGCGACGATTTTATGCTTTAGAACGCAGGCTAAATAAAAATCCAGAAATTAAGATGGCATACGCGGCGTTCATCGAAGAGTACTTAAGTCTAGGCCATATGGTATCGGTACAAAATTCTGACATCGCAGAAATCAAATATTTTGCCCCACACCAACATGTACTTAGACCTAAATCTACAAGTACCAAGCTTAGAGTGGTGTCCGACTGTAGCTGCAAAACGAGCTCTGGTATTTCGTTGAATGAGGTGATGTTGAAAGGACCAGTAGTACAAAATGATTTATTGTCAATAGTTTTACGATTTCGCTGTTTTAAATTTGCACTCACCGCTGATGTGGCAAAAATGTATCGACAGATATTGGTTACTGAAAGCGATTCGTACTTTCAGGCAATTTCAGGCAAGACTCAAAACTGTCACGTACGGAACTACATCAGCGCCATATTTAGCTACTAAGTGTTTGGAAAAGTTGGCTGAGGATAATGCTGAACAGTACCCATGGGGGTCACAAAAGATAAACTGCGATTTTTATATGGACGATCTAATCAGCGGAGCTAATACTGAACAAGAGCTGTTCCAAACCTACGAAGAGGTATCGGAGATTATGAATTCAGCGCATTTTCCACTACGCAAGTGGCATTCGAACAATGAACGTTTTTTAAACGAAGTTCCTGATAGCGAGAAAGAGAAGCCACTTCGTGTGAATGATACGGATGTTATAAAAGCCCTTGGAATTGTATGGGAACCGTCATCCGATGTATTTAGATACATTTGGACACCGCCGGATAGCACTAAACCTATAACCAAAAGAATTGTTTTAGCGGAATTATCAACCCTTTTCGATCCATTGGGATTAGTTAATCCGCTTATTGTGAAAGCGAAAATTTTTATGCAGGACTTATGGATTTTGAAGATCAATTGGGATGAGTCGGTGCCTACTAACCTGCACAGCTATTGGGCTGAGTTTCGAAGCGCATTAAAATTAGTTGAAAACGTAAAAGTCCCACGCTATATATTGTCAAAACAAAAATCGATTGTTCGAGTAGAAATGCACGGATTTTCCGATGCATCACTCAGGGCATATGGGTGCTGTATATTCATTCGTTCCATAGATAACGAGAATGGCATCACTGTCCAGCTGTGGAGTGCGAAATCTAGAGTAGCACCACTGAAAACAAAATCTCTTCCTCGACTTGAGCTGCTAGCTGCAGAACTTTTGGCGAACCTCGTTAGGAAATTGAAGGAAAATTTTCCTATGGCAACCGACGCTGTGTATCTGTGGACTGACTCTGAAATCGTTCTTGACTGGTTAGCAGCACACCCGTCCACATGGTCTACATTTGTGGCGAACCGAGTGTCCACAATTCAAGAGATAACAGATACTGCAGTTTGGAGACACGTACCCTCAAGTCAGAACCCCGCCGATATCGTATCAAGAGGCGCGTATGCAGATGAACTTTTAGACTCAATATGGTTTGCAGGTCCTAAGTTTTTGCAATTGTCGTGCGACAAATGGCCACAAAATAAGATACGTACTAATGCAGCTGGAAGAGAGGATGAGCGACGCAAAGGCGTTGTAATGCATGTAGCAGTAGAGAAAAATTCAATGTTGAAATGGATTGAAAGAAACAGTGAACCAGAGAAAGTTCAAAGGGTAGTCGCTAGATTGCTAGCCGGAGTTGGTCGGAAGAGTAACACCCATAGAGAGATGGCTCATAATTTGACGGCTATCCAGGTTGATGAGGCCCTAATTAGAACAATCTTCTGTCTTCAACAGCATTATTTTCGCACCGAATGGCAGGCTCTGAAAAGTGGAAGAGAAGTGTCACCATCTAGCAAATTAAAGAATTTAAATGTGTTTCTAAAGGTCAGTTGAGGCGCGCTGACTTGCCATACGACGCAAAGCATCAGATTCTTCTTCCCGATGATAGTACGTTCGTTAAAACTTACGTTCGCTATTTACATGAAACCAAGTGTCACGCCGGACCTCAAGCCCTGATTGCCATTATTCGCCAGCGGTTCTGGATACCTAGTACAAGAAAAATCGTACGTTTTGTGACTGGACGCTGTCTCCGCTGCTTTAAGTGCCGTCCAAAACTGGAAAGTCAAATTATGGGAGACCTACCATTGGATCGAGTAAATATTTCAAAACCTTTTACGACAACGGGTGTAGACTTTTGTGGTCCAGTGATGACGACTCTCAAACAACGGGGAGTCAAGCTAACCAAGAGTTATATATCAGTCTTTGTATGTTTTGCCACAAAGGCTGTCCATATGGAAGTTGTTTCAGACTTAACGTCTAAAGCCTTTATAGCGGCGTTGAAAAGATTTGTAGCACGAAGGGGATTGTGCTCAAAATTGTATTGCGACAATGCGACGAATTTTGTTGGCGCAAGGCGTGAACTGGAAGAGTTTAGAAAGATGTTTTGCGAGCAACAAACGCAAAATGAAATATCTCGCTATTGTGCGGTGACGGGCATCGAGTTTCATCACATTCCACCTCGCGCCCCCCACTTTGGTGGACTGTGGGAAGCGGCGGTAAAGTCCGCCAAGTATCATTTGAGTCGAATTCTTGGGATGTCATACCTCACCTTTGAGGAGCTTAGTATAGCGGTAGCCGAGATAGAATCAATTTTAAATTCGAGACCGTTAACGACTATGTCGAACGATCTAAACGACGAAGAAGTTCTGACGCCTGCACATTTTTTGATTGGTGGTCCACTGACCACTGTAGCGGAACCGCTTGTTCATCATAAAAACATTCCGAGTCTTAATCGCTGGCTACGTATCACAGCCATGCAGCAGCATTTTTGGAAGAGGTGGTCGACGGAGTACCTCCATGAACTGCAACGTCGTTCCAAGTGGACGAAAAGTCAACGCAACATTGAAGAAGGTGATATCTTATTAATAGCCGAAGATAACTTACCACCTAAACAATGGCTTCTTGGAAGAGTCATCAATGTAATTAGAGACGAGTCTAACTACGTGCGAGTTGTGGATCTTAAAACAAAAAAGAGTGAGGTGCGACGAGCACCGATTCCGAAGCAGGGCCAATAGAGGTTGACGCATCCGTCGGATACATCAAGGGCGTCGGCATGTTGACTATTCAAGTAGTCATTTATTAAATTTTCGTTGTATATTAAATTTTATTAAGCTGTTCCCATATATTGTGACGAAGAAAAATGTTTCGTTAATATGATTTTATTAGTATGGCAACATTCAATTATAATATCGAAAGAGGTAGTTAAGCTAAAGAAGAACTGAAAGAATTATTGTGTTCTTAGCATTGAATATCGAAGGACATTGGTCCGCAAATAAATATAATATTATAACGTTGTTTGAAGTTGCGCGTTTTATTTGAATTTTAATAGATTGGAAGGCTCGTACAAACGCTTACGAGTGGACAAATGTCTTCCATCGCCTGGGATGATCACTAATCCAGGATAAAACCACAGTGGAGTCAGTCCATCCAAAAGTTGCAATGGTTTCATAATATATAGCGCGTTTTACATTCAACATGAGTTTGACCATAAGTTGAGCTGCACACAGCTCCAGCCGTGGTAATGTTATTTGCTTGATTGGAGCTACTCTGGTCTTCGCAGTAAGCAGTGTTGTCGAAATTTCTCCAGTTGGTTTTATGATACGTATGAAAATGGTAGCTGCGTATGCCAACTCTGATGCGTCTGAAAACCCATGCAGTTCAACCCTGTTGTCAACTCCGTATTGACACCACCTCGGAATTTTCAATGTTTTGATTTCTTTGATACCTGCCTGAAGTCGCATCCAATCAGTTTTTAAATTTCTGGGAAGATCTTGATCCCATGATATGCCCTTGAACCACAATCGCTGCATGAAAATCTTCAAGGAAATCACCACTGGCGACAGCCACCCAACAGGGTAAAATATCCTCGATATGTCGGACAGAACTCGCCGTTTAGTTAATGTCCCTGGACCATCGTCTAGACAAACGCTATATTGAAATGCATCCAGCTTGACATTCCAAACCAAACCCAATGTCTTCACAGTCTCCGAATCGTCAATGATTAACTCTGATGACGCTGGCTTCTGGTTCAATTTTATGTCGTCCAAAAATTGTTTTGAATTGGATGACCACTTGCGGAGATTGAACCCAGCACTTGCTAACATTGCACATATGTTGACTTGAAGATTTCTTGCTGCTTCGACATCTGGGGCACAAGACATGTAGTCATCGACATAGAAGTTGTTTATGATTTCTTGTGCTGCCTGTGGCATATTCTTAGCATTATCAAATGCTACTTGTTGTAAAGTGCGCGTAGCCAAGAATGGGGCTGATGCAGTTCCATACGTCACAGTGGCAAGCTCGAAAGTTGTGGGATGCTCATTTATCATCATCCGGATGTATCAGCACCTGCCGGTACATTTTCTCGTCGTCGGCTGTAAACCCTATTGCAAACTTTCGAAATTTGAGCAAAATGGTAAACAGATCATTTTGTACTGTAGGTCCAACTAAGAGATGTTCATTTAGTGAAAGGCCATTCGATGATTTGCATGACGCATCAAACACAACGCGCAATTTTGTTGTTTTGCTCGCAGGCTTCAATACCGCATGGTGTGGCATGAAATACCGTTGACAAGATGAACTGGAAGCAATCTCCATATGATGTAGCACCTTATACTCCTCCATAAACTTGCAGAAATCAACCTTGAGCTCAGGATTCCTTGTGAATTTGTTCTCCATTGATTCAAGTCTCTTCAACGCAGCTAACCTTGATTCGCCAAGTTCTACCGTATTATGTTTGAACGGTAATCTGATCATAAATCTGCCATCAGGCAATCGTTGACTATGATCCACAAAAGTTTTTCAGCTTTCTCCTCTTCTGGGCTCAAATGTTTAGTAAGGGACTGGCATTCCTCGGTTTCCCAAAAGCGCTATAATTGCTGATCTAAATTTGTCTGAACGTGGGCCACGAATGTTGAACTGGCTGCTTGGTCGTTGACGCTTCCCATTATCACCCAACCAAATATCGTTTCAAATGCTGTTGGGGACACTGACGGGTGAATAATTTTGCCTTGTAAAACACAGTGTCCAAATACGTCAGCGCCAAGAATAACATCAATGCGGTTTCTTTTGTTGTACCCAATGTCAGCAAGTTGCAACTGTTCAAAGAATTTTAATTTATGACTGGTGTCGGTTAGTGGTGGTATATATTGTGTGAGAGTCAATAGGCAATGAGCCTGAACGACCATTGACTTGTGATTAGTTTCGACTTCCATTTGAACCTTTCTGTTGCACAGAACCTTTTCCTTTCGAAATTTTAAAAACACAAATTATTTTTCCACTGGAAACGGTGTACAATAGTTTTTGGACTTTATTGTTCCAATTCTTATAGACAACTAACTTATAATGTTTTCTTTTTGTCGCGGGCCACCAAATCCATAAACATAGAACGACAGTTAATATGAATAGAGAATGTAAAAGAAATAGCAACAACAATACAACAGCTGAGTGACCAACTGAAGCAAACGACTTCGTCAGCGCTGTTGTTGTTGTTGCTATATTCTTTTGCATCGATAATGTAAACAACAAGCAAAAACACCACAGTTACTTTAAATGCAAAATCTTAGGTACATATGTATGTGCATACAGATGTGCGTACATACATATATAGAGCAAAAGGAGTAACAATAACAGCAGAGCGACTTAACGAAACAAATGAAGTAAATATCTTCGACTGCGCTGCTGTTATTGTTATTACTTATTGTATCGATGTCGTAGGCAAATAGCAACAACAACAGTCATACCGGTTAAACCAAAATAGACTACAGTATGAATGTTGTTGTTGCTGTAATATTATAAGAAGCAAAAAGGGATGTTAGGGTGGCCCGCAATTATGCGATAAAATAATTTAAAATATAATTTAATAATTTAATGTTGGCGATCTCATCCGACATGCTCCCCCCGTTGAAAGGGCTCTCTTTCAAGCATCTTGGGAAGGTAATGGAGCCACCTTATGAATGGGACGCCGAAAGCAACCAGACTTCGTCTTCAGCTCGACCACTCGAACTCGTCCATCAGTGCCGGCTATAGATTTGAGCACCCGAGCCAAAAGCCATTGTTGTGGTGGGGTGTTGTCTTCATGGACAATAACTAGCTGGCCTTCTTCGATGTTTGGGTTTACGTTGAGCCACTTTGTGCGTTGTTGAAGCGACAAAAGATAATCTCGAGACCACAATTGCCAAAATTGTTGTTTCAAAAACGAGATCCGTTGCCAACGAGTGAGCGACGTTTGCTTGGTGATATCAAAATGTTCATCAGGAATGGCGACTAAAGATGACCCAATGAGCATATGACCTGGTGTTAATGCTTCACCATCGTTGGGGTCATCTGACAACGGTGCAATTGGACGAGAATTTAAAATGGCCTCGATTTCTATGATAAGAGTCTGCAGCTCTTCGAAAGTGAGATACGATTGGCCAATATTCTTTATAAGAAGGGTTTTGGCCGACTTAACGGCTGCTTCCCACAATCCACCGAAGTGTGGGGCACGAGGAGGGATAAAACAAAATTCAAAACCCATTTGGTTGGAATACGATTTCAAGTTGTGGACAACGTCTTGGTGAAACAGGGCATCTTTAAGCCTCGTCAGCTTATTATGAGCTCCAACGAAATTAGTGGCGTTGTCGCAATACAACCGGTGGGGTATTCCACGTCGACCAACGAAACGCTTAAGGCACAATATAAAATTTTTTGTAGATAGGTCCGAAACGAGCTCCAAATGTGTCGCTTTCGAACTGAAACAAACGAACACGGCAATATAAGTTTTGTAGGGCCCCTTACCACGAATACGATATGATGTAAGACAGGGACCACAAAAATCGACTCCAGCTACTAAGAATGGGCGTTGAGATCGAAGACGATCAGCTGGCAGATTACCCATGATCTGCTCCATAAGTTTTGGCTTGTATCGAAAGCAGTGCACACACTCACGAACCACCTTTCGAACAAGATCTCTGGCGTTAATTACCCATATCTTCTGACGCAGGATGCCCAGTAAAACCTTCGGACCAGCATGTAAATGTAGTCGATGCAAATATTCGACATACAGTTTGACAAAACGGTGCGTTTTGGGCAACAACGCAGGAAATCGAGCATCGTATGGTATGGGTGCATTTGATAATCGTCCACCAACTCTAAGTATAACCACGGAACCATTTTCCACTGTCATTTCATTCAAAAATGGTGTTAATTTTTGCAAAGATGGCTGAACTACATCTCCTTTAGCCATGGCAGCGATATCATCTTTAAAATTGTTTCGTTGTATATAAGCCACAATTCGCCAAAATATGTTTTCCCACTCATACGGTTGCACATGTGTAAGGTCCTTGGGTTTCATCAGTCGGTCTACTGGGCATCTGTTAAAGAAACGAAAAACATAAGCAAGTATACGAATAATTTTAACATATGATGAATGCTTATCGATTATCTCCTCTATGATTGATGGTGTGACGTCAGAACATTTGAAGACTGCTGCTTTTCTGCACTCCATTGGTAGTTCAGACACTACCACCTCAGTTTTCGGCCAGTTTGACTGATTCTCTTGAAGAAAAGTTGGCCCGTTGAACCAAATTGTATTAGGCAACTCTTGAGCACTGCAGCCACGAGAAACTATGTCAGCTGGGTTACTTTTCGAAGGAACGTGTCTCCAACAAACATCTCTAGTAGTGTCTTGAAGTTCTGAGACACGATTTGCGACGAAACAATTCAATGTTGACGAATGCAGGTTTAGCCATTGAAGAACTATTTTCGAATCGTTCCAAAAGTAGGTCGAAGATGCAAATTTGGCGATTTTTGGTTTAATTTTGAGCCCAGTCTTACTTAGCAACGCAGCGGCGCATAATTCGAGGCGAGGTAGCGACTGTGCTTTTATGGGGGCTACCTTCGACTTGGCAATTAACAATGTTGTTTTGTACGCACCTTTTGTAAACACACGATAGTAGATGCAGCATCCATATGCCCGTTGAGATGCATCTGCGAACCCATGAATTTCGCCACGACTTTCAAAGGACGTGCTGACATATCGAGGTACTCCAATTTTTTGAATAAACGGCAAGTCATTTTGTATTTGCAGCCAAAGTGTTTTGAGGTGACCACTTATGACGTCGTCCCAACCACATTGTTGAACCCAAGTTTCTTGGAGTAAAATTTTGCATCGAATCACAATGGGGCTCAATATTCCGAGTAGATCGTAGATTTTTGCAACAACAGATAATATGGACCTCTTTGTGGGAACGGTTATTTCGGGCAACTCGAATCTAAAGCAAAATATGTCTAGCTGTGGTTTCCAAGACATACCCAGAGCTTTGGTGACGTCATCATCACCAATTTTGATCGATATTTCAGCATCGTGATTTGACGGCAACATTTCGGTACAGTTGCTATTCCATTTAGCCAACTCCAATCCATGCAATTTTAACATGTGGACCAATTCAGTTTTCTTTGCTAACAATGTATTTAAGTCGTTAGCACCAGTGAGAACATTGTCTACATAAAGGTCTTCGCGAAGAACTGTTGCGCCAAGGGGAAATGAGGATCCATATTTATCTGCAATGAAGAACAAACTACGAACTGCTAAAAATGGAGCAGACGATAACCCATAAGTAACAGTGTTAAGTTGGAATACTTTTAGTTCTTCTGCTTTACAAGTGCGCCACAATATAAGTTGATATTTTCGATCTTTTTCATCGATATAGAATTGGCGATACATTTTTGAAATGTCTGCAGTAAGAGCAAACTTGTTCAAACGAAACGAAAACAATGTGGTGACTAGGTCCTGCTGAATCGTAGGGCCTACCATGAGTATATCATTTAATGAATGATTTGACGAAGTTCGAGCCGACGCATCAAAGACGACCCGAATTTTTGTTGTGGTACTTTGCGGTCTGAGAACACAATGATGTGGTATAATATAATTCGGACCATTCAACGAGCGATTGTAGGGCGACATGTGCCCCAATGACGAATATTCTTCCATAAACTGTACATACATAGACTTTAAGGTTGCATCACGCTCCAAGCGTCTCTCGAGCGACAAAAAACGCCTTTGAGCCATTTCAAAAGAGTCTCCTAAGATTCCCGGCGATTTCTTAAATGGCAGACGGACTTGAATTCTGCCATTTTGAACGATGCAGACGCTTTCTGCAAAGTGCCGTTCACATTCTTCTTCTTCTTGCGAATATTTTGAAGGAGATGTAACATATTCCTCTACTTCCCAGAATTGGTTCAAAATGGAGTCGAGATTTTGTGAAGACGAATTAGTGGCAAGATTACATGTGGGCAACGATGATTGAGAGCATGATTGAAATGTACCACCCACTATCCAACCAAAAACAGTGTTTGTGAGACATGGCATACCATTTCCCAATGATATTCGGCCATCGAGCAACAAATCGAAAAAGACTTCTGTACTAACAAGCAGGTCAACGCGCTGTGGCTTGTAAAATAGAGGGTCGGCCAGCTCTATGGACTGGGGAATCTTCCAATGAGAGGTTTTAATGTACTCACCAGGCTGCCGAGCAGATATTGTCTTTGTAACGGCAAAACTCGAAGACCATTGGAAATTACTCACTCGAGATTTCAGTGTGGCTGCAACAGACGACTTGATTTTCGTTCGTACCTCGCCAATGCCAGAAACTTCTTGATTGTATGGCTGGAACTTTAACTGGAGTCTCTTAGCAGTTTCTTCTGAAATGAAATTTAATTCGGAACACGAATCGAGTAGAGCTCTTACCGGATGAAATATGCCACAAGAATCTTTTAAGAGTACCACCGCTGTTGGAATGATTGCCCTTTTGAACGATCGAACCACTAATGATACCGGATTACCATGATTTTCCGATGATGGTTGAGGCTGATGTTGAAATTGATTTGATGGCGAAGGACTAGCTTGCTCAGGGCTACTAAATTTGTGCAGCAACGTATGATGAGAAGACTGACAAATTCTGCAACGAGATTTCGATGGGCATTTCGAAACTAAATGTCCTTTTCGAAGACAATTTATGCAGTGCCCATTACGCTTTACGAAATTAAAGCGTTCTAAAACGACGAGCGACGAAAATGATGAACAGGACGATATGTTGTGTTCCGCCGAATTACAATATGAACAACTTGAGCTTGAGTTCACAAATGTGTGAGAAGACCGATTAAAATTTGATTTTGGTTTTCCATTCTTTAATTTTTCAGGTACTTCCACCTTTTTCCCATGGCTCTCCAAAAATTGACAACGATGGCTCAAAATGTCATAGCATGTATCCCACGTAGGCAGCGATTTAAATTCCTGCTTTTCGTCATAATTTTCTTTGGTATCAGAGTCTAACCTTGATAATGTGATGTGAATTAAAAGTCCATTTAAAACATCCATCTCTGACCCAAGAGACAAAAGCGAACCACGAATTGCAGACACAGTATCAATGATATTTCTTAAAGTGGCACTATCACTCCTAGACATCGTAGAAATGTTGAACAATGCATTAATATGCTCCACAAAAATAAGCACTTTGTTGTCGTAGCGCTCTTCTAACCTCTTTAGCGCCTTTGGATAATTTTCTTCTGTTACCTGATATGGTTCCACCACTGCTAACGCTGGACCCGAAAGACAATTCAATAGATAATTGAATTTATCAACGCCAGTTATCGATGAATTCTCGTGAACCATATTGTTGAAAGTTGCGATGAACCGTTTGTAGTCCGCATACTTTCCTTCAAATCGAGGTAACTTCAACGCAGGCAAACGAGATGAATGTGAACCACCAGGTATTGAAGAGTTGAGAAAACTGTGGTCCATCGACACAGAACCACGATTTTTATTCAGCAATGTCACTATTTTCGCTTTTGCCGCAATAAAAGTTTCCTCCAAATCACTTCTCGAATTATCGGTAGAGCAAAGTTTTTCAATTTGACCTTGAATATAACATATTTGTTTGAAATATGACTCTAAGATCTGTAGCCGACAGTCCAAAATGGTGGCATCAACTTTGTCGCCATCTTGGACCACTTTTTTTTGGATGTTTGTGATGTTTCGCTTCATTGTGGACCGTTGTTGCTTGAGCGACGCCAATTCCGAACCGCTAGCAGCAACATCCTCAGTGACTGCATCGACACCGTCTTTAGACATTTTCATGAAGAGCCACACTCACCAAATAAAAACAATTTATTTATTCCGTTGGGAAAAATGCGCGGAAGCTTTATCGGACGCTTCAAATTTTAAGATTTTCCACTATGTGCCACGATAGAACGACGCTCGAATTTCGATCCAAAAAGATTCTGTTAAAGAAATCACTGTCGTATGATTTCTCCCACTAAAAATGCACTAATATAATGAGACACTGTTCGTAGCAGCAGCAGCAAAGTGTCCCCAATTGTAGTACGGAATTTCCTGTGATGTGATTATCCAACGACGAAACGATGAAAAACTCCGTAGCTCCAAACAAGACTATAAAATAGGATCTGCTCCACGAAACACTGTGTCCTGTCACGGTCGCCAAAATATTGCACAGAACCTTTTCCTTTCGAAATTTTAAAAACACAAATTATTTTTCCACTGGAAACGGTGTACAATATTTTTTGGACTTTATTGTTCCAATTCTTATAGACAACTAACTTATAATGTTTTCTTTTTGTCGCGGGCCACCAAATCCATAAACATAGAACGACAGTTAATATGAATAGAGAATGTAAAAGAAATAGCAACAACAATACAACAGCTGAGTGACCAACTGAAGCAAACGACTTCGTCAGCGCTGTTGTTGTTGTTGCTATATTCTTTTGCATCGATAATGTAAACAACAAGCAAAAACACCACAGTTACTTTAAATGCAAAATCTTAGGTACATATGTATGTGCATACAGATGTGCGTACATACATATATAGAGCAAAAGGAGTAACAATAACAGCAGAGCGACTTAACGAAACAAATGAAGTAAATATCTTCGACTGCGCTGCTGTTATTGTTATTACTTATTGTATCGATGTCGTAGGCAAATAGCAACAACAACAGTCATACCGGTTAAACCAAAATAGACTACAGTATGAATGTTGTTGTTGCTGTAATATTATAAGAAGCAAAAAGGGATGTTAGGGTGGCCCGCAATTATGCGATAAAATAATTTAAAATATAATTTAATAATTTAATGTTGGCGATCTCATCCGACACTTTCCTTTGGTACTACTGGGACTGCCACCGCCAATACCGTAGAGCAATGTCCTGTCATAAGATCGAGTCAACCCCAATCTTTGGACGCATGCTTCTGTGACTAGACTCGACTGTGCTCCAGAGTCAATTAGTGCTATGCATGCCTGTAAGCTGTCGGTTCTGTTCCGAATCATTATTATTGCTCTGGGCAACATTATACTCTGTTGAGCTCTGAATTGACTAAAATGAATGTTGATTATTGTTTCATCGTCAGTAGTTGAACTTAGCTTGTTGGCTTGTTGTGAAGTGGTAGTACCCGTATGCAATAGGGTGTTATGTTTTTGCTGACAATTTTTGCATGAGCTCAATTTGCATTCGGATGAAAAATGGCCATCCCGAAGACAATTGAAACAAAGCCTATTGCTGCGCGCAACAGCTCTACGCTTCATCACATCCATCCCTCTCAATTGTTGACAGTTGAATATTGCGTGATTCTGACTGCATAACAGACAACCCTGAGTAGTTGCCGCCATTGTGAACACCTTTCCCTGCTTTTGGAATCGCGACAATTGACTTGATTTGCTGAGGCTTTCCAATTCGCTCACTCGCCGTTCCAAAAACTGTAGAAGCCCCTTAAAAGATGGTGGTTTGTCGTCTTTTTGCTGTCTATACCAAAGTGTGCTGGTGTCGTGATCCAATTTTTTGCTGACCAGAAATATCAATATAGGATCCCATGACTCCACGGAGTCATCTAACACCCTTAAAGCATTGTAACATTCACTTGTGTTTCTATGAAACCGCTTTACTTCCGACAAGGAGTTGTTTTTAATCGATGATTGATTGAACAGCATCTCCAGATAAGCTTCTTTGATTCTATTTGGCTTGTCGTATTTTCTCTTGATGAGGTCCCAAGCAACTTGATAGTTGTCATTTGTTGGCGTTAGATGTTTGATGATGGTTGAAGCTTCGCCTTTTAACTTTGTTTGTAGATATTCAAGTTTCTCCACATCTGATAGACCCGCTTTACAATCAACTAGACACCTGAACAAGTCCCTAAACCTCACCCAACCAGTGACATTTCCATCAAAATCTGGAATTTGTATGGCCGGAAACCTTATTTCATTGTTGCTGCTTGATGGTTGTTTGTGACGATCGACTGTTTGTGACACTTGACAATGTTGCAGACATGGTTTCCAATAATGATGTTGTAGTCGCTTGTTGCTGCACCAACGCCTGAATAGTCGCACTAATCTCTGTATTAGTGTTTGGAGTATTGCCCGCACCACCTTCTATCACCGTATTGTCCAAATTGTCCTGCTGCAATGAAACCCAGGCTGATTTTACGGCAAAATACATTTCATCCACTTGCCGTCTATAGACATCAGCTGTATTAAGCTCCTCTTCAGTTGCACACAACAATTCAATTTGATCTTGCGTATCTTCAAATTGCCCATAAGTGATCTCTAGTTTTTCGACTCGCACTTTTAGATCACTAAAGCTTGATGGTTCTTGGGCAGTTACAAACTTCTAAATTGTCGTTATACTTTTCTTAAGTTGTGACCGTTTTTTCTTTAATACTTCCATGATTGTTTTGTTTATTTACTGTTTACTATTATTGACGTTAACGACACAGTTTGAAAGTCACAGTTTTAAACAGACACAGGTTTAACAGTCACAGTTTTAACATGACGTGTCACCAGTAGCATTTATAGACATACACAATTATTGTCCGGTGTACATTAACATGTCACAGAAACACAAACACTTATCCTTTGTAACAGAAACTTTAAACCTTGCTGGAACTATAATTTCTGCTATTGCATTTCTCTCCGATATGCAATTGAGCTTGTCCTTGTATATGTAAGGCACTTGCACTGTTGTGAGTGTTTAATTTATTGTACGTATTCTATTCCTTTAGTTTGCACTTTGTATCTATCTGTTTGTCTCTTTTTTTTCTGTATGTTAGAATACTGTTTGTTCTATTTCACTTTTACATTATCCATCTCGCTCATGGATTTCATGTATGTGTCACTTCTCCAAATTATGCCATGTAAGTTTTACTGCATGTAACCGAACATACATGAAACATTTATGACCACTTTCCTTACTAATTATGATTTGGAATTGCACCATATGTAAATTCCGATTGTGGTATTCTTTCCCCCAAAATTCTCATAGGATTCGAAACTATATGTAAAGCGACTACGTTGCCTTCCGCGAACCGTAATGATCTCCGACTTTACCATGTATGTTCTTTACGAATCCCGTCCAATTCATCCCAATCACCGATGATCCGGTTCCTAAGGACCACAAATGTTTATAACGGACTGTAATTTTAATAAACGAACTGAAAAGACATTACACGATTTAACTTTTCTCCTATTTGTCGTTGATTTTTTATTTATTTTATTGAGTAAACAGTAAGGTTTAAAACACATACAAAACCGAGCGCTCTGCTTGAACGACTAACTTATCGAACTCCTGTTGACAGGAAAAAAAAACTTACATAGTTGCAAAAATTGGTATTAACTTAATCGGACGGTACTTTTGCACCAAGATTGACTTAAATATGAGATATTAAATGCATGAAACATGAATGTATGAAATATTAATTGTATGAAATATGAAATGTACGAGATATGAAATTAGTAGAATGTCATTTAGGAAGCGTAAAAGAGAAACGTCATCAGGTCCATGAACATTATGGTTAGAACGTGTTAATCAAAATTATATATAATGAATTCAGAGATTTTGAGTTATGTGATCCGAAAAGTTCTGAGAATTTTGCAAGATAGATTTCGGAAGTTCCAAGAAAAAGTTTTGTTCCAAGCTTGTTGATCAAGTGAAGCTTTCGCTTTTATTAGGATATTGACAAAAATATATTTTTATTTCTCCTAGCTCGGACGAGACTTTAAATAAATATGTGGAAATATTGTAAATATATAAATATTATAAAAAAAAAACAACACAATACAATTGACTTTATTAACCGGTCTTGGTATATACTACAGGAAGCTACTCGACATATTTGAGATTTCACCCTACTACCTCAACTTCTACTTCTCACCTACGCCATTAGCTGTACTAGAACATTGTGGTGTCTTTGTTGATGTCCTCTTCGATGCTCCAGCTGGTGTTATAGTTGATGTTGTTATAGTTGTAGTTATAGTTGATCTGGTTAAAGTTGCTGTTATTAAAGTTGTTGTTCAGTCGAACGTTGTTTTAGATGCTTGCCGTTCTATTTTGCTCAAATTGTTCTTAACTGTTGTTGATTTTGACTGGTGCTTGTTATTATTGTTATCGCTTTTGGCTACTGTTATTTTTAAACTTATTGTACACGGTTAAAGCCCTTGTTGTTGCTTTTAACTTACTTGGTAATACCTCGTAGATACACTTTTGTGATACTGTTTGTTTGGAGTTATCACCTTATCTATGCACTGTTGTTACAATGTTTACCTTTTTATTGTTTTTTTTCTTCGGTGGTTGCGTTTTATTTTCTATATTGTTTGATTATTGTTAATAGTTTTTTTTTGTTCTTCTAGTTTGTGATTGTTGCACTCAGGTTAATTCGATGTTCCCGGGATATTGTTGTTAATTTTGTAACCGTTGATGTCTTTAGATTGTAATTGTCATAATCTGTTTTGAAATATAATTTGTTGTGTTTCCATGTCCATTGTTGTGGATTTTTCGACCCGAGACTAGTGGAACTCTAGACAGATTTTCTGCGACCGGTGGTATCGTTTCTATTGGCTATCGTTGATGATTTTTATTAGTGGGATATTTCCAATGAAGGTCATAACCCTTTGTTGCTCTCTCGCAGACTATCTCAGACAATTGTTGTTTTGTAATGGCCCGGAACTATTGTTTGTTTTGTAGTTATTCGTTGATATTTTGGTGGTTCTTCTGGTTAGTCGAGGTTTTACAATTTGACCCGGCACTGTTGTTTCAATTAGTTAACCTGATTTTAAAATCGCGTTTGTACAATTCGTTCTAATATCTGTTTTGTCAACTTGATCTTACTTCTGTTTTTTTTTTTTTTTAAAGTTGTAAATTTGGTTTTGTTCACTTAATCTTATTTCGGTTTTCGTTAAGTTGTATGTGCAGGTTTGTTAACTAGTTTTAATTACATTTTTGTTACTCTTTTTCAGAACTCGATCGTTAACTCGGTTTAAGTTCGGTTTGTTTTCGTACCTGGTATTAATGTTCGTCTTGTAGAACTTTTTACTACCTCGTTTGTTAACCTTTTTACTAACTCGATTGAGGACTTGTATTTCTTTTTGTTTTTGTTCACTGGTTTTAATTCCACTTTTATTAACCTGTTTACTAAGCCGATTGAGAACTGGTTTTTCCTTGTTGAGTTAGTTAACTATTTTTTAAGTTTCGTTTTGCTAACGTGTTTTAGAACTTGTTTTTCTTTATCGTTTCGTTAACTAATTTTAAGTTCAGTTTTACCGGAGCGTTTGTTAGTCTTTTTACTAACGCGATTAGTAACTTACTTTTCGTAGGATTTTTGTTAGCTAGTTTTAAGTTAACGTTCGCTGACCTTTTACAATTTTAATACTTATTTCTGTTGATATATTCACTGACGCGATAGAGAACTGGGTGTTCTTTATTCTTTCATTAATAGTTTAAAGTTTAGCTGTACTAACGCGTTTTCGAAATTGTTTTTATTTGTAGTTTCGTTGACTAGTTTTAAGCTTCAATGCATTTTCGAACTCGTTTTTATTTGATTCGTTAACTAGTTTCAAGTTTTAATGCCTTTTAGGACTCGTTTTTATTTGTTTCGTTAACTAGTTTTAAGTTTTAATGGATATTAGAACTCGATTTTTGTTAACGTCTTTTAAATTTATTTCTAAAATGGTGACTGCCTTGAGTACCGGGTGCGATGTGAGTTGTCTCCCTGGTGTGTTGGTGACACCGTCGATTTCCCTGGCGTGATAGTACCGCTGTATGTCGTTGAAGTTTTGCTTTTGTGGTGTTTTGTAGCGGGCTATGCCCGGAAGAAATAGCGTTGCTGGTGTGATGTTGCCGTCGTAATGAGAGCTGACTCAATCGCGAAGGCTATTATTGCGGGCGGTGTTGTTTTTTCTTTCCTGCTGTCTGCTGGTGCCCGCGTTCGTTTTCCGCGTGGGTGACTTCCACGTTGCAAACACTGCTGACCACACTCTGAATGCCTGCCGGTTATATGATGATGTCGGCGTGGTGCGTGTATGGCAGCAGTAGACCAAGTGCCGCTAATCAAATTTCACCGTGTGGTCAATCCCAACGTTTCTCCTTTTTTCTACTATGTATGTTCGACCGATCACCGACCGAACTATGTATGTTCGACCGATCACGCCAATTTTTAAAAGGAAAAAGACGGTTGCGGAAGTCATTCGATATGGCGTCAAGTTTCTTCCAAAATTTTCGATTTGACTTGCGCATCACTGCAGCCTACTTTGCTTGTCAGAGCAGTGTTAAGTACCCACATAAACAACGTCGTATTTCTAAGCTCGGTAAGCTCGGTGTGTTGTACAACTTGTCTGGCGACTTCTTAAGAACCGATCACCCAGAACAGTACACACCTTCCAACTTGGGCGAAATATTTTTATCATATTAGCAAATCATATTTGCTAATATGATAAAGGAAAACTAAACCCCGTAGATCGAAGAGTAACTAAGCTTTTAGATAATTTCCAGGAATACGCCTTGCGACTTTCCTTGTAAGTTCTCGACTTCATAAAGGTTATTTCCTACCAATTTTCTAATTCTACATTTAATGAATCTCCTGCACAATTTGGCCGAAATTTCTTTAGAAAAATCAGAGAGTTGAAAGTTGCGTCGGAATACCTCTTGACCTACTCTAAATTTAGTCTCTCGACACCTATTGTTGTATCTCTTAGCATTATTCTCATAACTATGGTGGAGATTCTGCTTGACGTTATCTCGGACTAGTTCAAGAAACTCACCGCGATTTTCGACTCGATTCTCTGAGTCTTCTACTAAATTGAGTTTTCTCGCGAGCTTGTACGACGAAGCATGCGTGATCATGTTGGTTCCAAATAATACGAAATACGGTGTCGCTCCAATAGCACTGTGTACGGAAGATCTGAGAGCACACTCTATCTCATTTTTAAAAATCCTGCTGATTTTTATCCAAATACAAACGAATCGCGGCCAGTACCGACTGGTTAACGCGTTCCGAAGCGTTTGCCTGCGGAGCGTAGTTCGCTCTACGGATATGCTCTATGCCGAAACTACTCATGACTTCCGAAAAATCCTTGCTTACAAACTGCTGACCGTTATCCGAAATACTTCGCGTATCAAAAAGTCGATCACGTTTTTGGCATTCCCTTTCGTCATAGCTTTTAATAACACGTACTTCGAAAAGTAGTCTAGAACTATAAAAATGAAGCAATTTCCCTTTCTGGAGCGAACGTATGGGCCTAAGAAATCAACATCGATCCTTTCAAATGGTTTAACAATGTTTGGCTCGCGCCCCATGGGTGGTCTTAAAACAATATTCGATGGTTTGCATTCCTTACAAGTTTCGCACCGATTTACGTACTCACGAATTTGAACGTTCATATGAGGCCAATAAAAATACTCACGAATTCGACGGATAGTCTTCGCGATACCGCCATGTGAAGCTTTCGGTGGTTCGTGTGCGTTGGCTATAATCTTCTCAGTGAGTCCCGATGGAATCCATAGCTTCCACGAATGTTCCTCTCGCGATACGTCTCCATCATATGGCATTGTTCGTTTATACGCGAAATTATCCACTACCTTTAAGTCGGGTAACTTATTACCATGATTTTTTATCACCTCAATGATATTCATATAATCTTCGGACTGGAACTCACTATCGGCTAAATCTATTGTCGGATTTGGTATCCATTCAATCTCATCAAGGGAGTAGCGCGACAGAGCATCCGGGAGTACGTTTTGCGATCCCTTACAATGTTGAATCTCGAAGGAAAATGTTTGGAGCTGAAGGCTCCATCTAGCTAACCGGCCACTAAGGTCACGCTGGGACATTAACCACTTAAGGCTTGAGTGGTCCGAAATTATCACGAAATTCATTAACTCGACGTAAGGTCGAAAACGTTTTACGGCTAACACCACGGCCAAACATTCACGCTCGGTTACCGAATAATTTTTTTGTGCCGAGGATAATTTCTTCGAGAAATACGTGATCGGGTGCTCATTACCATAGTCGTCTTCTTGAAATAAAACGACGCCTACGCCTACATCCGACGCATCGCACTGAATATAAAATATTCTATTAAAATCAGGGTGGGTGAGAATTGGACTATCATATAGGATAGGCGTCTTTCACAGTGAGATCATTGAGTCGACGCGCATCTAAACAAATTCTAACTTTTCCCCATTTTGAACAAAGGTCACCCTGTTATTCCACGGGCTTTCGCTCGGCTCAATGACCCCCAGTGACAACATTCTACCCAGTTCCCCATACATTAGTTTTTGCACTGCAGGTGACACTGGGTAGTGCTTTTCCTTAATAGGAACCGAATTTTTTGTGTAAATCACGTGAGTCTCAAGGGAAGTTTTCCCTAAGCCTTTCCGAGTAAAACACGGGAATAAACTAATTGTATTCTCTAAGAGTTTCTGGCTATGGCTATCTAATAAGTGCATTCTAGGAAATGCGTCTGCTGAATTTTGATCTGAGCTCGCAGCGTCAGTTGACATGGCATCCATGTTAAATCTGAATATGTTAAATCCTTTGATAAAGTCTACACCCAAGAAAAGTTCCAATTTTAGTGTGGGTACTAAATAAAAATCAATTAGTTTTGACATTTTATTAAAATTAATTTGTGCTCTCACGCGACCAATGATGTTATTTAATCGACGATCGGCGGTTCGGATTTGCGATTCGAAAGGAAAAATCGGCAATCTAGCCTTTTCTACAAAGTTAAGACAGTTTTTCCCTAAGCATGTCACCGTAGCTCCACTGTCTAATAATCCTTGTATCGAGATTGGTGGTGTAAATTCTCAGATGGTGGTGTAAATTCTCGTATCTGTACCTTCATAAATGCTTGCTGCTGAAATTTCGAAACGAACCTGTTTTCTGACTTTATATCTCTGTCTAGTCTGGTCTCTGGCTGCCTCATATTCCTGCATGCGTATATGCAGTGGTTTCAATGGATTAAATGTGGTAACTGGAATGTTTTGTCTATCGGTCTTTAACATGGATTTAGGTGTTGGTTGTATGGGTTTGGTTATTGCTGTTGTTGTTGCTTTGGTAGAGGATGAGATTTGTCGGAACGAGCCTCCATCCCCGCACGAGACGCGTTCACCTTTCGGTTTCCCTGACAAACTGGACATCGTGGTAATACAGTTCCCTTCATTCCGCATTTGTAACAGAATGGCTCTGTTTGTTCAACCATGCAATCTATAAAGATGTGATCGTTGCCACCACAATTCCAACACGCTAGCTTTCTTTCGCCGGCTATTGTATATATATAGCAGTAACAACTCCTTCGATCGGCTCGACGTATTCTAATTCATGTACTTGCCTTGCCGGATAGCGGCTGCCGAAGTGCCTTTGGTTGATTAAGAGATTTTCTGCTCTACTTTCCTTTGCGAACTGTGTCAATCCATATACTGGTACTGAAAACAAAAGCAATTGCATTTTTTAAGTTACCTTTCATGATGTTAACGAGGTCGCTTCCTCCCATCGGTGTTTTTAATTGGTGGCGGAGTCTAATAATCGCGTTGTAGAAATCATCGAACGATTCTCGTTCCTGTTGACGTCTATCAAGTATATTTCGTTGGACGTCAAAGTCACTCTCGTACCGATGAAACCGCGCTAGTAATGCTTCTTTGAGGTCTTTCCATCTGGATGCATTATTAAAGCGTCGATAATCCCAAAACCATTCCCGAGCAGGATCTCTTAATAAGTGATGAAATGAGCTCACGACATCTGCCCATTTGCATCTGTAATCCGCTTGTAAAGTTTCAACCCTAAATACAAAATTTTCAACGCAGGTTGTTTTATCCGTTCCGTCGAATATGATCCAACATTTATCTAGCCGAAGGCCTGGTGTTGGCGGTGCCGGGTTAAAAGAATATTGATTTCCCGGGAGCAGTAATGACTCTCGGTTTGAGTTATATCCCGGTTGGACATTGTTATTCATTTGAGCTCTAAACTGAAATGGAGCTTGAGTCGGCATATTACTGTTTTGATTAAACTCAGTTGGGTTCATACATTGTTGAGAATTCTGCCGTGGTAATTGAATCTGACGAACTTGTGGTGGTGGCTGTGTAAAATCCGGTACGGATATGTTACTCGAGCGTCTCGAGCCGACTGTTTGCGCTTGTGACCAAGAAAATTCACTGATACTTTGTTGAATTATCCGTGGGACTAAACCCAGCAATCTTTCCTCAAAATTGTGTAGATCTCCTTGAGTAATCGCTTCTCCTCTCTTATCTGGTATGTTGTTTTCAAACGTTGGCCTTGTTGGTACGTTTCGATTGCGGAAAGCGTCAATCACTCCTCGAGCACTTATACTACTGAAAGGTGGTGTTATGATTGTGCTGTGTCCAGACATACTTCCTCCACTAGCTTCTAGCCCTTCCTCTTCAGGTACTCCAAATATCGTTGAATTGGCGTTCATTTGTTTTGGGATAGTTCCCGTAGTAGACTGAGTGGTTCTGGTATTAGTGGTAGTATTGACCGGTGTCGTTATTGCCGACGAAGGCATCGCGGTTGTTACCGGATTCTCCCCGTCTTTGACCGATGATCCCGTCCCTACCATTTTGGATCGAATTTACTCTGTGAAATTTCAAGCAATCTAAACCAAATATCCGCAAATCGAATTATTATCAATTGTGGCTATGTAATTTCGCCGCTAATGTAACGAAATTCAACTTGTCAAGGACAAAAGTGTAGATGGCCTATGAGATCTGTAGCTATTCATGTATGCCGAATTTGACATTCGACACCGCTTATGAGATTGAAAAAAACAGACAAGAACTTAACCTCCAATGCTTTTACTGATAAGAAATGTCAGATATCACTATTAAAAGATGATAAGTATATTCACCAGCGATTCAGCGAATAGATGCTCTATAGCAGCAAAATCTTTCGTTTGAGTTAAAGTGTTCTTAAGATATTTTGTAAAATTTTTCTTTTTATTTTCTTGCAAAAATGAAATTTAGCTGTAATAAATGGATTAAATACTGGAAGGTATCGAGATGGTGAAAATATTAGATGAAAAGCAAGTGTGTCCACGTCTACGAGTCAGACTGGTGCATTCGCGTGTCTCATAAAACTAGATAGTGTGTCTCCAGAAAATTTCTTCAAAAAATTAACGTCGCTAACTAGAACTTTATCAACATAACAAACCGTCTGGACTTACGTTAAATTTTTGCCTTATTTTCCAGTGCTCTAACCGTTTGTCGCAATTAATAAGTTCTTCTCTGAACTATTAAGACTTACAAACGTTGAGAAACACTGGAGGTTTTACCCAAACCTGACGTATCTAACAAATGAAAATGAAAAAGATTCATATCGGTGAATCACGAAAATTAAGTGTTTCTTTCATCGAATCTGAAACACTCACACATTCTAATCTTAATTGACGACGCTATGCAAAAATGTGGAATAAACCCCTAAATTTACCGAATTTAAAATGCATCGCAAAATCAATTTCGGATCAGAACTTCTGATCTGATAACACTGGCATTCGATGTTCTTAGGGAGTCGTGCCCCACGTTGGGCGCCAATTTCTGTCACGAATCAAACGACCGACTTGTTAAATATAAAAAAATCAAATCGGAATCCAATACTCAGATTTGTCTTGTGCCTCTTGATCGTTTTATTTTTTCCTCTGTTACAGATTGAAGCATCGACTTGATTTCCAAATCCGAAATTCAACAAGAGAGGCAAAAACTACTGAGTACTGACTTTGTTCCTTATCCAACACTGTCACACTGACAACTTGTCAATCTGTGCACGGCTATGAATCGTCGGCCTTGGGTGGTGGTTCGTTACAGTGCTGGATAATCTCGTCATGAGACGAAATGTGTGTCAGTGTGTTCACGGGACCTCCACTTGCTTTTCATAGTATACTTAAGTGTGCATGTCCACTAGTGCCCTCCCCAAAACCATGGTAACATCATATTCTATCATGTCACCCCATATGTTATTCACCACTCGATACCTACCTCCGTATTACCTCTCTAATCAGCCATTTTCTAGAATCAATCGCTAAATACCAAAATATTGAATTTCATTATAATTTTTATTTGCCCAATTCGGGACTTATAAATATTTTTGCCCAGTCCGGGACTTATATTAAATATATAAATTTCATATTTTAATCCTCAATACAATATGTTTTATTATGATAAACTACAACCGAAATTAAGATATTTACTACATACATACAATGTTTCTTTTATATTTATCTTATATTATGTGTTTATAACGGACTGTAATTTTAATAAACGAACTGAAAAGACATTACACGATTTAACTTTTCTCCTATTTGTCGTTGATTTTTTATTTATTTTATTGAGTAAACAGTAAGGTTTAAAACACATACAAAACCGAGCGCTCTGCTTGAACAACTAACTTATCGAACTCCTGTTGACAGGAAAAAAAACTTACATAGTTGCAAACATTGGTATTAACTTAATCGGACGGTACTTTTGCACCAGATTGACTTAAATATGAGATATTAAATGCATGAAACATGAATGTATGAAATATTAATTGTATGAAATATGAAATGTACGAGATATAAAATTAGTAGAATGTCATTTAGGAAGCGTAAAAGAGAAACGTCATCAGGTCCATGAACATATCGGCCCACCTTGAAAGGCTCCCTTTCAACACTCCAGAAACAGGGGGCACAGCTTTGATATTGGTCGCTTGAGTATACCTTTCTTCGTCTGTATTGTAGCCACTCGGACAATACCGTCTTTGCCAGGGTGTGTAGTTATTCTCCCCATTAACCATTCAGAGGGTGGAGCGTTGTCATCTTTGATTAGAACCATGTCGTCAGTTTGAAGGTTTCGCGTCTTTTGAAGCCACTTTGGCCTCCTTTGAAGCTGAGTCAGGTTCTCGATGGACCACTTCTTCCAAAAGTGTTGAACCAATTGTTGAATAAACTGCCATCTGCTGAGACGATTTACGTTGACTTCAAGTAACCTTTCATCAGGGACAGAATTCATTGGCCGTAAGATCAAAAAATGAGCTGGCGTTAAGGGATTCATGTCACCCTCAAACTTTAAACACAGCGTACGTGAATTGAGACAACACTCAATTTGGCATAATAATGTTGATAACTCCTCATAGGTTACAGAAGACTTGCCCAAGACACGCTTGAGATGAAATTTCATTGATTTGACGCCTGCCTCCCAGACGCCACCAAAGTTTGGTGCAGATGGTGGTATAAAATGCCACTGAATGTGATTTTTCGACATTTCTTGATGGATATTGTTGTGTTCATTTGAGAAAAACTCGTACAGCTCCTTCAACTCTTGGTGACATCCAACAAAATTTGTGCCGTTGTCTGTATAAATGTGTAGTGGCTTGCCTCGTCTAGATGTAAATCGACGAAGTGAAGCAAAGAACGCTGCTGTGGACAGTTCCGTCACTGCCTCCAAGTGAATTGCCTTCGTACTTAGGCACACAAAAACAGCTATCCAGCATTTGTACGTGCGTGATCCGCGCCCTTTCCAAGATCTGATCGCCATTGGGCCCGCAAAGTCTATCCCAGCATTCAAAAACGTGAAGCCTGGTTGTAGACGATAGCTTGGCAGGTCTCCCATCCTTGTTGATATGGTTGTCGTCTGAACCTCATACATGTTGTACAGCGATACACTATTCGCTTTATGACTTGAATGACTTTTGGAATCCAATATCTTAAGCCCAATAGGTACTGTAATTGCCGCGTGCCAGCATGAAGATATTTGTGATGATAATCGTTGACTATGAGTTGAGTCAAATGATCGCGTTTGTGCAAAATGCATGGATGGTTTTGGTCATATTCAACGTTCGCGTTTTCCAGGCGCCCTCCTACACGCATCAACCCATTGTCATCGATGAACGGTGTTAGCCAGCTAGCTTACGTTTGGATGAAAGTTGATTGCCAGAACTCAGTATGCGCATTTCCGGACCGTATGACATTTGTTGTGATTTCCTATTTAATACGTAATGTGCTTTTTTAAGTTCTGATGTTGTGATGAAAGAATCTCGCCCTACAGAGTTTGGTCTGCAATTGTTGACAAATCGTAGTATTAAAGCTGTAACTCTCAAGAGTTTGTTAAGATTTGAATATCGTTCTAACAGCTCATGATTCTCAACAGTAACAGCTGTAGCACAAACTTTCCGTTCTTCAAGATCCACACCATCTGGCAAGGCAATTTTCTGTTGGTCACCAATAACGTTACTTTGAAGAATCTGTGGCCCATGCCACCACATAGAACTTGATAAGAGGTCCACCGCTGAAATACCCCTTGTGGCCAAATCCGCAGGATTTTGCTTCGATGAAATATGACGCCAGTTGCAAGCAGGTATATTGCTAATGATGAAGGACGTGCGATTGGCAATGAATGTTGTTGAGTATTCAAGTAGTCATTTATTAAATTTTCGTTGTATATTAAATTTTATTAAGCTGTTCTCATATATTGTGACGAAGAAAAATGTTTCGTTAATATGGTTTTATTAGTATGGCAACATTCAATTATAATATCGAAAGAGGTAGTTAAGCTAAAGAAGAACTGAAAGAATTATTGTGTTCTTAGCATTGAATATCGAAGGACATTGGTCCGCAAATAAATATAATATTATAACGTTGTTTGAAGTTGCGCGTTTTATTTGAATTTTAATAGATTGGAAGGCTCGTAAAAACGCTTACGAGTAAACATTTTGGTGCCGAAACCCGGGAATCTCGATTCCTACAACACACAAGTAAACTGTGCAACTATAAAAATTCACATCGCAATCATTGGCATATGGTTCTCTGCTAAGCACGCTAACAGTTGCCTGTTAAAGGTTCACATAGCTGAAACTGCACACTGCTAAAAACTGCAGAATCATCATCGTTCTTCATAGACATTGGTAGCGGAATCCCTACAGCTCGTCGATAAATACCAACAACAAAAAAGAAGAGAAAAGGTCATCAGTGACGGCAGCAACATTCGCTTCTCCTGTGACAGAGGGTTGTTTGGAGGCAGAGAGCGTGGAGATAGAGCTGTTAACGTAGGCGGCAACAGTTCATAAACTCTAACAGGTCATTTCGAAGTTAACGAAGAGAGTTTTGTAATTCTTTTTTTTGTAATTCGCTCAGTGCCATCGGTCATCTAATCGCTCATCGGTCATCTAAAGGGTAACGAAAAGAGATTCTCAAAAAGCAGAGACCAATTAGTGTCAATTTCATTAGTAGCGCGTTCAGTGATTCAACTATTTCGTATGCATATGTCATTGTTGGGCAAGTAGACAATTAGGGAGCGCTGAGTACTAGGGCAGAATAGAAAACAAATGTTAAAAGGGAACTGCGAGAAGTTGACAATTCAATAACTGCAAAACATCAATAGTGAAAGGTAAAGTCGTTGGAAACAGAAAATCGTAAAATTTGGAAAATTTTAAATATTACAATGGGTAATGATAAGGAGAACGACACCACTGACGGCAGTGAAACCGAAAACGCGTTAATTATACCGGACAACACTCAAAGATTAATGGAATATAAATCTTTGCGCGCGTCGACAAAATGTAGTTTAACTCGGATCAAATCATTAGTGGTAAAAAAAGGTGCAAGTTTGAGCCTCGATGAATTAGAATGTCGGCTCGGAACTCTAGAGTCTTACTTTAGGCAAATGCTGTATGTCCAGGCAAATATAGATAAAGTTTGTCCGGAAGCAGACAGAGGTGCAAATGCAACCTTTACTGCTGAAACCGAAGAATTATACGTGGTAACCAAATCCAAAATAATGGCGTTGCTGGCTGGAAAGCGGCCATCTGCCGCTGACATAAGTATGCTCAATAACACAGCATCGGCTGTTCCTATATGTCGCGCTTACGACGTGAAATAAAAATTCCTAAATTCGAGGGAAAATATTCGGATTTTCCAAAGTTTATTTCTGTTTTCAACAAAATGGTTCATCAAGATGATTCTCTCGATAATCTAGAGCGAATGTTAATTTTAAAGGAGAGTTTAGGTCGTAAGCCGTTGTCAGCTCTTTCTGATTTTGACGTTACGGACGAAAACTATCCTAAGGCTTTGGAACGCCTAAAAAATAATTTTGATAAGAAGTCGCTCATGTTTGAGGAACATATCGTTTCACTTTTTGAGACAAAAAAGGTTGCGAAATGATCATCAGACCATTTACGCTCGGTTATTGATTCAGTTAACGCGCATCTGAGTGCAATGCTATCGATTGGCAACTACAAAAATATTGCAAATGCAATGCTTATTTATCTCGTCATGGGAAAAATTGATCCCGAGTCCCAAAATAAATGGGAAGAATGTAATGATTTCTCCAAACTCTCTTCATGGGAAGAGTGTGCGGCAGTTTTAGATAGGCGTTGTCAAATTTTACAGGCACGTGATTCAAAGGTTAGTAATTTAGAAGCAAAGCAAACTGTATCCAAGGATGGCCATAGGGAATCTAGGGGAAAACAATACAGTTACAAAAAGAGTATGCAATCTTCGCTTGCAATCGGCAAGACATTATGTGAACTCTGCCACGGCCAAGGGCATACATTGATGAAATGCCCACAATTTGAAAATATGTCAGCTAGGGAAAGATATAGTTATGTCCGACAGTTGAATTTGTATCCAATGTCTCAAAGGAGGTCACTTGGTCAAAGACTGCACGACATCGAAGTGCAGCATATGTAATCTCCCACATCACAGGATCTTGCATAGATTTGACCCATTGGAGCCATCGTTTAGTAAGCATCTAGTTTCACAGCCAATCTAAGCACTTGACCCTAAGCAGCCCTCTACCTCGAAGCAAGCAGCATATTCCCAAGCAGCATCTTCGCAAGCAGCATATTCGCAAGCGGAAACGCCTTCTTCGACACAACGGGCAGCGTTACATACGTCGTTAGTGAATGCATGTGTAGTACCAGAGGTATTTTTAGAAACGGCGGTAATACTGGTTAAAGACGTGTGTGGACGTTATCAGACTGCACGAGCTGTCTTGGACTCAGCGTCACAAATAAACATTATGAGCAGCAAACTGGCCGAGAAATTAATGAAAAAAGAATCGTGTGCACTCGGCGCTCTAGGCATCGGCAATACCAGCACCAATATTAAGCGAATGGTCCAAGCAACGATAAAATCTAGATTCAACAATTATCAAGTACCCTTGGAATTCTACTTGCTGCCCAAAATTACGGGGGTTAAGCCGGATCAATTTGTGGATATTTCACGGTGGAAGATACCAAGTAATATTGAGTTAGCTGACCCAATGTTTAATACACCCTCTCGCATCGATATGCTCATCGGAGCAGAAATATTTCTAGATTTACTGTCAATTGGTCGCATTCAGTTAGGCCACAATAAACCAAAGTTACAGAAAACTATATTGGGATGGGTTATATCGGGAGCAGCAAGAGAATATGATGGTAAAACTTTGCACAGCCTAGTAGTGAGCAACCATTCCAACGATGTAGAGACGCTCAGTAAATTGGTAGAAATGTTTTGGCAATTTGAAAGCATTCCAGAAAAGGTTAAATTTTTAACGGGCGAAGAAAAAGAATGCGAACGCATTTTCGAGGAGAGTACTGTAAGAGATGCATCTGGCAGATTTGTGGTAAAAATTCCCTTTAAGCCTACTGTAAGCGAGCTAGGAGAAACTATACAAACAGCAAAGCGACGATTTTATGCTTTAGAACGCAGGCTAAATAAAAATCCAGAAATTAAGATGGCATACGCGTCGTTCATCGAAGAGTACTTAAGTCTAGGCCATATGGTATCGGTACAAAATTCTGACATCGCAGAAATCAAATATTTTGCCCCACACCAACATGTACTTAGACCTAAATCTACAAGTACCAAGCTTAGAGTGGTGTCCGACTGTAGCTGCAAAACGAGCTCTGGTATTTCGTTGAATGAGGTGATGTTGAAAGGACCAGTAGTACAAAATGATTTATTGTCAATAGTTTTACGATTTCGCTGTTTTAAATTTGCACTCACCGCTGATGTGGCAAAAATGTATCGACAGATATTGGTTACTGAAAGCGATTCGTACTTTCAGGCAATTTTGTGGAGGCCAGCCGTAACTGATCTGCTGAAGGCATATAGACTCAAAACTGTCACGTACGGAACTACATCAGCGCCATATTTAGCTACTAAGTGTTTGGAAAAGTTGGCTGAGGATAATGCTGAACAGTACCCATGGGGGTCACAAAAGATAAACTGCGATTTTTATATGGACGATCTAATCAGCGGAGCTAATACTGAACAAGAGCTGTTCCAAACCTACGAAGAGGTATCGGAGATTATGAATTCAGCGCATTTTCCACTACGCAAGTGGCATTCGAACAATGAACGTTTTTTAAACGAAGTTCCTGATAGCGAGAAAGAGAAGCCACTTCGTGTGAATGATACGGATGTTATAAAAGCCCTTGGAATTGTATGTCATCCGATGTATTTAGATACATTTGGACACACCGCCGGATAGCACTAAACCTATAACCAAAAGAATTGTTTTAGCGGAATTATCAACCCTTTTCGATCCACTGGGATTAGTTAATCCGCTTATTGTGAAAGCGAACATTTTTATGCAGGACTTATGGATTTTGAAGATCAATTGGGATGAGTCGGTGCCTACTAACCTGCACAGCTATTGGGCTGAGTTTCGAAGCGCATTAAAATTAGTTGAAAACGTAAAAGTCCCACGCTATATATTGTCAAAACAAAAATCGATTGTTCGAGTAGAAATGCACGGATTTTCCGATGCATCACTCAGGGCATATGGGTGCTGTATATTGATTCGTTCCATAGATAACGAGAATGGCATCACTGTCCGCTGTGGAGTGCGAAATCTAGAGTAGCACCACTGAAAACAAAATCTCTTCCTCGACTTGAGCTGCTAGCTGCAGAACTTTTGGCGAACCTCGTTAGGAAATTGAAGGAAAATTTTCCTATGGCAACCGACGCTGTGTATCTGTGGACTGACTCTGAAATCGTTCTTGACTGGTTAGCAGCACACCCGTCCACATGGTCTACATTTGTGGCGAACCGAGTGTCCACAATTCAAGAGATAACAGATACTGCAGTTTGGAGACACGTACCCTCAAGTCAGAACCCCGCCGATATCGTATCAAGAGGCGCGTATGCAGATGAACTTTTAGACTCAATATGGTTTGCAGGTCCTAAGTTTTTGCAATTGTCGTGCGACAAATGGCCACAAAATAAGATACGTACTAATGCAGCTGGAAGAGAGGATGAGCGACGCAAAGGCGTTGTAATGCATGTAGCAGTAGAGAAAAATTCAATGTTGAAATGGATTGAAAGAAACAGTGAACCAGAGAAAGTTCAAAGGGTAGTCGCTAGATTGCTAGCCGGAGTTGGTCGGAAGAGTAACACCCATAGAGAGATGGCTCATAATTTGACGGCTATCCAGGTTGATGAGGCCCTAATTAGAACAATCTTCTGTCTTCAACAGCATTATTTTCGCACCGAATGGCAGGCTCTGAAAAGTGGAAGAGAAGTGTCACCATCTAGCAAATTAAAGAATTTAAATGTGTTTCTAAAGGTCAGTTGAGGCGCGCTGACTTGCCATACGACGCAAAGCATCAGATTCTTCTTCCCGATGATAGTACGTTCGTTAAAACTTACGTTCGCTATTTACATGAAACCAAGTGTCACGCCGGACCTCAAGCCTTGATTGCCATTATTCGCCAGCGGTTCTGGATACCTAGTACAAGAAAAATCGTACGTTTTGTGACTGGACGCTGTCTCCGCTGCTTTAAGTGCCGTCCAAAACTGGAAAGTTAAATTATGGGAGACCTACCATTGGATCGAGTAAATATTTCAAAACCTTTTACGACAACGGGTGTAGACTTTTGTGGTCCAGTGATGACGACTCTCAAACAACGGGGAGTCAAGCTAACCAAGAGTTATATATCAGTCTTTGTATGTTTTGCCACAAAGGCTGTCCATATGGAAGTTGTTTCAGACTTAACGTCTAAAGCCTTTATAGCGGCGTTGAAAAGATTTGTAGCACGAAGGGGATCGTGCTCAAAATTGTATTGCGACAATGCGACGAATTTTGTTGGCGCAAGGCGTGAACTGGAAGAGTTTAGAAAGATGTTTTGCGAGCAACAAACGCAAAATGAAATATCTCGCTATTGTGCGGTGACGGGCATCGAGTTTCATCACATTCCACCTCGCGCCCCCCACTTTGGTGGACTGTGGGAAGCGGCGGTAAAGTCCGCCAAGTATCATTTGAGTCGAATTCTTGGGATGTCATACCTCACCTTTGAGGAGCTTAGTACAGCGGTAGCCGAGATAGAATAAATTTTAAATTCGAGACCGTTAACGACTATGTCGAACGATCCAAACGACGAAGAAGTTCTGACGCCTGCAAATTTTTTGATTGGTGGTCCACTGACCACTGTAGCGGAACCGCTTGTTCATCATGAAAACATTCCGAGTCTTAATCGCTTGCTACGTATCACAGCCATGCAGCAGCATTTTTGGAAGAGGTGGTCGACGGAGTACCTCCATGAACTGCAACGTCGTGCCAAGTGGACGAAAAGTCAACGCAACATTGAAGAAGGTGATATGGTATTAATAGCCGAAGATAACTTACCACCTAAACAATGGCTTCTTGGAAGAGTCATCAATGTAATTAAAGACGAGTCTAACAACGTGCGAGTTGTGGATCTTAAAACAAAAAAGGGTGAGGTGCGACGAGCGATTCATAAAGTGGCACCGATTCCGAAGCAGGGCCAATAGAGGTTGACGCATCCGTCGGATACATCAAGGGCGTCGGCATGTTGAGTATTCAAGTAGTCATTTATTAAATTTTCGTTGTATATTAAATTTTATTAAGCTGTTCCCATATATTGTGACGAAAAAAAAGTGTTTCGTTAATATGGTTTTATTAGTATGGCAACATTCAATTATAATATCGAAAGAGGTAGTTAAGCTAAAGAAGAACTGAAAGAATTATTGTGTTCTTAGCATTGAATATCGAAGGACATTGGTCCGCAAATAAATATAATATTATAACGTTGTTTGAAGTTGCGCGTTTCATTTGAATTTTAATAGATTGGAAGGCTCGTACAAACGCTTACGAGTGAACAAATGTCTTCCATCGCCTGGGATGATCACTAATCCAGGATAAAACCACAGTGGAGTCAGTCCATCCAAAGGTTGCAATGGTTTCATAATGTAAAGCGCGTTTTACATTCAACATGAGTTTGACCATAAGTTGAGCTGCACACAGCTCCAGCCGTGGTAATGTTATTTGCTTGATTGGAGCTACTCTGGTCTTCGCAGTAAGCAGTGTTGTCGAAATTTCTCCAGTTGGTTTTATGATACGTATGAAAATGGTAGCTGCGTATGCCAACTCTGATGCGTCTGAAAACCCATGCAGTTCAACCCTGTTGTCAACTCCGTATTGACACCACCTCGGAATTTTTAATGTTTTGATTTCTTTGATACCTGCCTGAAGTCGCATCCAATCAGTTTTTAAATTTCTGGGAAGATCTTGATCCCATGATATGCCCTTGAACCACAATCGCTGCATGAAAATCTTCAAGGAAATCACCACTGGCGACAGCCACCCAACAGGGTAAAATATCCTCGATATGTCGGACAGAACTCGCCGTTTAGTTAATGTCCCTGGACCATCGTCTAGACAAACGCTATATTGAAATGCATCCAGCTTGACATTCCAAACCAAACCCAATGTCTTCACAATCTCCGAATCGTCAATGATTAACTCTGATGACGCTGCCTTCTGGTTCAATTTTATGTCGTCCAAAAATTGTTTTGAATTGGATGACCACTTGCGGAGATTGAACCCAGCACTTGCTAACATTGCACATATGTTGACTTGAAGATTTCTTGCTGCTTCGACATCTGGGGCACAAGACATGTAGTCATCGACATAGAAGTTGTTTATGATTTCTTGTGCTGCCTGTGGCATATTCTTAGCATTATCAAATGCTACTTGTTGTAATGTGCGCGTAGCCAAGAATGGGGCTGATGCAGTTCCATACGTCACAGTGGCAAGCTCGAAAGTTGTGGGATGCTCATTTGTTGTAGTTCGCCATAAAATGCTCTGGTACGGTCTATCATCCGGATGTATCAGCACCTGCCGGTACATTTTCTCGACGTCGGCTGTAAACCCTATTGCAAACTTTCGAAATTTGAGCAAAATGGTAAACAGATCATTTTGTACTGTAGGTCCAACTAAGAGATGTTCATTTAGTGAAAGGCCGTTCGATGATTTGCATGACGCATCAAACACAACGCGCAATTTTGTTGTTTTGCTCGCAGGCTTCAATACCGCATGGTGTGGCATGAAATACCGTTGACAAGATGAACTGGAAGCAATCTCCATATGATGTAGCACCTTATACTCCTCCATAAACTTGCAGAACTCAACCTTGAGCTCAGGATTCCTTGTGAATTTGTTCTCCATTGATTCAAGTCTCTTCAACGCAGCTAACCTTGATTCGCCAAGTTTTACCGTATTATGTTTGAACGGTAATCTGACCATAAATCTGCCATCAGGCAATCGTTGACTATGATCCACAAAAGTTTTTCAGCTTTCTCCTCTTCTGGGCTCAAATGTTTAGTAAGGGACTGGCATTCCTCGGTTTCCCAAAAGCGCTGTAATTGCTGATCTAAATTTGTCTGAACGTGGGCCACGAATGTTGAACTGGCTGCTTGATCGTTGACGCTTCCCATTATCACCCAACCAAATATCGTTTCAAATACTGTTGGGGACACTGACGGGTGAATAATTTTGCCTTGTAAAACACAGTGTCCAAATACGTCAGCGCCAAGAATAACATCAATGCGGTTTCTTTTGTTGTACCCAATGTCAGCAAGTTGCAACTGTTCAAAGAATTTTAATTTATGACTGGTGTCAGTTAGTGGTGGTATATATTGTGTGAGAGTCAATAGGCAATGAGCCTGAACGACCATTGACTTGTGATTAGTTTCGACTTCCATTTGAACCTTTCCTTTGGTACTACTGGGACTGCCACCGCCAATACCGTAGAGCAATGTCCTGTCATAAGATCGAGTCAACCCCAATCTTTGGACGCATGCTTCTGTGACTAGACTCGACTGTGCTTCAGAGTCAATTAGTGCTCTGCATGCCTGTAAGCTGTCGGTTCTGTCACGAATCATTATTATTGCTCTGGGCAACATTATACTCTGTTGAGCTCTGAATTGACTAGAATGAATGTTGATTATTGTTTCATCGTCAGTAGTTGAACTTAGCTTGTTGGCTTGTTGTGAAGTGGTAGTACCCGTATGCAATAGGGTGTTATGTTTTTGCTGACAATTTTTGCATGAGCTCAATTTGCATTCGGATGAAAAATGGCCATCCCGAAGACAATTGAAACAAAGCCTATTGCTGCGCGCAACAGTTCTACGCTTCATCACATCCATCCCTCTCAATTGTTGACAGTTGAATATTGCGTGATTCTGACTGCATAACAGACAACCCTGAGTAGTTGCCGCCATTGTGAACACCTTTCCCTGCTTTTGGAATCGCGACAATTGACTTGATTTGCTGAGGCTTTCCAATTCGCTCACTCGCCGTTCCAAAAACTGTAGAAGCCCCTTAAAAGATGGTGGTTCGTCGTCTTTTTGCTGTCTATACCAAAGTGTGCTGGTGTCGTGATCCAATTTTTTGCTGACCAGAAATATCAATATAGGATCCCATGACTCCACGGAGTCATCTAACACCCTTAAAGCATTGTAACATTCACTTGTGTTTCTATGAAACCGCTTTACTTCCGACAAGGAGTTGTTTTTAATCGATGATTGATTGAACAGCATCTCCAGATAAGCTTCTTTGATTCTATTTGGCTTGTCGTATTTTCTCTTGATGAGGTCCCAAGCAACTTGATAGTTGTCATTTGTTGGCGTTAGATGTTTGATGATGGTTGAAGCTTCGCCTTTTAACTTTGTTTGTAGATATTCAAGTTTCTCCACATCTGATAGACCCGCTTTACAGTCAACTAGACACCTGAACAAGTCCCTAAACCTCACCCAACCAGTGACATTTCCATCAAAATCTGGAATTTGTATGGCCGGCAACCTTATTTCATTGTTGCTGCTTGATGGTTGTGTTTGTGACGATCGACTGTTTGTGACACTTGACAATGTTGCAGACATGGTTTCCAATAATGATGTTGTAGTCGCTTGTTGCTGCACCAACGCCTGAATAGTCGCACTAATCTCTGTATTAGTGTTTGGAGTATTGCCCGCACCATTGTCCAAATTGTCCTGCTGCAATGAAACCCAGGCTGATTTTACGGCAAAATACATTTCATCCACTTGCCGTCTATAGACATCAGCTGTATTAAGCTCCTCTTCAGTTGCACACAACAATTCAATTTGATCTTGCGTATCTTCAAATTGCCGATATGTGATCTCAAGTTTTTCGACTCGCACTTTTAGATCACTAAAGCTTGATGGTTCTTGGGCAGTTACAAGTATAACAGTATACTGTTACAGTATAACTGTCGTTATACTTTTCTTAAGTTGTGACCGTTTTTTCTTTAACACTTCCATGATTGTTTTGTTTATTTACTGTTTACTATTATTGACGTTAACGACACAGTTTGAAAGTCACAGTTTTAAACAGACACAGGTTTAACAGTCACAGTTTTAACATGACGTGTTACCAGTAGCATTTATAGACATACACAATTATTGTCCGGTGTACATTAACATGTCACAGAAACACATACACTTATCCTTTGTAACAGAAACTTTAAACCTTGCTGGAACTATAATTTCTGCTATTGCATTTCTCTCCGATATGCAATTGAGCTTGTCCTTGTATATGTAAGGCACTTGCACTGTTGCGAGTGTTTAATTTATTGTACGTATTCTATTCCTTTAGTTTGCACTTTGTATCTATCTGTTTGTCTCTTTTTTTCTGTATGTTAGAATACTGTTTGTTCTATTTCACTTTTACATTATCCATCTCGCTCATGGATTTCATGTATGTTCCACAATTTTACGCATGCCATGTATGTGTCACAGCTCCAAATTATGCCATGTAAGTTTTACTGCATGTAATCAAACATACATGAAACATTTATGACCACTTTCCTTACTAATTATGATTTGGAATTGCACCATATGTAAATTCCGATTGTGATATTCTTTCCCCCAAAATTCTCGTAGGATTCGAAACTATATGTAAAGCGACTACGTTGCCTTCCGCGAACCGTAATGATGTCCGACTTTACCATGTATGTTCTTTACGAATCCCGTCCAATTCATCCCAATCACCGATGATCCGGTTCCTAAGGACCAAAAATGTTTATAACGGACAGTATTTTTAATAAACGAACTGAAAAGACATTACACGATTTAACTTTTCTCTGATTTGTCGTTGATTTTTTATTTATTTTATAGAGTAAACAGTAAAGTTTAAAACACATACAAAACCGAGCGCTCTGCTTGAACAACTAACTTATCGAACTCCTGTTGACAGGAAAAAAAACTTACATAGTTGCAAAAATTGGTATTAACTTAATCGGACGGTACTTTTGCACCAAGATTGACTTAAATATGAGATATTAAATGCATGAAACATGAATGTATGAAATATTAATTGTATGAAATATGAAATGTACGAGATATGAAATTAGTAGAATGTCATTTAGGAAGCGTAAAAGAGAAACGTCATCAGGTCCATGAACATTATGGTTAGAACGTGTTAATCAAAATTATATATAATGAATTCAGAGATTTTGAGTTATGTGATCCGAAAAGTTCTGAGAATTTTGCAAGATAGATTTCGGAAGTTCCAAGAAAAAGTTTTGTTCCAAGCTTGTTGATCAAGTGAAGCTTTCGCTTTTATTAGGATATTGACAAAAATATATTTTTATTTCTCCTAGCTCGGACGAGACTTTAAACAAATATGTGGAAATATTATAAATATATAAATATTATAAAAAAAAAACAACACAATACAATTGACTTTATTAACCGGTCTTGGTATATACTACAGGAAGCTACTCGACATATTTGAGATTTCACCCTACTACCTCAACTTCTACTTCTCACTTACGCCATTAGCTGTACTAGAACATTGTGGTGTCTTTGTTGATGTCCTCTTCGATGCTCCAGCTGGTGTTATAGTTGATGTTGTTATAGTTGTAGTTATAGTTGATCTGGTTAAAGTTGCTGTTATTAAAGTTGTTGTTCAGTCGAACGTTGTTTTAGATGCTTGCCGTTCTATTTTGCTCAAATTGTTCTTAACTGTTGTTGATTTTGACTGGTGCTTGTTATTATTGTTATCGCTTTTGGCTACTGTTATTTTTAAACTTATTGTACACGGTTAAAGCCCTTGTTGTTGCTTTTAACTTACTTGGTAATACCTCGTAGATACACTTTTGTGATACTGTTTGTTTGGAGTTATCACCTTATCTATGCACTGTTGTTACAATGTTTACCTTTTTATTGTTTTTTTTCTTCGGTGGTTGCGTTTTATTTTCTATATTGTTTGATTATTGTTAATAGTTTTTTTTTGTTCTTCTAGTTTGTGATTGTTGCACTCAGGTTAATTCGATGTTCCCGGGATATTGTTGTTAATTTTGTAACCGTTGATGTCTTTAGATTGTAATTGTCATAATCTGTTTTGAAATATAATTTGTTGTGTTTCCATGTCCATTGTTGTGGATTTTTCGACCCGAGACTAGTGGAACTCTAGACAGATTTTCTGCGACCGGTGGTATCGTTTCTATTGGCTATCGTTGATGATTTTTATTAGTGGGATATTTCCAATGAAGGTCATAACCCTTTGTTGCTCTCTCGCAGACTATCTCAGACAATTGATGTTTTGTAATGGCCCGGAACTATTGTTTGTTTTGTAGTTATTCGTTGATATTTTGGTGGTTCTTCTGGTTAGTCGAGGTTTTACAATTTGACCCGGCACTGTTGTTTCAATTAGTTAACCTGATTTTAAAATCGCGTTTGTACAATTCGTTCTAATATCTGTTTTGTCAACTTGATCTTACTTCTGTTTTTTTTTTTTTTAAAGTTGTAAATTTGGTTTTGTTCACTTAATCTTATTTCGGTTTTCGTTAAGTTGTATGTGCAGGTTTGTTAACTAGTTTTAATTACATTTTTGTTACTCTTTTTCAGAACTCGATCGTTAACTCGGTTTAAGTTCGGTTTGTTTTCGTACCTGGTATTAATGTTCGTCTTGTAGAACTTTTTACTACCTCGTTTGTTAACCTTTTTACTAACTCGATTGAGGACTTGTATTTCTTTTTGTTTTTGTTCACTGGTTTTAATTCCACTTTTATTAACCTGTTTACTAAGCCGATTGAGAACTGGTTTTTCCTTGTTGAGTTAGTTAACTATTTTTAAGTTTCGTTTTGCTAACGTGTTTTAGAACTTGTTTTTCTTTATCGTTTCGTTAACTAATTTTAAGTTCAGTTTTACCGGAGCGTTTGTTAGTCTTTTTACTAACGCGATTAGTAACTTACTTTTCGTAGGATTTTTGTTAGCTAGTTTTAAGTTAACGTTCGCTGACCTTTTACAATTTTAATACTTATTTCTGTTGATATATTCACTGACGCGATAGAGAACTGGGTGTTCTTTATTCTTTCATTAATAGTTTAAAGTTTAGCTGTACTAACGCGTTTTCGAAATTGTTTTTATTTGTAGTTTCGTTGACTAGTTTTAAACTTCAATGCATTTTCGAACTCGTTTTTATTTGATTCGTTAACTAGTTTCAAGTTTTAATGCCTTTTAGGACTCGTTTTTATTTGTTTCGTTAACTAGTTTTAAGTTTTAATGGATATTAGAACTCGATTTTTGTTAACGTCTTTTAAATTTATTTCTAAAATGGTGACTGCCTTGAGTACCGGGTGCGATGTGAGTTGTATCCCTGGTGTGTTGGTGACACCGTCGATTTCCCTGGCGTGATAGTACCGCTGTATGTCGTTGAAGTTTTGCTTTTGTGGTGTTTTGTAACGGGCTATGCCCGGAAGAAATAGCGTTGCTGGTGTGATGTTGCCGTCGTAATGAGAGCTGACTCAATCGCGAAGGCTATTATTGCGGGCGGTGTTGTTTTTTCTTTCCTGCTGTCTGCTGGTGCCCGCGTTCGTTTTCCGCGTGGGTGACTTCCACGTTGCAAACACTGCTGACCACACTCTGAATGCCTGCCGGTTATATGATGATGTCGGCGTGGTGCGTGTATGGCAGCAGTAGACCAAGTGCCGCTAATCAAATTTCACCATGTGGTCAATCCCAACGTTTCTCCTTTTTTCTAGGAACTATGTATGTTCGACCGATCACGCCAATTTTTAAAAGGAAAAAGACGGTTGCGGAAGTCATTCGATATGGCGTCTAGTTTCTTCCAAAATTTTCGATTTGACTTGCGCATCACTGCAGCCTACTCTGCTTGTCAGAGCAGTGTTAAATACCCACATAAACAGCGTCGTATTTCTAAGCTCGGTGTGTTGTCCAACTTGTCTGGCGACTTCTTAAGAACCGATCACCCAGAACAGTACAATCTTCTTCGATGGTTTAAAAAATTTTCGGCAGCGTTTTTGCTGACGGCAATTCGCAAATGCCAAAAATATTTTTAAAACTTAAAAAACTTTTATCTCTCAGGATTAAAAAATTTCGATCTTAAAAAAGACGGAAATTTTTCTAACTTTTAATTTTCACTTTAGCAGCAGAATTTGCGCAACTTGCCTCAAAAATATTCTAAATTTTTTGGAAAAGTCCAAAACTTGAAAACTTCGAATTTGTCGAAAAATCTCAAAAAAGTCTTGAAAAAGACTAAGTTTTAAAATTTTTCTTTTTTCCACTTTTCACTGATTTTTAAGTTTTTCAACTTTTTTCACTTTTTCCGATTTTTATGCAACTGTTCGATTCCACAGTTCAAAATCGAAACGATTTTATTATTTTGAACCTCAAACGGTGTACATTTTATGGAGCTGTGAAAACAATTATTGTAGAACAATATTGCTCTATTCATCTGACTAATAATAGGAGCTTCTCTTCTACGTTAAATGTCCGTATTTTCTCGGTTAAAGTGTTGTTTAATCTCTCCACGTCAGAGTTTCCCGTATGGCTATTGGGTTTTGTAGCATGGTATTCTATATTTTCTCCTTCTAAAAATTGTCTAATCGTCACAGTGTTAAACTCATTATCGAAAACAAATTTCTCCACTCTACCCTTTATTGCTAAAAATTGTCTTATAGATTCAATTAATGTTCTATTGTTTCTATCCATAAGAGAAAAACTTGTAGCCTGTTTTGAAAATTTATCCAGAAAAATTATAAATGATTGTTTGCTATTGACGTATGTATCAATATGGACAATTTCATTGATCGTTTTAGGGGTTATGGTAAAATGAAATTTATTTTTAATGGGTTTTCGATCGTATTTCCCCCCAGTGCAAATTTCACAGTTGTTTATAAGGCGGTGTATATGGAATTTAAGTTTGGGATGATAATCTTTTGACTTTAATCCCATGTATGTAGCTATTATCCCACAGTGACCACTTTCAATTTTATGATACAATGCTATTTGCTTATCAAGTTCTTCTTCATTCTCAATATCAATGGCAAACATAGAACATTTCACAAATTTTGTATCAGCATTCTCAGCATATTCTTCTAAAAGAATTTTCTGTATCTTATTATACTCATGATCATTGAGTGCTGAGTAGATACCGACCTTTCCTTTTCTCACCTCTCTGCGAATGATATCAATTATCCGATTGTTACCTATGTCGTTTTTATCCAAGAAGATTCTTTTATTGTCAAAAATGTTAACCAAAGTAGTTTCCTTAATTTCTACAGCAATAATTTGAGTCTTAAATCGATTAACTACTAATGTTGGTATAGATTCCCCTAAATATTCCTCTGGAGAATGAATATCATTATCAACGTCTTCAACGAAAATATTATCAAACATTTTGCCAAGACTGTCGAAAGAGTCAATTTCATTTATCTCACAGTTATCAATCCTACTCAAAAAATCGGCAATGTTGTTATTTACACCTTTTATATAATTTAGATTGAAATTATACTCTCCTAAGCAGACTAACCACCTTTGTAATCTAGGGCTGATGTCCCTTAAGGAATATTTTGTCATTAGCCACTTGAGTGGTTGATGGTCACTCTCCAGTTCAAATTTTCTTCCATATATATAAGGTCTAAAGTACTTCAAGGACCAAACTATGGCCAGCAATTCCTTTTCAATTGTTGAATAGTTTGTATCATGTCTGTTAAGGGTACGAGAAGCGAACGCAATTGGGTGTCCCTCTTGTGTTAAGACGGAGCCAATTTTTTTTTTTTTTTTTTTTTTTTTTTAAGACCAGCACTCAGGGGATGCCCCCTATAAATGCAATGCATTGTGCTGGCGACGGAAATTTAGGTAGAGGAGGGTGGAAAGAGGGAGTAGTGCTTATTTGCATTTGCCTTGAATCGCTGTATGTCACAATTGGCGGGAAATACACTTGCGGGATGTATATTCCACATACGGACCGTACGACTGAAGAACGAATTTTCTCTGTAGTGTGTTGTGCGATCGACTGGCCAATAGATAGTAAACGGATGGGAGTTCCTTGAAAGCCGCGTACCTCTGCCAAATGTCCTCACATCTGGTATAAGTTGACGGATGTCCGAGGAACACGCACCGTGAAAATACCGATAGAACAGTGTCACGCAACCCACATTACGCCGATGCTCAAGGGAGGCAATAGAGCTGGACACCCTACTGTCCCCTATCAACACCTTTGCTCTCCTTTGTACACGGTCCAGCAACTCCAAAGATGACTTTGGAGCACCGGCCCATATATGGGAGTTATATTCCATTCGCGGCCTGATGTAGGTGGTGTAGATATTAAGGAGATCAGATGGAGTGAAGTACTTCTTGCACCGCTTTAAAAAGCCTAGGCACTTCGATGCATCTTTCGACACTTCAAATACATGTTTTGCCCAGCGAGCATCACATTGTATTTTCATGCCCAGAACATCAAGAGCGTCTGATTCCTCAATATCCACACCATCCATAGATAATGACGATACGACTGGGTCAGCTGTCCGCTTGTGCGAAAGCAGACAGCACTGGGTCTTCCCCGCATTAAAACTTACTCTATTCAATCGACCCCACTCAACAATGGCCTCGAGATCGCGGTTGAGTGTTTCATTCATTAATTGACGTTTATCAGTAATTTCCTGAAGATTTGGCCTGTGGTCGAATGAATATGAATGACAGAGATTACTGTCATCCGCAAAAGAGTAGATTTGGTTCACAGTCCGACCCAGGAGATCGTCAATGAAAATAAGAAAAAGAGAAGGAGAGAGAACAGAGCCCTGTGGTACCCCTGCCGTTAATTTATGTTCATCGGAAGAGATGCCATCTATAACAACTCTTATAGTGCGATCTCTGAGAAAACTCGATATAAATCGAGTGAAATTATCACCAACACCAAAAGCAGCCAGCTTCGACAAGAGTGCCTCATGCCAAACTCTGTCGAAGGCCTTGGAAATATCTAGAGCCACCACCTTACTCTCACCAAGCCGGTGGATGGATCGACTCCACTGTTCCGAAAGGAACGCCATCAGGTCTCCCGTAGATCTTCTCCTACGGAAGCCATACTGTCGATCATTAAGCAGGTAATTTGACTCGAGATACTTCACAAGATGGTGGTTAACCATGCTCTCCATAACTTTCGAGAGCGCAGAACAAATAGCAATTGGGCGGTAATTGGCGGGGTCACTTGCATCACCTTTTTTGGGAATAGGCTGGACGTTGGCTACCTTCCAACACGCCGGGTAAACTCCAGCGCGGTATGCAAGATTGAAAAGGTTGCGCAGTGGGCGTGCCAGCGTTGAAGAGCACTTACTTAGGACCAGTGCTGATATACCATCCGGACCCGGAGATTTACCTACGTCGAGATTCACGAGAACCTTTTTAACTCCTCGTGTTCGAAAAAATATTTCAGGCATGAAGCCAGATACGTTATCTACCACGGGGAGTGGTTGATTGCTTTCCGGCAAGGAAGAATTCCTTGCAAACATTTCAGCCAAAAGATTTGCTTTATCAACCGGTTCAGTGAATAAGTGGTCATCTTTGACAAGAGTTGGAATAGAAGAAGAACTATTCTTTATTCTTCTCGCAAATGACCAAAAGTTCTTACTTCCCCTAGGGAAAGTGAGGACATTAGCACGAATACGCTGTTCGTAAAGAAATTGTTCGCGTAGAAGTACTTTGGCACATTCTGATCTTGCCTGCTTGCGTAGCATTTCAGTGTGGACGTTTTTATTTTGACACCATTCACTGAATGCTTCCTCTTTAGATCTGACAGCATTCTTGCATGTCTGGTTAAACCAGCATTTTTCATATGGTTTAACCGAAATGTTTTTAGTCGGAATGAATGACTTCATACCGATTAAAATTATCTTTACAATCATTTCAGCAGCAGCATCAATGTCATTATCTAGAAAGCAAAGCTTCCAGTTGAAATGCTGATAAAAACTGTTGAGCTCAGCCCAACGTGCCTTTTCGTAGGAAAAAGTTGTTGTTTGCGAAATTACTTGCGTCTGTAATTATTTTGAAAGTTTTCTCAAAGTTTAGTTTTAACTTTTCAAAAGCTACTAAATAACACGGGCCACTTATATTAACGGTCTGATCTTTTTTCAAATATCTAGTCATAGCGTAAGCAATCTTGGCATAATCTTTAATAAATTTTCGATAAAAACCCGTAATTCCTAAAAAAAGACTTTATCTGCCTAGCAGTTTTCGGTATTCTAAGTTCTCTAATTATCGTAACTTTTTCTGGATTCGGTTTTACACCCTTTGTGGTCAAAATGTGCCCTAAGAATTGTTTCTCTTTTAAGAAAATTGCACTTATCTATTTGCACTTTCAGCTTAGCTCTTCTGAAAGCCATGAATATGTTCCGCATATTGGTCAAATGTTCTGTCAATGAAGTGCTAAATATCAAAATGTCGTCCATGTAGACAACGCATATTTTATTTATGAAATCCCCAAGAACTTTATTCATCAGCCTCTGAAAGGTTGAAGGGGCATTTTTTAAACCACATGGCATTCGAATAAATTCGTAGTGGCCTGAAGGTGTGGAGAAAGCAGTTTTCTTTCTATCCTCTTCTCGAACAGGAATTTGGTAGAAACCTTTTGCCAAATCTAGAGTTGAAAAATATTGAGACTTACCCAACTTGTCGAGCAAACAATCCAGATTAGGTATCGGAAATTTGTCGTCAACTGTGAACTGATTAAGTTTCCGATAATCAATAACCACTCTATACTTTTTAAGTCCCGAATTATCCATCTTTTTTTCGACAAGTTGCCTTATTAGATGCCCAACATCTCCAAAAATGTTCTCATTGCAAACAATCTGTACTCCATACTCAATAAGGTGGCTATTTCCGTTCCAAATTTTTATTGTGGCTTCAACCGATGCTATGAATTGCATTAGGTATTTACCATCAAATGGTTTCAAGCGGCGAAATTGGTCAATAATGTCTTTCGGCGAAAACAAATTAACCTGCTCGTTGTAAGATTGGCTTGGTAATGCAATTGGTTGTTGTTGTTGAAGTTGGTTTTGATATTGTTGTATTTGTTGCAGTTGTTGCAGCTGATTACTTACACTTTCTAATTGTCTTATCACTTGCTCCAACTGACTAACTTTCTCAGCTGTCCCAGGGTTTTCCATTTCTTCCATGTTTCTATTTTCATCGAACAAATTTTGCCTTTGATTCATTTGAGTTTGATCACTGACGTTCAGGACTGTATAAATTTGAAACTTCTCAATATCGATTGGAGCTCTAACATCGATGTAAGTTAAGGGGTGACTGTACTTTTTATTGTTTTCTGAGTTAAACCACGACTTGATAAATACTTGTAAAGATTGTTTTTCTTTTGCAAGTCGTGTTGAGTCTTAGTTCGTATGGTTTAATTCTTTAGAATTAAATCCTTTTTCGACTGCGCCAGTTATGTTTGGGTCTCATATCCCACCTTCTCTTCAGAGAAAGAAAACAAAGAAAGAAATAATTTTTGATCTGTCTTTATTGATGTGAATCTTAGAACTGACTATTGATGCTCATTTTCTTTAACAACGATTGTCTCTGCTTAGTCTAATTTACTACAGTATAAGAGTTCTTGTATAAGTTAACACATAATGTATTGCGACTGCCATACACGAGCCGCAACGTCAACACTAACATTCTTCCAGCGGTGTCTTGTTGCACATCCCGAAAACATTCCCACACCATTAAGCAAGCGCGTGGACTACGTCAGCACATAAGTGAATCGCAACGTTCCCACATCATTCAACAGGCGCGTGGACTACGTCAGCACTTTATGATTTAAGCCAATAGATGTTAAGTTCTATGTTAATAATTAAGTTTCAGTTTGGTTTTTGAGTTAAATAAAATCAGACGTGTTGCTAATAGCAACACGCAACCTTTTTTACAAACAGAAATAAAACGTATTTTTGTTAATTGGCGCCCGAGCAGGGACCCCTTTTCGAGTCCTTACAAAAAATTTGCCTGAGACGATAGGCAAGTAAGGACAAAGGGGTTTTACCGAAGGAAAAAAGGATCAAAACCAACTCAAAGTTTAGAGTGGGGAAACGGTGCGCCATAGTAAACATACGCGTTAAACGGGAGGTGATCACCGGATCACCAGCGGCCTCGCTTTAGAGTTAAAAAAATAGTGTTAAGAAAAAAAAGAAGTTGTGAAACAAAACGAATTGTAACCATATAAGAGAAAATATAGAAGTAAGATTTGAAAAAAAAAACTTTGAATGAAAGTGTGAAAGAGATATTGTTAAGCGAAGAAAAAATAAGTTTTTGAAATAAAACAAATCGTATCCAGATAGAAACTATAGAAGTAAGAATGAAAAAATTGTGAATGAAAAAGATTATAAAAAGATCATAAAGTAAAAGAGATAATGCTAAGTGAGAAAAAATAAGTTTTTAAAACAGAGCAAATTGTATCCAAGTAAAAAATATAGAATAAGATTGAAGAGAAAAAATCGTGAACGAAAAAATTGTAAAAGATAAGCAAAAAGAAGTCAATCAATAAAAAATTTCACTGAAATAAGAAGTGAAGAATTGTAAAATTTTTCTTAATCGATAAATCACTGTGAGCGGCGAACCATAATCGTAAGCTGTGAGCAACGAATCTAATAGAAATGTTGAGGTAAGTGACAGACATTTTTCTTGATTGCTATTACAAATACAACCTAAACACAAAAATCCCTGAGTAGTTCTGAATAAAAAAATTCTATAAACTACAAAATGTCCCTAGAGGGTATTGAGGAAATTACAGAAAGACTGAATAAGTTTCTGACAATGAGCCAAACAAGGACCCCGAGTACTAGTTCAAGTGGGCTCTCACAGGCTCAAAAAGAAGAAATAAGGAAGTTAGTGTCAGACCTTCTAAAACCAAATATTCCGGACGAAGAGGGAGACCAGCCTATCGACGCGATTCGTATAGAGGAGTTAGACAAAATTCCTGACGTTGTAAAATCAATACGCGAATTTTCGGGAAAAGCCGGCTAGTTCGGATCATGGAGAAAATCTGTGGAGAGGGTGATCGCACTTTTCGAAAGTATCAGGGGCAGTGGTAGATATTTTGCTGTCCTCCACACGATAAGAACAAAAATCGTCGGTGAGGCTGATACCGCCTTGGATTCCTACAGAACCCCATTAGATTGGGCCAGAATAAAAAAATGCTTGATGGACGAAAGTAGCATGTTATCAATGACAAGTTCATACAGAGATAGAGCACTAGACACCTTTGTGAGGGGATTAAAGGGGGATCTCCCAAGATTGCTGTGTGTAAGGGAACCCACTTCTCTGCCGCAGGCTGTACACATATGTCTAAAATCAGATAATAGGACATATAGAATGCACCATGCTTACGGACAAATTCCCAGACAACCTGGATATAAGTACAACCAAAACCTTCAGAGCACTACCGGAGGCGCATTTTATCCCGAACTTGCTCACGTAGGAGGCCAAACCAGGCCACCTTTACCACCACGAGCCCCACCGAGACCAAAATTTCCAACATCCACCACGTCAACAATATTACCCGAATGGAAACCAAAAACCACAATCATACGCCCAAAATCAGCAACAATATCCACAAAACCAAGAACCAATGGATGTTGATCGATCCATTCAAACCAGACAGATTAATTATGGGAATCGACCACCTGCTCACCAGGGCTACAAAAGGCCACATGCAGGAAGTTATCAAGGACCGGTAAATAAAGCACAGCGAAACTTTCATCTGGAAACTGGAAATACACCGAATCAAGAAGTAAACCGAACAGAGGATCCGAAGTGTAACTTTGGGGCTGAAGCCTCAGAAGGAGCTGTCGGAGGTACGCCGAATCTTGATGAATATGTTGATTTTGCTAACAATGAATACATAGATGAGTGGACACACCACTTTGCTGAAGCTTCGGACACACTCGTGGAAAATTATTCAGCCGAGGACCTTAACGCAGATCTTAATTTTTTTGGCTAAACAGTTCCTCGTTGCCATACCAAAGTAAAACGAGGAACGGTGAAATATTGAAAATTCTTTTAGATACTGGGAGCAATAAAAATTATATTAAATCAGAACTGGCAGAGAACCCCATGCAAAACAAAGATTATTTTTGTGCGAAAGCAATATCGGGCAGTGTTCCAATTACTCACCACACTCTTTTAAGGCTATTTGGCGATTCAGTCGACCCTATCAAATTCTATCTTTTACCCGGTTTGCGAACTTTCGATGCAATACTCGGCAACGATACACTAAAAGAATTTTCTGCTGTTATTCATACTGCCAATAATTATTTTACACTTGACAATGGTATGAAGATACCAATATTTCAATATGAGTCTCAGGACGTCCATAATTTGGAGATAAAAATCGGACATCTCTCAGAACACCAGGCAATGTCTTTAATGCAAATAATAGGATCCTTCAAAAACCTTTTTGCAGATCCCGACGAAAGATTAACTTATACGACGAAAGTAAAAGGAGAAATTCGTACTACCACAGAGGAACCTGTCTATACGCGAAGCTATCCTTTCCCTATGGCTCTCAAAAATATTGTCGAAGAAGAAGTAGGAAAATTACTTAAAGATGAGATAATAAGACCATCACGTTCTCCCTACAATTCACCCATTTGGGTCGTACCCAAAAAAATGGATGCATCGGGAAGGAGGAAGTACCGAGTTGTAGTAGATTTTAGAAAATTGAACACGGTTACTACGGCAGATAAATACCCTATACCGGAGATCACGGAAGTATTGTCACATCTGGGTGGCAACAAATTTTTTACGGTGATTGACCTCAAAAGTGGATTCCATCAAATTCCCCTTAGGGAAGAAGACATAGAAAAAACAGCCTTCTCCGTGAATAACGGAAAATATGAATTCACAAGGCTGCCATTTGGACTGAAAAATGCTCCCGCAATATTCCAAAGAGCGCTGGATGACATCCTCAGGAAATTTATCGGGAAGACTTGCTATGTTTATATCGATGATATAATCATATTCAGCAAGGATGAAGAGTCACATTTCGGGCACTTAAGGAAAATTTTTAGTACAGCTGGACAAGTGTAAGTTTTTGGAAAAGGAGGTCGAATTTCTAGGATTTACAGTATCTGAACACGGCATTAGCACAATTAAAGAAAGAGTGGATGCAATAGTGAATGTTCCCTATCCCACGAACTTGCGTCAACTAAGATCATTTCTAGGGCTATGCAACTACTATAGGAGATTTATGTAAGGGTATGCTGACATAGCTAAACCTTTAACTGATATGCTAAGGGGCCCAAATGGCTCAATTTCCAAGTCAGAATCAAGCAAAGTAAAGATTACACTCCGTTGCAAAGAGACGAAGGCAATGGATTTGTTGAAAAATGCTTTATTATCTCCGGAAATCTTGCTTTCGTATCCTGATTATGGGAAAGAATTTCAGCTGACAACTGACGCCTCGAGCGTTGCTCTTGGAGCTGTACTTAGCCAAGAGGACAGACCGATTGCATTTATTTCCAGAGTTCTGTCAGAGATCGAGGAAAACTACGCGACGAACGAACGCGAGATGCTTGCGATTGTGTGGGCACTAGATACGTTCAGAAACTATTTGTACGGGACTGCGAAAATAATAATCTTTACGGACCATCAGCCACTCACATATGCCCTGAGCAACAAAAATAGTAACATAAAGATCTAAAGGTGGAAAGCTATCCTCGAAGAATATAACTACCAAATAAAATACAAACCGGGGAAATCAAACGTAGTAGCCGATGCTCTCTCCAGAGCAATAGTTACAAATGTAAACTCCCTGACAGGTACTGTTCATAGTCATGAGTCCTCAGCAGAAGATCTGGTACCTAGCGTTGAAGGACCTATAAACGCATTTAGAAACCAGATATTTTTAAATATCGGAGAGGTAGCATCATATCAGTTCCAAATCATATTCCCGGGTTATCATAGACATACCATTGTAGAAAGGGAATACAATCCGGACAACCTACTTATACTTTTGAAAATATACTTAAACCCCTCAGTCAATAATGGCATAAAAACTCAAGAATTCATAATGGACAGAATACAGGAAATATATCCAATTCATTTACGGAACTATAAGATTCGTTTCACGCAAAACATGGTAGAGGATGTAATCTCGGAGAGTGATCAGGAAAATATTGTCATAGAAACTCATAGTAGAGCTCACAGGAATGCAGCGGAAAGGTGGTACTTTCCGAGCATGTTTTCTAAAATTAAGAGGATAGTGAAACTATGCTCTATATGTAAGAGAACTAAGTACGATAGACATCCGAACAACCCAAAACTAAATGAGACACCTGTACCATCATACCCAGGACAGGTGGCTCAAATTGATATCTTTTCAACAGACAGGAAGTTAATAATGACAGCTTTGGATAAGTTTCTTTTCAACAGACAGGAAGTTAATAATGACAGCTTTGGATAAGTTTTCGAAGTATGCGCAAGTCAAGATTCTAAATGGGAAATCTATCGAAGATGTAAGGAAACCTCTTAGGGATATCTTATTTTTCTTTGGGGTTCCCAAGACAGTTGTGATTGACAACGACAAGTCATTAAACTCCGCCACTATTCTTTTTATGATGAAGGATGAACTGAATATTGACGTTTTTACCACGCCTCCTTACAGAAATGAAGCTAATGGGCAAGTCGAGAGATTCCACTCAACTCTTGCGGAATTGCTCAGATGTCTAAAGGCGGAGGGAGTATGCAGAAATTTTGAAGAACTTCTTGAAAAAGCGGCAAATGAGTACAACCATTCCATACACTCGACAGTTGGGAAAAAACCCGTTGATTTGTTTTTTGGAAGAACCGTCGATTTCTCTCCTGGTAGCTATGACAGGACCAGACAATCAAATATGGAAAGAATACAGGAAACACAAAAACGGAACTTAGAATATCACAATAGGAAACGACAAGATGAAAACGAGTACATTCCCGGACAGACAATATTTGTAAAAATTAACAAGAGGTTAAGGACAAAGTTATCCGACAGATTCAAAGAAGAGGTAGTAAAGGAAAATAGGAATTCCACCATAGTCACGGAAAGCGGAAGAATTGTTCACAAAAAACATATTAGGAATTAATTTATTATCCCCGTTTTTTTTACAGACTGTTAATTTTGACGGCATTTTGTGCGGGCGAAGTACAAATTTTGGATTATTCCAATTCTAAATTGGTTGCAATGCATTCTGGTCTGGCAAAGGTTCAGACTGGAAATTTTAAAATAATCCACACTATTGACCTCCGAAGCTACGAAATTCTCGTTCGCGAAATTGAAGATAATCTTGTTCGGAACGTCGCCCGTAATCATCCCCTAATTCCTTACCTTGAATACACCATATCCCAAATCAGATCCTACATATCCCGATTAAAACCAAGAATAAAGTCTAAACGCTCATTGGATTTCCTCGGTACCGCATTGAAGTGGATCGCAGGAAGTCCAGATCATCAAGATTTCGAGATCATTGAGAAAAAAATAAACGACGTTCTAGAAAACAATAGCAATCAGATAATAATAAACCGTCTGTCACTAGAGAAAATTAACGCACTCACAAATGCTACTAATGAGATAATAAAAGTACTGAAAACAGAACAAAACCTGCATAATGAAAAGATACTAGAGTTTAAATATAAATTGGAAATTTTAAAAGAGGACATTTCGAACATTGAATTTGCAATTCATTTGGCTAAAGTAAATATTGTCAATTCTTTTATCCTTTCATCTTTCGAGGTTAATATTTTGAATGATATTTTTAGTAAGAGTAATATACCATTTTCAAGTACTGATGAATTGTTACACTTGCAGAAATTAAAATTGCCATCGATGGCTGCAATATACTTTATATCCTAAGTATTCCTACTACTAAAACTGAAAATTGTAAAATGTTGCTTATTAAAGCTGTTAAAAGAAATGAAATTGTAACTAGACTAGATAATGAACATGTACTTGATTGTAAAAACATAATTTATGGCTTAAAGAAGAAATGCAAGACGTACAATAGTTTATCAATATGTAGTCCTGAAACCTACGAAGACATCTCAGATTCACAATGTATTCCTAAGCTTTTGGCAAGCCAAACATCAAGGTGCACCACAACGAACAACCAACACATTAACTCAATAGAAATGATAGAAGACGGCATATTGTTCCTAAATCAGTTCAGTGGACAAATTGAGGTGGATAACTCAACCCTTTGGCTCAATGGATCATATGTTATCTACCACTTTAATTCAACATTACAAATTAACAACAACTTAGACATTAACCTGGAAAACACTATATAAATCCGTAAGCTGAATTCGATGAATCGGATAAGTCTGTCATTGAACTTGACAATGATTGCAATCCTTTTGATAATTGGATGCTTTACGATTACAAAGGTAAAAAAAAATGCAAAAATGTTAAGCCCGAGAATCATAATGTAACCAACGAAACCAATACCGAAGGAACATCTCAAACTGATCATCCTGAAAATTCTCGTAAAGGGATATTAGGCAACGGAAAAAATAAGAGCATCCACAGCTTACCATTTTTTTAATGTTCCATTCGAAGACGCATGGAACTTAAAGGGGGAGGAGTTAACACATAATGTATTGCGACTGCCATACACGAGCCGCAACGTCAACACTAACATTCTTCCAGCGGTGTCTTGTTGCACATCCCGAAAACATTCCCACACCATTAAGCAAGCGCGTGGACTACGTCAGCACATAAGTGAATCGCAACGTTCCCACACCATTCAACAGGCGCGTGGACTACGTCAGCACTTTATGATTTAAGCCAATAGATGTCAAGTTCTATGTTAATAATTAAGTTTCAGTTTGGTTTTTGAGTTAAATAAAATAAGATAACCTTAAAATAAGATAACAAAATAACCTTTTTTAAAAACAGAAATAAAACGTATTTTTGTTAATTGGCGCCCGAGCAGGGACCCCTTTTCGAGTCCTTACAAAAAATTTGCCTGAGACGATAGGCAAGTAAGGACAAAGGGGTTTTACCGAAGGAAATAAGGATCAAAACCAACTCAAAGTTTAGAGTGGGGAAACGGTGCGCCCTAGTAAACATACGCGTTAAACGGGAGGTGATCACCGGATCACCAGCGGACTCGCTTTAGAGTTAAAAAATAGTGTTAAGAAAAAAAAGAAGTTGTGAAACAAAACGAATTGTAACCATATAAGAGAAAATATAGAAGTAAGATTTGAAAAAAAAACATTGAATGAAAGTGTGAAAGAGATATTGTTAAGTGAAGAAAAAATAAGTTTTTGAAATAAAACAAATCGTATCCAGATAGAAACTATAGAAGTAAGAATGAAAAAATTGTGAATGAAAAAGATTATAAAAAGATCATAAAGTAAAAGAGATAATGCTAAGTGAGAAAAAAATAAGTTTTTAAAACAGAGCAAATTGTAGCCAAGTAAAAAATATAGAATAAGATTGAAGAGAAAAAATCGTGAACGAAAAAATTGTGAAAGTTTTTAATCAATAAAAAATTTGACTGAAATAAAAAGTGAAGAATTGTAAAATTTTTCTTAATCGATAAATCACTGTGAGCGGCGAACCATAATCGTAAGCTGTGAGCAACGAATCTAATAGAAATGTTGAGGTAAGTGACAGACATTTTTCTTGATTGCTATTAAAAATACAACCTAAACACAAAAATCCCTGAGTAGTTCTGAACCAGAAAATTCTTTAAACTACAAAATGTCCCTAGAGGGTATTGAGGAAATTACAGAAAGACTGAATAAGACTCTGACAATGAGCCAAACAAGGACCCCTAGTACTAGTTCAAGTGGGCTCTCACAGGCTCAAAAAGAAGAAATAAGGAAGTTAGTGTCAGACCTTCTAAAACCAAATATTCCGGACGAAGAGGGAGACCAGCCTATCGACGCGATTCGTATAGAGGAGTTAGACAAAATTCCTGACGTTGTAAAATCAATACGCGAATTTTCGGGAAAAGCCGGCGAGTTCGGATCATGGAGAAAATCTGTGGAGAGGGTGATCGCACTTTTCGAAAGTATCAGGGGCAGTGGTAGATATTTTGCTATCCTCCACACGATAAGAACAAAAATCGTCGGTGAGGCTGATACCGCCTTGGATTCCTACAGAACCCCATTAGATTGGGCCAGAATAAAAAAATGCTTGATGGACGAAAGTAGCATGTTATCAATGACAAGTTCATACAGAGATAGAGCACTAGACACCTTTGTGAGGGGATTAAAGGGGGATCTCCCAAGATTGCCGTGTGTAAGGGAACCCACTTCTCTGCCGCAGACTGTACACATATGTCTAAAATCAGATAATAGGACATATAGAATGCACCATGCCTACGGACAAATTCCCAGACAACCTGGATATAAGTACAACCAAAACCTTCAGAGCACTACCGGAGGCGCATTTTATCCCGAACTTGCTCACGTAGGAGGCCAAACCAGGCCACCTTTACCACCACGAGCCCCACCGAGACCAAATTTCCAACATCCACCACGTCAACAATATTACCCGAATGGAAACCAAAAACCACAATCATACGCCCAAAATCAGCAACAATATCCACAAAACCAAGAACCAATGGATGTTGATCGATCCATTCAAACCAGACAGATTAATTATGGGAATCGACCACCTGCTCACCAGGGCTACAAAAGGCCACATGCAGGAAGTTATCAAGGACCGGTAAATAAAGCACAGCGAAACTTTCATCTGGAAATACACCGAATCAAGAAGTAAACCGAACAGAGGTTCCGAAGTGTAACTTTGGGGCTGAAGCCTCAGAAGGAGCTGTGGGAGGTACGCCGAATCTTGATGAATATGTTGATTTTGCTAACAATGAATACGTAGATGAGTGGACACACCACTTTGCTGAAGCTTCGGACACACTCGTGGAAAATTATTCAGCCGAGGACCTTAACGCAGATCTTAATTTTTTTGGCTAAACAGTTCCTCGTTGCCATACTTCAAAAGTAAAACGAGGAACGGTGAAATATTGAAAATTCTTTTAGATACTGGGAGCAATAAAAATTATATTAAATCAGAACTGGCAGAGAACCCCATGCAAAACAAAGATTATTTTTGTGCGAAAGCAATATCGGGCAGTGTTCCAATTACTCACCATACTCTTTTAAGGCTATTTGGCGATTCAGTCGACCCTATCAAATTCTATCTTTTACCCGGTTTGCGAACTTTCGATGCAATACTCGGCAACGATACACTAAAAGAATTTTCTGCTGTTATTCATACTGCCAATAATTATTTTACACTTGACAATGGTATGAAGATACCAATATTTCAATATGAGTCTCAGGACGTCCATAATTTGGAGATAAAAATCGGACATCTCTCAGAACACCAGGCAATGTCTTTAATGCAAATAATAGGATCCTTCAAAAACCTTTTTGCAGATCCCGACGAAAGATTAACTTATACGACGAAAGTAAAAGGAGAAATTCGTACTACCACAGAGGAACCTGTCTATACGCGAAGCTATCCTTTCCCTATGGCTCTCAAAAATATTGTCGAAGAAGAAGTAGGAAAATTACTTAAAGATGGGATAATAAGACCATCACGTCCTCCCTAAAATTCACCCATTTGGGTCGTACCCAAAAAAATGGATGCATCGGGAAGGAGGAAGTACCGAGTTGTAGTAGATTTTAGAAAATTGAACACGGTTACTACGGCAGATAAATACCCTATACCGGAGGTCACGGAAGTATTGTCACATCTGGGTGGCAACAAATTTTTTACGGTGATTGACCTCAAAAGTGGATTCCATCAAATTCCCCTTAGGGAAGAAGACATAGAAAAAACAGCCTTCTCCGTGAATAACGGAAAATATGAATTCACAAGGCTGCCATTTGGACTGAAAAATGCTCCCGCAATATTCCAAAGAGCGCTGGATGGCATCCTCAGGAAATTTATCGGGAAGACTTGTTATGTTTATATCGATGATATAATCATATTCAGCAAGGATGAAGAGTCACATTTCGGGCACTTAAGGGAAATTTCTAGCACATTGGCGGCGGCAAACATGAGGGTACAGCTGAACAAGTGTAAGTTTTTGGAAAAGGAGGTCGAATTTCTAGGATTTACAGTATCTGAACACGGCATTAGCACATTTAAAGAAAGAGTGGATGCAATAGTGAATGTTCCCTATCCCACGAATTTGCGTCAACTAAGATCATTTCTAGGGCTATGCAACTACTATAGGAGATTTATGTAAGGGTATGCTGACATAGCTAAACCTTTAACTGATATGCTAAGGGGCCCAAATGGCTCAATTTCCAAGTCAGAATCAAGCAAAGTAAAGATTACACTCGGTTGCAAAGAGACGAAGGCAATGGATTTGTTGAAAAATGCTTTATTATCTCCGGAAATCTTGCTTTCGTATCCTGATTATGGGAAAGAATTTCAGCTGACAACTGACGCCTCGAGCGTTGCTCTTGGAGCTGTACTTAGCCAAGAGGACAGACCGATTGCATTTATTTCCAGAGTTCTGTCAGAGACCGAGGAAAACTACGCGACGAACGAACGCGAGATGCTTGCGATTGTGTGGGCACTAGATACGTTCAGAAACTATTTGTACGGGACTGCGAAAATAATAATCTTTACGGACCATCAGCCACTCACATATGCCCTGAGCAACAAAAATAGTAACATAAAGATGTAAAGGTGGAAAGCTATCCTCGAAGAATATAACTACCAAATAAAATACAAACCGGGGAAATCAAACGTAGTAGCCGATGCTCTCTCCAGAGCAATAGTTACAAATGTAAACTCCCTGACAGGTACTGTTCATAGTCATGAGTCCTCAGCAGAAGATCTGGTACCTAGCGTTGAAGGACCTATAAACGCATTTAGAAACCAGATATTTTTAAATATCGGAGAGGTAGCATCATATCAGTTCCAAATCATATTCCCGGGTTATCATAGACATACCATTGTAGAAAGGGAATACAATCCGGACAACCTACTTATACTTTTGAAAAGATACTTAAACCCCTCAGTCAATAATGGCATAAAAACTCAAGAATTCATAATGGGCAGAATACAGGAAATATATCCAATTCATTTACGGAACTATAAGGTTCGTTTCACGCAAAACATGGTAGAGGATGTAATCTCGGAGAGTGATCAGGAAAATATTGTCATAGAAACTCATAGTAGAGCTCACAGGAATGCAGCGGAAAACAAACAGCAAATTTTGGAAAGGTGGTACTTTCCGAGCATGTTTTCTAAAATTAAGAGGATATATGTAAGAGAACTAAGTACGATAGACATCCGAACAACCCAAAACTAAATGCGACACCAGTACCATCATACCCAGGACAGGTGGTTCATATTGATATCTTTTCAACAGACAGGAAGTTAATAATGACAGCTTTGGATAAGTTTTCGAAGTATGCGCAAGTCAAGATTCTAAATGGGAAATCTATCGAAGATGTAAGGAAACCTCTTAGGGATATCTTATTTTTCTTTGGGGTTCCCAAGACAGTTGTGATTGACAACGAGAAGTCATTAAACTCCGCCACTATTCTTTTTATGATGAAGGATGAACTGAATATTGACGTTTTTACCACGCCTCCTTACAGAAATGAAGCTAATGGGCAAGTCGAGAGATTCCACTCAACTCTTGCGGAATTGCTCAGATGTCTAAAGGCGGAGGGAGTATGCAGAAATTTTGAAGAACTTCTTGAAAAAGCGGCAAATGAGTACAACCATTCCATACACTCGACAGTTGGGAAAAAACCCGTTGATTTGTTTTTTGGAAGAACCGTCGATTTCTCTCCTGGTAGCTATGACAGGACCAGACAATCAAATATGGAAAGAATACAGGAAACACAAAAACGGAACTTAGAATATCACAATAGGAAACGACAAGATGAAAACGAGTACATTCCCGGACAGACAATATTTGTAAAAATTAACAAGAGGTTAAGGACAAAGTTATCCGACAGATTCAAAGAAGAGGTAGTAAAGGAAAATAGGAATTCCACCATAGTCACGGAAAGCGGAAGAATTGTTCACAAAAAACATATTAGGAATTAATTTATTATCCCCGTTTTTTTTACAGACTGTTAATTTTGACGGCATTTTGTGCGGGCGAAGTACAAATTTTGGATTATTCCAATTCTAAATTGGTTGCAATGCATTCTGGTCTGGCAAAGGTTCAGACTGGAAATTTTAAAATAATCCACACTATTGACCTCCGAAGCTACGAAATTCTCGTTCGCGAAATTGAAGATAATCTTGTTCGGAACGTCGCCCATAATCATCCCCTAATTCCTTACCTTGAATACACCATATCCCAAATCAGATCCTACATATCCCGATTAAAACCAAGAATAAAGTCTAAACGCTCATTGGATTTCCTCGGTACCGCATTGAAGTGGATCGCAGGAAGTCCAGATCATCGAGATTTCGAGATCATTGAGAAAAAAATAAACGACGTTCTAGAAAACAATAGCAATCAGATAATAATAAACCGTCTGTCACTAGAGAAAATTAACGCACTCACAAATGCTACTAATGAGATAATAAAAGTACTGAAAACAGAACAAAACCTGCATAATGAAAAGATACTAGAGTTTAAATATAAATTGGAAATTTTAAAAGAGGACATTTCGAACATTGAATTTGCAATTCATTTGGCTAAAGTAAATATGGTCAATTCTTTTATCCTTTCATCTTTCGAGGTTAATATTTTGAATGATATTTTTGGTAAGAGTAATATACCATTTTCAAGTACTGATGAATTGTTACACTTTGCAGAAATTGAAATTGCCATCGATGGCTTCAATATACTTTATATCCTAAGTATTCCTACTACTAAAACTGAAAATTGTAAAATGTTGCTTATTAAAGCTGTTAAAAGAAATGAAATTGTAACTAGACTAGATTATGAACATGTACTTGATTGTAAAAACATAATTTATGGCTTAAAGAAGAAATGCAAGACGTACAATAGTTTATCAATATGTAGTCCTGAAACCTACGAAGACATCTCAGATTCACAATGTATTCCTAAGCTTTTGGCAAGCCAAACATCAAGGTGCACCACAACGAACAACCAACACATTAACTCATTAGAAATGATAGAAGACGGCATATTGTTCCTAAATCAGTTCAGTGGACAAATTGAGGTGGATAACTCAACCCTTTGGCTCAATGGATCATATGTTATCTACCACTTTAATTCAACATTACAAATTAACAACAAGACTTACTCATCAAAACAGATCACCACCACAGAACCTCTCCCTGCCTTAATACAACCTATGAAAACAGATGAGGAGGAAAAAACATTATCTCTAGAATTTATAAATGATATTAACCTGGAAAACACTATGTCAATCCGTAAGCTGGATTCGATGAATCGGATAAGTCTGTCATTGAACTTGACAATGATTGCAATCCTTTTGATAATTGGATGCTTTACGATTACAAAGGTCAAAAACAAATGCAAAAATGTTAAGCCCGAGAATCATAATGTAACCAACGAAACCAATACCGAAGGAACATCTCAAACTGATCATCCTGAAAATTCTCGTAAAGGGATATTAGGCAACGAAAAAAATAAGAGCATCCACAGCTTACCATTTTTTTAATGTTCCATTCGAAGACGCATGGAACTTAAAGGGGGAGGAGTTAACACATAATGTATTGCGACTGCCATACACGAGCCGCAACGCCAACACTAACATTCTTCCAGCGGTGTCTTGTTGCACATCCCGAAAACATTCCCACACCATTAAGCAAGCGCGTGGACTACGTCAGCACATAATTGAATCGCAACGTTCCCACACCATTCAACAGGCGCGTGGACTACGTCAGCACTTTATGATTTAAGCCAATAGATGTTAAGTTCTATGTTAATAATTAAGTTTCAGTTTGGTTTTTGAGTTAAATAAAATAAGATAACCTTAAAATAAGATAACAAAATAACCTTTTTTAAAAACAGAAATAAAACGTATTTTTGTTAATTGGCGCCCGAGCAGTGACCCCTTTTCGAGTCCTTACAAAAAATTTGCCTGAGACGATAGGCAAGTAAGGACAAAGGGGTTTTACCGAAGGAAAAAAGGATCAAAACCAACTCAAAGTTTAGAGTGGGGAAACGGTGCGCCCTAGCAAACATACGCGTTAAACGGGAGGTGATCACCGGATCACCAGTGGCCTCGCTTTAGAGTTAAAAAATAGTGTTAAGAAAAAAAAGAAGTTGTGAAACAAAACGAATTGTAACCATATAAGAGAAAATATAGAAGTAAGATTTGAAAAAAAACTTTGAATGAAAGTGTGAAAGAGATATTGTTAAGTGAAGAAAAAATAAGTTTTTGAAATAAAACAAATCGTATCCAGATAGAAACTATAGAAGTAAGAATGAAAAAATTGTGAATGAAAAAGATTATAAAAAGATCATAAAGTAAAAGAGATAATGCTAAGTGAGTAAAAAATAAGTTTTTAAAACAGAGCAAATTGTATCCAAGTAAAAAATATAGAATAAGATTGAAGAGAAAAAATCGTGAACGAAAAAATTGTGAAAGTTTTTAATCAATAAAAAATTTGACTGAAATAAAAAGTGAAGAATTGTAAAATTTTTCTTAATCGATAAATCACTGTGAGCGGCGAACCATAATCGTAAGCTGTGAGCAACGAATCTAATAGAAATGTTGAGGTAAGTGACAGACATTTTTCTTGATTGCTATTAAAAATACAACCTAAACACAAAAATCCCTGAGTAGTTCTGAACCAGAAAATTCTTTAAACTACAAAATGTCCCTAGAGGGTATTGAGGAAATTACAGAAAGACTGAATAAGACTCTGACAATGAGCCAAACAAGGACCCCTAGTACTAGTTCAAGTGGGCTCTCACAGGCTCAAAAAGAAGAAATAAGGAAGTTAGTGTCAGACCTTCTAAAACCAAATATTCCGGACGAAGAGGGAGACCAGCCTATCGACGCGATTCGTATAGAGGAGTTAGACAAAATTCCTGACGTTGTAAAATCAATACGCGAATTTTCGGGAAAAGCCGGCGAGTTCGGATCATGGAGAAAATCTGTGGAGAGGGTGATCGCACTTTTCGAAAGTATCAGGGGCAGTGGTAGATATTTTGCTATCCTCCACACGATAAGAACAAAAATCGTCGGTGAGGCTGATACCGCCTTGGATTCCTACAGAACCCCATTAGATTGGGCCAGAATAAAAAAATGCTTGATGGACGAAAGTAGCATGTTATCAATGACAAGTTCATACAGAGATAGAGCACTAGACACCTTTGTGAGGGGATTAAAGGGGGATCTCCCAAGATTGCTGTGTGTAAGGGAACCCACTTCTCTGCCGCAGGCTGTACACATATGTCTAAAATCAGATAATAGGACATATAGAATGCACCATGCTTACGGACAAATTCCCAGACAACCTGGATATAAGTACAACCAAAACCTTCAGAGCACTACCGGAGGCGCATTTTATCCCGAACTTGCTCACGTAGGAGGCCAAACCAGGCCACCTTTACCACCACGAGCCCCACCGAGACCAAAATTTCCAACATCCACCACGTCAACAATATTACCCGAATGGAAACCAAAAACCACAATCATACGCCCAAAATCAGCAACAATATCCACAAAACCAAGAACCAATGGATGTTGATCGATCCATTCAAACCAGACAGATTAATTATGGGAATCGACCACCTGCTCACCAGGGCTACAAAAGGCCACATGCAGGAAGTTATCAAGGACCGGTAAATAAAGCACAGCGAAACTTTCATCTGGAAACTGGAAATACACCGAATCAAGAAGTAAACCGAACAGAGGATCCGAAGAGTAACTTTGGGGCTGAAGCCTCAGAAGGAGCTGTGGGAGGTACGCCGAATCTTGATGAATATGTTGATTTTGCTAACAATGAATACGTAGATGAGTGGACACACCACTTTGCTGAAGCTTCGGACACACTCGTGGAAAATTATTCAGCCGAGGACCTTAACGCAGATCTTAATTTTTTTGGCTAAACAGTTCCTCGTTGCCATACTTCAAAAGTAAAACGAGGAACGGTGAAATATTGAAAATTCTTTTAGATACTGGGAGCAATAAAAATTATATTAAATCAGAACTGGCAGAGAACCCCATGCAAAACAAAGATTATTTTTGTGCGAAAGCAATATCGGACAGTGTTCCAATTACTCACCATACTCTTTTAAGGCTATTTGGCGATTCAGTCGACCCTATCAAATTCTATCTTTTACCCGGTTTGCGAACTTTCGATGCAATACTCGGCAACGATACACTAAAAGAATTTTCTGCTGTTATTCATACTGCCAATAATTATTTTACACTTGACAATGGTATGAAGATACCAATATTTCAATATGAGTCTCAGGACGTCCATAATTTGGAGATAAAAATCGGACATCTCTCAGAACACCAGGCAATGTCTTTAATGCAAATAATAGGATCCTTCAAAAACCTTTTTGCAGATCCCGACGAAAGATTAACTTATACGACGAAAGTAAAAGGAGAAATTCGTACTACCACAGAGGAACCTGTCTATACGCGAAGCTATCCTTTCCCTATGGCTCTCAAAAATATTGTCGAAGAAGAAGTAGGAAAATTACTTAAAGATGGGATAATAAGACCATCACGTCCTCCCTATAATTCACCCATTTGGGTCGTACCCAAAAAAATGGATGCATCGGGAAGGAGGAAGTACCGAGTTGTAGTAGATTTTAGAAAATTGAACACGGTTACTACGGCAGATAAATACCCTATACCGGAGGTCACGGAAGTATTGTCACATCTGGGTGGCAACAAATTTTTTACGGTGATTGACCTCAAAAGTGGATTCCATCAAATTCCCCTTAGGGAAGAAGACATAGAAAAAACAGCATTCTCCGTGAATAACGGAAAATATGAATTCACAAGGCTGCCATTTGGACTGAAAAATGCTCCCGCAATATTCCAAAGAGCGCTGGATGGCATGCTCAGGAAATTTATCGGGAAGACTTGTTATGTTTATATCGATGATATAATCATATTCAGCAAGGATGAAGAGTCACATTTCGGGCACTTAAGGGAAATTTCTAGCACATTGGCGGCGGCAAACATGAGGGTACAGCTGAACAAGTGTAAGTTTTTGGAAAAGGAGGTCGAATTTCTAGGATTTACAGTATCTGAACACGGCATTAGCACAATTAAAGAAAGAGTGGATGCAATAGTGAATGTTCCCTATCCCACGAACTTGCGTCAACTAAGATCATTTCTAGGGCTATGCAACTACTATAGGAGATTTATGTAAGGGTATGCTGACATAGCTAAACCTTTAACTGATATGCTAAGGGGCCCAAATGGCTCAATTTCCAAGTCAGAATCAAGCAAAGTAAAGATTACACTCGGTTGCAAAGAGACGAAGGCAATGGATTTGTTGAAAAATGCTTTATTATCTCCGGAAATCTTGCTTTCGTATCCTGATTATGGGAAAGAATTTCAGCTGACAACTGACGCCTCGAGCGTTGCTCTTGGAACTGTACTTAGCCAAGAGGACAGACCGATTGCATTTATTTCCAGAGTTCTGTCAGATGGCTCAATTTCCAAGTCAGAATCAAGCAAAGTAAAGATTACACTCGGTTGCAAAGAGACGAAGGCAATGGATTTGTTGAAAAATGCTTTATTATCTCCGGAAATCTTGCTTTCGTATCCTGATTATGGGAAAGAATTTCAGCTGACAACTGACGCCTCGAGCGTTGCTCTTGGAGCTGTACTTAGCCAAGAGGACAGACCGATTGCATTTATTTCCAGAGTTCTGTCAGAGACCGAGGAAAACTACGCGACGAACGAACGCGAGATGCTTGCGATTGTGTGGGCACTAGATACGTTCAGAAACTATTTGTACGGGACTGCGAAAATAATAATCTTTACGGACCATCAGCCACTCACATATGCCCTGAGCAACAAAAATAGTAACATAAAGATGTAAAGGTGGAAAGCTATCCTCGAAGAATATAACTACCAAATAAAATACAAACCGGGGAAATCAAACGTAGTAGCCGATGCTCTCTCCAGAGCAATAGTTACAAATGTAAACTCCCTGACAGGTACTGTTCATAGTCATGAGTCCTCAGTAGAAGATCTGGTACCTAGCGTTGAAGGACCTATAAACGCATTTAGAAACCAGATATTTTTAAATATCGGAGAGGTAGCATCATATCAGTTCCAAATCATATTCCCGGGTTATCATAGACATACCATTGTAGAAAGGGAATACAATCCGGACAACCTACTTATACTTTTGAAAAGATACTTAAACCCCTCAGTCAATAATGGCATAAAAACTCAAGAATTCATAATGGGCAGAATACAGGAAATATATCCAATTCATTTACGGAACTATAAGGTTCGTTTCACGCAAAACATGGTAGAGGATGTAATCTCGGAGAGTGATCAGGAAAATATTGTCATAGAAACTCATAGTAGAGCTCACAGGAATGCAGCGGAAAACAAACAGCAAATTTTGGAAAGGTGGTACTTTCCGAGCATGTTTTCTAAAATTAAGAGGATATATGTAAGAGAACTAAGTACGATAGACATCCGAACAACCCAAAACTAAATGCGACACCAGTACCATCATACCCAGGACAGGTGGTTCATATTGATATCTTTTCAACAGACAGGAAGTTAATAATGACAGCTTTGGATAAGTTTTCGAAGTATGCGCAAGTCAAGATTCTAAATGGGAAATCTATCGAAGATGTAAGGAAACCTCTTAGGGATATCTTATTTTTCTTTGGGGTTCCCAAGACAGTTGTGATTGACAACGAGAAGTCATTAAACTCCGCCACTATTCTTTTTATGATGAAGGATGAACTGAATATTGACGTTTTTACCACGCCTCCTTACAGAAATGAAGCTAATGGGCAAGTCGAGAGATTCCACTCAACTCTTGCGGAATTGCTCAGATGTCTAAAGGCGGAGGGAGTATGCAGAAATTTTGAAGAACTTCTTGAAAAAGCGGCAAATGAGTACAACCATTCCATACACTCGACAGTTGGGAAAAAACCCGTTGATTTGTTTTTTGGAAGAACCGTCGATTTCTCTCCTGGTAGCTATGACAGGACCAGACAATCAAATATGGAAAGAATACAGGAAACACAAAAACGGAACTTAGAATATCACAATAGGAAACGACAAGATGAAAACGAGTACATTCCCGGACAGACAATATTTGTAAAAATTAACAAGAGGTTAAGGACAAAGTTATCCGACAGATTCAAAGAAGAGGTAGTAAAGGAAAATAGGAATTCCACCATAGTCACGGAAAGCGGAAGAATTGTTCACAAAAAACATATTAGGAATTAATTTATTATCCCCGTTTTTTTACAGACTGTTAATTTTGACGGCATTTTGTGCGGGCGAAGTACAAATTTTGGATTATTCCAATTCTAAATTGGTTGCAATGCATTCTGGTCTGGCAAAGGTTCAGACTGGAAATTTTAAAATAATCCACACTATTGACCTCCGAAGCTACGAAATTCTCGTTCGCGAAATTGAAGATAATCTTGTTCGGAACGTCGCCCATAATCATCCCCTAATTCCTTACCTTGAATACACCATATCCCAAATCAGATCCTACATATCCCGATTAAAACCAAGAATAAAGTCTAAACGCTCATTGGATTTCCTCGGTACCGCATTGAAGTGGATCGCAGGAAGTCCAGATCATCAAGATTTCGAGATCATTGAGAAAAAAATAAACGACGTTCTAGAAAACAATAGCAATCAGATAATAATAAACCGTCTGTCACTAGAGAAAATTAACGCACTCACAAATGCTACTAATGAGATAATAAAAGTACTGAAAACAGAACAAAACCTGCATAATGAAAAGATACTAGAGTTTAAATATAAATTGGAAATTTTAAAAGAGGACATTTCGAACATTGAATTTGCAATTCATTTGGCTAAAGTAAATATTGTCAATTCTTTTATCCTTTCATCTTTCGAGGTTAATATTTTGAATGATATTTTTAGTAAGAGTAATATACCATTTTCAAGTACTGATGAATTGTTACACTTTGCAGAAATTAAAATTGCCATCGATGGCTGCAATATACTTTATATCCTAAGTATTCCTACTACTAAAACTGAAAATTTTAAAATGTTGCTTATTAAAGCTGTTAAAAGAAATGAAATTGTAACTAGACTAGATTATGAACATGTACTTGATTGTAAAAACATAATTTATGGCTTAAAGAAGAAATGCAAGACGTACAATAGTTTATCAATATGTAGTCCTGAAACCTACGAAGACATCTCAGATTCACAATGTATTCCTAAGCTTTTGGCAAGCACCACAACGAACAACCAACACATTAACTCAATAGAAATGATAGAAGACGGCATATTGTTCCTAAATCAGTTCAGTGGACAAATTGAGGTGGATAACTCAACCCTTTGGCTCAATGGATCATATGTTATCTACCACTTTAATTCAACATTACAAATTAACAACAACTTAGACATTAACCTGGAAAACACTATATCAATCCGTAAGCTGAATTCGATAAATCGGATAAGTCTGTCATTGAACTTGACAATGATTGCAATCCTTTTGATAATTGGATGCTTTACGATTACAAAGGTCAAAAATAAATGCAAAAATGTTAAGCCCGAGAATCATAATGTAACCAACGAAACCAATACCGAAGGAACATCTCAAACTGATCATCCTGAAAATTCTCGTAAAGGGATATTAGGCAACGGAAAAAATAAGAGCATCCACAGCTTACCATTTTTTTAATGTTCCATTCGAAGACGCATGGAACTTAAAGGGGGAGGAGTTAACACATAATGTATTGCGACTGCCATACACGAGCCGCAACGTCAACACTAACATTCTTCCAGCGGTGTCTTGTTGCACATCCCGAAAACATTCCCACACCATTAAGCAAGCGCGTGGACTACGTCAGCACATAAGTGAATCGCAACGTTCCCACACCATTCAACAGGCGCGTGGACTACGTCAGCACTTTATGATTTAAGCCAATAGATGTCAAGTTCTATGTTAATAATTAAGTTTCAGTTTGGTTTTTGAGTTAAATAAAATAAGATAACCTTAAAATAAGATAACAAAATAACCTTTTTTAAAAACAGAAATAAAACGTATTTTTGTTAATTGGCGCCCGAGCAGGGACCCCTTTTCGAGTCCTTACAAAAAATTTGCCTGAGACGATAGGCAAGTAAGGACAAAGGGGTTTTACCGAAGGAAAAAAGGATCAAAACCAACTCAAAGTTTAGAGTGGGGAAACGGTGCGCCCTAGTAAACATACGCGTTAAACGGGAGGTGATCACCGGATCACCAGCGGCCTCGCTTTAGAGTTAAAAAATAGTGTTAAGAAAAAAAAGAAGTTGTGAAACAAAACGAATTGTAACCATATAAGAGAAAATATAGAAGTAAGATTTGAAAAAAAAACTTTGAATGAAAGTGTGAAAGAGATATTGTTAAGTGAAGAAAAAATAAGTTTTTGAAATAAAACAAATCGTATCCAGATAGAAACTATAGAAGTAAGAATGAAAAAATTGTGAATGAAAAAGATTATAAAAAGATCATAAAGTAAAAGAGATAATGCTAAGTGAGTAAAAAATAAGTTTTTAAAACAGAGCAAATTGTATCCAAGTAAAAAATATAGAAAAAGATTGAAGAGAAAAAATCGTGAACGAAAAAATTGTGAAAGTTTTTAATCAATAAAAAATTTGACTGAAATAAAAAGTGAAGAATTGTAAAATTTTTCTTAATCGATAAATCACTGTGAGCGGCGAACCATAATCGTAAGCTGTGAGCAACGAATCTAATAGAAATGTTGAGGTAAGTGACAGACATTTTTCTTGATTGCTATTAAAAATACAACCTAAACAAAAAAATCCCTGAGTAGTTCTGAACCAGAAAATTCTTTAAACTACAAAATGTCCCTAGAGGGTATTGAGGAAATTACAGAAAGACTGAATAAGACTCTGACAATGAGCCAAACAAGGACCCCTAGTACTAGTTCAAGTGGGCTCTCACAGGCTCAAAAAGAAGAAATAAGGAAGTTAGTGTCAGACCTTCTAAATCCAAATATTCCGGACGAAGAGGGAGACCAGCCTATCGACGCGATTCGTATAGAGGAGTTAGACAAAATTCCTGACGTTGTAAAATCAATACGCGAATTTTCGGGAAAAGCCGGCGAGTTCGGATCATGGAGAAAATCTGTGGAGAGGGTGATCGCACTTTTCGAAAGTATCAGGGGCAGTGGTAGATATTTTGCTATCCTCCACACGATAAGAACAAAAATCGTCGGTGAGGCTGATACCGCCTTGGATTCCTACAGAACCCCATTAGATTGGGCCAGAATAAAAAAATGCTTGATGGACGAAAGTAGCATGTTATCAATGACAAGTTCATACAGAGATAGAGCACTAGACACCTTTGTGAGGGGATTAAAGGGGGATCTCCCAAGATTGCTGTGTGTAAGGGAACCCACTTCTCTGCCGCAGGCTATACACATATGTCTAAAATCAGATAATAGGACATATAGAATGCACCATGCTTACGGACAAATTCCCAGACAACCTGGATATAAGTACAACCAAAACCTTCAGAGCACTACCGGAGGCGCATTATCCCGAACTTGCTCACGTAGGAGGCCAAACCAGGCCACCTTTACCACCACGAGCCCCACCGAGACCAAATTTCCAACATCCACCACGTCAACAATATTACCCGAATGGAAACCAAAAACCACAATCATACGCCCAAAATCAGCAACAATATCCACAAAACCAAGAACCAATGGATGTTGATCGATCCATTCAAACCAGACAGATTAATTATGGGAATCGACCACCTGCTCACCAGGGCTACAAAAGGCCACATGCAGGAAGTTATCAAGGACCGGTAAATAAAGCACAGCGAAACTTTCATCTGGAAATACACCGAATCAAGAAGTAAACCGAACAGAGGATCCGAAGTGTAACTTTGGGGCTGAAGCCTCAGAAGGAGCTGTGGGAGGTACGCCGAATCTTGATGAATATGTTGATTTTGCTAACAATGAATACGTAGATGAGTGGACACACCACTTTGCTGAAGCTTCGGACACACTCGTGGAAAATTATTCAGCCGAGGACCTTAACGCAGATCTTAATTTTTTTGGCTAAACAGTTCCTCGTTGCCATACTTCAAAAGTAAAACGAGGAACGGTGAAATATTGAAAATTCTTTTAGATACTGGGAGCAATAAAAATTATATTAAATCAGAACTGGCAGAGAACCCCATGCAAAACAAAGATTATTTTTGTGCGAAAGCAATATCGGACAGTGTTCCAATTACTCACCATACTCTTTTAAGGCTATTTGGCGATTCAGTCGACCCTATCAAATTCTATCTTTTACCCGGTTTGCGAACTTTCGATGCAATACTCGGCAACGATACACTAAAAGAATTTTCTGCTGTTATTCATACTGCCAATAATTATTTTACACTTGACAATGGTATGAAGATACCAATATTTCAATATGAGTCTCAGGACGTCCATAATTTGGAGATAAAAATCGGACATCTCTCAGAACACCAGGCAATGTCTTTAATGCAAATAATAGGATCCTTCAAAAACCTTTTTGCAGATCCCGACGAAAGATTAACTTATACGACGAAAGTAAAAGGAGAAATTCGTACTACCACAGAGGAACCTGTCTATACGCGAAGCTATCCTTTCCCTATGGCTCTCAAAAATATTGTCGAAGAAGAAGTAGGAAAATTACTTAAAGATGGGATAATAAGACCATCACGTCCTCCCTATAATTCACCCATTTGGGTCGTACCCAAAAAAATGGATGCATCGGGAAGGAGGAAGTACCGAGTTGTAGTAGATTTTAGAAAATTGAACACGGTTACTACGGCAGATAAATACCCTATACCGGAGATCACGGAAGTATTGTCACATCTGGGTGGCAACAAATTTTTTACGGTGATTGACCTCAAAAGTGGATTCCATCAAATTCCCCTTAGGGAAGAAGACATAGAAAAAACAGCCTTCTCCGTGAATAACGGAAAATATGAATTCACAAGGCTGCCATTTGGACTGAAAAATGCTCCCGCAATATTCCAAAGAGCGCTGGATGGCATCCTCAGGAAATTTATCGGGAAGACTTGTTATGTTTATATCGATGATATAATCATATTCAGCAAGGATGAAGAGTCACATTTCGGGCACTTAAGGGAAATTTCTAGCACATTGGCGGCGGCAAACATGAGGGTACAGCTGAACAAGTGTAAGTTTTTGGAAAAGGAGGTCGAATTTCTAGGATTTACAGTATCTGAACACGGCATTAGCACAATTAAAGAAAGAGTGGATGCAATAGTGAATGTTCCCTATCCCACGAATTTGCGTCAACTAAGATCATTTCTAGGGCTATGCAACTACTATAGGAGATTTATGTAAGGGTATGCTGACATAGCTAAACCTTTAACTGATATGCTAAGGGGCCCAAATGGCTCAATTTCCAAGTCAGAATCAAGCAAAGTAAAGATTACACTTGGTTGCAAAGAGACGAAGGCAATGGATTTGTTGAAAAATGCTTTATTATCTCCGGAAATCTTGCTTTCGTATCCTGATTATGGGAAAGAATTTCAGCTGACAACTGACGCCTCGAGCGTTGCTCTTGGAGCTGTACTTAGCCAAGAGGACAGACCGATTGCATTTATTTCCAGAGTTCTGTCAGAGACCGAGGAAAACTACGCGACGAACGAACGCGAGATGCTTGCGATTGTGTGGGCACTAGATACGTTCAGAAACTATTTGTACGGGACTGCGAAAATAATAATCTTTACGGACCATCAGCCACTCACATATGCCCTGAGCAACAAAAATAGTAACATAAAGATGTAAAGGTGGAAAGCTATCCTCGAAGAATATAACTACCAAATAAAATACAAACCGGGGAAATCAAACGTAGTAGCCGATGCTCTCTCCAGAGCAATAGTTACAAATGTAAACTCCCTGACAGGTACTGTTCATAGTCATGAGTCCTCAGCAGAAGATCTGGTACCTAGCGTTGAAGGACCTATAAACGCATTTAGAAACCAGATATTTTTAAATATCGGAGAGGTAGCATCATATCAGTTCCAAATCATATTCCCGGGTTATCATAGACATACCATTGTAGAAAGGGAATACAATCCGGACAACCTACTTATACTTTTGAAAAGATACTTAAACCCCTCAGTCAATAATGGCATAAAAACTCAAGAATTCATAATGGGCAGAATACAGGAAATATATCCAATTCATTTACGGAACTATAAGGTTCGTTTCACGCAAAACATGGTAGAGGATGTAATCTCGGAGAGTGATCAGGAAAATATTGTCATAGAAACTCATAGTAGAGCTCACAGGAATGCAGCGGAAAACAAACAGCAAATTTTGGAAAGGTGGTACTTTCCGAGCATGTTTTCTAAAATTAAGAGGATATATGTAAGAGAACTAAGTACGATAGACATCCGAACAACCCAAAACTAAATGCGACACCAGTACCATCATACCCAGGACAGGTGGTTCATATTGATATCTTTTCAACAGACAGGAAGTTAATAATGACAGCTTTGGATAAGTTTTCGAAGTATGCGCAAGTCAAGATTCTAAATGGGAAATCTATCGAAGATGTAAGGAAACCTCTTAGGGATATCTTATTTTTCTTTGGGGTTCCCAAGACAGTTGTGATTGACAACGAGAAGTCATTAAACTCCGCCACTATTCTTTTTATGATGAAGGATGAACTGAATATTGACGTTTTTACCACGCCTCCTTACAGAAATGAAGCTAATGGGCAAGTCGAGAGATTCCACTCAACTCTTGCGGAATTGCTCAGATGTCTAAAGGCGGAGGGAGTATGCAGAAATTTTGAAGAACTTCTTGAAAAAGCGGCAAATGAGTACAACCATTCCATACACTCGACAGTTGGGAAAAAACCCGTTGATTTGTTTTTTGGAAGAACCGTCGATTTCTCTCCTGGTAGCTATGACAGGACCAGACAATCAAATATGGAAAGAATACAGGAAACACAAAAACGGAACTTAGAATATCACAATAGGAAACGACAAGATGAAAACGAGTACATTCCCGGACAGACAATATTTGTAAAAATTAACAAGAGGTTAAGGACAAAGTTATCCGACAGATTCAAAGAAGAGGTAGTAAAGGAAAATAGGAATTCCACCATAGTCACGGAAAGCGGAAGAATTGTTCACAAAAAACATATTAGGAATTAATTTATTATCCCCGTTTTTTTTACAGACTGTTAATTTTGACGGCATTTTGTGCGGGCGAAGTACAAATTTTGGATTATTCCAATTCTAAATTGGTTGCAATGCATTCTGGTCTGGCAAAGGTTCAGACTGGAAATGTTAAAATAATCCACACTATTGACCTCCGAAGCTACGAAATTCTCGTTCGCGAAATTGAAGATAATCTTGTTCGGAACGTCGCCCATAATCATCCCCTAATTCCTTACCTTGAATACACCATATCCCAAATCAGATCCTACATATCCCGATTAAAACCAAGAATAAAGTCTAAACGCTCATTGGATTTCCTCGGTACCGCATTGAAGTGGATCGCAGGAAGTCCAGATCATCAAGATTTCGAGATCATTGAGAAAAAAATAAACGACGTTCTAGAAAACAATAGCAATCAGATAATAATAAACCGTCTGTCACTAGAGAAAATTAACGCACTCACAAATGCTACTAATGAGATAATAAAAGTACTGAAAACAGAACAAAACCTGCATAATGAAAAGATACTAGAGTTTAAATATAAATTGGAAATTTTAAAAGAGGACATTTCGAACATTGAATTTGCAATTCATTTGGCTAAAGTAAATATGGTCAATTCTTTTATCCTTTCATCTTTCGAGGTTAATATTTTGAATGATATTTTTAGTAAGAGTAATATACCATTTTCAAGTACTGATGAATTGTTACACTTTGCAGAAATTGAAATTGCCATCGATGGCTTCAATATACTTTATATCCTAAGTATTCCTACTACTAAAACTGAAAATTGTAAAATGTTGCTTATTAAAGCTGTTAAAAGAAATGAAATTGTAACTAGACTAGATTATGAATATGTACTTGATTGTAAAAACATAATTTATGGCTTAAAGAAGAAATGCAAGACGTACAATAGTTTATCAATATGTAGTCCTGAAATCTACGAAGACATCTCAGATTCACAATGTATTCCTAAGCTTTTGGCAAGCCAAACATCAAGGTGCACCACAACGAACAACCAACACATTAACTCAATAGAAATGATAGAAGACGGCATATTGTTCCTAAATCAGTTCAGTGGACAAATTGAGGTGGATAACTCAACCCTTTGGCTCAATGGATCATATGTTATCTACCACTTTAATTCAACATTACAAATTAACAACAACTTAGACATTAACCTGGAAAACACTATATCAATCCGTAAGCTGAATTCGATGAATCGGATAAGTCTGTCATTGAACTTGACAATGATTGCAATTCTTTTGATAATTGGATGCTTTACGATTACAAAGGTCAAAAATAAATGCAAAAATGTTAAGCCCGAGAATCATAATGTAACCAACGAAACCAATACCGAAGGAACATCTCAAACTGATCATCCTGAAAATTCTCGTAAAGGGATATTAGGCAACGGAAAAAATAAGAGCATCCACAGCTTACCATTTTTTTAATGTTCCATTCGAAGACGCATGGAACTTAAAGGGGGAGGAGTTAACACATAATGTATTGCGACTGCCATACACGAGCCGCAACGTCAACACTAACATTCTTCCAGCGGTGTCTTGTTGCACATCCCGAAAACATTCCCACACCATTAAGCAAGCGCGTGGACTACGTCAGCACATAAGTGAATCGCAACGTTCCCACACCATTCAACAGGCGCGTGGACTACGTCAGCACTTTATGATTTAAGCCAATAGATGTCAAGTTCTATGTTAATAATTAAGTTTCAGTTTGGTTTTTGAGTTAAATAAAATAAGATAACCTTAAAATAAGATAACAAAATAACCTTTTTTAAAAACAGAAATAAAACGTATTTTTGTTAATTGGCGCCCGAGCAGGGACCCCTTTTCGAGTCCTTACAAAAAATTTGCCTGAGACGATAGGCAAGTAAGGACAAAGGGGTTTTACCGAAGGAAAAAATGATCAAAACCAACTCAAAGTTTAGAGTGGGGAAACGGTGCGCCCTAGTAAACATACGCGTTAAACGGGAGGTGATCACCGGATCACCAGCGGCCTCGCTTTAGAGTTAAAAAATAGTGTTAAGAAAAAAAAGAAGTTGTGAAACAAAACGAATTGTAACCATATAACAGAAAATATAGAAGTAAGATTTGAAAAAAAACATTGAATGAAAGTGTGAAAGAGATATTGTTAAGTGAAGAAAAAATAAGTTTTTGAAATAAAACAAATCGTATCCAGATAGAAACTATAGAAGTAAGAATGAAAAAATTGTGAATGAAAAAGATTATAAAAAGATCATAAAGTAAAAGAGATAATGCTAAGTGAGAAAAAAATAAGTTTTTAAAACAGAGCAAATTGTAGCCAAGTAAAAAATATAGAATAAGATTGAAGAGAAAAAATCGTGAACGAAAAAATTGTGAAAGTTTTTAATCAATAAAAAATTTGACTGAAATAAAAAGTGAAGAATTGTAAAATCTTTCTTAATCGATAAATCACTGTGAGCGGCGAACCATAATCGTAAGCTGTGAGCAACGAATCTAATAGAAATGTTGAGGTAAGTGACAGACATTTTTCTTGATTGCTATTAAAAATACAACCTAAACACAAAAATCCCTGAGTAGTTCTGAACCAGAAAATTCTTTAAACTACAAAATGTCCCTAGAGGGTATTGAGGAAATTACAGAAAGACTGAATAAGACTCTGACAATGAGCCAAACAAGGACCCCTAGTACTAGTTCAAGTGGGCTCTCACAGGCTCAAAAAGAAGAAATAAGGAAGTTAGTGTCAGACCTTCTAAAACCAAATATTCCGGACGAAGAGGGAGACCAGCCTATCGACGCGATTCGTATAGAGGAGTTAGACAAAATTCCTGACGTTGTAAAATCAATACGCGAATTTTCGGGAAAAGCCGGCGAGTTCGGATCATGGAGAAAATCTGTGGAGAGGGTGATCGCACTTTTCGAAAGTATCAGGGGCAGTGGTAGATATTTTGCTATCCTCCACACGATAAGAACAAAAATCGTCGGTGAGGCTGATACCGCCTTGGATTCCTACAGAACCCCATTAGATTGGGCCAGAATAAAAAAATGCTTGATGGACGAAAGTAGCATGTTATCAATGACAAGTTCATACAGAGATAGAGCACTAGACACCTTTGTGAGGGGATTAAAGGGGGATCTCCCAAGATTGCTGTGTGTAAGGGAACCCACTTCTCTGCCGCAGGCTGTACACATATGTCTAAAATCAGATAATAGGACATATAGAATGCACCATGCCTACGGACAAATTCCCAGACAACCTGGATATAAGTACAACCAAAACCTTCAGAGCACTACCGGAGGCGCATTTTATCCCGAACTTGCTCACGTAGGAGGCCAAACCAGGCCACCTTTACCACCACGAGCCCCACCGAGACCAAATTTCCAACATCCACCACGTCAACAATATTACCCGAATGGAAACCAAAAACCACAATCATACGCCCAAAATCAGCAACAATATCCACAAAACCAAGAACCAATGGATGTTGATCGATCCATTCAAACCAGACAGATTAATTATGGGAATCGACCACCTGCTCACCAGGGCTACAAAAGGCCACATGCAGGAAGTTATCAAGGACCGGTAAATAAAGCACAGCGAAACTTTCATCTGGAAATACACCGAATCAAGAAGTAAACCGAACAGAGGATCCGAAGAGTAACTTTGGGGCTGAAGCCTCAGAAGGAGCTGTGGGAGGTACGCCGAATCTTGATGAATATGTTGATTTTGCTAACAATGAATACGTAGATGAGTGGACACACCACTTTGCTGAAGCTTCGGACACACTCGTGGAAAATTATTCAGCCGAGGACCTTAACGCAGATCTTAATTTTTTTGGCTAAACAGTTCCTCGTTGCCATACTTCAAAAGTAAAACGAGGAACGGTGAAATATTGAAAATTCTTTTAGATACTGGGAGCAATAAAAATTATATTAAATCAGAACTGGCAGAGAACCCCATGCAAAACAAAGATTATTTTTGTGCGAAAGCAATATCGGACAGTGTTCCAATTACTCACCATACTCTTTTAAGGCTATTTGGCGATTCAGTCGACCCTATCAAATTCTATCTTTTACCCGGTTTGCGAACTTTCGATGCAATACTCGGCAACGATACACTAAAAGAATTTTCTGCTGTTATTCATACTGCCAATAATTATTTTACACTTGACAATGGTATGAAGATACCAATATTTCAATATGAGTCTCAGGACGTCCATAATTTGGAGATAAAAATCGGACATCTCTCAGAACACCAGGCAATGTCTTTAATGCAAATAATAGGATCCTTCAACAACCTTTTTGCAGATCCCGACGAAAGATTAACTTATACGACGAAAGTAAAGGGAGAAATTCGTACTACCACAGAGGAACCTGTCTATACGCGAAGCTATCCTTTCCCTATGGCTCTCAAAAATATTGTCGAAGAAGAAGTAGGAAAATTACTTAAAGATGGGATAATAAGACCATCACGTTCTCCCTATAATTCACCCATTTGGGTCGTACCCAAAAAAATGGATGCATCGGGAAGGAGGAAGTACCGAGTTGTAGTAGATTTTAGAAAATTGAACACGGTTACTACGGCAGATAAATACCCTATACCGGAGATCACGGAAGTATTGTCACATCTGGGTGGCAACAAATTTTTTACGGTGATTGACCTCAAAAGTGGATTCCATCAAATTCCCCTTAGGGAAGAAGACATAGAAAAAACAGCCTTCTCTAACGGAAAATATGAATTCACAAGGCTGCCATTTGGACTGAAAAATGCTCCCGCAATATTCCAAAGAGCGCTGGATGGCATCCTCAGGAAATTTATCGGGAAGACTTGTTATGTTTATATCGATGATATAATCATATTCAGCAAGGATGAAGAGTCACATTTCGGGCACTTAAGGGAAATTTCTAGCACATTGGCGGCGGCAAACATGAGGGTACAGCTGAACAAGTGTAAGTTTTTGGAAAAGGAGGTCGAATTTCTAGGATTTACAGTATCTGAACACGGCATTAGCACAATTAAAGAAAGAGTGGATGCAATAGTGAATGTTCCCTATCCCACGAACTTGCGTCAACTAAGATCATTTCTAGGGCTATGCAACTACTATAGGAGATTTATGTAAGGGTATGCTGACATAGCTAAACCTTTAACTGATATGCTAAGGGGCCCAAATGGCTCAATTTCCAAGTCAGAATCAAGCAAAGTAAAGATTACACTCGGTTTGGAAAGAGACGAAGGCAATGGATTTGTTGAAAAATGCTTTATTATCTCCGGAAATCTTGCTTCGTATCCTGATTATGGGAAAGAATTTCAGCTGACAACTGACGCCTCGAGCGTTGCTCTTGGAGCTGTACTTAGCCAAGAGGACAGACCGATTGCATTTATTTCCAGAGTTCTGTCAGAGACTGAGGAAAACTACGCGACGAACGAACGCGAGATGCTTGCGATTGTGTGGGCACTAGATACGTTCAGAAACTATTTGTACGGGACTGCGAAAATAATAATCTTTACGGACCATCAGCCACTCACATATGCCCTGAGCAACAAAAATAGTAACATAAAGATGAAAAGGTGGAAAGCTATCCTCGAAGAATATAACTACCAAATAAAATACAAACCGGGGAAATCAAACGTAGTAGCCGATGCTCTCTCCAGAGCAATAGTTACAAATGTAAACTCCCTGACAGGTACTGTTCATAGTCATGAGTCCTCAGCAGAAGATCTGGTACCTTGCGTTGAAGGACCTATAAACGCATTTAGAAACCAGATATTTTTAAATATCGGAGAGGTAGCATCATATCAGTTCCAAATCATATTCCCGGGTTATCATAGACATACCATTGTAGAAAGGGAATACAATCCGGACAACCTACTTATACTTTTGAAAAGATACTTAAACCCCTCAGTCAATAATGGCATAAAAACTCAAGAATTCATAATGGGCAGAATACAGGAAATATATCCAATTCATTTACGGAACTATAAGGTTCGTTTCACGCAAAACATGGTAGAGGATGTAATCTCGGAGAGTGATCAGGAAAATATTGTCATAGAAACTCATAGTAGAGCTCACAGGAATGCAGCGGAAAACAAACAGCAAATTTTGGAAAGGTGGTACTTTCCGAGCATGTTTTCTAAAATTAAGAGGATATATGTAAGAGAACTAAGTACGATAGACATCCGAACAACCCAAAACTAAATGAGACACCTGTACCATCATACCCAGGACAGGTGGTTCATATTGATATCTTTTCAACAGACAGGAAGTTAATAATGACAGCTTTGGATAAGTTTTCGAAGTATGCGCAAGTCAAAATTCTAAATGGGAAATCTATCGAAGATGTAAGGAAACCTTTTAGGGATATCTTATTTTTCTTTGGGGTTCCCAAGACAGTTGTGATTGACAACGAGAAGTCATTAAACTCCGCCACTATTCTTTTTATGATGAAGGATGAACTGAATATTGACGTTTTTACCACGCCTCCTTACAGAAATGAAGCTAATGGGCAAGTCGAGAGATTCCACTCAACTCTTGCGGAATTGCTCAGATGTCTAAAGGCGGAGGGAGTATGCAGAAATTTTGAAGAACTTCTTGAAAAAGCGGCAAATGAGTACAACCATTCCATACACTCGACAGTTGGGAAAAAACCCGTTGATTTGTTTTTTGAAGAACCGTCGATTTCTCTCCTGGTAGCTATGACAGGACCAGACAATCAAATATGGAAAGAATACAGGAAACACAAAAACGGAACTTAGAATATCACAATAGGAAAAGACAAGATGAAAAAGAGTACATTCCCGGACAGACAATATTTGTAAAAATTAACAAGAGGTTAGGGACAAAGTTATCCGACAGATTCAAAGAAGAGGTAGTAAAGGAAAATAGGAATTACACCATAGTCACGGAAAGCGGAAGAATTGTTCACAAAAAACATATTAGGAATTAATTTATTATCCCCGTTTTTTTACAGACTGTTAATTTTGACTGCACTTTGTGCGGGCGAAGTACAAATTTTGGATTATTCCAATTCTAAATTAGTTGCAATGCATTCTGGTCTGACAAAGGTTCAGACTGGAAATTTTAAAATAATCCGCACTATTGACCTCCGAAGCTACGAAATTCTCGTTCGTGAAATTGAAGATAATCTTGTTCGGAACGTCGCCCATAATCATCCCCTAACTCCTTACCTTGAATACACCATATCCCAAATCAGATCCTACATATCCCGATTAAAACCAAGAATAAAGTCTAAACGCTCATTGGATTTCCTCGGTACCGCATGGAAGTGGATCGCAGGCAGTCCAGATCATCAAGATTTCGAGATCATTGAGAAAAAAATAAACGACGTTCTAGAAAACAATAGCAATCAGATAATAATAAACCGTCTGTCACTAGAGAAAATTAACGCACTCACAAATGGTACTAATGAGATAATAAAAGTACTGAAAACAGAACAAAACCTGCATAATGAAAAGATACTAGAGTTTAAATATAAATTGGAAATTTTAAAAGAGGACATTTCGAACATTGAATTTGCAATTCATTTGGCTAAAGTAAATATGGTCAATTCTTTTATCCTTTCATCTTTCGAGGTTAATATTTTGAATGATATTTTTAGTAAGAGTAATATACCATTTTCAAGTACTGATGAATTGTTACACTTTGCAGAAATTGAAATTGCCATCGATGGCTTCAATATACTTTATATCCTAAGTATTCCTACTACTAAAACTGAAAATTGTAAAATGTTGCTTATTAAAGCTGTTAAAAGAAATGAAATTGTAACTAGACTAGATTATGAACATGTACTTGATTGTAAAAACATAATTTTTGGCTTAAAGAAGAAATGCAAGACGTACAATAGTTTATCAATTTGTAGTCCTGAAACCTACAAAGACATCTCAGATTCACAATGTATTCCTAAGCTTTTGGCAAGCCAAACATCAAGGTGCACCACAAAGAACAACCAACACATTAACTCAATAGAAATGATAGAAGACGGCATATTGTTCCTAAATCAGTTCAGTGGACAAATTGAGGTGGATAACTCAACCCTTTGGCTCAATGGATCATATGTTATCTACCACTTTAATTCAACATTACAAATTAACAACAAGACTTACTCATCAAAACAGATCACCACCACAGAACCTCTCCCTGCCTTAATACAACCTATGAAAACAGATGAGGAGGAAAAAACATTATCTCTAGAATTTATAAATGATATTAACCAATTAACCTTTTGATAATTGGATGCTTTACGATTACAAAGGTCAAAAACAAATGCAAAAATGTTAAGCCCGAGAATCATAATGTAACCAACGAAACCAATACCGAAGGAACATCTCAAACTGATCATCCTGAAAATTCTCGTAAAGGGATATTAGGCAACGGAAAAAATAAGAGCATCCACAGCTTACCATTTTTTTAATGTTCCATTCGAAGACGCATGGAACTTAAAGGGGGAGGAGTTAACACATAATGTATTGCGACTGCCATACACGAGCCGCAACGTCAACACTAACATTCTTCCAGCGGTGTCTTGTTGCACATCCCGAAAACATTCCCACACCATTAAGCAAGCGCGTGGACTACGTCAGCACATAAGTGAATTGCAACATTCCCACACCATTCAACAGGCGCGTGGACTACGTCAGCACTTTATGATTTAATCCAATAGATGTTAAGTTCTATGTTAATAATTAAGTTTCAGTTTGGTTTTTGAGTTAAATAAAATAAGACGTGTTGCTGATAGCAACACGCAACCTTTTTTATAAACAGAAATAAAACGTATTTTTGTTAATTTATATGCAGCGAAAGAACTATGAACAATATATGATCATGTTAACTCTACATACTACATATATATTGAGTTAGAGCAATAACCAGAGTTGGGGTAGTTAGTGGGTACGTAACTCGCGTGAGAAAAACAAGAATTCTCATTTCTGTCGTCTACGCCAGACACGACTTTAAACTCCAGCTCTTATTCTTCTTCCATAATAATGCATGTAAAAAAAATGTCAACGCCTACGATATCGCTCTGATTATGTTCGTACACGTAATGCGTTGTTCACGTTGCCACGAAATTGACAATTTCGGATTGAAATTGTCGAATGGAATTTAAATCGTTCACACTGGCATTTGCAAACATTACCATGGTAAAATTTTCGTGCCTGGACATAACAACCAAAATTTTGTTACGAAATGAAATAAAACAATGAATGGTGCATGAACTTTGATATCAAACACTGATTCTACATAGTTTATTGTTTCTTTTCACTAATCCATGTCGATGAAATTTCAATTCGATGAATGACGCGACATACAACTGTTTTACTTTCTGTTGTCATTTTAGTAACCACGTGTTCAGTGAACGAAGCCGATCCATAACTATCGGCGGTGTTTGAACAAAAATGAATTTTAAAAAATGTGGTTTTTCGGCTGACGTTACCTTTATGCTCATCCCGTTGGTTTTGTAAAAAATGTGGATTCTTTTTTAGTAATTCGGGCCTTTGAAATGAGCTAACCCGATAATATCGGCTAAACTTTTAAATCGAAGTGAGCGTTAATGACGGCGGCGTGAACGGCGGCACACCGGTAAATTTTCAGTCGGCTTCGTCCTCGAACATATATGGAAAAAAAGAGTGGAGAAAAAACACCGTATTTCAAATATTTGAATTTGGTCAAAATATATGCGAAATTGAGCAATTTTAACTCAATTTCAGTCCAAATTGATTATCGTGAAACTAAATTTACTATCAAGTTATTTGGAGTCTTCGACAAGTCGTCAATACAAAGAATTTCGACCATGGTAGAATTATCGATTAGGTAGTTGCATTCGAAATTCTAAGGTTAAACTGTCAAAATTAGCTCAATAAGGAAAAACATCATACCATGTACACAAAATGTGAAAAACTTAGGCGTAATTTTTGAGTGATGATTAACTTTGATCAACGCTCAAATATAATTTAGGGTAGTATTCTAAAAGTCCCGATAGTAAACGCAAAAGCTAACGCGAACGCCAAAGTCAAAAAATGGTAGTTTATATATCACTACGCGCTTGCGTTTGTTTACGAAAGCTGTCACTGACATATTCGCTTTATAGCGTTGCCAAACTCAAATAAACAATATTAGATCAGATAAAGTTATATTGAGTGAAATGCTCACCATGAAAAATATTAAAAAATTTAGCTCTATTTCAGTAGATCAACAGATTTTAAGATTGCTATTATTTATAATACTGCTAATACCAACAATATTCACATAAAATGTGTAAAAAGCCTATGTTATTTTGGGGTTCAATGTCCAATAAATTTCCCCAATTTATATTAAATTAGTTGTCTTTTCAAAAACACGTGCCATTTGGCGGTATTTATTGATTGTAATGTATTGGTTCTTTTGTTTATTATTGTCAACATCAACGCATGTCTATAATTATTAAATATAATTATAATAGTTTTGCAACGCATTATTTATTTGAATGTTCCATTTCTAATTGTATTATTGTAATTAATCATTTCAGTGCGTAAACAGAATAATTTTTAATTATTTAAAAAAAAAGTTTGAGCTCTATCCGTCGAATGTCTTTAAGCCAAAATTGGCAACTACTTATAAGCAATGAAATGCAAAATACTTCCATATGCCTATTCTCAATCGACATTTTTCTTTAAATTTGTAATTTCTTCAACTAAAGGTGGGTACTATGCTGACTTTCCACGGTGAAAATCCATATAAAAAAATGGTCGTGACATTCAAGCTAAATTTTTCCACCAGACAGTACTATGTTCTTTTCACGAGGAAAAGTTGTTGTTTTTTACAACACTGGTTTGCAAGCAGATTTCTTAGAAGAAAAATGACAGCGGCAACTGTTTGAAACAAAAATAAGTAATGTAGTTGTTTTTAGATCCTCGTTATGTTTAAAGTTGTAATTTCCTTTAAGGCTGTAAGAGATCATATTTTCTCCGGTTAGTGAAAAAAATGTAAATGCTGTGGGTGGGATTCGAACTCACATTCGCTGGACGATCGTTTCGATGTTTGTGAAGCATCATCTTTTCACTAACCGGAGAAAACATGATCTCTTACAGCCTTAAAGGAAATTACAAAAATAAGTAATATTTATAACATTCGCGTGTTTAAAAAACATAGTAACTCATAATTGGAAATTGGATCTACCAAAAACTGTATTTGTTTCAGGGTTGATATGATATTCGATGGGCTTTTATATGCTGGTATCGAAACGGATAAATATAAACACATTGTTTCGGGAAGTGCCCCTTTTAATAGGAACCGCTTATCCGCGTCATTATCGTCGTTAAACTATGGTCAATCAACAGTAGCAACAACAATTATCGACTTTGCTTCAATCCCAGGAGGTGGCAAATACTACAATACAGCCACAACAGCGGATGCCGCCATCGCTGCCTTCCATGCATCACCACCATCATCATCAGCAACAAGCTTCCTTAAAACCATCACCATAGCATCAGCAGCAAATACAGGCACTTAGAAATACCTTTTATATGTAAATAGAATAATGGCGAATAAATTCTACAAAAGTATTCGTTAAGTTGAGTCATACCCACCAAGAAAAAAATACTAGTTCAGAACTAGTATTTTTGAACCATAGAACTAGTACTCGCCCATACAAACTACAGTAGAAATTAACATTGCGCTGTCCTAGGATTGGAAGATGTCCTAGGAGTGTCGCTTGTAAACTAGTGGTGCACCAGTTTAACAATACTAGGTCAGAGTCAAATTGAGTAGTTCTAAATGATCGGTTTTGAACTAGTTCTGTACCATAAAAAATAAACATAGTTCAGTACTAGTCATTACAAATTGGTACTTAACTAGAGCTGTGCAGATAGTACTTGAATTGAATTGCTGAATTTTTGGGTGAAACAAGAGAAAATAAATTTTCCAAAACAAAAAAGGCAAATTTTTTATCGGACAACATTGGATAAAAAAATAGGAAAATTCATGAAATTTCTGCATAACGATTTGTACCCACGCTAGGAGAACCTGCTTAAGATCAAAGGACCCAATGACCGTCAGTCAAAAAAATAAAATTAAATTTTCTGTATTCTATACTTGGCCATAATTTTATTTTGTTAATGGTATACTTTTCTTAATAATTTACACTGTTTTCACATAAAACATAATAATGACCTGTTTTCATAACACGAATTTAAACGAACGAACGAATCGGCCAAAAGTAAACCGGAAATAATTGAATTTCATTGGTCAAATTTTATAATTCATTTAGAAAATTATTAAAGGAACGTGTGAAGAATGAATATCTGAAATAAATAACTCATCTGGCCTATAGTATTCGTCTATTTACGTTTAAATTTTGGCCGATTCGTTCGTTCATTGGAATTCGTTTTATAAAACAGGCCATTAATGTAAGCTGCATGCACGTTGGTGTTGAAAACTTTAAATAGTTTACAGTAGTAAAATAAAAGGAAATAAAGGTTATACCTCTGTCAAATATTTATATGTGCAAAATAATTTTTTTTTCTTTCCTTCTGAAAACTAACTGTAATTTAATGTCGGCCATATACAACTTTTTCAATAATATGCCTCTCTCTTTATCATGTACTTTTTTCTCTTTTGGACTTTATTTGTAGTCCCGTTATCTATGATAATCGCTGTAAGTTTGCAATTCAATAGAAAATAATTATATGTATGTGCATTCGCGTTCCTGACCCTTTAAAGTGGACAACTCTATTTTTCTCGGGTGTTTAGTATGAAATAAATTTCTGTACTTGAGTAAAGTGATCGTTATGAATATATTCTAAGAAACGTTTTATTCACAGTTTTGTTTCTAGTTGAAAATGCCACGTGGAAGTGAACTTACGGATGGGGAGAGCGGAAAAATTGTTGGAATGAGACTAGGAGGGAAAAGAATTGGCGAGATTGCAGCTGCGGTAAATCAACATCGCAATAGAGTTTCGAATTTCCTCAAAGACCCCGAAAACTATGGTTGTATTAAGTGCAGTGGACGCATCCCAACTGTAGACCAGAGGACTAAGCGGCGCATTCGGCATTTCGCTGCTAATGAGAATACGAGTTGTAGGGAAATAAAGGTGGAATTGGCTCTAAATGTAACGAGACAGCGTGTCCAGCAACTGTTATAGGTCTTCGGTACCAAAGCAAAATGGCCAAACCACGCTTAACCCAGCGCCATAAAAATGGGCGTATTGCTTTTGCAGAAAAGTACAAGTTTTGGGAGGACAAATTGGAAACCGTTATATATAGTGATGAGAAAAATTTTAATTTGGACAGACGTGATGGTCACCATACATATTGGAGAGATTTACGACATCGTCGGTAAACGTGCTACAAGCGAAACCACGGTGGTGGATCTCTTATGATATGGGCTGCATTTGGAGCATGAGGGAAGTCAGAAATATGCTTTGTCCCAACTGAAATGAATGCGGAAGCAGACGTTGATCTGTTGGACAGCAATTTAATTGACTTTGCTGGTGAATTATATGGAGATAACTGGACTTTTCAACAAGACAACGCCCCGATCCACATTGCTCGGCTCACAAGGGATTTTTAAGTCCCGAAAAATTCCATTACTGGAGTGGCCAGCCATAAGTCCCGACCTCGACCCAATTGAAGACCTCTGTGGGATACTTTTCGCCAAGGTGTTTTCAAAGTCGAAGCAGTATACGACGCTTAAAGAACTAAAACTAGCAATATTGGCGGAATGGGACAAAATTGACATGCCCACTTTAAGCAACTTAGTGAGTTCTATGCCACGCAGGCTACAACAAGTCTTATACACTAGGGCAACTCAATATCATATTAATTACATATTTTAATTGGATAAGAATAAGAATTACATTTAAGTTTCAGTTTTACATATATATATATTTTCTATGAAGAATATAATATACACTTTGTTTTTGTTCTAAAAAATAAATGAAAAAATATGTTTTATTATAATTTTAAAGGACACATAAATATAAACTAATATATAAAATAAAAATCCAAAAAAAATTGTAGTTTTCAAAGCTCCAACTCAACATGATACATTGCACATATAAATATTTGACAGGGGTACTGTAATAATTAAAATACAATTTGGAATTCTTTTGGTTGAGCTATCTTGAGCGTCAAAACCTTTCTGTGTCTTTATTGAATATTTTGGTTCTTTTTATATTAATTCTAAATACAATAGTATCTTACATTAATATTCTTATTCCTATATAATTTATATGGAGTTGTCGCGGCAGACCAACGAATATCATATGCGTATCCCTCAGCAGAGGGAACGCTCGCTGCTCATGGCTTATCATGCCGTATACATTGTTGTATGTATGCGACGTTCTTGGAGCTATGAACGGTCGCTGTCAGCAGAGACGATCACCGTTCTGTGGCTATGCAACATTGTATGTGTCGCTGTGTGTATGCAGTAGAACATACTCAAAGCCATGGACGGTCGCCGTCATGTCTGCGTGTGCCATGCTGACGAATCAGTTTCACTGGCGTGAGAACTGTTCTTTACCTTGCGTACAGAGCAATGTGTATCGTTTAGAGTATTAAACGGCGCTTGTTATGTGGAGTGTGTTTGTCTCTTCGACTTTTGGTTATTTGGACACTTTGGGAAGTGCAAATGAAATGTAAGCTAATACCTCTTTTGGTATTTCTTTAATATGTATTTCTGTTGGTTATGTTGGCTTTAGTTTGTACTCTATAGTCGTTGGTTGCGTTGACTGTGTATGTATGCTACACCTCCATTTTTCAGAAGAATGATCATATAACGTGAGTTTTATGGACATTCTTTTACAATGTTATTAAGTTTATGTTTATTAAATGTATCATATAGTACTTATTATTTAGTTATTTCTTATGTAGTTAGAAGGACTTATTATTGTATAAGTTTATTATCATTTGTTCCTTATTATTAGTATTATTAACCATGGTTTTTTATTGTTATAATTATTTTATTGTTCATAAATTTTAATTCTATTCTTATGAACTATTTGTTCTTTGTTAGTTTTGGGATCTATTATGTTTACATTTTCTCTTAATAGTAGATTTTTAATTTTAAAGGGACCGATATATTTTTTATCTAGTTTATGTCCTGATTCATTTCTTAACAATACTAAATCTCCTATATTGAAATTATAATCTACAATGTTCTTATCATAATATTCTTTTTGTTTTTCCTTATGCTTATTTAATAGTATCTGAGATCTCCTAAGCGCTATTTCTAATCTATATTTGGCCTCGTTGGCGTAATTGTCTACATTATAGAGTGGAGTTATTTGATCCACTTCATTAATTTGTACCATTTTATGTGGTATTCTCGAAAATACTAATTCATACGGACAGTAATTATGTACTGTTGATGGTGTTGTATTGAAACAATACGTGAAGTACTTAAGCCATTCATCCCAGTCATCTTTATCCACTGATATGTAGGATCGTACGTATGCATTGAAAGTTCTATGGCTTCTTTCAATTGTACCTAGCGTCTGGTGATGGTGTGCCGTTGAAGTTAGTTTCTCGATTTTCAATAGTGCGCATAATTCATTTAATATGGCGTTTTTGTATTCAGTTCCCATGTCCGTAATGAACGTCTTCATTGGCCCATATATAAGAATGAAATTTTCAAAAATTGCCTTAGCGATTGTTTTCGCGCTTTTGTCCCGTATGGGTATTGTGACTAAATACTTAGTCAGGTCACATATCATTGTTATGGCGTATTCATTTCCGTAAATTGATTTAGGAAATGGACCAATGGTATCGACAAATACCGTATCAAAAGCTCCCGCCGGCGTAGGAGTTATTACTAATGGACCTTTCAAATGTTTGTTGGTTTTGGTTGTCTGACACGTGTGGCACATTTTGACATATCTAGTTATGTCTTTTATCATGTTTCGCCAAAAATAATACCGTTTTACTTTCTGTATTGTCCTGAAAGTTCCACAGTGACCACCTTCAATGGGGTCATCATGATATTTTATCATTATGTTCTGAATAGCTATAGCATCTTTGCAATCAATGTGGGTCACCTTATTTAGTAGCGCTACTTTAATATGAATTAATTTCCTATTGCCCATATCTTTGAATTCATTAATCGAGATAAATTCGAAAATTTTCTCACTAGGTGCCACTTGTAATTTGTCAATGCTGTGTTTACAGGCTACTTCTTCGAGCCTCGGGAAGAACTGTCCTAAGTCAAGTTTCCCATTATTAAACAAGTCATTGATTTGTATATATGCTATTATAGATTTTCCACGTTTGATGTAACATCTTGCGGGAAAAATCTTTAATTTATAATATTTCCTGACGTCAGTGTTATTTAAAGGAACATATATACTGGGCTTTTTAATTTTATTTGATTTATGCTGCTCATTCAAAGTATTACTTTTATCCGTATTCATATTATTTCGTGTCATGGATCTTGTCGTTATTGTTAATATTTGTGTTGCTGTTATATTCATGTCCTTGAGATCATGTATTGTTATTCGCGATAGCGCGTCTGCAACGTAATTATCTTTTCCCCTAAGATATTCTACTGTAAAGTCATATTCCTCTAGGTCAAGCCTCATTCTCGTCAGTTTTGAACTTGGGTTCCTCATTGAAAATAGATATGATAGTGGTCTGTGATCCGTACGGACGAGGAATTGTCTTCCGTATATGTATGGTCTAAAGTGTGTTATAGCCCAATAGATTGCTGTTAACTCTTGTTCGATGGTTGATTTATTGCTTTCACCTTTAGTAAAGGTTTTGGAAGCATAGGCGACTGGTAAATGTGTTCCTTCATGTTCCTGAGTCAAAACTGCGCCGCAAGCGTGTTTGCTTGCGTCCGTAATTATGCAAAACTGTCTTTCGAAATCCGGGTATTGCAGTAATGTTGGACTCATTAATGCCTTTTTCAAGTGATTAAATGCTATGTCGCAATCTTTAGTCCATTCGAACTGAACACCTTTTCTTGACAGTCTTGTAAGATGCCGAGAATATTCTGAGAAGTTTTTAATAAATCTTCGATAGTAATTGCAGAAGGCTACGAATCTTCTCGCGCCATCTGCATCAGTGGGTTTTGGGTAATTTTCAATTACTGAGTATTTACTATCATCTGGGAGTATTCCCTTATCTGTACATTTGTGTCCTAGGTATGTTACTTCTGTCATAAAAAATGAACATTTTCCAGGGTGTAACTTGAGATTGGTTTTTCGACATAGTTCAAAAACATTTGTAAGATTTGAAAGCATGTGTTTTTCGGAACATCCTAATACGACCAGGTCGTCCATGTATAGGAAAGCTTGTTCTGGTTTCAAACCACTGAAAGCCAATGTCATCATTCTTTGGAATGAATTTGGTGCTATTTTTAGTCCATAAGGAAGTCTAGTGAATCTGTATGACCCATTATTAGTCGAAAATGATGTAAGGTCTCTAGATTTCTCTTCCAACTGGATTTGATGGAATCCAGACATTAAATCTAAACATGAGAAATATTTAGCCCTACCAAGTTGGTCTAGAATATCGTCTATTCGTGGTAAAGGGAATTTGTCCGCTACTAGCTTTTTGTTAATCTGTCTATAATCTATTACAAGTCTCCATCTCTTTTCCTTAGAACCAGGGAGAGACTTTTTGGGAACCAACAAGATTGGACTGTTATATTCGGAATGCGATGGTTCGACTATTCCATCGTCTATTAGTTTCTTTACGTGTTTGTGAATTTCCTCCTTATGTGTATGTGGTACACGGTAGTTCTTAATGTATACCGGTTGTTTGTCCTTAACCCTTAACTTTTGTTTATAGAAATTATTTGTGGTTATTGTTTCCGTTTCTAAACCAAAGACATCACTGAATTCAGGACAAAGATCTTTTAAAACATTTTCGAACTGTTTTGGAAAATTTTTCTCTAATATTTGCAAAATTTGTGTCTTTCTTTGTTTTTCATTTGAATTGTTTGTAATAATTTCGTAATCATTAATGTCTTCAGTTGTGATTTGTGATTCTTTTATTGTAACTATTGTATCGTTTGTATTTAAAATGCGAATATACGCATTGTTTGCCTTTACCAAGGTGCTAGCTATAAAAATACCTGGTTGAATTTCTTGGTGAGGTACCAATATGTCTTGATTTGTGGCAACTAGCCTAATATGGCGTATCACCTCAGATCTTGCTGGTAGTGTTAAGCTTTCATTGCATGTATTCGTAATTTGTATTTCTATCTGTTGTGTGAAATTTGGTGGTCGTAGGATAAGGTAATCAAAATCATCATTAAAGTCTAAAATACAATTGTATTTTTTTATGAAATCCATACCGATGATTCCGTCGCATTGTATTGGGAAATCATCGTTCACAACGTGAAAAGTATGGGGAATTAAAAAGTTTTTGTATCTTAGATCAAAATTTGTTGTTCCTATTGATTTTATTTTACCATGTCCTATACCACTTAATGTTGATATTCTATTCGTGTTTATTTCATCTTGTGTAAAGTGAGTAAGTTTTATTAATGAAATATCTGCTCCTGTGTCTACTAATAATGTTATTTTTTTGTTAAGGTGTTCTATTTTGACGTTAACAAAAATACTCATATTAAGGCTAAGGTTATACACTTTTCTGTTCTCTGGTTTGATCTTAGGGGAATTTTCTAGTTTTCCGAGTTGTCTTGGGCTGTGTTAGTTACTCTAACGTTACTATTTCGACCATTGTGGTTTTGTCCGTTATTATTATCATTGTGGTTGTTTCCACGTCTGTTTCCACGGTAGTTAGAATTGTCATGTCTGTATCTATTGTTGTTATTGCGATTGTTGCCATTGCCATTTCTTCCTCTATATCCACCTCTACCATGTGGTCTTCCTCTGTTCCCACGGTAGTTTCTGTTTGACCTGTTTCCGAAGTATAGGATAGTATTTTGTTGTCCAGTAGTGTCTGTGCAGCTACTAACAAATTTTCCTATAGCTTCGTTCATATTTTCAAACTGACCTGCTTCCATGATGAGTTTAACTCTTTCAATGGTGCAATTTTTGGTCATTGCCTTCACCGCGACTTGGGTGGTATATTTTTGTGCCAATGTGCGTGACAAACCATCGGAGATGTATGCACCTTCCAATGATTTTGTCAATTTGTCCAGCTCATCACAATAAGAATTGGCAGACTTATTGTTCTGTCGGATGTTCAGTATTTTGGCTGATAGGACCTCAACTGATTCACCTTTCACAGAACTTGACAGTTTCGAAATTACGTCTTGTATGGTGGATTCATTTTCAAGTAGGTTTCTGGCGTTACCTGTTAATTTTGTCTTAATCAGGTTTATGGCTACCGCTTCGTGGGTGCCTTTTAGTGCATCCACTAAGGAAAGCGCATCTAAAAATGATCTTAAATTCTCAGGTTTCCCATCGAAATCAGGGATTAACCTTGTGGCGGTATTCAAAAATTCTATAACTGTTTGTGCCATATTGACTTCCGTTCCAATTGACTCAATTGGTTTCGTCCTAATTGTGGCTTCACTTTCAATATTATCATCACCTTCCGTATTATCTAGTGTTATGTCCAATTCCTCGTGAAGGTATAAAGGAATTGTTATTTCTATTCCTCTTCTCGAAGCTACATTTAGGAATTTTTCCCTTATATCTCCGTAAAAAGCGTCAGCTGCTACCTTGTGAGCAGTGGTTAATCGATCGTAATAAACGTTGAATAATACCTGTATTTTCTTTAACGATTGTCTAAGAATTTTAAAATGTTTTGATACGGTTTCTTCCCTCGTATCTCTATCAATATTCAGACACTTATATGATCTATCAAAGGTTTCCCTAATTAGTCGTGCCTTTTGCACTACTTCTGCCCAATGCATTTAGTATTATAAGTCTTAAAAATTTAATCTGAGTTTGGGACATTATATATAAGTCTACAGTAGGTAACTATTTTATCCCGATTCATAATATACTCTGTGGTGCTTAGATTTTGTCTAAGTTATCTCCACGACTTGAGTATCTCTTCTTTAGAGATCTCTTATGCAATAAATATAACTTTAGTATTAAGTTGACTGCACTTAATACTGTAGAGATGAGTAGGAGGATCCACAATGAATCTATTTGTGAAGTGTGATCGACCACTTCTACATTATTAATGACATTCGCAGTCGGATTACTTATTTTCGAGTTTCTATGACCCATAATTATCCTTATCCACTCAGGTTTTCCTTTCTTTTTACATAAAAATTATTTTATTAATTATACCTACAATTTTGCTTATTCTATTTTCTTTTAAAATAATTTTTCTTATTTTGTCTCGAGCGAGTACTCGCTTATAGACCCTATGTATGCGCTTGGAATCGCATACGAAAATACAAGGAAATTTTTCTATAATAATTTTTCTATATACTATATTCCCGTCTCAATTGGTCATCGCCGAATGGGGATCTTCCTTCTCTGGCCGTCGTTGCCCCTTCTTAAAATCCTCTAAATTCCCCTGGCGGGTTGCCAGGTAATCTCTTAGGGTGTTTTTGTCTCTTCTGGTAATCCTCTATTGTTAGAGGTTGTGGGCCTTCCTTCATTCTTCGGTTGTTTCGGCTGTGGCCCCTCTCGTATGGCTGGGCCAACTGTCTTTTGGCCAGACAGTATCTTCCTTCTCGCCGCTGACGGATTTTTGGCTATCACGTCAGAGAAAATGTTTCTTTAATCCTGGTGCATTTTGGTGCACTTCAGGATTTAACAGCGGCTAAAACGCTATGTTATTTGGACAAAATGATCCAACTCCAGCTCCTTTTTTTTTATTTTTGGAGTTCCTGGAGATCCCTGAGCTTTTGGAGCTGTGGGATTGTTTCTGAGCCTTTTTAGCTCCCGATTTTTCCTCCGTGCTTTTTTATATTTGAAGCACTGGCAGGATCGCCATGTAATAATTAAAATACAATTTGGAATTCTTTTGGTTGAGCTATCTTGAGCGTCAAAACCTTTCTGTGTCTTTATTGAATATTTTGGTTCTTTTTATATTAATTCTAAATACAATAGTATCTTACATTAATATTCTTATTCCTATATAATTTATATGGAGTTGTCGCGGCAGACCAACGAATATCATATGCGTATCCCTCAGCAGAGGGAACGCTCGCTGCTCATGGCTTATCATGCCGTATACATTGTTGTATGTATGCGACGTTCTTGGAGCTATGAACGGTCGCTGTCAGCAGAGACGATCACCGTTCTGTGGCTATGCAACATTGTATGTGTCGCTGTGTGTATGCAGTAGAACATACTCAAAGCCATGGACGGTCGCCGTCATGTCTGCGTGTGCCATGCTGACGAATCAGTTTCACTGGCGTGAGAACTGTTCTTTACCTTGCGTACAGAGCAATGTGTATCGTTTAGAGTATTAAACGGCGCTTGTTATGTGGAGTGTGTTTGTCTGTTCGACTTTTGGTTATTTGGACACTTTGGGAAGTGCCAATGAAATGTAAGCTAATACCTCTTTTGGTATTTCTTTAATATGTATTTCTGTTGGTTATGTTGGCTTTAGTTTGTACTCTATAGTCGTTGGTTGCGTTGACTGTGTATGTATGCTACAGTACTTATAAAATGCAGTTTTATATTCTGCAGTTCATTTAAAATTGAAAACGCCACAATTGAAATATTTTCAAAATATAACTTGTTCAGTTCTCCTCTAGTGCATGAACTAGTACTTTTATGAACTATTTTGGCAGTTTCCTGCAGAGATTAGAAAAAATATTGTTTCTCATGAGGATGCATTTTGCCAAATTTCATTTTAAAAACTATATCTGTTATAAACTTCAAACCTTTAATGCTCAAATTACAATGGCTAATAATAATTTCTCCCAATCCTAGTATATCGCAATGTTAATTTCTACAGTTGTTTGTATGGGCGAGTACTAGTTCTATGGTTCAGAACTAGTATTTTTTTCCTTCAGGGATGCAAATGAAATGGAAATACTTTTGGTTTAAAATATACATATATTTCCAATATTCATTCTAGAATAGTGCCTTTTCTGATTGGTTTTGTATGATTTGTTTTGATCGTGTTGATTTCATTTTCCAATGAACGATTTTCGAATGAATTAACTTCTTTTACAATTACTATATCGTAAAATATCCCTAGTAAACGATACTTCTAAATACAAATTCGTCCAAAAATCAAGGTATAAAGATGCTGAACGTGCACAACAACGTGCATTTTTTATCTATTGAACAATCAGTAAAACATTTGCTGGGATGTTTAGTTTCTGTAGGGAATTTATTTTTTATCCGGTTATTTTTTTAATCAAAATTATTTTATTTTTAGCTAAAGAAAATGGGTGTGTCTATCGTAAATGTTATTTTAGAGGATACAAATATATTTGTACTATAAAAATATGTTTTTTAAAGAAGATAATATCTATTTTGCTAAACGATTTTAATTTCTATAGAAAATAAATTTTGGTTCCTTTGCTTTAATTTTAGTTCTTATAATTTTGATTATTTATTTTTATTTTTTCTTCCCTAATTTTTCTTGCCATTTAAACGTTTGTTTTCTTACTACTTTTTAAAATCCTTATCCTATACCCCAACAACTCCTTGTATTTCTCCTGAAATTATCGTACCGTTTGATTGTTATTTTCATTTAAAATTTGCCTAAATTTTTCTTTTGTGGCCGTTCGAATGCATTTTTTCATACAAAAAGTAGCAACTAAAAGAACGTAAAATCCGCTGTCCCTGCCTTATCTTCTACTAGCTCCTCATTTGGCACAGCTGCTGCTTCGAGTAATAATTTATACCAACAATGGCATTGGTAAACAATTAAAGGCTCAGGCATTATTTAATTCGAATTTTTCGTGAAGCCTCCCTTATGTTTATGGTGCTGCTTGGACCACTAAAGCTTCAGACGATCTATTGCAATTGGGCAATCCGTTTGCTGATATGTTCGACTCTCCCCTGGGTGGTGCAGGTGCTGATGTTGCCACAGGTGCTCACAATTCAAATAATATTTGGATGATTAATAATGGTAGTGTTTTTTAAGTTTAACTAGTAAGTAGCATTAATTTATGTAATATAAATTTAGAATTTTATAGTTTAAGGTACTTTAGTTTTTAAATATATATGTATGTCATATATGTTTTTAACATCACCTTTTAATGCGCTCATCGTAGTAAAATATGCTATTTCGAAACTAGTATTTCTGCCCTTTGAACGAACTATATGGTCTACAGATAAAGAACTGTAGAAGTTAATAATAGTTATCTTTTACCTTTAGTTACGAAATGACTAATTTTTCTTAAGTTCTAAGAATAGTTAAGTATTAAAATTAATTTGGCTCTGATTCCGTAAGTCATAATTGAAAAACAGTTCAAGTTGCACAGCTGCAGATTCGTGTCGAAAAAATGTGATATTTTTAGAATTGCTTCAGACTTATCTATACGTTTTGTACTTATATATTTAATTGTTCCCTATAAATGTCATTGGAAATAAGTTTACAACAGCAGTTTGAACTAGGCATGTGCGATTAATCCATTAATTAAAATTTTGATTAATCGCTATCGTGATTAAATCAGTTAATCGAATAATCAAAAATTCTGATTAATAAATTAATTAGAATATTGATTAATCATATTTGAATAATTTTTATCGTCATTCAAATAATTTTTGAATAACCGTTTTAGTAAAGGTTGTTGAAAAACTCAAGTTGAAAAAAAACAAAAAACCTGAATTGCTTAATTATACTACCATGTTTTTAGATCAATCAATTACACATGGACATTGATTTATCAAAATGAAGATTAATCGATTAATCGTAAATATGATTAATTAAAATGTATGATTAATCAATTATTCGATTAATCAGGAATTCGATTAATCAGGTTGCCTTATAAATCAATTAATCACACAAAACTTGATTGAACAGTTTACTAAAGTTTTCAAAAAGATTAACAGCCTGTTTCTTGATCTCGAACGAAAGCTTTCGTTTGTGTTCTTGTTGAAAGAAAGTTGATTTAGGTTCCACAATCTTGTCATTTGAAGTCGAACAAAAATATCAAATTTGTCAAAACTTTTCACTACAAATTTTGGTTCTCATAGTTCGAATGTGCTGTATTAGGGAACGAATATAGAGCCAGTTGAATAGAGGAACCCAATTTCAATCGGATGTTAGTTACTGAATTTCGTTCGTTTAGCTTTATTTTTATGCTCGCACGATTTTTAATTTGGACATACTAGGCTTACAGACATCGCACGAAAAACCGCTGAATTTGTGAGACGAATACCTTTCGTTTAAGTACCCACACTTGCCCATACCCAACTGTCCCTAGATGGACAAGTTTTTTCGACCTTGTGATCCCCATGGGTTCGTGCGACAGCTAATTTTTAATCTTCTCGCATTCTTGATTTTGCCTCTAATTTCAATTTTGTTTTATCATTTTCTGTGCCTACCCCGACCAAAGGTAATTCAGCCCAACTTTATATTTATTTTTGTTGAAACCAAAACAATTATTGTTTTCCGATCCTTGCATGAAATATGCTGTAGGCTAAGCATCGCCAGTACTTCTGCAACGTTGGTATTGCGCCATTAGCACAATGTGTGATTATCACACTATTTAAATTTCTTTCTTTAGTAGGGGCGTCTTCATCCGAGCTGTTTAAATCGCTGAGTAATTCAGCAGCTGCCGTCCTTTAGTTTCTGTCTGTTGGTTAATCTGCATCAATGGTAGACATCTGCAGCATTGGTGGCAGTTCTAACCAGATCGGGAATCTGTGTAGAAGTACAAGGTTTCAGGGAGAGTACAGTAGAATATTTATGAGTGTGCTTACCAGGAAAGTTGGCCAAACCAGCACAGCAGTGAACCAAGCTGACCGAAATTCGAGCCGTACGCCGCCGCCGTTTTTCCATGAAATGCGCCGCCGCCGATTCAGTCGGCTCCCATCGGCTCAAAAACCATCGCCGTTACTTTCGGCTTAAAAAACGCCGCCGACGACTTCTGTTGCGCCGATATTTTCGGGTGAGCCGATTTGATAAACCTCGCATTCAACTTTTTGCCTTTTAATGCAACTAGGTAAGTAAAGTGCAAATATTGACAACGCTGATTAATTCGACGCCATTGTAGTAATCGAAATCCGTTATGTTTAATGTACTAGGCGACACAGTAAAACAAGTAAGGTAAACGCAATAGGAATTGTTGTAATTGTAGGCAACAGAAACAGGCTGAAGTTCAGGACCAGGGGCAGGCAAAAAAAAAATTTTAAAAATAAAACCAAAATTAAAGAAATATTAAAGAATGTGAGAAAATTGGAAACAAGCCGTCGCACGGACCTATGGGGCCCACAGGGTCCAAAAAACCGTCACACCCACGGACATTTGGGTATGGATTAGTGTGGGTACTTCAACGAAAGGTATTTGTGTCACGAATTCCGTGGTGTCACTCTTTTTTCCTGGGATGTTTGTAAGTCCATATAAGTCCACTTTTGTGCGTACAGAAACCATGAGATTGGTTATGGTTATCCAGAAAAATAATTTTTTTTTAAAAGTATCGAGTGATTTTTACGATTTTGCCACACATCGACTTAAGTTACTGAGGGAATTTTAACCCCCTGCCTGAGCCCGGCCAGACGGCCGGACGACTTAATGCAATATAAATTTAACGATTTTCCAAAAGTTCTACCACACGGTACAAGCAACATAGGTCCCTGCAAGGGCTACTTTTCTATTTTCTCACATTCTTTACCTTTTCATTAATTTTGGTTTATTTTTAAAGCGTGCGTGAACGTGAGGAGAGAAAAATATTCGCGCGTGAGTCCAATCTTTGCGTGAGTGAGTGTGCGTGAGTACTATTTTCGCGTGAGTCACGCATATTTCCGAATGGTTGATATCATTTAAATTCGATTTTCTTACTTTGTTACACAAAGTATTTGTGGAAGGCTTCGAATAACATTTCCCTCTAACAAAGCGTCATTAATCATCTTCTGTATTTAAAGGAACTCTGCTACAAGCGAAGGAGTTTTTATAAATTTTACAGTGGGATCGTTTACAAAAAAGTGGTAATAATATCAGAACTTCTAAACTATAGGTCCGATTGTTTGAGGATGCACTAAGGATTTGTCAGCGAGAAGTCAGGCTTTCAGAATCTGGTATTTAGAGGCACATTGTTTCAACGTACGTTTCGCTACAGGCAGACAAAACTTTCACGGCATGTAAGTCCCTAACTTGTGGTCTGATTTAAATGATCTTAATTTTCCGTAATTTTCAGAATCTGGTATTTAGAGGCACCTTGTTTCAACGTACGTTTCGCTACAGGCAGACAAATCTTTCATGGCATGTAAGTTCCTAACTTGTGGTCTGATTTAAATGATCTTTGTTTTTAAGATTCTACTGAGCCGCACAAACCAAAAACATTTAGAGTCGTGTGTCGTCTCTCTAACCGTTACAAAGATATTTGGAATTATAAGTTTAAAATGTAAACATTCGCACTGACTTTCTTTAGCTTTTTGGTAATAACTTGGTAATTTTGAGCCAAAATGAAGTTCTAAAAACCAGATACATTGGCAAGACTCCAACCAAACGTAAGTTAAAAGCTTTTTAAATTATTTAAACCGGTTGGTAACGACAACTTCTCAAAATTAAAATGTTTTCAAACTGAGAAAAAATTAAATTTGTTATTCTTTCAATAGACATAAAATTTGTATTTTTTTGTAGGGGCGCCGTAACGCCAGCAAGGCATAACCATCACAACAAACATCTTGGCGATCGACACCCGAATGATTGCCCAAAATCTGACATAAATAAACGTCGTTGTGAAATTATTTCATTTCTTCGTTCACACATATTGTGACATAAAAAAACAGTTTTTGGAAAAATAACCGAAAAATTCCACACACCATCGCAATTCTGGATCACGCCATGCAAACAACGGGACCAGAGTTGATTTCTGACCCGTCATTAGTAGAATTTTCGACGTTATCCGCTATTACAAATGTGAAAGTGGTACGAGTTAGTCAAGTGTTCTTAAGAAATAAATCTTAAAAGTAAGTTTTGACGTCTGTTTCCCAAAGGAAAAATTAGTCATTCCGATAACCAAGTTATTGATCCCAGGAAGCAAACCAAGCATTTGTTCCAGAAATCACAACCGGAAATTTGCCAAACATCATTCAAAGGTAAGTGTTTGGTTGGATAGGCGCCGGCCATTACTCATGCGGTTTCTTCCTCACTCAAAGATTCTTTTCGTAGCAGCTTGTCTCAGAGGCGTTTCCCGAGAGAAGCTGGTCAGAAACTGCCAATTTTGACCCGGCATCGAGGCCGCAAACCACCAGTGTCATCCTTTTCAGCCAACACATCGTGGGATTCACACCAAACGCGGCGGATTCCCCGCGAAAAGGTGGCCCGATGTCGTCCAATTGGACCCACCCGTCACACCATCAGACACAGAGGCATTCACCACCCGTCACACCATCAGACACAGCGGCATTCACCACCCGTCACACCATCAGGCACAGCGGCATTCACCACTCGACAACGCCATCACAGGAGACACCGTTCCTCGTCCAACCGCGCACTTTCCATCATAGCGCAACACCACTTATAAATCAACATCAGCAGATTATAACAAGTAGGGGCAAACCCATCCATCCATCCTTAATCCACCCATAGACCAAAAATTACCCCAATCAATCAATAAAAACCCGTCAAAATTGGGGTAAATCCATTTTTTTCTTTTTTTTGACCCAAAGAGTCACGGCAAAGCTGGCTTATCCAGAAATGACGAAAATGACGTCATAAACCAGTTAAATACAATCCACGCCAACAAATTCAGCAGAAAATACAGAAGGCGAACAAATCTGGATGGCCTAGGTGCACAATAGTACCATTAACGTATTAGGCCATCAAATTTGCACGCTACTAGGCTTCCGATTCTGGTCCATCCGACAAACGTACTCCGGCAATGGAATAGATCCTTCGGATGTGGCACATATCGAGGTCTACCAATGAATTATAAAACGAACATGAACCCCAATGCCGATAGATGAATGAAATAACATCTGAGGGGCATTGAAATGATTTAGTAGTAGAGTATAATTTTGAGTATGAATTGGATGGAGCATTAATAGTCCATAATTACTTTTGTATAAAGAGATAAGTGTCATAAGTTGTTAAAAGTAACATAAGCAACTTCTAAATTTAATGAAATTGTAAAAATTTAAAACCACGAGAATTTAAAAGTGCGCAAAGATTCGTTCGGTAAAGTAGTTTAAGGGGTTCGGGACCCCGTAGTGAAATTTCCAATTTTTATAACGGAAACTTATTTCGGAAAGTGACCCTTTAAGGGCAGACCTCAGCCACTTGGGCGAGTGAAAGTTCGAAATATAAATTTTCGGACAGATTCTTTTTTTGAAATTTAGAATTGATGAATCACGGGTCACTCTAATAAAAAAATGTCGTTGGAAACGATAATTATAATTGAAATTTAGTGATCTGTCTCGTCGATGATAGAAATAGTAGATTAGTATCATTATTTATTTTTGGGCACTTTTTAGAATACCGGTGGCTAAGACTGGATTACTAACCCTAAAGTATTAGTATTAAGCGGCCTCAATAGCGATATAAGTAATAATAAGTTTCCATGGATTTTTGCTACATTAAGATCACTGATATATACCCAGTTTAGGGTAGCGCTTCGCGCTGAGGGCATTTTTTATTATTATTATAATATTAAGCCACATTTCCTTGGTTAACGAAGAATTGCTAGAGTAAGAGTTAAGAGAAGAGAATAAAAAAATGAAGTTTTATAAAGATTTAACGCAAATTTGGTCCATATGTTAATGTTAACCTAAGGCTAAAAGAGGCAAGGGGAATAAGTGGGCTAAGGCGCCCCAGGTAACTCACAATTGGGACTCTGGAGAAGTGTCAGAGTCATGGCGAAACCGCAGGGGTTTCGAGAGGGCGGGTACCAACTGGCATCGTCATCTGTCAGTTAAATACATCACGGTAAAGTAAGTGTCCCTGCTAAAGTGAATATTATTCCCTCGCAAAACAAAACATATCAGTTAGTTTTCTTTTATTACTAATTTTTTTTTCAGATCATCAGTAACGTCGTTTATATCTTTTTATTGTCGTTGTTTCTTTTTATTACGAAAACTAACTTTGGGCTCCGTTTTATTTTAAATTTTATGTCGATGTATTTTTTGTGGTGGAATGTCAAGCCTCGGTATGTAATCTAGTGATCAGTGGCAGGCTGTAGATGTGCACGATGAGTAAAAAGATCCCCCCGTCCGGCGAGTTACCAGCCCGGCTTTAACGCATGGCATACTGAGCAACTTACTCTATCGGCACGCAAACCCTTGAATCTTTTTGAACTCGCAGCAACTGCCAAACTAACACCGTGGTGCTCAACGTTGGGGCCCCCGAGGGTTTACTTTGTAAACTTAAGGGAGTCATACCCACGTTGTCTCTCAAAGTGTCAGGCACGTCTGACATAATGGCGACCAACGTGGGGCCTCAAAGATTCAAACCCTGAGCCAAGAGGTTCCTATCCACGTTGACGCGTGCTGTTGTGTCAATTCTGACATAATGGCGAACAACGTGAGTGCCCCCGAAGGTTTACTTGGTAAACTTAAGGGAGTCATACCTACGTTGTCACCAAGTGTGTTGGTGATTCTGACATAATGGCGCCCAACGTGGGGCCTGAAGATAGTTTTCGTAATCCGGTATTTTCGTAGTGCAAAGTTTTTCGGTGGTTTTACGCTTCCCGTAAGTCCCGTTTGGGAATTTTGGAATCTCGGACGCGTTGCGACGGGTAGGCCGCGGAGCAGTGAAATTCTTATTGAGTTATTGTGTTTAATCTTGTCATTTGTGATGTCTTGTTCTGGCACAATGCCAGGGACAATTGCTCCAAATCAGGAAACTATCATGAGTGTTTGCAATCCCTAATTAAATTTTAAAGTAGAATCCGTGATTAAAAATAAAATAAATGGTTTCCCATTACATCCCATGAAGGGACAGGGGAGAACTTCTTACAATCACTGAGCTGTGCGCTTTCCAGTTTTCACCCACTGATTGGGACCTACAGTTTTACACCGATTCCGAACGGTATTTTGAGAAGCTTTTTCATGGCTATTTACTCGATAGTGTCGCCGTCACTATGCGAGGTGACCGCCGCCGAAAGAAATTTTTAAGGTGGTCAGAGCAGGGTTTGAACCCAGGATCTCATGTACAAGAGCCGCGCACACTAACCATTGCACCACCGACGGCCGTGAATCCGTGATTACAAATGTTTTATCAATTTAATATTTGATCGATGTGTAAGTCACGGCGAGATTCTCTGGATCTAACAGCGTTGCGACATATCGGCGAATATTCAGTTGATAAAATTATCGATAACATTATCAGTCGTTTTGTTCGTCAGCGTCTGTAAGCAAAGCGCAAGTCCCAGCGAGATTCTCAGGATCTAACCGCGTTGCGGCGTTTTGCTTAAGACCAGTACCTCAAAGTGAGTGTCTTAAATTTTTTTTTTGTGAAGTATGTAATAGTTTTAGGTAGCTACGAGTTACCTGAAACTCGGCTGAATACGAAGGAAGTATTCAGGAGCGCTTGAGAGAGAGAGTCACGTATGACGGCATAAGACCCCATACGTTTGACCTCTCTTGGCGGCTTAGTGAACCCCATTCATCAAGTTTTGTTTAGGCATGTTATGTTCTGTTTTGGGAAAGTGTTTACGACTTACTTTTACCTTTGTTACCTGGGTAAGCTTACTCGCTTATTCCCAATTTGCCTTTAGATCTTGCGTTAAAGATTTAACATTTTGAAGACTTTTCTTTTGAAGTCTTGATTTAAATTTTTGGCGATTGATTTTTGATCTTTAGTTCATGATTTTGATTTTGTTTACGATTATTGATTTGATTTTTTTTTGATTTTGGTTATTTTTGATTTTTGGTTTGATTTTTGGGTGTTCGATCCGGCATTGATTTGATTTTTGTAGAGATTCTTTATTTTGGGTGTTCGACCCCGCATTGATTTGATTTTTGTAGTGATTCTTTATTTTGGGTGTTCGATCCCGCATTGATTTGATTTTTGTAGTGATTCTTTATTTTGGGTGTTCGATCCCGCGCTATTTTGAGTTTTGATTTTTTTTATTGAGTTTTAGTAATATTATTTTTGTTTGATTTTCTTTTAATTTTGTAGAGTATTAGTAGTAGGATTTCTGGCAAATTTAGTTTACCTATTACTTTTTAAAATTTTTCTTGATTTTAGTATATTCATTTATATTTTTTCGATACGATTATAAATTTTCTACCATTTGGTTTTCAGGTCATCATTATATTACCATATTTTTGCCTTGAATTTACCTTTTTCCTTACAGGGGTTAGGTTTGTTTAGAATCTGCGTTTTTTTATCATTTTAAATTCGAGTTTCATTGGACATCGGCATTCGTCGATGCGTTTACATTTCTGACGTCAATCGGCTTTTTGAATTTTCTTTTGCACGGTTGCGTTCAACGAATTTTCCCAGTGTTCCTTGAGGGAATCGGGGTCATCTTTACATTTTAATTTCAACTCTTTCAGAGTTCTTTCGTCGTATTTTTGAATTCGCGTTTCGTTTTTTTTTCGCCTGAGGGAAATTTTTGGGATATTTCACTCTTAAATTTTATATTTTTTTTTTGTCTTTTAATTTTTTCGGTTTCGGTTTGAAAGATGCCTATACATCATTCACCTTTAGACGGAGGTAAACGATTTGATACAGCCGAATGCTTCCGTATCAGACCCGATGCAGGCTGCAACAGCCGCAGCAACGGGAAGAACGCAAACACTAAACCCAGTTTCGGGCTCAGTGTCAACCGCTACACAACCACCGGTGGTGTCTAGCTGGACGAATAATCTGACAGGTTTGACTTTACCTAGGAGAGGAGATGGATCCGTCACCCAGACACAGTCTGTCGACTAACCCAGTTTCAGCGCACTGACCACTTTTAATTCGCGTGCAGCACCCAGGCTAGGGGCAGAGGAACCCTATGGCCAGGAGTCGGAGGAGGCTCGTCTGAGGAATGAAGACGCTTTGGTCCGAAGGATTTTGCCTGTGATATTGGAAGCGACCAGACATTCTTTGGCACTGGATGATAGAATTCGCGGTCCAACCACACAATATGACGCCTGGAAGATTACGAGCGCAGGACAGTCAAAGAATATCGGAGGATGTGACGCGCTCGGGGTACGTGAGACCGCAATACAGGTCAGAGCGGGATCTAGAAGCTCCGGAAGGATTTAGGCAACAGGAATTCGAGCATCAAGGGCCGAGTGATCGTTTTTGGCCCAGGTACGATTCCACACCACCTTTAGATTATATCGACCCTAGGACAGGTGAAGGAACGCGACAATCCAGGACTCAACGAGGGACGCAGCAGAGCTCGAATTGGGATGCTCGACAGGATTCCACAGGGCAAGGATATCGGAGACCAGACTTAACCAAATGGGGAATAAAATTTGATGGAACCAGCAAAACCATGAATGTTCAGGAATTTCTGTACCGCGTGAATGTGTCAAAGGGAGATTTTTACTGTTCTGAACACGACCTACTAAAAGGGTTACCATCTTTGATGGAGGGTCCAGCTTTGAAATTCTTTTGAAATTTCCGGAAGCTGTCACCGATGCTGAGTTGGAAGGAGGTGCAGGCGGCCATATTGGCGCACTTCCAGAGATATGATAATGAATTTCAGCTGCAGGTTCAGATCCTAAATAGAAGACAGCAGCCCAATGAGACCTTCGAGGAATTCTACAACGTGATAATGCGGTTGAAAACTCAGCAGAGTAAGCCCTACCAAGAATCTCAATTAGTAGAGATAATGAAAGGGAATCTGAAGGCCTCAGTAGCGCAGCTGTTGTTCCCAATTAAGGTGGAGACTTTGTATGATCTGAATCGTGAAGTTCGACGAGCAGAACATTTACAGTCGACGCAGCGGCAGCGTTTGTCATCTCGACCAAGTCAGTCGGCTAGAGTGCATGAAGTGACCCTGGAAGAGGATCAAGCCGTCATAGACATGACAGCGGAGGTGGAAGCCTTAGGAGTTCCTGGTAAACTGGTTTGTTGGAATTGCCGTGCTATCGGTCATTCCTTCAGAGATTGTCCATCGACCAATAAGCGCATTTTCTGCTATAAGTGCGGAAAGGAGGACACTGTAACACGTAAGTGCCCTAGATGCCAGGGAAACGCATCAAAGTACCCATCTCAGTCCGGGGAGGTGCGGGCGAAAGAAGAGTAAGCCCAGTCCAAACTAAACCTGATAGAACTAAACCAGCAAAGACGAAACTAGATGACCCTAGTGCATCTAGTACTAAACCTGACTTGACACAATCCAGTAGTAAACATTTGGAGGCGACTTTACCTGAAACAACTGAAGCAGATTTTGTGAATACTAACCAGATGGAGAATTTAGCCAATGATATGCCAGCAGTAAATGAAGAGGCTGGAAGAATAATTTTGATCAATAAAGACCGATTTGCGGAGCAGACACCTATTCCAAAGTTAAGAGAACTGAGACCATATCATATGCGTTTGGTTGAGTATCGCGAAGCGCGAGCAAGGATCTTTGGTATATCAGATCGCATCGAGCGAGCGAGAGTAAGGTATAAAAATCGCAAGCTGGTACGTAGAGAGATTGCGGTGACTACTTTGTTCGAAGGTGCAGATAATCGGTTTTACGCGAAAGTCAAAGTGGGAGGAATTGAAGTTGAAAGACTTGTAGACAGCGGTGCATCAGTTACTTGCCTAGGCAAGGGATGTGAAGAGCTGGTCGAACGAGCGGGCCTTCAAATTCACCGATTTGGATCATCGGTCAAGACAGCTGATGGTAGTGCACATCGTGTTCTCGGTAGAATTCGTGTGCCAATTAAGTATAATAACAAGTCTGAGGAGATGAATTTCTACTTGGTACCTACCTTAGAGCGAGCCTTGTATCTAGGGGTGGATTTTATGAGAACTTTCCGGTTGCTGACAAGCATTGAGAGTCTTTCCACTCGCGGTTTAGAGCTGGCGGAGGAGAACCAGGCCCCAGAGGAGGTGAAGACCCATGTCTTGTCGCCACAACATCAGGAAGTTCTCGATGCTGTTATTCGGATGTTCCCCTGCTATGCCAGGAAGGGTCTCGGAAGGACACAGCTTGAAACTCATTCGATCGATACGGGAGATGCTGTTCCCGTGAAAGACAGATATTATCCAGTTTCACCGGCGATTCAAACACTCTTATATGCAGAGGTGGATCGCATTTTGGACATGGGAGTCATTGAACCGAGCGAGAGCCCTTGGAGCCATCCAGTAACGCTGGTTGGCAAGGGGCCCAAGAACAGGCTATGCCTGGACGCGCGCAAGCTTAATGCTCTCACTGTAAAAGACGCGTATCCACTTCCGCATATAGAAGGTTTGCTTAGTAGATTAGGCGACACTTTCTATATCTCCAGTGTGGACTTGAAAGACGCATTCTGGCAAATTCCTTTGGATCCTGCCAGCAGAGAGAAGACCGCGTTCACGGTACCTGGAAGGCCACTTTACCATTTTAAGGTAATGCCTTTTGGATTGTGCAACGCAGCCCAAAGGCTGTATCGGCTAATGGATAAGGTGATACCTTCTACCATCCGTGATCGTGTGTTTGTGTACTTGGATGATTTGTTGGTAGTATCGCCAGATTTCCAAATACACATGGATTTATTACAGCAAGTGGCACGTTGCCTGGCTGATGCAGGTCTTACCATCAACGTGCAGAAGTCTAAGTTTTGCTTTAAGGAATTGCGATACTTAGGTTATCTTGTGGGAGGTGGCCAAGTTAAGCCAGACCCATCGAAAGTGGAGTCTATAGTGAACTATAGATATCCGACAACACTGAAGCAAGTGAGAAGTTTTCTCGGCGCCACAGGTTGGTATCGAAAATTCATTTCGGACTACGCCACCATTGCAGCTCCGATTTCTGACACTCTTAAAAAGAGTAAAGCGTTTATTTTCTCAGAAGAGGCTAAAACTGCCTTTGATGAGTTGAAAAGGGCCTTAGTGACTAGTCCTGTACTAGTTCATCCAGACTTTTCAAAGAGGTTTTTCATTCAATGCGATGCTTCCGATCTTTGAGCTGGAGCCGTATTATTTCAACAGGATGAAAATGAAGAAGAACATCCAATAGCTTACTTTTCGCATAAGCTGACTTCAGCTCAACGCAATTACACAGTTACGGAACGAGAGTGTCAAGCAGTGGTGTTAGCCATTAAAAAGTTTCGGCCATTTATTGAGCTCATGCCATTTACCGTGATTACTGACCACAGCAGTTTGAAATGGTTGATGTCTCATCGAGATTTGAGCGGACGCTTGGCGCGTTGGAGCTTACACCTCCAGTCCTTCGACTTTATCATTGAGCATCGAAAAGGAAAGTTGAATATTGTTCCGGACACATTGTCGAGATACGAGATGGAAGAAATCGCAGCGGATGTTATGAAGCTAATCGATTTGGAGGACGAAGCCTTCAAGAGTACTGGTTATGGTGAACTGATGGAGACAATAAAGACGAATGGGGATCGGCTGCCAGACCTACGAGTTATAGACGGATTTGTCTATAAAAGAACGATGCCATATGACGGAGTGCCTCTCCACGAAGATTTTGCGTGGAAGATGTGGGTGCCCGTGGAATTAACCCATGAGATAATCAGAAAGACACACGATCGACCCCTTGCCAGTCATGGAGGGTTTTATAAAACCTTAAGGAGGATCAAAGAATATTTCTTTTGGCCTAAAATGGGAATACAAGTCAAAACCTATCGGACAATAGAACTTTGAGACCCCCAATGGGGAAAGAAGTAGTAATGCAGCGACCATTCCAGCGTATCTACGTGGACTTTTTAGGACCCTATCCGCGCTCAAAGAATGGCAACGCATACATTTTTATAGTTTTAGATCACCTAACGAAATTTGTGATACAAAAGGCGATGCCAAAGGCTAGTTCCAAGAGTGTGGTACGGTTTTTAATTTCGGAGATCTGCCACAAATTTGGGGTGCCGGAGACCATTGTCTCCGACAATGGAAAGAAATTCATTAGTGGAGAGTTTAACGATTTCGTGGCCAATTTTGGGATCAAGCATTTTCGGACCGCGGCTTACTCTCCGCAGGCCAACGCCTCGGAGAGGGTAAACCAGTCGGTGCTCTCGGCCATACGGTCATATATGCGAGAAGACCATCGCGAATAGGATAGACATTTGTCTTCCATAGAATGTTCTTTGCGATCGGCGGTACATAGTGCTACCGGAGTGACTCCATACTTTGCATTATTTGGGGTAAATATGGTTACCCCATATGTATGAGAGTATGTATGAGTTAGCGAGGCGGCTGAAGAGTTTGACTGAAATCGGCAATGAAGCGTTGCCAAAAACAGTGGCGCAGGAACTGATTCGTGCGAAAATTCAGGAGCGTCTCCACAAGGCATACCAAAAGAATGAGAGAACCTATAACACTAGGTGTCGGCAAGTCAAATATATTCCAGGCCAAGAAGTTTATCGGCGGAATTACTCACAAAGTAGTTTCAAGGACAACTTTAACGCGAAATTGGCTCCGAAGTTCCTGAAGTGTCGAATATTAATTATTATTAAGGCGGTTAGGCGTTTTTCATGCGAAAGACCTAAAACAATAATTTCGCGATCATGATTGTTTGGTATGTTTCTCTCAGGACGTGGGTTCCAGCTCTCGGTAAGACCAGTTAATTATCTTTTGAAGTTGGGTATACTATGGTAATAGCCTGAAAGTCGATTGATGTCAAAATGTAAAATACGGAATGTCCTTTCCTAACAATAGGATGAGGGTATTAGTAGGTGGAGGTATAGGAGGTTATTACGTTTTCGTATGTAGTAATTGGATAAAGCGCAAGCGGACGTACTTAAGAGATTTTTCCTTTCTGTATAATTCCAGCTAGTCAAGAATCATGATCCCCGTCAGACTTTTCAAATAGCAAGACCCCAATCAATTAGCAGTCAGTAGGTATTCTGTTAGGGCGGTGTAATGGCGAGTGCAGTAGAGTGCAGAGTCTGCCTATCGTTGTTGACAGCGGCAGACGAAGGTGTTTGCGTCACCAGCTGTGGTCACGTGATCCACCGTGATTGCCACTTCACCTGGCGGGATCAAAGCCGCACTGATTGTCCGGTTTGTCGCCAAGCTGGATATACCATACAGCCGATCTACCTCGGTTTCAGCGAGTGTGAACTAGTAGCGGACGTGGGAGAACTGCAGGCCTTGAGAACCGAAGTGGAAGTCAGCCGTGAACAACGCGCCATCGATCTAGCTGAAATACGCAGGCAGCAGGCTAGATACGACGAGCTGCAGACTCAATATGACATCCACGACATGACGCTGCGACGAGAACAGCAGTCCACCCACCAACAAAATGTCAGCCTCCGTCAAGAGTTAAATCAATTCCGCGACCAGCCGCACGTCGAAATACGCACCTTGCGAGCCGAAATCTAGGCCATGAGCGCTCTTCACGAGCGCCAGAACAACGCGTGGGCTCGGGATATGACGCAGCTGCGGACAGAATTGCAGGCTTGCCGGCTTGAGAACGAAGAGTTGCGCAGGAGAGTGGATGGCCGAGTAGAGGTGGGCGAACTTAGAATATCGCAATAGGAAAAGACAAGATGAAAAAGAGTACATTCCCGGACAGACAATATTTGTAAAAATTAACAAGAGGTTAGGGACAAAGTTATCCGACAGATTCAAAGAAGAGGTAGTAAAGGAAAATAGGAATTCCACCATAGTCACGGAAAGCGGAAGAATTGTTCACAAAAAACATATTAGGAATTAATTTATTATCCCCGTTTTTTTTACAGACTGTTAATTTTGACGGCACTTTGTGCGGGCGAAGTACAAATTTTGGATTATTCCAATTCTAAATTAGTTGCAATGCATTCTGGTCTGGCAAAGGTTCAGACTGGAAATTTTAAAATAATCCACACTATTGACCTCCGAAGCTACGAAATTCTCGTTCGCGAAATTGAAGATAATCTTGTTCGGAACGTCGCCCATAATCATCCCCTAATTCCCCACCTTGAATACACCATATCCCAAATCAGATCCTACATATCCCGATTAAAACCAAGAATAAAGTCTAAACGCTCATTGGATTTCCTCGGTAACGCATGGAAGTGGATCGCAGGAAGTCCAGATCATCAAGATTTCGAGATCATTGAGAAAAAAATAAACGACGTTCTAGAAAACAATAGCAATCAGATAATAATAAACCGTCTGTCACTAGAGAAAATTAACGCACTCACAAATGCTACTAATGAGATAATAAAAGTACTGAAAACAGAACAAAACCTGCATAATGAAAAGATACTAGAGTTTAAATATAAATTGGAAATTTTAAAAGAGGACATTTCGAACATTGAATTTGCAATTCATTTGGCTAAAATAAATATGGTCAATTCTTTTATCCTTTCATATTTCGAGGTTAATATTTTGAATGATATTTTTAGTAAGAGTAATATACCATTTTCAAGTACTGATGAATTGTTACACTTTGCAGAAATTAAAATTGCCATCGATGGCTTCAATATACTTTATATCCTAAGTATTCCTCCTACTAAAACTGAAAATTGTAAAATGTTGCTTATTAAAGCTGTTAAAAGAAATGAAATTGTAACTAGACTAGATTATGACCATGTACTTGATTGTAAAAACATAATTTATGGCTTAAAGAAGAAATGCAAGACGTACAATAGTTTATCAATATGTAGTCCTGAAACCTACGAAGACATCTCAGATTCACAATGTATTCCTAAGCTTTTGGCAAGCCAAACATCAAGGTGCACCACAACGAACAACCAACACATTAACTCAATAGAAATGATAGAAGACGGCATATTGTTCCTAAATCAGTTCAGTGGACAAATTGAGGTGGATAACTCAACCCTTTGGCTCAATGGATCATATGTTATCTACCACTTTAATTCAACATTACAAATTAACAACAACTTAGATATTAACCTGGAAAACACTATGTCAATCCGTAAGCTGGATTCGATGAATCGGATAAGTCTGTCATTGAACTTGACAATGATTGCAATCCTTTTGATAATTGGATGCTTTACGATTACAAAGGTCAAAAATAAATGCAAAAATGTTAAGCTCGAGAATCATAATGTAACCAACGAAACCAATACCGAAGGAACATCTCAAACTGATCATCCTGAAAGTTCTCGTAAAGGGATATTAGGCAACGGAAAAAATAAGAGCATCCACAGCTTACCATTTTTTTAATGTTCCATTCGAAGACTCATGGAACTTAAAGGGGGAGGAGTTAATACATAATGTATTGCGACTGCCATACACGAGCCGCAACGTCAACACTAACATTCTTCCAGCGGTGTCTTGTTGCACATCCCGAAAACACTCCCACACCATTAAGCAAGCGCGTGGACTACGTCAGCACATAAGTGAATCGCAACGTTCCCACACCATTCAACAGGCGCGTGGACTACGTCAGCACTTTATGATTTAAGCCAATAGATGTTAAGTTCTATGTTAATAATTAAGTTTCAGTTTGGTTTTTGAGTTAAATAAAATCAGACGTGTTGCTGATAGCAACACGCAACCTTTTTTAAAAACAGAAATAAAACGTATTTTTGTTAATTTATATAAAGAATTCTTTGACGTTAAGGAATAAGGTCTTAAGTAGAAAAAATGCATTTTGAGTTTTTGATTGGGTTTAACTACATTTTTTTTTCTCTTTCGTTTGGTATCAATAACTTAATTCTAGCACAACTGCGTCCAATCGAAATCATTTGCCCTTTAGGCAATAAGTCAGAAAAATACATATTTTGTTTGGTATTAAGGTCTTAAGTTGACTTAAGTCTTTGTGACGGAAGCCTTTGAAACATTTAATATTCTTCTAAGGGCATAAGTCAACTTAAGTCTTTTATACGGAACGGAATAATCAATTCTTGCTATCTCATTTAACACACTATATGTGGCATGAAGCTCTAGCAGCTAGAGGGGGAAACGAAATAGCGTCCTGCTTATACGCTCATTTGAAGAAGCTACCTGGTAGCGTTTCTGAGGTGACATTTTACTCAGACACATGTGGGGGACAAAACAAAAATAGTCACGTGGCGGCAATGTTTTTAATGGCTCAGGTTAAGTTCCCCAATTTAACCATAAACCACAAGTTCCTTGTTCCGGGACATACGCATATGGAATGCGACGTGGATCATTCCATGATTGAAAAACAAAAAAAGAAAACAAAAACAACAGTTTATCACCCCCATGATTGGTACCAGTTGGTAAGAACAACAGGCCTTAAAAAGAAGTTCCACGTACACGAAATGCAGCAAGAAGAATTTTTAGATTTTGCAGCTTTGTTGAAGACAGTTTTTGTATGCAGGAAAACAAATACTTTAAATGAACAGTTCTCTTGGCATAGTGCACAATGGCTCCAATACAAGCAGAAGGGCTTAGTGAGTTACAAAAACAGTTTGAACGATTCCGAAGATTTCAAGATTTTAAGCTGCCTTAGGAGAGGAGAAAATAAAAATCTAAAAAATTATGCAATCCAAACAAAATATAAAACTTTGGTCCCGATATCTGAGGAGAAAAAAAAGGGATTTGTGTTCTCTTTTAAGCTTGATACCACCTGTGTTCCACAGTTTTTATAAAAATTTACCAACTTCCTACACCGCTGTAAACGATGATCCTGATTTGGTAGATGAAGAAGAGGAAACAGAGACAACTTAAATTTTTTTCTTGGTTTTTATTATTAACTTTATAATTATTAATTATTTAATTACTTTTATTGTTTATTATAATAATTTTTCAAGCTTTTGAATAAATGAATTAATCAATTCCTATTTTTCACTAAATAACAAGGTTTTATTTCCTGACTTAATTCTTATGAAAAAGCAAAACTTTTAGAAATGATACGAAATTTGAGGATCCTAAGGACTTAAGTCATCTAAAAAACGGTAAATACTAATAAATTTTAAAAAATGTGTTAATATTACTATAGGTTATCATATCCATGCTTGTTTCCCATCATTTCCTTTTCAAACAAATTTTATCCTGATTTGCAAACAATTAAATAATTTTCAATTTAACATTACGAAAAACTACATTTTCTGACTTAAGACCTTATTCCCAAACGTCAAAGAATTATGTATGCTATTAAATGATACATATGATTAAAAATGCCGTGTCTTTAAAAATATATTTCCTTTTTGCATACAACAAATCCTGACTATACGCTAAATTTTTATGTAAAAACAAGAAATTTTTGTTTACTTAAGGTGCATTTAGACGACGTGTATTTGTCAGATGACATGTCACTTTAACGACCCATGTGTAATTCTGTGTGTATTGTACATTTGGTTTATCATTTTCGTGTTCAAACGTACATGTGTAATTACTCGTGACATAACCTCTGGTTGTCATTGATTCGTTATGTGCGTTTTGTTGTTTTGGTTAAATCAATTGGTGGCAATAACTGAAACCGTATTAAAAAATACTCATTAATTGTTCCATTTTTCCTTTATCCATTTTTTTCCACAAACAACTATTAATTAAAAAATCTTTTCACTTTTTGCTTCTTTTTTTGCCGCCAAACACTGTTGTTTTGCCAAAAAAAACAGCCGATGTCACATGTATTGACACATGAAAATATAGCAGGCTCTAAATAAAATATTTACATGTGACATTTACACAAGACTTTTACACATGTAATGATCACACGACATGTATAAATTTTACAGCGGGAAAAGTGACATGTCATGTGACAAATACACGTCGTCTAAAGGCACCTTTAGACGTCGGTGGAAAAACATGTGACATTTAACGAATTAATCGCACCTATTGATTTACAATGCATTCTATTTACTCAATCATCATTTTCACTTTTAAGGTATAATAATTCTTTTAGTGTGCAAATATTTAAATGTAAATTAAAACACATTTTTAATATGAAATTATTATTTTATATGTAATTTTACATAAAAAACGCTAGGTTCCTTATTAGTGCAATTCTAAAGAAAACGCTTTAATATATGTATGTATGTATATTATCTTAAGATTAAGCTATATACATATGTATATAAAATTAGTAACCATATGCAATATTAATATAAAACTAAATTTGGTTTTAAATGTTATATGTATTTATAAAATATGTTTAATTAATATGTTCTTGGTATGTAATTATAAAGGAATTAATATTAATTTTACTTATTCTATCCCATAATCAACGAATAAATACTACAATATTGTATATATTAAATAAAAATCATATGTAAATATTAAATAAATATCATATGTAAAAAAATGATGGAAACTAACATAGCTTTCAAACATAAAAAGTGCATTCTTTTTATTTTCACCCAGCATTTGCAAGCGAAACTTTTCCCCAAATTAAGGCGAAAGTGAAAATTGGCAAATCAATGAAAGCCAGCACAGAGGCGGTACATTGAAGAAACTGATTCTACTGTTAAAAGTTTGAGTCTATCGATATGCATAGACAATGAGCTCTAAATATAGATACATATGCCGATGTACTGCATTTCGACTTTAGACAAATGTGAAACATTTTCACATTTTTGGTGTTCGTCATTCCGAATGCCCAATAAATTTTGCGGATACAATCGGACCACATGTACCCTTGTGAATCAATTTAGAAATGGTGTTTCCCTTTTAATTAGCATACATAACCATTAAAAATGACTGCACATTTAAAATTGAATATGTGTTTTATTTATATTTTTAAAAACTGCCCACACCACCTTTAATTTAATAAACTAGAATACAATTAAAAAGTTCATTTTATTTTAAATGATTCTACTGTGTTTGGTAATCGCTAAGGGATTTGTGTATGCTCGAAAACGAACAGATGCAAGATTATTTGAAAATAGGTCAAGTTTTTAAAATGATATTGATTTGTTCAACCTTTGCATGAAATTGGGCCAGGCTGTTGTTTGATTTTAAATATTTTTTTTAAATATATCATGTCATGTAGTTATGTGTGCTCATAAAAAGACTTTAAGAAGTATGCAGTGTAATTTATTTCGGTTTCGTTTATAAATTTTATTAGACCTGCGACACTGATTGATAAACGCTTGAACCTTCTCTATTGATATCTTCTCCAAGAAGTACAACCGTATAACAGCACAGACGTAACATCAACTGACGTTTTTGTTAACATTTATTGGCAATTCCATATTTTCCCATTTTGGAGTCTGTTTAACTTGGTTAATGCCATCAAATTTGTAGCAATACCATATCCAATGAAAATTTAAATAAAATTAATTGAAATTTAAAACATCAATTGAAATTTAGATAAATTTACCTTACTGGCGTTTCATTTTGCGATACGAATGGATAAAATACAAATAAATACAATTTCTTTAAAATTATGTCAATGAGTTCAGTATACAATAAGTTCAATTTATTCCTTCCATATAAACAAACAACACTCAAATGCTTTAGTATATACTCATATCTTAATCAGTGCATTAGTTGTTGAATTAGGCTATAAATAATAAAGAATAATAAGCAAAATACATTATTAGGTGTAATAAATAAAGGCTACCAAGCCAACTATCAAAAAAAATTTGAGCCGAAAATGCAGCCGCCGCCGGTCAAAATCGCCAGAAGCCGCCGCCGATAGCCATTAAAATCACGAGCCGCCGCCGCCGATAATTTTGGGTCGGCTTGATTCTCTGCAACACAGTTGGCATGATAATGGGCAGCACAAATGTAAATACCTTTGTGGAGCACGTAAACAAACAAATGTCAAAAGAAAAAACAATATTCGCCGATGTATGTGAGGGAAAGCGGCAAAAAAGACGTCGTTTCTGTGTTGGAAACAGTCAAAAACTCGTAGTCAACTTTCTTTTCAACTTCACAACACTACTACCCACCTTAACGCGAAGAACTGTGGCGTGTTCAATATGACAGCTGAAGTGACCAAAAACGTTGCGCTGCGTTTTATAAACTACCCATTAAATAACGTAACTCAACACAGGTAGTCACCGAACAGCTGTAACGTTTTATAAACTACCAAAACGACAAAAGTAACGAGAAGTGACTGATTCACGACTTATAGAATACCACCCTTAAACTCTGAATTCACTTTTTAGGTTAATAGTTAATTTGTGTTTAAACAGCCAAAGTTGGACATTTAAACTATGATCAAACAACAAGAAGAACAAACACAACAATTCCTTAATTGTTAATGTGAACAATTATAATCACCATCCTAGCTGAAATAACAATCCTAGCTGAATTTAACTCGTAGCGCAGTTAGAACATTATTTCTGCTCATATATTCTCCAATTTCATTAAATATTTTGTATTTTATCACTCCACTTTCGATTTGCAAATGACGTCAGTTTGATGCATTGTAACGATTAGCCGATATATGTATGAATACCGGTTATTTCTCGTAGCATTTGCCATATGGTAGTAAGATTATTTGACAAAGCACTGAAAAACTCTTTTCTCATTACCAATTTCTCATTACCAATTTAAATAACCAGTCAAAAATTTGGCCTAAGTATTTGATATCGTCGGTAAGCGAATGTATTGTAATTTAATTTAAAATAATTTCTTGAAAAATTGATTCAAACGGAAAACCGGTTTCCTGAAAATTGATTTTTCGAACAAACCGTAAACCGGTTTTTAAAAAATGCCGGTTTATTGGACACTCTAATTGCAACCCAAAATAACATAGGCTTTTTACACATTTTATGTGAATATTGTTCGGATTTGCAGTATTATAATTAATATCAATCTTTAAATCTGTTGATCTATTGAAATAGAACTACATTTTTAATCTTTTTCATTCTGCGCATTTCCCTCAAGATAACTTCGTCTAATCTATAATTGTTTATTTTAGTTGGGCTACTCTATAAACCACAAATATCAGTGACAGACTTCGTAAGTGAACGCAAGCAAAGACGATCTAGAATTAGACGACCAGAAGATGTGCGCAATTTGGCAAGCTTGGTAAAAGAGAACCAAAAAGTGCTAGAAATTCACTCAAAGCTATTTCTCTATCGCGTCATATCTTCATTATTTCATACTTTCTATATGGTTTATGTAATTTTTCTTCAACATGGTTGGAATTTGTATATCAAAAAGCTGCTCGTGTATTGAAATATTCAATGAAGAGAATAAGAGAGAGAACTGACAATGACTAGTCTTTCACTCGTTGTTTTTGTTGGCATTTGAGTGAAGAGAAATTTTAACTGTCTACTTGTACATCATTTTTGAAGCGCGCTTGTATTGATGTATAAACTACACAGGAAAATATCCATATGTTACGGCGGTAACTTATGTGAGGTACCAAGGCGGCTCAAATTGTCAAATAAAGTGGTACACGAAAGTTGAGAATCATATTAAAACGTATGTTTATTATTAAAATTAATGCTCAAAGCACCATGCGAGCAAAGTAGTTGAGTTTTAGAGATTATAGGTTAAGTTCAAATTTTATAGTTTTAATATCTAAAACGAATTATAAAATTATTATAATCATAATGGTCATGTAAGACAACTTAGTCTTTCTCGGCGTCAAACTTTAAATTCAACAAAATGCCGACTTTCGAGCAAGCCATTACAGCTAAGAACGAATGATCAAAAGGGAATACAATAACATAGAAATGATCGTAAATATAAAAGACGTCATTAAGGCAAACATTATGTGACGTTTAAACTTGACATGTTCAACAATACGAGCTCAATCATTAACAAAGATTGACATGTTACATTTAAACATAAATAACATTAATAAACTGAATATCAGTTACATATAAAAATAACGACTTTAAATTCAAAAATTTAAATTAACGACCTTTAACATAAAATGAAAATAACGTAAACGATATTCAAATAAATTAACGGAAATACTGTTTTACTCCGCAACATCCCGCCGCCCGTGAGTCTCACTAACACCAATATCCAAAACTGCTAATTTTGAAGGAGGACGTCGCAACTTGCCCACAGATGTCTTGACCATTGCCGAACGAACTTGCCCATCATGCGCCTTGAAGACTTCCACCACCACACCGCGTTTCCATTCACCTCTTGCCTCGCCCGAATCACATATTACCACAACATCTCCTATTTTTATTGGCTGCACTCGTTGATACCATTTTGTCCGTCGGACTAAATCCGGTAGGTACTCCAGCACCCATCTTTTCCAAAAAGTCTGTTTAATGGCCTGTTTTTAAGTGGGTAGTTAACTATAAGATTACTTAATCGTGATTGAGAGTTAATTTGAGTTTAACTTTGCATTTTGTTTTTCAGTGGTGAGTTAATGTAAGTCGCCATATTGTTAACGATTATGGCAACCCTTGTATTCGTATTGGAAAAAACAACTGGTTTGGTATAAATACCAAAACAACAAAGAGGAACAAACAAAATGGAATTATGTAAAATAAGAAATAGATGCATAAAATCGAAGTTATTTTAACAAAAATGTGTGAAAAACTATAAAGGCGCAATCATTTAACGATCTAGACTGTGTGTACAAATACGCAAAAGAGAAGCATATATTTTATACAATCTAACATAATTTGATTGTCAAAATCATATGGTTCTGACTAAAAGTTAACCAACCAACATTGTGGGTTAAATAAAACAATGACTGAAAAACACAATTCGATGTTTAACCAGAATTTAACTAAGAAACGAAGATCACCACTGACCGAAAAACTGGCTATAAGTTGTTGCAATATATGCCACTGCTTCCGGAGACAAACCTTTTCGCCCACTGCTGGAGTCTGCACTATATTTGGACATCCAAGAATAAAATGATTGGGTGTGAGCGGATCACTATCAGCGTTTTCAATGGGGAGGTGAGTTAGAGGACGAGAGTTAACTAAATTCTCCGCTTCTATCAATAAACTATTTAGTGTCTCGACCTGAGGAGTCTTTTCTCTAAGTGTAATTGCCAAAACGTTCTTTACACAACGAACCATCCTTTCCCATGCACCACCCACGGAGGGATCAGCCGGAGTATTAAATACCCACTCTATGCCACGCCTAGCTAATTCATTGCCAAGTCTGTTTTGTACCAACACAAAGTCTTCCTTGCTTGCACCTATAAAATTCGTGCCTCTGTCGCTTATTATTCGAACTGGAACACCTCTTCTATTTATGAAGTTCCTTATACATAAAATAGCTGCATCTGTTGACAAATCCTTAACCAGTTCAAGGTGAATCGCTCTCGTTGTCATGCACGTAAAGAGTGCCACCCATCGTTTCTCACACCGACGACCAACGGCAACATTATACGGACCAAGGTAGTCAATACCCGTATATGTAAACGCTCTTACATATGGAGTGAGACGATCAGCACGGAGCTGTCCCATCAGTGGTGGCTTTGGTACAGCACTTCTGTTTTAACATTGCTGACAGTTCTTCTTTGCAGCTCTTACCAATTGCCTTATACAAGGAATCCAAAACTTCGAGCGAATAGCAGAACAAATTGATTCCTGATTTTGATGCATAAAATCTTCATGATATTGTTTGACGATCAATTTAGTGATGACGTGACTCTTCGGCATTATTATGGGCTCTCTCGTAGATGGAACAACGCAAACAGCATTATTAATGCGACCACAAACTCTTATTAGGCCATCTCCTCCAAGGTATGGATTTAATTTGTATATTAGGCTACCTTTTAAAATACCCTTTCCAGAATTTAGCAACGCAATCTCATTAAAAAATACTTCTTGTTGAACCCTTTGACCCAAAAAGATTTCGGCCTGTTTTATTTCCTTAGACGTCAAATATGTTGAATACACATTATTTGTATTTCGATGAAACATGAAACTTTTAAAAATATTTATCGCTCGAATATTTTTTCGTGCGTATTTCGGCTTTACTTTGTTCATTAATATTACCCGCGGGGAGCTGAGGCCATTGACATTCATCACCTTTTAAAAATTTAGGACCATTAAGCCATCGAGATGTTGATACATTACCAGCAAAATAATGTGGCCTTGTAGCGTCATCGGCCGGATTCTTGGAACCAGATATCCACCTCCATTCATTTGGATCAGATGATGCCAACACCTCTGCTATTCGATGTGATACAAATTGTTTGTAGATTCGGCAATCTGAATGGATCCATTGTATCACTGTCTTCGAATCAGACCAGAACACAACTTTACCCGGATGAATGTCATGACTTGACACAATCGCCTCTTTCAAACGTACTCCAAGTACTGCAGCCAGTAGTTCCAAGCGAGGGATAGATAATGGTTTGAGCGGTGCACATTTTGATTTCCCGGCCACAAATGTTACATCAATTTGGCCATTTTAAACAATTCTCCAGTAGCCCACAGCTGCAAATGCTACCTCACTGGCATCCAAAAAAATGTGCAGGTCTATTAGTGTTGACGGGTCGGAAAATTTTCGGCTATAACACATCTCGATTTGTATATTCTGCACATTTTGAAGTTCTACATACCACTCATACCACTTTGTTCCAGTCCAGGCTGTGTCTCCATAGTTCCTGTAATATTAGCTTGGAGCGAATTACAATATCTGCCACTAATCCAAAAGGGTCAAATATAGACATCGTCAGGCTAAGAACCTCTCTTTTAGTTGGTATACGGTTACCATTCAATACGGCATCTGGCAATTTTGAAAATTTTAAAATAAAGCAAAATATGTCGTCCTTGGGGAACCAAAACAATCCCAATACTTTCTCCTTTAAACCTTCACCTTTACACAGGCTTTGTAATTCAATAGTATCAGGCTCTTTTGGTTCAATAGATCCCACAAATCCAGCTGAGTTTGGTACAAAACCTCTAAGCTCAAAGCCGGCCTCTTTATGTATGGCTATTACTCTTCGAGAGACGTCTATTGCTTCAGCCACTGTATCAAAACTGTCGACGTAGTCGTCTACATAATGACATTCGACTATGGCTTCATATGCCCTTGGGTCACTCTCACAATATCTCGCAGCATTTATGTTTTTAATGTACTGAGCAGAACACGGGGAACTGGCTGACCCAGTCATAATGTAAACATCAGCTGATTTATTTCTATCTCCTCTTCTCCACAAAAATCGTTGTGACTCCTGGTCTTGCTCTCTGATTTTCACCCTGTGAAACATTTCACGTATGTCACCACACACTGCTACTTGACGCTGGCGAAATTTAAATAAAATTGATAGCAGTGGCCTTGGGTGATAATTACTGGGCCCTTTCATTATTCTGGAGTTAAAAGATTCTCCTCCGGCAACAGCAGCAGCGTCAAACACTAAACGTTTTTTATTTCCTTTGTTGACATTCGTAATTACAAAATGCGGCAAGTACCAAGTAAGGACATTTTCTGTGGCTGCTTCTTTCGGGAAAAGTTTTCTGGCATAATTCTTTGAAACATATTCATCAATTTTGTCATTATACCATTTGGCTAATTCCTCATTATTTTTCATCTTTGCTTCAATACTTTGAAGCCTTTTATAAGCCATTGAATATGTTTCAATAAATACCACATTATCTGTTTTCAATAACAATCCCGTTTCGTACTGCGAGCCAATTTTCAAAGTTGTTTCCTTTAATATTTTCTCCGCTCTGATATCATCATCAAACACAGCGGAGTTCACGGGCTTCATTCCAAACCCCTCTAGTGTAAAATACTCTGACACCTGTTTCTGCAAATCGTCATACACATCGGTATCTATTACGCATACTGTTGCTTCTGAGCTTTGTTCGTTGGAGCCATACAAAATGTTTCCCAGCAATGTTTGATGAACACAAAAATTGTCATCGAGATTAAGAATGTCGTGAGGACGTACAAGCCTCATATGCGGCAAGCCAATTAACAATTTCGGCGTGACATTCTCGTAATTTTCAATTTCTATATTATTTAAGGCGGCAAATTTTTCATTAAATTTCTCTAAATTTAATGTTTGTTGTGGCAGCTGGAGATGAGCAGTAGTTCTGACGTTTATCATTTGGTAGATCGGCTCGTTTGTGAAAATTTTACAAATATTCAAATCGAGTTTCATTGACACCTCGTTAGATTTTTTACCTCCAATCCAACCCAATGATACATTGCTTGTTGGTCCCTTTAAACCAATCTGATGGGCAATATCTTCTTCTAATAAAGAAATTTTCGATCCATCATCGATAAATGCCATTATATTTACACCTCCTTTTGGCCCTTTTAAATGTACTGGCAAGTATTTAAACAAAGTGGTCTAATTGGGTCTTGTGTCAACTATCGTAGTTACTGTTGATCTATTGTGATTGGCACTCTTTGTTATTATTACTACGTCATCACTCACCGGATCAGTTGTTTGTTTACTTTTATCGTTTGTTTTGTTTATCATTGTCTCACCTTCATGTAACAAACGATTGTGAGTTTTAGTGCAATTATTTATGCCACATTGGCGACGATAATAGCATTTAAAAGAATTGTGACCACCGCGGAGGCATCCAAAACATAGTCTTTTATGTTTCACCATCTTCCATCGTTCGAGACAGGAGCTGTTCTTAAATTTGTCGCAGTCATAAATTCGGTGATCATGGGAGCACACAGGACAAGGTAAGTTTTTGTTATCCATAGTTGTTATGGCAAATGATTGTTTAACATTTCCTTTTTTATTTGCAGCACAATCAACAACATTCACATCTACCTGCCAATGAGACGTAGGCAGCTACACCATGCAGCCACGAGCTGAATTGATTCACTGTAGGATACGGGCCTAAATTCAGCATGGAGAATTTTATCCAGTCTTCCCGTTTGGAGAGTGGCAATTTATTTACTAACTCCTCCAGGAGTGTAGGATTGGACAGATGAGGGATCGCGCCGGCATTCTCCAGGAAAATGGTAAGATTCGAAACCATTGTACTGAAATTTATTATTTCATGCATTTTCTTACCAGAAATTGCAGGAAAGGCACGTACTTTGGCGAGCTGGCTGCGAATCATTATCTGGGGACGACCGTAGTGAAACTCAAGGGTACGCATGACATGGTCCACACTCTCTGGATGTATGAGGAAGGCTTCAACTTTACCTTTGGCGTCTCCTTTCAAGGCCTTTTGAAGACGGGACAAATTTTCGAGATTTGTGTAGTTGTAAGTTTGTGTTGTTTCTCTGTACGAAACAGAAAACATTGGCCATTGTTCCGGCTGGCCATCAAATTCTGGTAGGTCGGCTAATTTACGAATAAAGCGATTTTCATAAAAATTAGTTTGTGCTGTGTTTATTACATTTTGGTGCTGCGACGGTAGGCGCGTTGATGGGGGGACACTCGTGGTTGTTGGTGTTTGTGTCGCTGTTGTTAGTTGAGGCATATGCGACGCAAGCATGTTTGTTTGTGATGATGGCATATTTGCATTTGTTGCAAATGTTGACGAAGGGCAATATATATGTTGAGGCGGCATCGATGTTTGTGTGGCATAGGTTAGTGTATGAGGTGGCAAATAATTGTTGGTGATTGCACTTACAGGCGGCTGTGGTGAAAAAGAATAGGGCATATGTGAGTGCGTGTAAAATGGATTCTGGACTATACTTTGCTTTTGAGGCATCAGCTGAGATGAAGCTGGCTGAGTATTCAAAATAGTTGTTGGCATAAGGCAAGTGACACTGCTCGGCAATGGCTTGATGATTTCAGGTTAGATTCGTGCATGAGGCGGCATTTTTCATTAGCTTCTCTAATGATACTTTTAGTGCACGAATTTCCTCTTTTAATTCTGCAACAGACTCAGTTGTTCCTTGTTGCGCAATCATGGTTTCATCATGTTCGCCGTCACTGGACGAACCATCAGCAGTCTTCTCTGTCTCTATTGGCAATTCAATCTTTTGATCTTGCGACATTTTTTCTTTTAGTCGTTGGCTTCGACGTAGCATAGGCAATTTCAAGTAAATTAAATATTAAAATTTTGTTACGGCGGTAACTTATGTGAGGTACCAAGGCGGCTCAAATTGTCAAATAAAGTGGTACACGAAAGTTGAGAATCATATTAAAACGTATGTTTATTATTAAAATTAATGCTCGAAGCACCATGCGAGCAAAGTAGTTGAGTTTTAGAGATTATAGGTTAAGTTCAAATTTTATAGTTTTAATATCTAAAACGAATTATAAAATTATTATAATCCTAATGGTCATGTAAGACAACTTACTTAATTCTGTCTTTCTCGGCGTCAAACTTTAAATTAAACAAAATGCCGACTTTCGAGCAAGCCATTACAGCTAAGAACGAATTATCAAAAGGGAATACAATAACATAGAAATGATCGTAAATATAAAAGACGTCATTAAGGCAAACATTATGAGACGTTTAAACTTGACATGTTCAACAATACGAGCTCAATCATTAACAAAGATTGACATGTTACATTTAAACATAAATAACATTAATAAACTGAATATCAGTTACATATAAAAATAACGACTCTAAATTCAAAAATTTAAATTAACGACCTTTAACATAAAATGAAAATAACGTAAACGATTTTCAAATAAATTAACGGAAATACTGTTTTACTCCACAACACCATACGTAATATTGCCTAGTTTGGGTTTGGTGATTTTTTTTGTATGAGGACAAAAAAAGGGGCAATTTTGCCAAAATCAAAAGTGAAAACGCACTATGCATGTTGGCAACTCTACTTTTTATTTATTATTAGAAATAAAGATAAAGAGATAAACACCCAAAGACGATTTACAATTAGACGACCAGAAGATGTGCGCAACTTGGCAACCCTGGTAAAAGAGAACCAAAAAGTGCTAGGAGTTCACTCAAACGCATTTCTCTCTCGCGCCATAACTTGCTTATTTCATACTTTTTGCATAGTTTATGTAATTCTACTTCAACATGGTTGGAATTTATATAGTTATATACAATAACACTATCAAAAAGCTGCTCGTGGATTGAAATATTCAATGAAGAGAGTAAGAGAGAGAGTAGAAAAGTACTAGGGTTTCACTCGTTTTGTTTGTTGGCATTTGAGTGAAGAGAAATTCTGACTGTCTACTTGTACATCGTTTTAGAAACGCCACAACTGCGGATTTTTTTTTCGCAATTGGAAGTACATAGTTTGGTGTAAAGTGCCTCAACCGATTATTTTAGTGATTTGGAATAGAAATGCGACGTATCGTGGAGGTCGTCAACTTCAAGTACACGGTCGCCCTGGAATTTGAGATTAAGATATATGTACATATAATCGACTGTGGCGGGCATCTAAATACAGAATATGATTGTTCTATTAATATTGTTCCAAGCACATACTGGTACAATAGAAATACATACAGAGAATATTGTAATGGTAAGTAATGTAATCGAGGAGATTTACTATGTCGAGAGAGTAAACCCTTTTCCCATTCTGTTTTTCTGCAGCCTACAAGCCGGCGTTGATGTCATTGCAGCAGGTCGTTCTTTAATACAGTGTGCAGCAAAATACGTACACGGGTGTTACCTCGTCCAGTATGGCGGCGACAATCCTTATACCCGTGAAACAGCAAAGCTGAACACCATTTACTCGTATCAAACAAGTTGAGAACGTCTGTGATGATTATATCTTAGAGAAGTCAACTCAACAGCAGTACCACATCATTACATACCCTTGTGAACAACTGTCATTCTAACTTCCACAACACAACAGCATTCGTTACCATCATCATCATAGTAAATCGCAGTTCGAACTCAAAGATGATATGGTAAGATTATCTGAGAAGTTCTTAGACAATATCCCCGACTGGTGAATAGCAACAAAAATATTAAATTAATAATCATGCCAAAAACAGGAGGTCAACCGCAGAACATGATAGTTAAGATGGAGCCAGCTGAAACTAAAAACCCACCCAGTGTTGGTGCAGCAAGCAGCAGTCACAATCGAACAGAAGTTGTCTGTTTTGCGAAGATGGAAGAAAACAAGGTACTAGCTGACATTTCCTACGAGTATCAAACCAAACCATAAACCAAATTGTTTTAGCCTCAATGCAATTAAGTGGGTAATTATTACGTTTTGATCCTCAAACTTTATAGACATCAAACGTTGATGTAGTTTCCGACAAGTCGATAATTAATTGATTTAAATAAGTTTTTATTTCAATAGTTTTACATGTGATTGTCTTTTACATTGTGATATGTATAAATATATAAATAAAATAATAAAAAAAAATATTTTATCTATCAATATACTCGAAAATGCACTGTACATTTTGCACAAATTCATATTTTAAATCAACCACAGTAAATTTTGTTCATTGCCATTTTGCATTGCGTAAATCCACAAATATCCAAGACAAATTTCTGTATGGTTTGCCAACGTGAAATTGCTTACGTTTATTTGTAATATAGCCAAATTAAATAGCTGACCCTATGTTGCCCAGTGCATTGGCTGATATCACACCATGAATGTTTGTACGAAAAATCAAGTTTTCAAGAAACCGGTTATCGGTTTTGAACTTTGGCAAAAACCGGTGGAACACGGTTGCACTACGAGTTAAATGATACGTTTTTATTGTTATTCCAACTAGGATGGTGATTTTAATTGTTCAAATTGGCCCAGTATACACGAGAACAATTATGCTGGCATAACACCACACTTTAAGGCGAGGGAGGTGAAACGTAGAGTATGAAGTGGAGAAGAATTGTGCCAGCGACGACCCCGCATTAAGAAGAACAAAACTAATGCATGTGCATTTATGCCAAACCAAATGACTAAAAAAGATAAGCTAAGGTCAGACAGGCAAATAAACTTTCACAAAATGTCATTGGAATCGTTTGACAAAATCGTATAACTTTTGTCAGACATACGACCAAAATTTTGTCATCGGAGTTTGCACAAAACATCACTCTAAATTGTTGAGTTTGCAAATGTTTTGGTTTTGTGGTCACACAACCGATATATCGAAGCGGACAAATGGGTTTGCGCAAAACTCAAAACGTAATGGTTGCATTTGTGAGTATATAATAGACCAAATCAATTGGTAAGTAATCACTTCAGCATGGATTTCACGTGTGGACTTTTTCATTTATCTCGAACCAAGTGGCTATTAGTATCGGGAGCATATATGTATTTTTGACGGCGATTGATATAGACTATAAATGGGTTTTCATAATTTTTTAATAGATTTTGACCTAATTTGTAAAAAATATTTTTTTTAATTCAATATCGAATTTTCCAAGTGTTTTTTAAGTTTTTTACCCATATTATATATTAACTTGTTATATCTCGACAACTAAATTATTTACCAAAAATTCTCATTTAATTTTTTTCGTTACTTTTTGATTTTTTTTATATAGGAAACAACCATTTTTATGGCATAAATAAAAATCGTCATTTTTTTAAGTTCAACTTTCGATATCTTTTTTTTCCCCTCAAATTTTATTTGCAATCTATCATAAATATGACAATAGGCAATTAGTAGGTCTAGATTACTTAAGGTGAAATAAATAAACCTTGCCGTGAACAAGGACAACAACAACGTCAGCCTGGAGATAGATAGGAGAATTGTGCTTGCAAATAGGTGCTATTTTCGGCTCAGCAAGCAGTTTAGGAACAAAGCCCTCTCTCGACGGACAAAAGTCCAGCTATATCAGACTCTCATTTTACCTGTCTTGACATATGGCTCCGAAACTTGGGTTATATCGCAAGCGGATGAAAAACACCTGGGAGTTTACGAGAGAAAAATTCTCCGTAAAATATATGGTCCTGTTAGGGAAAACGGCGAGTACCGACGTCGCTCGAACGCAGACTTAACTGGGCCAATTGCGTTGGCTAGGCCATGTTATCAGAATGGATGAAGATGAGCCAGCGCGAAAAGTTTTGGATAACGTACCCGATGGAAGCAGGAAAAGAGGACGACCAAGACTCCGCTGGAAAGACCAGGCAGAAGAATCCCTCCGTATCCTTGGTGTTACCAACTGGCGAGAAAAGGCGAAGGATAGAGCCAGTTGGAAGAATATGTTGAAATTTGTTTAATTTGTTTGTTTAATTAATATGTGTAAGACGTCTGACCTCATGAGGTTGTAATATAGTCAATAAAAGTAAAGAGGAGAAGCCATTGCTCATCCTCCTTTTTAGGTTACAGTAGAATCAAAACATATACTAATTCATAAGTAAATTTATAATTTATATAATTATCTGCTAATTACAAGATTGGTAGGTGGAAATTTGGATAGTCTTCTTTGCGGTGTAGATGTATGTAGCAATTCCAGAGCTAACGTGTATACACGGAGATTTCCTGTTCTACGGTGTTTAGGTGAAAATCATTGTGTATTGTTTTATTCGACACGTATAGTGCAGCATTTGCAATGTTTCTTAAAAACTTTGATTGGAAGCGCTGTATAACCATGATGTTCGTTTTCGAGGCGGAACTCCACAATTCACAACCATATGTCCATATTGGCCTAAATACATTTTTGTATAGCACAAGTTTATTACCCAGCAACAGTTTCGAATACCTTCCAACGAGCCAGTACATTGACATAAATTTTAGCCCTAATTTCGATATCTTGATAACTATACGAGTTGTGCAAAATTTTAATCTAATGTTTTCTATTTATGTTAATATATTTTACACAAGAAGTTTCCTATGGAGCGCTTCAGAATGCACAACTAATGTCATACTCTCTCGCATATACAAATTGTAAAGATCCACAGCTCCATAAATATGGGCTGCCGAAAATTATTTTATTGGATATTTTTACTCAAAGTAAAAACTCCCTTTACCCCAAAACAATAAATATTTATTTGGAGCATTGAACCCGAACTATACTTTTGCGTCTAAACTTATAGTGAATTTCAGTCGCAAGCGAGTACTGGATTTAACAATTAACAACTTTGTGTTCCTTCTTCTTTCTACCAATAATTGGCAATTATACAAAAATATTTATTTTATAAATAAATTGTTTAAATATTCATTTTATAATTATACACTTGTTAATAATTACACAAAGTTGGTTGTTTTTCATACAACGCTTTGATAAATAAAAATAAATGGTTTCCCATTACATCCCATGAAGGGACTGGGGAGAACTTCCCACAATCACTGAGCTGTGCGCTTTCCAGTTTTCACTCACTGATAGGGACCTACAGTTTTACACCGATTCGGTGACCGCCGCCGAAAGAAAATTTGAAGGTACTTGATAACTTCACCAAAAAGGTAAACAATATTTGCTTATGTTTGTCCTTACATTTGTTTTGCAAGAACAAACGGAACAAATTTGACAAGCGTTTGCACGTGTGCTGTCACATAATGTTCACACTGTCCAAATATTTGCCTAAAACTTTTGTTTACAAACACCTACAAACTCATTTGTACGAACGTTTGTTAGCAAATATTTTGCCGGTCAGACGCATGACAAACTATTTGTCATAATTGTCAGCCATTTTGCGCAAAATATTTGACCGTCTGACCTTAGCTTAACCCATACGCAAACATATGTACGAACACGCAGTGCATATTCATCTCGTTTATACTTGACGGAACAAAACGGACTCGTGTATACTGGGCCATTAACCATTATGTAAGCATTGTGTTTGTTCTTCTTGTTTTATTTCTGTCAAAATCATATGGTAACTTGATCATAGTTTAAATGCCTAACTTTGGCTGTTTAAACAACAATCAATTATTAACCTTAAATGGCGGCAGCTTGATGCATTGTAAGGATTAGCCATGTTGCCACATGGTAGTAAGATTGTTTGCCAAAGCACAGAAAATATCTTTTCGTGTTTAAAGTCAGATCAAACATAAATCAAAATCAACTGATTTAAATAACTAGTCAAAAATTGGGCCTTAGGCCCCATAATCTTGCTACCTATATGGCAATAGTGGCAAATGCTACGAAAATTAACCGGTATTCATAAATTTATCGGATAATCGGTACAATGCATGCAATCTCAAAGCCAGCCGATTGTGTAACGGCGGTAGAAAAATTGTAACTCGAACGCAGAGTGATTTATGTGACACCATTTTTCACCTCCGATGACTGAGTGTGGGCCTGAGTTAGATTCACTCACTCAGAGTTATGTGATAAGACCCTTAAGTCATATTTTTTGACTTTTTTTTGGGAACAAAAAATATCCCATTTATTGCTTTCAACGACATCTAGAAAATTACCCAATACACTAAAATTTTCCCAACACTTGTGCTTCATCTATTTGTTTACTTTATCCATGGTTTAAATGCCCAACTTTGGCTGTTTAATGCCTTGTTCACGCTGCTACGAAATTGACAATTTCGGATTGAAATTGTCGAATGAAATTGAAATCGTTCACACTGGTTTTGAGCAATTTCGTTGCAAAATGACAACTGTTTGTTTACAAATATTGCCATTAGTAAAATTTTAGTGCCTGGGCACAATAACCAAAATTATGTTTGGAAATGAATGAAAACAATAAAATAAATGAATGGTACGTGAACTTTAACATGAATCACTGATTCTCCACGGTTTCTAGTTTATTTTCACTAGCCTATTTCGGTGTAAACTTAAAATTTCAATCTGATGAATGAGGCGGCATACAATTGTTTTGTTTTTTGTTGTAATTTTAGTAACCACGTGTTCGGTGAACGAAGCCGACCCATAACTATCGACGGTGTTGAAGCTACAAAAAAAATTAATCGCCGGCGGCAACTGAGTTTTTATTAAATGTAATTTTGCGGCAGACGTTACTTTTAGGTTCATCTCGTTGGTTGTGTAATAACTTTAGATATTTTTTTTAGTAATTCGGGCCTTTAAATGCAGCCTAATTGATAATATCGGCTAACATTTTAAGTCGAAGCACGCCTTAAAGACGGTGGCGTGAACTTCAAAACAAATATCTACGACGCCGGCACACCAGAAAATATTCTGTCGACTTCGTTCTCTTGCATATGTGCAAAAAAGAGTACTAAGTTAATTTTGCTGAGTAAAAACAGCGTTGTATACGACAATTTCAAGTCAATTTCAACGAAATTGTCGTGAATATCTCGATTTCGTAGTTGTTAAAATATATGCGAAATTGAGCAATTTCAACTCAATTTCGGCCCAAATTGCAAAAGACTTCAATTTCGCGGCAGCGTGAACAAGGCATAAACAGCAATATTTTACGTGAATAATTATTAGTGGTCTTCATGAAAGCTCGAAAGAACCTCGTAAACTCGAAAACATCGTAAACTTGCACAGCAAACGTCAAAACAAACAAATTTCCTATACAAAGCGACTTGCTCAAAAGTGGAAAGTTTTCGAGGCAAATTTGCTGCGCAAACGTGGGATGGAGAAACGTGTAAACTTTTGACATTTCGTTGTCATCTGACTAGCATCGATAAATAAGGTGATAGCACTAGAACAGTAGAAAAAGTACACATACATAATACATGCAATTGCTACTGCTACCACCTTATGTATCTATCTTGATCAGCTGATATGGGTTTGAGCACAACTACGATGAGAAACTTTACCTGGTGCCTCATGCAACGGTGCGAGGGAAACTTGCGCTGAGCAAAAGTTCTCGGTTTCACGTTTGCATGAATGCCGCTATTATGTTTAGTCGTTGATCAAAGATGCTTTTCCACGCAAAAATTAATCCTTAAAATACATTTGTTTAGCGATCATTTCATATACTTATTAGTGTTTAAAACTCAAATTTTACAACTCTATATAAATATGACAATTACATTTTAATTTTAAATAAAACCATTATGACAGATTCCAATTTGGAATGCATGTTTAATATAAAATTTAAAAGTTTTGTAGAAATTTACATTAAACTGATTTAAATTTTAAAGCCATATTCAAATTTGAAAGAGATTTACATGTATAATAATTTTAATTTTTAAATTTAAAAAAAAAAAAATTTCGAGGTTCAATTAATTCTTAAATAATTTGTAGTTACTTCTTATTCAAGTCATAAAATCATTTTGAAATTTGATTAAAAATATTGTTTGGAAATGTAATTTAGAACTTTTTGGAACATCAAATCATATATGAGAATAGAAATCATGTTTCTTAATTCCAAAATTTAATTAATATTAGAAAATCATATAATTTATTATTAATTTGTTTAAAGATAGGAACAAAAATTGAACACAAATTAAGTTCGAAAATTACGAAACTGTTCGAAAATAACGTTTTTTAAAAACCGCTTAACCGGTTTCGGTTTTGTACACTCTCGTATAACCTACAAATTTTTGACTTTGGCGTTCGCGTTCGCTTTTTAGAATGCTACTCTTAATAAGTTTGTCTTATAGGGCCCATATACACCATCAGGTATGCATAATATTGTGATTACAGAATCGTGAATAAAGCATACACAACACCATCTTAATTGTACAATCTTCATTTCCATAATTTAAATTTTTTTACATCTTTTTCTCGGTTTGCGTCGGGATCTACTTCTAGAAACTGTTCGGTAATTTTTAAATATCAAGAATTTTTAGCACTCGATTTTTAAATTTTTAAAAATCTAAACATTCGTTCCAAAATTTTTTACTTTTGCCAACTGTGTCAATGTCACCATACACTACGACATCTTGATTGCACAATCATGAACATTTCAAAACCGTTTTGATTTAGCACCATCAGTTTGCACAATTCACATCCAAAAAAAGGGCCCGAAATGATTTTTATGTAGTGCTCGAAAATAAAAAAAAGAGAATTAGTGCTTTTAGTTGGCTTAAAAGCGGATTTATAAAAAAAACGGTTTTTAAAACAAAATTTTTTAAAATTTTTATTTAAGAAAAATCGAATCTTTTCGTTTTGTGAATTCTTGTATTCGGGTAAATTTTGCTAACAAATGTACATTATTTTTATGTCTTATTTGGAAATTAAATTTTTTTTAATTTCACCAGACCCAGTAAAATGGGGTTATCGCGGTCCACAGACGCCGCACAGCCAAAATATATATACGACCAAATTCCCGAGGAAAATACCTGTAATTTGAGTACACACGATTGCTTGTTCGTAGATGTACCTAGGTGCATCTGGTTTTTGTACCCGAGGGTCCCCATGAGTCCGATTGTGAAAGAATTTTTTGATTTCTTAAAGTGCCATATTTTACACTATTTTCGGTTTTTGTTTTGTTTTGTGAGCAGGCCATTTCAGCCCAACCAAAAACAAATATAATCAAATGATCAAGCTTACCCACGGAAAATATGGAAACAGCACAAATCAGGTGCTGCAATAGACTATTCTACCATGATTTTGGCAAACGTATTCGTAAATCAACACTTGAACGTGTAACCGCAGTATTAAAACAATCATAAAATGTTAAACTCAGATCCTGGCAACCCTTTTTAAGTTTCGTTTGGTTTTTTGTTTTTAACATTGTCGTCGCCATAAAAGTTTAGAATTAATATCTTCAAAAGTTTCACAATTAGGCTCGCCAATTTATAAAAGGTGCATTGAGTTTTTACGTGGAACATCTAGACAATTTCATATGAGTTTGTAAGATGTCCGAAATTAACATTGCGATAAATTCTTATCGTTTTTTATGAAGTGATGAATGTATTTTAATATGTTACAAGTATCTTCGGTTTGAAGTTTTTATTCATTGCTCTCATATTTTAGGTGAATGAAGGTACATTTTCTACATATAATATGTTATAGGGAAGCAACTACAAGAAGTGTATGACGACAATGAACGAGCTTGATGTCCCCAGCGTGCCGGTGACTACCTTGGCAGGTTTAACGAGCCTATCTGACTGTAAGTTTTGCTTTATTTGGCTCTACATCGTATTAAATGCTCTATTTTTCAGTGCTTAGTGAGCTGCCTGTGTCCCAGGCACTTGGAAATACGAGTTGCCTTAACAAGACTCTTTTGTTCCATACGTTGGTAGCAAGTGAATCAAAAAATTTGTTGTCACTGCGAGATGATGAACTAACACGTCAACTAGTCCAAGCGATTGAGCAAACTAGTCCAGAAAACATGTAAGTGATAGGCAGTAGCAAAAATAATTTGGATATATTTTATTGTCGGGCGGAGCTCAAAAAAAATAGTTTTACTTTACGGACATACAGTGGCCGACAAAAGTCAACAAACGATCCGCACTCTTCGTGCCTGGCGGTTATGAATACGTTATGAAGGAAAGAAAGTAAGATGCTGTTTCCTTTGAAACCTTTTTGGAACAGACCTAGTATAGATCGGCACGTCCAATTTTTTTGCTTTTTTTTTTGGTTGTAGGGATCGCTATTTTAAGTAAAAAAAGTAAAATAAAAAAATCGGGGGGAACCCCTATTTTGGGAGTTACGGGCCAAGTAGCCCTGGCAGGGACCTATGTTGCTCGTACCGTGTGGTAGAACTTTTGGAAAATCGTTAAATTTAGGCAGGGGGTTTAAAATTCCCTCTGTACCTGAAGTCGATGTGTGGCAAAATCCGAAAAATCACTCGATTGCTTGAAAAAAAAATATTTTCTGGATATTTTTAAAAATCCGATATGTGGATAACTAAGCAGTTATCGAAAAAATGTATTTATTTTTTTTTGTTTATTTCGACTCGTTTTACACAAAAAAGTTGTGAAATCGGTCCCATAACACGGCACCACACTCGTAGTATCATCCTGTATGTCCGAACTTTGGGTGCCCACAACTCCGAAAATAGGCGTTGCCCCCGATTTTTTTATTTAATTTTTTTTACTTAAAATTAAAAGTTCTATCCAATGGTAATAGTTTGGAGCCGAAGCGAGTTGCCGACCTATTCTAGGTTTAAGCCACCTTTTTTTTTGTGGCAAAAATTAAAATAATTTTAACAAAATTAAAGAAAAAGTAAAGAATGTGAGAAAATGGAAAAGTAGCCCATCTAGTCGCTCGGCTCAGGCAGGGTGTTCAAATTCCCTCTGTACTTAAGTCGAATTTGGCGCAATTTGTTGGCGATTCACAGCCGTCGGATGTGGCAAAATCAAAAAATCGGGTGATTTTTTTTTAAATTTATATTTTTCTGGATGGTTACCATAACCAAACTCATGGTCACTGTACGAACAAAAGTTGACTTATATGGGTTTACAGACATCCCACGAAAAAAGAATTCCACCGCGCAATTCGTGACACGAATACCTTTCGCTGAAGTACCCACACTAATCCGTACCCAAATGTCCCTGGGTATGCCGGTTTATTGGCCCTGTGGTCCCCATAGGTCCCTGCGAGGGCTAGTTTCCATATTCTCACACTCTTTAATTTGCCTTTAATTTTGGGTTTTGTCTAAAAATGTTTTTTTGCCTGCCCCTTTTTTAATAGTATACTATCACAAAACAATTTCACTTCAATATAAACTTAGAAATTATTCATAAACGAAAATAAGGAAGGGAATAATAAGGGAAGTCCCGTTGGTTGAATTTTACTATTGTGCTATGCATTAGAATTCAATAAATTGTGTTTAGTTGAAGTTTGGTTAGATTCAAGAAACACTCAATTGTGAAAATGGTTTGTCAAAGAGAAATTCCAACTTTTGTCCTTTCCTGAAATATCAAAAATGTTAATTGTATCAAAATCAAACACCACAAACAGTATTTAGTCAATTTAAAAACACCTGTACTGGTGACAATAAATCTCACAGTGTGCGCCTAAAGAATTGCAATATTTATTTTACTGTTGGAAACGAGAGTTGTTTACGGATGAGTCTAAAAATAATTAATTTGGAAGTGACGGGAGAGCTAAAAGTTTGGAGTAAATCTAACATAGCAGTGAATCCGAACGACGTTAAACATGCTGGGAATAGCGTGATGGTTTGGGGTGACGCTGGTGAATCAGTATTTGGAAATCCGGTATTAAGAGTGAAATGGATTATTACCAACATACATTTGCTTTAGAGCAAATTTTCAAAGCATCGGCCGGTATTATATATTTTCCATTCTTGGATTTTCCACGAACATAGCAATCCAAAACACACCATTCATAATGTGGAAGATTTTCTGCTTTATTATGGCCCACGAAAATTGTACACATCACTTCAAAGCCCAGATTTAAATGTCATTAAGCACGTTTGGAGCTTGATCATTCAAAAGCATTTGATTGTGTCAATCATGATAAGCTATGTTATACACAACGAACATTATTTAACTTCTCGAACTCATCTACAACGCTTATATCATCGTATCTATGTAGCCGATTACAGTCTGTTGCCGTTGAAGGAATATTCTCAAGCCCATTGGAAATTAGTCGAGGGGTTCCTCAGGGATCAATCCTTGGACCGCTCCTATTTAGTATTTATATCAACGATTTACCTGAAGTTTTATCGCATTGCAATATACATATTTACGCAGATGATATACAACTGTATCTTGGTGCCAATGAGAATAATCTAGAAGAAGGTGTTCGAAAAATTACCCAACACCTGCATAATGTGTTCACCTGGGCATCAAACAACAGCCTCCTTAAATCCAACAAAATCAAAATGTCTGTATATCCCAGAAAAAACATAACTTTTCGCATGAACTGTTGATTGTACTTAACAACGAGAAGATTCAAGTCGTTGACAAAGCTAAGAATCTTGGTATTATCTTCAATAATACTCTAACATGGAATGACTTTTGGCATGCTCAGATCGCTTTACAATACGCAATAGTACACTCCCCAACATATTCGAGAGTTACTTTCAAAAACGTATTTAATATCCAAACTTTTCTACGGCTGCGAGTTATTTGCTAATTGTGACTTGCAGCAATCGTAGGCTCAATGTTACTTACAATGCGATAGTAAGATATGTCTGCAAGATAAAATGGTTTGAGAGTATCTCTGAATTCTCGAAGAAAGTAATGACCTCATTAAAATAAGTACACTACAATTTTTTCACAAAATTATATATACCAAACAACCGTCATATCTTTATAGCAAAATAAGATTTGCAAGATCTCAACGAGGGATTGTTATTGTCACTCTCGTACGGCGTTATCAAGTATCGGAACGTCAGTTCTTCGTAAATGCAGTTCGCCTTTGGAATTCCCTCCCAGCTCATATTCAACCCACCGGCAACACCGATATCTTTAAAAAATCACTATTCCAATTATTTATGTAATATTGTATTATTAAACTTAAACGTAAAGTCGTTCGCATTTCTTTTTTTTTTTAAAGACTTTAGTATGATTTATTGAATCTGTTCCAAGGAACCGAACAATAAGTATTTGAATCTTATATTCTAAACGGGGTTAATCCAATTATTAATAATTAGATTGATGTTGAAGCGGGCCTCTGTATCGTTGCGTTTGGGATTTCTTGGTTAATTACAGTGTTGGGAAATCCGCTCTACGTAGACGGGATGAATTTGTTGTTATTCTTAGATTTCTTGCTAGAGCGTTTGTATGTTGTGAAAGTTTTTGTTGGTGAATGTGTTGTTTGATGCGGTGGATTTCGTCCTTTATTACAGGTATTTTTAAATCTCTATGTATATGCTCATTTCGTATATACCATGGTGCGCCGGTAATTACTCGTAGTATTTTTGACTGAACTCTTTGGATAACTTCGATGTTACTTTTACTAGCATTGCCCCATAGTTGAGAGCCGTATGCCCAAATTGGCTTAATTACACTGTTGTATATTTGAACTTTGTAGTCCAGTTTAAGTTTCGAGTTCGAATTGAGTAGCCAATGAAGTTGATGAGTTTTCAATTTAATCTGAGTTTTCTTACCTTCAAGATGTCTTCTCCACGTCATCCTGCGATCAAGGTGTATACCTAAGTAATTAATTTCGTCACATAAGGGAATCGGTATGTCGTTTAGTTTTATTTGTGGACAGGTTTTTGTGTTTAGAGTAAACGTAACTTGTTTACTCTTTGTTTCGTTTACTCTTATTCTCCAGTTAGCAATCCAAGTTTCTATTGTTTGGAGATGGTCGCTAAGAATTTTTGCGACTGTAACTGAATCTTTATGGCAGCTCAGTATTGCAGTATCATCTGCAAAAGTGGACGTGAGCAAGCCCGTACTAGTTGGGATGTCAGCTGTAAAGATAAGATAAAGAAAAGAGCCGAGAACACTTCCTTGCGGAACCCCAGCATTTATTTCACGTTCATCTGAAATACACTCCATATTTGACCCTAAAACTTCTATTTTTCAAGTAGCTTTCAAGGAGGCAATGAGTGTTTGCAGGAAGGTATTTCCTAATTTTATATATTAACCCTCCCTAAACCCAAATTGATGATCAGGGATGAAGTTATGGGACGATATAAAACCTTTAAGCTTCAATAGAAAGACTCTCTCAAAGAGTTTTGGCAAGCAAGGTAATAAACTTATAGGTCTGTAAGACGATGGGAGCGTTCTATCTTTTCCAGGCTTCAATATCATTTTCACTAAGGAAATTTTCCACGCTTTAGGGAAGTAACTATGTTTTATTATGTGACTGAAAACATTTACGATAAACTTTACTCCCACGGATGGGAGTTCAGAGATCATTTTCTGTGATATGAGATCGAAACCTGGAGCTTTTTTCGGGTTAGCAGTTTCCTTTATAATGGCAACAACTTCTTCAATCGTTATCTCCAGTGGTATGGTAGAGGACTCCTTAAAACAAACTAAGTTCGAGAGATTAAAATTATTAGTGCATGGGTTGGGGCGGAAGACCTGACTTAAATGATTCGCATAGAGGTTGGCTTTTTCCTCACCTGCTGTCACCCACTCTCCACTTTCATTCCGTAAGAGAAAAATAGACAGCTGGCTTACTAATATTTCTTATGGGCACCCATAAGGAAAAATTGGTCGCATTTGTCGTAGTTAGCCCCCAACGTAACACGCATGTTGATGGTCATCATCTTTTCTGAGGGCAACCCGTAGACCGTTCGTTGCGACGATAAGTCGAAGACTTGCAGCTGGTGATCTATATCTTTGCCAATCCCGTCGAGCTTTTCTTTTCTCATTTACCAGTTGTTCAATTTCCCTATTCGTGTGAGTGTACACATATCCTAGCCGATCCTTCGGAGATGGAGTTGCGTGGCAAGCTGCTTCCTCAAGCAAGGAATTAAAATTAGTGACTTGGTTTTCAATATCAAGTTCATTGACAATACTTTTGTTCAAAACTGGGACATGACTGCTTATACATTTTTTATATTTCAACCAATTTGTATTTTTGCATGTTAGCCTCATAGGGGCTTCTACCTCGTGGTGCCCATTAATTGAAAATATGACTGGGGAATGGTCCGAAGACAGTCCTAGGCACATAGTCGCGGAGACGTTTGACCTTGCAATTCTACCGAAATCAATTAGATCAGGCTGTTTGTTGCGATCATGCGGCCAGTACGTAGGCTGGCAGGGCGATACGTAATCGAGCCCGTTTTGTTGAGACATGATGCAATTGTATAACTGTTTGACTTTTGGATTCACGAGACGGCAGCTAAAAAAGTATGTCCGAGACTATGAAAAAAGTTCAAAAGTGTATATCTCGATATCGAAAATCGTGGGGGACAAGATATTGCCGATATTGTCATTAAAATAAAAAAAAATAAATGCTTTTCCATTACATCCCATGAAGGGACCGGGGAGAACTTCTCACAATCACTGAGCTGTGCGCTTTCCGGTTTTCACTCACTGATTGGGACCTACAGTTTTACACCGATTCCGAACGGAATTTTGAGAAGCTTTTTCATGGCTATATACTCGATAGTGTCGCCGTCACTATGCGAGGTGACCGCCGTCGAAAGAAACTTGAAGGTGGTCAGAGCAGGGTTCGAACCCCGGATCTCATGTACAAGAGCCGCGCACACTACCCATTGCACCACCGACGGCCACCGATTGTCATTGGACCATATGAAATTGGGACACGAATTGTAGTTGTCTGCATATATAGTTCTGAGGTGCCCTCTAGGACATCAAGCCTCATTCTGTTGCGTATAAGAATACCTGTACCTCCATGGGCCCTACCATCAGGATGATTCGTGCCGTAAAACTTGTAATTGGGAATACTGAAGTTATACCTATCTGTAAGGTGAGTCTCCGATAAGAGCATTATATCTATATCTTCCCGAGCAAGGTAATTAACTATTTGAAGTCTGTGTTTAAAAACACCGTTCGCGTTCCATGCACAGATTTTAAGGAAAGCGCCTGTTTCCAATAAGAGTCTGAATCAGTTGATTCTGACTCTTCATAAAGCCCTGCATCATCGACTGCATTGTCGACATGAACATGTTCATACTCTGAGTAAGTTGCTGAATCATTGATTCCAGGGCACTAACTGGTTGTTGTGAGGGTCGTTGAGGGGTCGGTTTAAGAACGCTAGCGTATGACATTGTTCTAAAAGGAACTGTAATATTGTTGTCCTCTTGCGGTACAGGGTCAGAACGAAATTCTAGGGTCGGTGCTGCGTAGTCACGAACATGAACTCTTTTCAACTTTTCGTCAAGTGTCTTCTTAAGACCCTTATATATTGGGCAACCTCTGTAATTCGCAGTGTGGTTTCCACCATAATTACTACACTTTTTCTCCTCTTGTGTCTTTACCGTGCATTCAGGCGATTGGTGAAGATCACCGCAGACTACACAAACTGTTTGTAAAACACAATATTTCTTAGTATGTCCGTCGTATTCCTGGCAATTTTGACACTGAATGGGGCCCCATCTTTTATGTGGCTCGTCGACAGAAATTCGTCGGTGCAGCAAGTATTGCAGTTTGTAAATAGGGTGGACATCATTTTTTTTCAGCTTTCGAGCGTCTGGCTCTAGCTCGACCTTAAAAATAGGTTGGGGGACCTTGTTTCTATTAAAAATATTCATAACAGAGCGAACACTGAACCCCTGTTCTTCTAGACCATCCTTAATTTCTTTCGATTCCACGCCCTTAACTACTACAGCTAAACCGTTACCCTTACTTTCTAAAACAGCATCACTATGTTGATCATCTGGTGTATTTATTTTTTAATTTTTCCCTTTTCGTTTCTTTAAATTTGTTCATGTTTTGAAAGCGTACATTTTTTCCTTCATTTATTATTTATTATCTACCCTTTTTTTAGACTTAAATTTGAAATATGTTTATACTCTAATTACTAAATATTATAACTAAAATTTTACCTCCCATGTTTATTGTACCTATGTCGTCACATACTGTGAATATCAAAATTAAATAAATTGAAATTGAAATTCTTGGACGTAACGTATTACCAGCGCTCCAATACTGAAAGATTAGCTTCAAAAAAATTATCAAAATATTACACGTGCTGAATTGGAAAGTTTAGTTTCTTCAATTCCCAGATGATTGCTAGCAGTTATATACACCCGTGTTGTGCCAACGAAATACTAGATTTAACAATAAGAATCATTCATTGTTCATTCTTAAATTAAGTCGATTATGCTATTTACGAAATCGTCAACGCATTTTCTCCGTTTTTCGTGAATAATTTTGTATGTGTCTATTGAAGGAAATAAATTTTTTCCGCTTGTGTTAATAGAAATAGATTTTAAACAAAACTGCATCATTTCTTTGCTTCATAATGTTTTCGGACTCGAGAGGTACAAGAAATGGGGATCGTTTGTCGTATCGTATGTAGCCACTGTAACTTGGATTTTTCTCAGCCAAGGCAAATCAGTCCAATTTAGCCTCCAAATTTCGGATATATAGTATATATTAACTTATAGTTATTTATTTTCTGAGCTTTTGAATGGTACAGTTGCGGTCACAATAATAGCAGCGCAAGACTGTTATAAATACCTTTTATTATATTTTTTGTGTGATAATTTTTTGTTATTGCTATAACTGGTTTAAGAGCTGTTTTACAGTCTACAAACGAAAAATAAATGTTTGTTTGGTGATGTAATTACCCTACGGGGAAAAGAACCGGAACTGGACAAGTGACGTGATAGATCCATTACGGATAGTGACCGGTGCTAGTTTTAACACCCTTATATTGAGGGAAAGTAAACACTATTGAAAATAGTTGCATTGGTACGCATGAAAGATTGTGGCCGTCGGTGCTGCAATGGTTAGTGTGCGCTAGTGATGCACAGGACTGAAGGTCCGGTTCCGCAGACCCGGGTCTTTACAAGAACCGACCGGGCCGGTTCTTGCAAGAACCGAAAAACGGGCCCAAAGAACCGAAAACGTGTCCAAATACCCGAAAACGGATTAAGAGACCCGAAATATAGGACGAAAGAACCGGAAAACGGTTCCAAAGAACCGAAAAGGGTCCAACGAACCGAAAAACGGGCCACAGAACCGAAAAACGGGTATCAAGAACCAAACCCAAAGTATCGAAAAACGGTATCAGTAGATTCGAACTATACCAAAAGTACCGAAAACGGTATGACAGAATCCGAAAACGACTCCATATATTCCACTTTGATACATACAATCGGCTAGCCGGAAAAGTTTTTCGTTGCATTTTCGATTCATATTTAAAAAATGTCTTAACCCCGGTTTATTCAATAACCACAGAATTGTCTGCAGACCAAAATGTATCGTGTTCAAAAGTTATTGTAATTATACGAGAACTTACAAAGACCTTGAGTTTATATTCGAGAAATGATGACTTGAACCCCGACAGCATAAAAATGGCAACACGTTTACTAGAAGGTATTAAAAAACGATATCCAAATATTGAAGAAAACATTCATTTGACTTTGGCGGCAATTTTAGGCCCTCGCTTTGCACGTTATGGAGTTCAAGATGAACAAATAATATCTAAATGTAAAAAGTATATAAGAAGGTGAAATATCGCAAATGATGGAATTTTTGAATGAAAATATACCATAGGAAGACGCAAATATAATCGAGCTTGATGGTTCAATTTGGAACCAAGTTGACGCCAAATATACTAATCACATAGCCAGTCTCAAAGAAGGAGCTTCTTCAAGCAATAAAATTCGTCAGTACTTCGATGAAAACACTATAAATAGGCATTCTGACCCTTTGGTTTGGTGGGGCAAGCGAGAAATATTACATTCTCGTCTAGCAAAGCTACAAAAAAAATACTTAGCCATGTGTGCTACATCTGTTCCCAGCGATAGAGTGTTTTCAACAACTGGTGAACTCATTTCAAAGAAACGATAACATTGAAAAAATTGTGTTTCTAAATGGAAACATGAAGTTGTTTTAAAATAACACTTTACAAATACAAAATTTATTTTACTATTATTTTATATTTTAGCGTATTAGTAATGGATCTCATATTTTATTTGTACACATTTTTAATAAGCACTGAATTCAATTTTTATTAATTTATTTTCATTATTTTATAATAATACTAGCTGACCCGGCAGACTTCGTCCTGCCTTCAAAAGTATTTATAACATCAGATGGTAAACAATGATTAATATCTCGACGTGGGCGCCATCTATTTTATCACGGTGCAAAAACACAAAAAAAAACTAAATATTGCGCCATCTGTCGGACGAACTTCAAACTACACAGAAACACTACTCACGGCCCATAGAGCATGCATATTAAATTTGGTCAAAATCGGTCCAGTAGTTTTTGAGTTTAGCGATCACGAACATACACGTAATTTTTATATATGTATATGTAGAGATAAAAAGTTAAAAAAATAAATATTTTTTAAACCTCTTGGGTTAATACCCGGGTCTTCTTGGAACCGGACCCGACAGACCGGATTCTTTAAATACGAGAAACCGCACATCACTAGTGTGCGCGCCTCTTGTACAGGAGATGCTGGGTTCGATCCTTACTCTGACCGCCTTAAATATCTTTCGGCGGCGGTCACCTCTCATAGTGACGGAGACACTATCGAGTTTTTAGTCATGAAAAAGCTTCACAAAATATCGTTCGGAACGGGTATAAAACTGTAGGTCCCAATCAGTGAGTATAAAACTAGAAAGCGCACAGCTCACTCGTAGTAAGAAGCTCTCCCCAATTTCTTCATGGGTTGTAATGGGAAACCATTTATTTATTTATTTCATGAAAGATGGGGACAAAGTTCGTGAACACATGAACGATTTTTTTAATGCTGTTGCGAAGCTGAAAGAGATCAAGGTGACCGCTGGCGACGATTTATTGGCGATTTTATTGTTATACAGCTTGCCCGTGTCTTGTGAGACATTCCGATGTGCATTGGAAACGAGGGATGCATTGCCCAGTCCATCAATGCTTCGTGTGAAGATACGAATGGCTACTGGTGTCTTGATAGTGGTGTACGGCACAGAGAGTGCAAACATTCACAGAATTGCAAACTTTAAGAAAATGGAAAAAACATTAAATTTGACGAATGAAAGCACAACAAAAATAACAGGCGTTGGAGATGTCAAGATCATGGTGAGCGAGAGAGGAGAAGATGAGCGCATAAATATCAAAGATGTTTGTTATGTACAAGATTTAAGAGAAAATCTGCTTTCCATCTCAAAAATAACTCCCAGAGACTATTACATTAGTTTTTATAAAAAACAGCTAATCGTATTGGTCATTTGTATTATTTGAAAGATTGTTTTTAAATAGCTGGAGCCGCGGAGTTTTACAAAACAAATAAGTTGTATGAATGGCATTCCAAATGGGACACCTGAACGAGCAAGATTTAAAGAATATGTCTTAAAATAAATCGGTTATGCTGATAAATGATCACCATGTGAAATTTGCTTAAGCGAAAAGCGAAATCTGATAATGGCCGCGAGTACTCCAATCGTGATTTTGATAAATATTAGCAGGAATGTGGTATTCGTAGACGTTACGCCGTTATACGCCGCAACAAAATGGTGTGTCTGAACGCAAAAACAGAACACTCTTGGAAATGGTCAGATGCATGATGAGACAGGCAAGTGCTCCACTAACATCTTGGGCAGAGGCAATTAATACTACTAACTATATTAGGAACAGATATCTTACAAGAACGTGGACCGTCCGAACACCTACTGTGAAATATATACACGTTTTTGTGTATTCAAAATCGAAGTAGTGTATTCAGAATCGAAAGTAAAGCATACAGGTTGTGGTCACCATGCAAAAATAACATAATCATAAGCCGAGATGTCAAAGTTGTGCAAAATATGTACTTGAAGATGAATATGTAAACATCCATGAATTTCCCGAATTGGATGATGGCGATACGGTTAATTTGCAATTCCAGACGCATTGGAATCCGATTCATATTTTGAAGGCTTTGAAGAGTGTAATTTGACAATTCCTGACATTCAACAAACAATTGCCAAGATCCTACAGCGAAAAGCTGTCCAGTCGTGGTTCGGAGCTGCTGAAGATAAATAAATATTGACTCAATCCCTGAACAACACCTGGGAAAGACCTGAAAGACCCGACGACAGGAAGGTAATTGGAAATCGTTTTGTATTTCGCATTAAAGAACATTTTAAGAAGAAGGCCAAGCTGGTGACTAAAGGTTGCCCCCAGCGTCTTGGGGAGGATCTTAGCGATACTTACTCTCCGGTGGTACGTTCTACATCGATACGCTTACAGGGAGCGATATCTGCGAAAAATAATCTTCAAATGGATGTGGTCACCTCGTATCTAAACGGTGAGATCAATGAGGGCGTTTTCATGGAAGTCCCTGCAAATCTGAAAATGGTATTGGAGAAAATTATTAAAAGCGATTTAGTGGGTTCATCCAGATCAAAATCTCAAATGGTGAAAAATGTTGAGACAAAATGGCTAAACGTATTGAATTCCTGTAAGGATTCAGTTTGTAAAATTGTAAAGGCACTATGGTATACGTCAATCTGGTTTACAGTGGTACTAGAAGAGCTCACTTCTAAATTGTAACAACTTAATTTGGAACCATGGAAAAGAGATCCATGTTTGTTTGCCAAAAATGATCTTAAAGATTTCTCGATGGTGACCGTTTATGGTGACGATTTGCTAATCGCGTCGAAAAATAAAACTTCGATAACTACGATCAAGAAATCGTTGGCTCAGACTTTCGAAATGAAGACTCTGTGAAGACATGTCTGGGAGTTGAATTGCAATGGAACGGATCTGAAGGAAACGTATTCTTGAATCAACGTGAGTATGCTAAAACGTTATTGGAAAGATACAACATGAGCGACTATAAGCCAATGGCAAATAATTGTAATCTGGAGAAACCTACAACTCCAGATGGAAATTTGATGAGAAAATATCCGTATCAGAATCTCATCATTGTAAATACCCATCCTTATAAAGCGTTTTCTGTGAACTTTCTAAGTAAGTTCAACACAAGCTACAATGAGAAACATTGACAAGTAAGGTACATCATCAACACATTGACAAGGTACATTAAAGGAACCTTGGACAGCGGACTATTGTATCAACCTGATGACACACAACTCCACGGAGTCGTTGATGCGGATTGAGGAGCGAATATGACGGATAGACGTTCATATTCTGGTTTTGCTCTTATTTTGTCTATATTGGGACGCTCACAAGCAGAAAACGGTATCCGTTTCGAGTGCTGAATCCGAATACTTGGCCTTATCGGAGGCAACAAAAGAGGCATTATATCTGAAGGAGCTCTTGAATGAAGTTAGCCTGGAATGTGAACCCGTGAAACTCTATAACGACAGCCAAAGTGCACCAAAGCTAGCAGCCAATTTTGGGTTTCATCCACGTATGAAACACATCGACGTGAAACATCATTTCTTGAAGCAGAAACTTCAAGATCGTGAAATTGTTATTCAATATATCCCAACAGAAGTTCTGTGTGGACAAGCACAATACATTTATTGAAACATTTCAATGGCAGCCCTTTATTGTACTTTCCAGTTTTGACACTTACTCTTAGTTTAGTTTAGTTCATTTATTAGTATTCATAATACTCTTAATTCTCATAGTTTACATTAAATAAATAAATAAATATTTTCCATAACATCCCTTGAAGGGACTGGGGAGAGCTTCTCACAACCAGTGAGCTGTGCGCTTTCTAGTTTTTACACTCACTGACTGACTGGGACCTACAATTTTACACCGGTTCCGAACGGTATTTTTGAGAAGCTTTTTCATGGCTAAGTAGTCGATAGTGTCGCCAACACTAAGCAAGATGACCGTCGTCGAAAGAAATGTAAGGTGGTCTGAGCAGGCATCGAACCCACGTCTCTTGCACAAGAGCAGCGTACACTAACCATTGTACCACCGACGAGTTTACATTATCCATTGAATATTTAAAATTTATATTTCATTTTCAACAAAATTTATGCATTGTTTTTTAAATTTGTTGATTTCATTCTTAATTATATTTGGTAATGAATTAAAAAGTTTGAGGCCCCTGTAGAAAAGAGATCTGTGCATTGAGTTTGTTGTAACCCATTGTAGCCTGAAAGTATCAGCATTCCGTAGTGAATATGGTTGTGCCTCGCCAACATATCTCGTTTGTTCACATAAGTAATTCATAGCAGTCCCCTGTCGTATTTTTTGTCTCAGTTTTATAGTATTTAGTGCAAGCCGGTGTTTTATATTTAGCCATTTTGGAGCATTTAGCATGGTGTTTATTGGTGTGTCTGTTGCATTTCAAAATCGATCGCATAGCTTTATTTTGAAGTTTTTGTAATCTTTCCATATGTGTATCAGTGCAGCAGGTGTATAATGTTGTATAACCAAATGGAAATGGGGTTTAATTATTGTATTGTAGATGTTTATTGCTGTTAAGACGTTTACCTTACTCCTTATGCTTTTGAAGAACCCGATTTTTTTTGTTTATAAATTTTATATGTTTATTGAATTTTAATTTTTTATCAATTATGAAGCCAAGGTATTTGATGTGATCAACTTTCTCTATCGTTTCTCCATTTAGTTCAATATTTATTTCACGTGTCATATTTATTTGCATAATTTTTGTATTTTTTTCGTGTAGCTTAAGTTTATTCATTTTTAACCATTCATTTATATTATCTAGGTCGCTTATCAATTTACTACGACATTCTTCACCATTATGACCTTCAGTAAATATTAATGTATCGTCCGCGTATAATACCATTTCACTATTTTTCAGCACATTCGACATATCATCAATGTAAATGATGAACAATAAAGCTCCCAGAATAGAACCCTGGGGAATCCCATATACATTCCGGTTCACTTATTTAAAGGGACTAAAAATTCCATAATCAGCAGCCTGTATCTTTTCCAATTTTTTTTTTATCAAAGTAACACTCTGGCGATGCCCCCTATAAATGCAGTGCATTGTGTTGGCGAAGGAAAATTGAGGTAATGGAGGGTGGAAAGAGGGAGTAGTGTCTGTTGACATTTGCCTTGAATCTTTGTATGTCACAATTGGTGGGAAATACACTAGCTTGAAGTATATTCCACATACGGATATAGTGTGTAGTGCGGTCAACCGGCCACTCGATACAAAACGGATGAGAGTACCTGGAAAGCCGTGTGCTTCGGCTAAATATTCTCACGCCTGGCATAAGTTGACGGTTGTCCGAGGAACACATACCGTGGAAATATCGATAGAACAACGACACGCAACCCACATTTCGACGATGTTCAAGGGAGACAATAGAGTTGGATACCCTACTGTCCCCTATCAACACCATCGCTCTCCTCTGGACACGGTCGAGAAGCTCCAAAGATGTCCTAGGACATCTTCCATCTTTCATGTTCCATCTTTGGCCTTATGTAGGTGGTGTAGATATTGAGAAAATCAGATGGAGTGAAGTATTTCTTGCACCGCTTTAAAAAGCCCAGACACTTGAATGCATCTTTCGACACTTCAAATACATGTTTTGTCCAACGGACATCACATTGTATTTTCATGCCCAGAACATCAAGAGCGTCTGATTCATCAATATCCACACCGTCCATAGTCAATGACGACACACCTGGGTCAGCAATCCGCTTATGCGGCAACAAACAACACTGGGTCTTATTAAAATCTACTCTATTCATTCGACGCCATTCAACAATGGACGCCAGATCCCGGCCGAGTATTTCATTCATCGTCCGGCGTTTGACTTCAATCTCTTGATGACTTGGCCTACGGTCGAATGAATAAGAATGACAGAGATTACTGTCATCCGCAAAAGAGTAGATTGGAGTCTGACCAAGCAGATCGTCAATGAAAATAAGAAAAAGAGAAGGACAAAGAACAGAGCCCTGTGGTACACCTGCAGTCAATTTATGATCGTCGGATGAAACCCCATCTACAACAACTCGTATTGTGCGATTTCTGAGAAAACTCGATATAAATCGAGTGAAGTTATCACCGACACCAAAAGCAGCGAGTTTTGACAAGAGTGCATCGTGCCATACTCTGTCAAAGGCCTTGGAAATATCAAGAGCCACTACCTTACTCTCACCAAGATCGATTCCACTGTTCCGAAAGGAACGCCATCAGGTCTCCAGTAGATCTCATTCTACGGAAGCCATACTGCCGATCATTAAGAACGTTATTGGACTCAAGATATTTCACTAGATGGTGGTTAACCATGCTCTCCATAACCTTCAAGAGCGCAGAACAAATTGCAATTGGGCGGTAATTTGCAGGGTTACTTGCATCACATTTTTTTAGGATTGGCTGGACAGGCATTGATCACGGGGAGTGCTTGATTGCTATCCGTGCAAACATTTCAGCCAAGAGGTTAGCTTTATCAACCGGTTCAGTGAATGTTATGCCATCTTTAAGAAGAGTTAGGGTAGAGGAAGAACTATCCTTTATTCTTCTTGCAAATGACCAAAAGGTCTTTCTTCCACTAGGGAAAGAAAGGACTTAACACGAATACGCTGTTTGCGTAGCAGTTCAGTATTAACGTTTTTATTAGAACGTCAGTCTGTGAACGCGTCCTCTTTAGATCTGACAGCATTCTTGCATGTCTGGTTACATCAATGTTTTTCCGATGGTTTAACCGAAATAATTTTCGTCGGAATGAATGAATTCGTACCAATCAAAATTATCTTCTCAATCATTTCAGCAGCAGCATCTATGTCATTGTCCAGAAAACAAAGCTTCCAGTTAAATTGCTGATAAAAGGTGTTGAGCTCAGCCCTACGTGCCTCTTCGTAAATACAAATTGTTCGCCTCGGGACTCTGTTTGAAGCGAGACGAAGAGCTGCATAGGAAAAGTACGCTGAAATGATACAGTGATTCGAATTACCAAGAGGTGCAAGCGTGTTAACTTCGTACTTTTCAGGGTGCGAAGTTAAAAAGAGGTCAAGTAAATTCTGGTTGTGCCCTTGAACACACGGAATGTGCGTCGGTTCATTCACCAATTGCGTTAAGTCATTACGCGCGGCGAAGAGCTCAGGGTATTAACCCTCCGTAGTTGTATGGCTCGAATGCGTTAACCAGGGGGAATTATGGACATTGAAGTCACCAGCAACAACGATTTCACCGCCCGGATAATTCCCCAATATCTTAGAAATAGAATCGGAAAGGGTGTCAAAGCCATTAAAGGATACCTCCCTTCCCGCATTAGGACTTCTATAAAGAAATCCGAAATGTAAGACATGTGTTCCAATATTGAAATTTACCCAAAGGGAGTTTGTCCAGTTGATCTTGTGAGTCGAAATGTCGCTGACTGAAACACTATTCCATTTTTCACATAAACCACAAGGCATCTGTGGGAAACAAAAAGAGATAGAGTGTGGTACCCGGGAACGTGAAATTCCTGTGGATCAGAATCCTCACGCACCTGGGTTTCACATAGAGCAAGAACATCAGGCCGATGAATATTAATGTGGGAGTACACACCGAAAAAATTCGTTCTCAACCCACCTATGTATGTTACAATAATGTATAACAAACTTACCCACCATTGCGACATACAAACATACAGAACAAATTCACAGCAGTAAACAAACACAAACAGTGAGTCCCCGCCTACCCGCTGATATAAACACAATGCTTAGTGTTATGCCTTGAGCACTGAGCAGACGAAGAAAACACAGTCTATGCTGTAATGTAGAGCAGAGGGAGTGGGGGACAACAAATGCACCAAACAGAGAGGGGCATAAAAGCCCTTCGTGTGGTTGATGTCAACAACGTTAGTTGATGTTGTTATTGCTGTTATTTTCTTTTGCACGTTTGTTGGTGTTATTTACGATTATTTTATTTTTTTTATTTCGTTGTTTTCAGTTTATTATTTTCAGTTTATTTATTTATTTTAGTTTATTTATTTAAATGTTTTTATTGAGTTTAACGCGGATTGGTAATTAAATTTGGTCGCGTACTGGGCACTAAATGTAACAGTAGGCATTGAAAACAAAATGAATTGAAAACAATTTGTAGCCGATTGCAAAATTTTAAAATGGAAGTGGAAGGTAGGCATCTTGAGATATAAAAAAATCATGACAATAGTGGTTTCTTAACTAAAGAACTTTTTTGAGCAATTTATAAAAAAAGTCAAAAATGTGCTATTTTTTTGTTCACTTGAATAAAGGCACTTTATTATTTTTAAAGTAAGCGATGATTTTTTCTAGGGAGCGTTTGTTTATTACAATTTATTACATCTTAATCATTTTACGAGTCAAAATGGCAAAACGAAAAATTGTAAATCTATCGGAAAAACTAAAATCGATGTTTACCGTTCTGAAGGATATTCTAACCGCGCAATATCTAAAAAAATTGGACGGAGCCCAACAGTTGTCGACAATTACATCAAGGACCCGAGGTGTATGGAAAAAATTTTAAAGGAAGCGTTTCATTGTCTTTATCTACGTATGAGAAAAGAAAAATCATCAGAATTGTTCTAATTTTGCCTTATCCTTGTCAAAAAGAAGAGCTCAAGCTGGAGTGAAAGCGAGCAAGTCATCAGTACGCATAGTAATTAAGAGCTGTGAGTATCTGGAATACCTGCAATTACAAAAAAAAGCCGCCACTTAATGCTTCTCGTAAGGAAAAGCGGCTTCAATTCGCAAGAGACTACATGGTATGGGATGTGCAGACAAGAGGTCATGTAAATGACTGGACAAACGTTGTATTTACGGATGCGAAGAAGTTTAATTTGAATGGGCCTGAAGGCTACAACTATTATTTCCATGATCTGCTTTTTGAACCGACATTACAGCCGAGAGGGCGGCTTTATGGTGTGGGGTGCTATTACGTATTATCGCACCATCGATCTTGAATTTCAAAGTGCAAAAATGACTGGTGCAAGCTATTAAACGTTATTGGAATCGGCTTTTACGAAGTTTAGTTTAGCATATCTTGGATATTGCAACAGGATAATGCCCCTATACACAACGCCAGAGTAGTAAAGGAGTTCATTGCAAGCCAAAATGTTAATATTCTTGACTGGCCACCCTATTCGCCAGATCTAAACATTAAAGAAAATGTCTGGGGTTGGTTATCTCGTAAGGTCTATGAAGGAGGTATACTATTTGATGACAAGCAGTCACTAATTCAGGCCATTAAGGATGCTTGGAATCAAATTTCGTTGGATTACATAAATTCTCTTTATCTCAACGAAAACCCATATATTTGAAATTATTAATAACAAAGGGGGTTGTACCCATTACTAATAGTTCTTAAATAAAGTAAAATAAGTTAAAAAAACAAGGAAAACTGTTTTTCATTAAAATTAGTTAAAGTGCCTTTATTCAAGTGAACCAAAAAAATCACATTTTTGAACTTTTTTTTTGTAAATTACTAAAAAAAATGTTTCCTTAGTTAAGAAACCACTATTGTCATGATTTTTTTTATATCTCAAGATGTCTAGCTTCCATTTCCGTTCTGAAATGCTGCAATCGGTTACAAATTGCAAAAGACACAGGCAGCTGAATATGGAATTTTTAGTGCCTTTAAATAAGTGAACCGGAGTGTACATTAATTTCTTTTTCTGATATTGTATTGTTAACTTTAGTAAATTGCTGTCTGCGTCAAATATGACCTGAACCATTTCAGTTCTGTGCTCTGGATACCATAATTATATAGTTTGTCCAGTAGTAATTCACGATCAATTGTTTCGAAAGCTCTTTTAAAGTCCAAAAATATTGCAATAATTTTTTTTATTTATTTTTGTTTTTTGCATATTTTTCCATCGGTTTATTACATAGTTTCACATAAGAAATATTTTCGAAACCCCGATTGGTGTTTTGTCAGGATAGAGTTGTTTTTAATATATTCTTCCATTTGTTCTTTTACTACTTGTTCCATAATTTTTTCACACGTTTTCAGACTGTTAATTGGTCTAAATTCATCACAGTTCTTGGTATTAGCCATCTTTTCGATTGGTGTTATCATAGTAACCTTCAAATTTTCTGGAAAAATTCCCGTTCTTAGTAAAATATTTCTGATTTCGTTCCAATTATCTAGTAAATTTTTTTTTGGTTTTTTTATAATCTGGTTTATTGTTTGGGGGTTTGACGATATTCTTAAACTTTAAAATATTTATTGCACGAAATTCTATTGCTTCTTTTATTGATTTAATACTGTCGACAAAATAATTATTGAATTCACTAGCTATCTTATAATTATCCTTATACTCTACGTCATTAAATATCACAGATTTGATTACATTCGGTTTTTTCTTAATCACTAAATTTTTGATTGTGGTCGACATTTGCCTTTGATCTGTGGGTTTATTTATTTCTCCGTTTACATAATCATATTTTGCATTTTCTTTATATCGATTTCTTAAATTTATGCTTTCTCTTGTATTTTCATATTGACCTCTTTCGTACAACCTAATATTGTCCTGTTTCATTTCCTCTAACTCATTAGTAAACCACTGGTCAGTTTTGCATTAATCCGTTATATATACTTTATTGGAAACATCGTTGAAACATTTATCAATATTGTTTACGTTAGGTTAGGTTAGGTTTAGCACACGTAACAACAAGAGAGACTAAAGTACACAACTTATTGTTACTACACTCGGAGGTCGGTTGACCCATTGTGATTGCCCATATATATGAAGAGGAGATAGAGAAGAGAGGGCTGATTGTGGACATTTTAAAAGATAGATAGACGTAGGGCAGGCAGAAGAACCACTCAATGTTCCCAGTGTATATATACATACACCACCTGATAAGCCCTGACAAATACATACAATACTATCCGAGATGAGGATCCATATGTGCAGGTCAAGGTTTACCATTCCAGATTCCCAGTGGGGTAGAAAGAATCAATAGACAAATCATCAGATGAAAGTATCGCCTGCCTGGATCCATGGCAGATCCCGCGAGAATACCATCAAATCTGCAATGGTCATATCGCGCAAAGAGGCCAGGCCCTCTGCCTGAAACCAACCAAAACAACGGAGACGCCTACGCTGCAAGGCTGGGCACTGACATAGAAGGTGCTCAATGGTTTCCACCTCTTCTTCATCACCACAAACACGGCGATCAATCAAGCCATACAAGTAACAGATCGGTGAATTTGCAGAGGCAGTCAATCTCAAATCAGCAGAAGTGCATCCTGCTCTAGCAAGACAGTCTGCTTCAACGTTTCCTGTGACATCACTATGTCCCGGAACCCAGCAGAGTCGTTGCTTGCCGGGCACTATGCTATTCAAGATCCGCTTGCAATCCCTAACCAATTTGGATTTACACATGTGTGACCTGATCGCACTGAGGGCTGGCTTACTATCAACGCAGATAACGAATCCATTATCTCAGCTGCAGCTCTCATAATCATCGAGAGCCCGAGTTGAAGGTCCACACTGAAGATCCCCGCTCCTGTGCCCGATTCCATTTTTGAGCCATCTGAAAAGATTAGATGACCAGAGAGTGAGGGAGGTATACCTCCCACCCAATCACTCCTATTTGGCATCATGATCTCCGGGCATTGCCCAAAGTCTACAGTCGGCAGCATGTAGGCAGCAACACTCGTCCTGGTGATTCTCAATCAACTCCTGGAGAATGTTGGCATGTCCCTCAGGGGCATAGACATCAAGTGTAGTCAAATTCAGGATTATATTCACCGCCGCCTACGGAGTGCTTCTCCTCGCTCCACTAATACACATCGACGCAGTGCGCTGAATCTTACTGAGCATTTTCAACTGGTAGCTGTTCCCCAGTGCGTTCCACCAGACTATAGGTGATAATTGGCGAACAATAGTCGAAAAAAGCCAATGCACGATTTTCTTACAAAGACCCCAGCTTTTGGCAATCGAATTCCTACAGGCGTAGAGTACATTCAATCCCATCTTCATTCGCTCCTTAGTGTTTCGCTTCCAGTTCAATTTTTGATTAAGAACGACACCGAGATATTTCGCCTCAGGAGATAGAGACAGCTCAACGCCTTCCAACATTGGTTTCCTAAAAGATCCAATCTTTCGTCTGCGCGTAAAAAGAACCAGCTCCGTCTTTGCCGGGTCAAAACCCAGACCACAGTGCATGTCCCAACCTGACAACTGACACACGAGGTCACTGATTGTATGCAGAGATTTTCTACCGACGAGAATAACAACGTCGTCTACATAGGCTACTATTCTACGTCCACTCAACTCAAACTCCCTAAGAATGCCGTCAACCTCAAACAGCCACAGCAGAGGGGATAACTTCCTCTTCGCTAAGCTTCCAAACTGAGCTCACCCCTAGGTTCGAATTTACAATGCTTAGAGATCGCATTGTTCGCAATCCATTCGACAAGAAGTGGAGGATTCCAGAGATTCCCTGATAGCGCTGGATGACACATTGTTAAAAGCACCTTCAATGTCCAGGAAGGCAGCCAAAGTGAAATCTCCAAACCTCAAGTTGCGCTCAAGATAACCCACAACATCGTGCAGAGCAGTTTCCACAGATTTACCCTTGCGGTAGGCATGTTGTCTACCACTCAAGAAGCATGGGCCAATTCGATTCCTAATGTACAAATAAACCATTCTCTCCAAAACTATCAATAAAAAGAATGAGAGGCTGATTGGTCTGTAGTCCTTAGTCTTTCCCATGACTAGTCTAGTCTTTACCATTTCTCTGGTATCAGAAAAAGTCTAAGACAAGCCCTATAGATACTCAGAAGATGAGGGTTGACGAAAGCGTCACATTTCTGCAGCATAACAGGACAGGTAGAATACCGTCAGGACCAGGAGAATTAAAGGGATTGAAGCTTTGAATAGCCCACAAAGCAACCTTGATTCGTCAACAATGTTCTAGTTGCGAAATATCGGGAGTGAAAGTCGCTATGTGATTCCTCTCCGCGGAGTCTATATCCACACAATTTGGAAAGTGAGTTTCCATAAGAAGCTCAAGTGTCTCAGCTCCGGAGTTGGACCATGACCCATAGGGTTTCCTAATGTATTCAAGGACTCTAGGGTCCTTGGACAAAACGCGACGAAATCGCGAAGCGTCATTTACCTCAATTATGAACTCACAGAAGCTGATACCTTTTTAATATCCTTCTTGAACTGATTAAAACTGTTTTTGTACACAGTCCAGTCCGATTCTCTTTTCGATTTTTTGGCCTTATTGAAGAGTTTCCTAGTGGACTTACGAAGAGCACACAACTCCCGTGTCCACCAAACAGGCTGTCTCCTCTTACCCGGAAAGGTAAGAGGGCATGTATCAATAAAGCATTTATGTAAAAGATCTATAACTTTGTAAACTATCCTATTTACATCATCACTTGTGGTGCAGGGATTGGAGTCCAATCCAGACAACCTAGTGACAAGTTCATGAAATTTCACCCATTGAGTGTTCCTAGGATTCCTAAAGGGAGCTTGAGATCCCGCAACGAAGTCAATAGTGAAGAGAATTGTACTATGGTCAGAAAAGGAGTTGTCAACCGACACCCTCCAACAGTCCTTTAGCAGATGCCTGATGTACCAGTTTAAGAACTGACCTACCAGGTGGATCACACTCTTCATACGGTAGGCACACAGACGCAAGTATCAAATTTGATCCAGTCTCAACATCAATGCTCACCGTTGCCATGTCGCCCGTACTAAAGTAGGAAGAAAGGATAAGTTTTAAATCTTTTCTAGCTACTATACAAGCTCTTACCTTGCCAGATGTTCTGACTGCAAAGATGTTCACATTGACATTGCCCAGACGTTTTACATTGTTCTCACGGTCTATCCAGGGCTTTTGTACTAGGGCAATGTCAATCTCATGGTTCGTGAGGAAGAGTAGAAGATTAGCGGAGGTAGCCTCGCAGTGGTGTAGATTGATTTGCGCCACACGAAGCCGACTACGTTTGTCTCCGTTCAAAGAAGCTGGAGTGGCAGAACCTGACGGTTCCAAGACCAAAAAGCATCCTCTCCTCACGAGTCTATCTTCTCCAGTGACACCGAATCCAGGGCTATTCTAAAATCGGCGCCTGAGGTATCCGTGTCGGTAGCAGAACCAGTGGGCAATACCTCCCAGACATGGGTATTGAGTCCCGGGTTCAGCTTGCCAAGTAATTTTACCACTTTATCAACTGACAGAACTGGCGGTGGTATCCAGACGGATACAATGGGTCGGAGCGGGAGTAGAGATTGAGAGATGACCTCCAGTATCGAACCTGGCCAAGCTTTGTCAATACGGGCGATTGTGCTCTTAAGGAAGTCCACAGACTCCTTATTAACGCAATCGACGATTTTGACTCCCTTCAGCCAGTCGACACCACAGAAGCTAATCTCGCCTATACTCCTACTTCAACTTCAACTTCTTTCAACCTGCAACCAGTTGGTAGGGCTGATCTTGCCATCAGGATCAGCCCAATCAATGATTGCGATCGTAAGGGACGGATTTGAACCTAAGCTGCTCTGCTTCCTTGGCTTCTTTGAGCCTACGAGGGGTCCTTCACTGGATCTAGCTCTCTTGGCAAACTTCCCGCTTTTGGGAAGTGCGGCAAGAGAACCGGATTGGGTTTTCCCACCGGCGGCCCCTGAAGTAGAGGGACCCTCCACAGATTGTGATGGAGGATCACCCCACTCTCGAAGAGCAGGCAGCCCTGTTTACGGACTTTGCAGCCGGCAAACCTGGGGCCTGGACTCGGGTGTTTGGAGTGGGACCAGAAGATGTTGTGCTTCCACTATTTTGGACAGACGGACTACCCTTTCCATCATTCAGGAGTGCGAAGACTCGTACCTCTTGATACACTCCCGGCGATCGGATAGCACCCGCTTGTCCTTGTCAGAGAGAGATTCGGCATCGCAGCTCATGAGCCTTCTTACGACGGCGAATGCTCTGCGATATACGCATCTCTCTTTATGAGTATTGGAGGTGGAACCCGCACCAGCCACCCCATGTCCGGTGTTACCGGGAGGTGCAGTTTGGGGTTTGTCAACCTCCGTATCTTGTCTGACAAGAGTAGGAACAGACACTGACTCCGATTTGTTTTCATGCTGAGCAGCGACGATCCCCATTCCCATTCTCGTCTGAGAGGGGAAATACCATACCTTCATCGCTGCTTAGTCCACAGCTTCCCATGAAATCGGCAGTACCGCTAACATAATAGACAGAACAATTGAGGTGATCCCGTCCTTGCGACATATTCTAATATATACCGTTGTTATTAGAATATTTTATAAAAATATTAATTTTCGTAATTTTTTTTTAAAAAGGATATCAAATCAAGGTGTAATCAACGCTAGCTGGACCGGGCAACAACATTACTACCGACCCGTGTCATGACGTCGGAGAGAGCTGTTACGGACCAGTTTATTTAAATAGGTCCTTGACACTGATTCCAACCACCTTGACCTTAAAAGTGTTTTTGCATTCAACGTTGGATATTGTAATGGCGCCAAAATCGCAAGAATCGCCATTTCGGTGAAGCTTCATTGACATTCGTTATTTAAGTACGCCTGATCGACAGATAGACCTACAACGAGACTCAGCTACCCCCGGAGTAACCTTTAGTTCGCGCAGCTGGGACCACAATTAACCAGCCTCGACCACACTTAAGTGCCCCACATCGCGACAAGGTTGTTACTCCCGGTGGATGAATGTTTACGTTATGGTTTATATCTTTATCATCTTCATATCTTATTATTGCACTAAGTTCTCTATGAAATTGACGTGGCTTATATTTAAAAATATTCATTTGTTTATTGTACGATATTTTTATCTTATCACATTTAATCAATATATTAATAATCTCGTCTCTCATGCACTCAATTGGCACTCTCTTTATCTTGTTGTCATACATTCATATATTAAAAAATGCTGGCTGTGCTCCAATAAATGCTGGCTGTGCTCTAATATTCAAAAATGGTTTTGTAGAAAAGCTCGATTTAAAATAACAAATAAACCAAAAACTCGTACAATTGTCACTCAGCAATAAAATCAACGCCAAACATCAACATTACAACTATGTAAACCCCAATATTATAGCCCCAAAATATCCCACCAACATTATCAAAAAACAGATGAAAATTTTCTCCCGATTACGTCTAGGTCAGACTTTTGCAACCCACCAACATTTCCGCAATAAAAACTCAAACGACAAATGACCTTTCTGCAGTGGACAGCTCACAGTTAAACATATTCTTCAATCTTGCCCTAACTTATCACATCTACTTATACATACTATTTTTTTTTCAATTTTTATTTGATTATTAAATTTTTAGACAACGTTTAAATATTAAACCCACGAAGCCATTCGGCTTGTCTGCAGCATATACAAAATAATAAAGGATTAGTCATACTCCAAACTATTAACAATGTAAATATTATAAATACATACATCTCAGATCATGGTCATGTAACCCTACATATATAAAGGGTTTTTCAACAGAGACGCTACAAAAGTAAATCGATAGGGACAGCAAACGACGCCATATTTCTTCTAGCTCTTTTGACATTTCTCTTCAGTAAGGTTTGCCATTTCATCATGCATGGAAAGATATACGATTTATTATTGAAATTTACTACCGAAATTTGGAGTCAGTGGCCTCAACTTTAAGAGCGCTGCGTCCAATTTATGGTCGGCTCATTTCTGGCTGAATGGCTTCGTCAATAAGCAAAATATGCGTTATTGGTCAGACAGCAATCCACACGTAATCCATGAGTCATCATTGCATCCCGAAAAAATTAGGTTTGGTGCGGTTTATGGGCCGGTGGCGTCATTGGGCCGTACTTCTTCCGTGATGATCAAGACATTACTGTGAATGCGAATCGCTACCGTTCAATGATATCCGAATATTTTTGGCCCCAATTAGATAATATGGACTTGGAGGACATGTGGTTCCAAAAGGACGGCGCCACAAGCCACACAGCGAATGCCACAATCAATTTATTGGAAACCAAGTTTGGTGAACGTGTTATCTCACGAAATGACCCAGTCGATTGGCCGCCTCGGTCGTGCGATTTGACGCCGTTAGATTATTTCCTGTGGGGCTACGTCAAGTCTATGGTCTATGCCAACAAGCCAGCGACGATTGATGAACTTCGTACGAATATCGAACGTGAAATTGCAGCAGTATCTATCGGCCGATTTATGCTTGAAAATCGTCGAAAATTGGGTTCAGCGTCTGGACTTCTGCAAGCGTGCCCGTGGTGGCCATGCAAAAGAAATCGAGTTCCATACATAATGGCACCGAACGTACTTTCACAGGAATAAAGAATTTCATTGGTATCTAAAACCGGTTTAGTTATATTTAAAAAAAAACTTTTGTAGCGCTCTTATTGAAAAACCCGATATCTAATCTTTACTAGCTGAAGGCCTTAGTCGGCAGTGATATAAATCGTAATATTTATTAAGCTTGTATTTACTATAAGTTTAAGATATTGTAAATAAATAATCAGCAATAGCACAGAGCGCAGCAAAATCTTTGCGGAAACTGCATTTGCAACATGGCACAAATATTTGACGAAAGAGATTGACAGCCAAGTAAATAAGTTACTACTTTACTCTTCATATCTGGAAATTTTCATGCTTATTTTTACGAAATCATGGATTTGAAATCGATACAATTTGACATGAAAAAGTTAACGACTTAATAAATAAAACAGTTGATACAACTGTGTTTGTTTTTACACTGTTCACGTTGGCCGACAGTGGATCATGGTAGTGCAAAGCACAGTAGAATGAGAATTCAAGTGACCATTTTTTTGGCTAGTTGCGGTAATACGTGCAGTTTGGTATGAGATATTTGTGCTTGGATGTTGATTAGGTTTAATGGTTTCAACGAGCAGGGCCGGGCCTCCACGCGATTAGACCAAAGCATGAACGTTGACAAAAACAACTACGTCAGCCTCGACATCAAGCGGCGAATATGTTATTTTAGCGAATATACTTATGTTATTTTGGGCTAAGCAAGCACTTTAGAGATAAAGCCCTCTCGAGTAACAAAAGTCCAACTATACCAGACTCTCATACAACCTGTCTTGCTTTATGGCGTAGAATCCTGGGTCTTATCGCAAGCAGACGAAACATCTGTAGGAGTCTTCGAGAGAAAAATACTCAGAAAAATGTATGGCCCTATAGTGCACAACGGCGAGTATCGGCGACGCATGAACCATGAGCTGTATGAGCTAGGTATATCCCGACATTGACATAGTTAAGGGGATCATAATAACTGATGATTGTAATAATGATTGCGCTGGCTAGGCCATGTGAGTAGAATGGATGAAGACGAACCAGCACGAAGGGTTTTCGAAACCGAACTCGAAGGAAGGCGAAAAATAGGATGGCCAAGACTCGATGGAGGGATCAGGTTGCCGAATCCCTGCGCACACTTGGTATTGCCAACTGGAGAGATATGGGAAAAGATCTTCGTTTTGTAAGGTCCCTGACCCCTCGGGGTTGTTTGAGACCCGATAAGTAAGTAAGTAATTGGATTAGGTTTGCTTTGACTTTGATATGGTAGTGCATAGCACAGTAGAAAGAGAATTCAAGTGACCCATTTTTTTGGATAGTTGTGGTGGTACGTGCAGTTGGGTATGAGACATTTGTGCTTGGATTAGGGTGGCTTTGATTTTCTGGAGGTTTGGTGGTAGATGATGCTATTCTTGTATTAAAGTTGTCCATTCGTGTGTCATATGCATTTTTATTTTGATTATCTGATATGTTATTAGTGTCATTTGAGTCGCCGATTAGTACTCTGGAGAAAGATTTTCTCGGTGCAGGAGTAATTGAATGTGTTATTGGATCATCGTTCCATGCATCGCGAGCTGTGCAACTGAAGTTGATTTGAGTTTTATTAACCGATTTATGTTTTAAAAACTTGAACAATCGGCGCCATATGATGTGTGTTCCCCTACATCTGTTGATGCGAACAGCTCAACGCGTTTGCAGTGGTTTAAGGTGTGGCTTAGACGGTGACAGTTTTTACATTTCATGTGGTTCAGTATATAGTCATTGACTTTTACGGATTTCCACCCCAGATCTATGTATTCTCGGGATGACGTATATTGTGACGTGTAGCGTCACCTGTAGCTACACAATTTTTTTCTTGATGGCCATAATTTTTCTAACCTGAAATTTTCACCTTCATGAATGATTACGAGTTTTCTGTCAAAGATTTTACCGTATAATTGATTTAGTGATTTATGAAGAGAGAATTTTATTGGTACGATTTTCACATGCTTAGCTGTTAAGCATATTTGGTCATCTTTTAAATTATTGGTTTTAATCATTAAATATAACCACTTTTTAATTCGGTAACTTTAAAAGTAAAGTAAAAGAGCGAGTAGTGTATGCCTCAAAGTATGCATTGTAACAACATACCAGCTCGCTAAACCAGTAGAATTCGCCTCAGTTAAGATAGTTCTCCACCATTCGAAGTGATTCTATATTATTGCAGAGGTTAATTCATTAATTAGTAGAAAGATAACCAATAACAGCGACTAGAAGGTTGTAGAATTCGCTCAAATGTAGTTAGAGTATGGTGAGTTCGTATAAATACCTCAGGTCGTTGGAACGGAGAGTCTGTGATTAACCGCCGGAAAGTAAGCAACACGATTTCATAGTAAAATATAAGACTTATTGTAAAGTGGTGTAAATAAAGTAAACTGTTGTACTATATAAGTAAAATAAAAGGAAGCTGAACTGTTGTAATTATCGTAATTTAAAACGAACCTTCTTTTATTATTACGAATAAAACAGCGCTAAAAGGACGAATAAGGAAATTCGTAACATTGGTGTCAGAAGTGAAATTACTAATTAAGGACAACGATGAATTTTGAAGAACTCTAAAGTGTTATATATTGACTTAATCTGTTTTACTTATTTACATCCTTGGTAACATTTGGTAACATTGATCTTATTTACAGCTATGTTAGTTATAAGCAAATAAGAAATAAACAGTCTCAAGTGATATCTCAATGCGTGCATTACTAAATACAACAGTTGGCGACGAGTAATAAAAGTGTATTTTTTACCGTTCGTTCGTATGTGTTAATACCCTAACATAAAAACAATTTAAACAAAATGCCAAACGACGCGGGTGCAATCGACAGTTTACAAGTGCTTATGCAGCAACAGCAAAATTTTGAACAACTTTACTTGCTTAACAGCAAAAGTGGATGCAAACAATGATGGAAAAATTTTCAGGAACTTCCACCAGCAGTAGTGATAAACAATTAGTGCCTGCTTTTTACACATTTAATAAAGAGATTCAAAATTGGGACTCATTTGCAGCAGCTAAATCAACACTTTACTGCTTATGCTCTTTTTCAAGCAGGATAGCAAAAATCTTTTTTCTTGTCATAGATTGGCTTAATGGATTCGAGTTAATAAAAAACTTATTTGGTACATTCAACCTGGATGACAAAACCTTCAGTGACCTAACGGGAAACTAACGGAACATTTTAAAATTTCGCATCATATCACAGCAGCAAGATATGAATTTTTCAAGTTTGAAATGAAATTCGGTCAAACATATAAAGACCGGCTTGCAGTTCTTCGTTTGCAACTCCGACTCTCGTTGTCAGTTATGTTGACGACATGATACGAGATCACGCACGATGCAGTCCGCGCATCAGCTCTACAGAAGCAGCAAGCAACGTTACCAGCAGATATTCTGTTCATAGCAGAATCGTATGAAGCGACTACTAGAACAGTAGCAGCGATGAAAGACAAACACCGTGAAAATCATGTTAACATAAATGCAGTACAAAACAAAAACAGTTACAAAAAATCAAAAGAAAATAACTATCAAAACAAACTAAAATCGTGTTCGGGTTGTTTTCGCTCCCATGCAAGAGAGCAGTGTAAATTTCGAAATGCCATTTGTAATAAATGTAATAAAAAGGGACATATTGCTCCTGTGTGTATGTCGGTAGAAACAAAATAAAAATAGTGATAAAAGAAACGACGATAGATCGTGGAAACAATTTTTGGTGTGACTGGTTCGATTTCGAGTGATAATTCTAAAACATATATTGATTTCCAAATTTGTGACAAAATTATAAAATTTCAAATGGATTCTGGTGCTTCAATTTCAATCATCAATTTAAAAACATACAAGGTGGCGCAAAAGTAATCCTCCTATCAGAAAATGCTATAAATTTTGCGATTGGCCCCTAATGTCAGTTCTGTTTTGACATTTGTGTAGTAAACACATGCGAAATACACGTTAATAAACAATGTTACGCTACACTGCTCCAGAACGCGAAATATTGCTGACTATTTATTTGACCAATAATCGGTCGGTGACTTTGGCATAACGTGAATTTCGTCGCAGATTTCCTGGCCGTCCAACGCCTACTGGTGAAACACTGCGACGTTTAGCCGCTCGCCTCGAAGAGACTGGCACAACACGAGATGCTGCCAGGCGTGGCAGACCCCGGAGTAGCCGTTCTGCAGAGAATATTGCTGCTGTAGCCGAGGATGTCATGGAAGCGCCTTCGACATCGACCAGACGACGTGCCAGGCAAATGGGTATCAGTCGACGGTCTTTACAGCGAATTTTGGTACAAGATTTGAAGATGTTTCCGTACAAAGTCCAATCGCGTCTAACATACGCTCAAGCCATCCTTAATCACCACCAAGAGGAAGATGATTTTTCATCAAAAATAATCATGAGTGATGAGGCCCATTTCCATCTTAGCGGGTACGTAAATAAGCAAAATTTACGCTTCTGGGGCACTGAAAATCCGCGTGTAACCCACGAAGAGCCATTACACCCGCTCAAAGTAACTGTATGTTGCGCTGTTTTCGCTGGAGGAGTCAAAATGCCATAAAAAGGGCTCAAATGACAATCAACTGTGGCGGCGGCCATTTACACGACATCATATTCTCGATTTGATGTAAAAAAAATTAAAAGACCAAATAAAAATAATCCACAAGTAGAATCAAAGTTTTTCCTTTTTTTTTAAATTACAGCCAAAAACATCGGAAGTTTACTTTTGCGCCACCTTGTATAAATAGTTAAACAAACCCAATTTGATGAAAACCAAACGAATTTTATACGGTTTCGGAAAAAATAATACCCGTCCAGGGAGAATTGTATACAAATGTAAAGTGTGGAAAACAAGAGAAAGAAGTGCCAATAATTGATGTAAACACTGAACTTGGCTTCGATCTTTTTAATAAATTCGGTTTTCATATCTGACAAATAAATGTAAAAACAATATTCATGAATTGCGTAAAAAAATATATGATTTTAAAGCAAATATTTGTTTGAAGGCCGATGCAAAATGCCAAAATTTAAAGAAGAAATTGAAAGACTCATGAATTTAAACATTATTAAGCCTATCAAATTCAGCCAGTGGGCATCACCCATTGTAATCGCTCAAAAGCCAAACAAGGCAATACGTATTTGTGGTGATTTTAAAGTAGCCGTAAATCAACAAATCGCGATTGAACAATATCCTTTACCAGCTCGAGACAGTGTACTTCATGTAATACGACATGGGAAATTCTTTTCCACCGTAGACCTGAAAGATGCCTACCTTCAAATGGAATTAGACGAGGAGTCTAAGGAAATCATGGTCTTCAGCACACCTCTAGGACTATTTCAGTACCAAAGACCACCATACGGTATCGCTACCGTTCCTGCTATCTTACAAAAGTATATTGAACAAATTTTACTGGGAATCGATGGATGTGCTAATTATATCGGGTCTAACATTAGTTGAACATTTCAAACGCCTTAAAGAGGTATTATATATATTACATGTTTGGGGAACCACTCAGCAACAATCCTTCGAACAAATTAAACAACATATAAATGCAGAACGGTTATCACATTTCCAAGCTGATTTGCCGTTACTTCTTGCAACAGACGCTTCACCTTTCGGTATCGGAGTCGTCATTTCTCATCTTTATCCTGATGGTAGTGAAAGGCCAATAGCTTTCGCTTAAAAAACAATGGATCAACATCAAAGAAAGTATAGCCAGATCGAAAAAGAAGGACTTGCGATTGTATTTTGAGTTCAACACTTTGATCAAGAGGAAGCTTGTTACAACATTGCTTTCGGCGACTTTCCGATAAACCCAGATCAAATTCGCAGATGCATGGAAAAGGATAAAATTTTAAACCTTGTGCGCAGCTACGTGATAAGAGGTTGGCCAGAACAACTGAAGAAGCAACATCATCTCAAACCATATTTCAGCAGAAGACATTCTTTAACAGTACAAAATTATCTACTTTGTCCTCAAACTGACTTCGTTCGGGTAGTCATACCAGATGCCTTAAAACAACACACCCTAAAGCTTTCGCATGATGGACATTGGGGTATAGTTAAAATGAAGCAGTATGTTTGGTGGAACAATATCGACAACGACATCGTACAACTAGCGTCAAAATGTTCCACTTGTAAGATTGAAAATCAATCTCCGACGAGAGAATATCAGAGATGGCCAGTCGCGACTAAACCTTGGGAACGAGTCTTTGCGGGCCCATATTCAACTCCGTGTGGATCATATGCGTAGACGCATTTTCTCAATTTCCGTACGTGTCAAAGATGTTCAACGAAAGATACAATATCAGCCTTATCCTCGATTTTTCAATAGACAGCGACAAATGGGTTGGCAGAACGTTTCGTTAGAAGTTTCAAATCAGATGCAAGAAAGAATATAGATGACAACCTGTCAGTAAAAGACGCCGTACACAAATATCTTTCTACATATCGTTTTATGCCTAATGAAAAGGGTAAGTCTCCAGCAGAAAGTTTTCATTTGATTCTATGGAAGAGTATACATTTGATTCTATGGAAGAGGGGAAAAATGGATTCCAGGAATTATTAAACAACAACTTGGTAAAATGGTATTTGTCGTGGATACAAACATGGACCAATGTAGACGTCATATTAATCAGATGAAGCCAAGAAATTCAACCGATTCTCATCGACAAGTGCCAAATAGTTTCTGTCCTGATTATTTATATTTATCAGCAACAAATCAGCAACTTGTTACAGCGCAATCACAGCCAGAGATAATTGGTATACCAATACAAACCGAGCAACGAACAGAAGAGCCTGTGAACGGAAATCCAACAATAAGCCGCCCTACTGATACCTATCCTGAAGGTCCTAGACGAAGTTCCAGAAGAAGAAGGGAAGTATATCGTTATTCTCCAGAGATATTCCGTAAATAAAATATGTATGCACTTCAACATAAAATTTTCTTAATTCAAAATAGCTCTTAAATTGAATTTTTAACCCCTAACTTTGAATTTTTAAGGGGGAGTAATGTTATATATTGACTTAAATCTGTTTTACTTATTTACATCCTGCAAATGACTACAGTTTTATTTGGTAACATTGATCTTAAATACTCTTATTTACAACTATGTTAGTTATAAGCAAATAAGAAATAAACAGTCTCAAATGATATCTCAATGCGTGCATTACTAAATACAACACAAAGTTGAACAACTAAAAAAGGAGTTGAGTAAATTGGATCAACCGACAGTTGGTAACAAGGTAGAGCTGCAGAGGCGATTGATACAAGAATTCATGCGCTGAAACATTGACATTGACACATACCAGTTTGACACATATCAGAAAGAAATGAAAGTATTTGCAACGGAAGCAACTGGTAATATGGATGTTTTTACGATGTTTGCAGCCATGATGGAAACATTTAACGAAAATTCCAGAATTATTAATGCGAAACTGGACGATAATTCTAGAATTATGGACGAAAACCTTGGAAAAAAATTTGGTGAGATTTCTAGAATTATGGACCATAAATTAAGCGAGAATTATAGAATTATTCAGGAAACATCAAATGCCACAAATGAGAAACTGTAAGAAATGTCGGAAGTTGTGAGCAATATGGAGATTCAAGTGAACGATCAATTCGAAAAGGGTGAACAAAAGTTCGAGGAAATGGGGCAGAAGATTGAAGAAGTCGAACATAAGTTCGAGGAAGTCGAACGGGAACTAAAGTGAATGAACTTCAATTGAAAAGTGAATGAACTTCAATTGCAAGAATGGCCAGTGCGAGTTATGTCTGAAAGTTCCAGTAGATTGAAAGGTCCCAGTTTCGATTGCTCTACCCCATTCGACGTTTTTAAATTTCAATTCGAAATCGTCGCAATTAAGAACTTGTGGAACATCAACGACAAAGCCATAGAGCTGATTTTGGCACTGAAAGGCAGCTCAGCACAAGTCCTTCAGAACGTTCCCATCGGTGCCAGAAACAACTACGAGGAAATAATAGCTGCCCTACAACGCAAGTATGATGACGATCACAAGAACGATTTGTATCGCATGGAATTAAGAGGCCGAGTGCAAAAGCATAATGAAACACTACAGGACTTCGCAACCGAGGTGGAACGTTTGGTGTTGATGACTTATCCGGGTGAGTCCCACCCATTTCTGGATCAATTTAAGATTCAGGCGTTCGTCAACTGCATCCGTAATCCAGACATAAAATACGTTAATTGTGCCCCACAGAAAGCTACATTTGCCGAAACCGTTGCGTTCGCATTGGCACAGGAGGCAGCGAAATTTGTGTCCAAGTCTCAAATACAAAAAGTTCGAAAAATTGAAATGGAGTCGGAGACGGGAGATTTGAAAGCTGCCATAAACGATCTTAAAGAAATGACCCAAACTCTCAGTAAAGCGTTATCAGGCGCAAATAAGTGCAAACAAAAGTGCTACAATTGCGACAAAACTGGTCAAATTGCACGAAACTGCAGATAGCCACGAAAACGATCAAGATCGAGCTCCCCCCAACGTGGCAATAAACGGGCAAATTTTACTACACCAAATGAATCTCCGTTAACCTAAAACGAACTAGCCCAAAGAGGCATGGACTGGCTCCCACAACCGAAGGCCCTACGATCTCCATCTCAATAATACAACAGAAAAACAACAACCTCACTGTATACGGAGATATCGGTGGTCGAAAGCGTATATTGACTATGGACACAGACGCGTCTCACTTTATCATCAGATCTGATTTGATAAATGGACCAATGGAATCGTTACATGGTGTAAAACTCCGCATAGCAACGGGTCAACAAGCAACTGTACATGGTAAAGTTAAATTAAATTTAGCCATTGCCAACATGAGCGTCGAACACGTGTTTATTCTCGCCGACATTGTAGACGAAGTGATAATTGGCGCAGATTTTACGATTGTGCAGGGCCTCAAGTTAGATATGGGGCAGCAAGTTTTGACGTGGGCTAATGTGGAAATTCCACTCAATGTTGAAAACGACAATACAACACAGATTAAAAGGCTGATCGCTCACAAACATGTCGAATTGCCACCAAACTCAGAAACCATAGTATGGACCCGAATGGAGGGAGATTGTGAGATCGGCGTTTGTGGGTAGTTGAACCGGCAAGTATAAAAAACTATAACATCATCACTGCCAAAGCTCTAGTAAAGACTAATAATGAAGGATACTTGCCTGTACGAGTCCTAAATTTGTCCAACAACGAGGAGGTGATTGGCGACCGCACAGAAATGGCAGAATGTACACCAGCCGAGGCGGTCATAAACTGTGAAATTAATTCCGATTGCAGCAAACTATCAGAAAAGGAGCAGAAAGTACTGGAGTCGCATCTCAGTGAGTGGGTGCGAGAACTAAAGCCATCTGATAGGAACAAAACAAAGCAATTACTGTGGAAGCATGCGTCTGCCTTTGCCCTGAAAAAAGAGTGCCAAGGTAGAACATCAATGGAAAAGCATGAAATCAACACAGGGGAAGCGAGAGCAATAACTCAGGCGTCCAGAAGTCTTCCGCTTGCAAACAGATATCAAGTGAAGAAACTTGTGGCAGAGATGCAGAAGCATGGTGCAATCGAACCCTCTTCAAGACCATGGAGCTCGCCGGTGATACTAGTTAAGAAGAAAGATGGAAGTACCCGACTTTGCGTGGATTATAGAAAGCTGAACGACGTCACCAAAAAAGAGCTATCGACTACCAAGAATTGATGATACATTGCATACGTTGTCAGGATCAAAATGGTTCTCCACCCTGGACTTGCAAAGTGGTTATTGGCAAGTAGAAATCAGCGAGAAAGACAAGGAGAAAACTGCATTACCTACGGTCTGTGGCAGTTGAAAGTAATGCAATTTGGACAACTGAAGCAATATTTATGCATGGATCCTTTGCTTGCATATCGTGTTGCTGGAGAGAAATTCTTTGTTGGATACTGACGCGAGCGGTTACGGAATAGGTAGTGTGCACTCGCAAGTAGTCAATGGTCAAGAAAAAGTTATAGGGTACTACAGCCGAATACTCTCAAAGCCAGGTAGAAAATACTGTGTTACGACACGAGAGCTAGTGGCAGTCATAGAGTGTATCTGTAGGGCCAGCATTTTCAGTTAAGAATCGATCATGCAGCCCTAAGGTGGCTACTCCAATTTAAGAACCCCGAAGGCCAACTTTCTCGTTGGATTGAAAGCATAGAAAAGGAGAAAAACATGGTAATGTAGATGCCCTTTCACGTCGTCCATGCAAGCTGAAATGCAAACACTGCTCAAAGAAAAGATGAAAGTAAACATCATTGATGTCCAGCACAAAGAAACGACCCTACACTGGCAAAAAGAAGAAGATAAAAGACCAACCAACACGCAATGACATAGCCTTAGAGAGCCCCCTGATGAAAGCATATTGGGCCAAGTGGAATAGCCTAAAATTATTGGATGCTTGCCTATACCGGTTATGGGAAAGTGGGAATGGTAAAATAGTCGAAAAGTTAATGGTGGTACCTTCCTCTAAGGAAAAAGAGATAATCACAGAATTCCATAATGGCCCGAGTGGAGGCTGTTGTAAGTTTGAGTGTCTCTCTCTAAGTGACGATACTCGTTTATTCATGACTTCTTGTATATTACAATGTTGATATATTATGTAGTTAGTTCTTTAGCAATAAATATTAATATCTTATTGTATATAATAAAATATTGAAAAAAAAAATATATTTAAATAAATGTTAAAAATCCCAAGAGAAATAGTTAGTATTTATACAATGTATGAAAATTTGAATGTTCATAGATTTCGTGTCTCTGGCACTATTACTTTTCTTCCCCTCTGAGTTACATATTCAACTTCATTTCTATTTGCTGCATTATGTAAATGTTGATTTTCAATAGGACTATTACTTGGACTTAATGGTTGATTTTGAGTTACAATAGGAGTGTTAATTGAAATTAATGGCAGATTTTGAGCTACAATTGGATGATTATTTACAGACTGATTTTGTGTTACCATAGAATTATTACTTGGACTTACATACTGATTTAAATTAACATTGGGTATATTACTTCAGCTTACATGACCTAATTCTTCATTTGTTTTTTCTATAGCTCTTCGGCGTTTTATTAAGTGTTCTCTATTTCGCTGATAAATCACTCCCTCATTATCTTGCGTTAAAAATTACCTAGTTTCTTAGCAGTTTTCTAGAACTGTTCTGGAAACCACACTGAAACTGGTGTACGTTTGAACATCACTTTTTCACCTGGGAGGAACATTGGTTCTAATTTGACAGCATTTTTTGTTATAATTTTATGTCATTTTTTGTATTGATTTCTCCACTTGATTTTTGTAAAGAAAGATGTTTGTCTGTAGCTAATTATTTGGCACATCTGTATAATGTAAATGGTATGTTTTTTGTTTTGCACAGCTTCATGCTGTCTGTGCGTTGGAGTTAGAAGTCAGTCGTTCGTTATCGCTTAAATAAAATTGTACATTTGCTGAAATCATCGAATTTCAATCGAATTTCAATCGTCTTTTTATTTGTTAAATTTGTTCGAATAGAAATTGCATGCAAAAACTATTGCAGGCTCAAACAGCCTGTTTATCGACCGATTTGTTTATTGGAATGCCATCCATCTTTTATATATCCATCTTTTATATTCTCTCATTAATAAATCACAATGTAGTGACAAATCCTTATCGATTTCCTTTAAATTTCCTTCCCTAAGAGGAGAAAGCGTGTCTGCAATGTATAGGTATTTTCCTGATTTATATTGGACATTAAGGTCATAACACTGCAGACGTAGCATGCATTTTTGCAACCTGGCAGGAATCTTGTATAATGGTTTTTTAAATAGTGATACAAGTGGCTTGTGATCGGTTTCAACTACGACATTTAAACCATAAAGGTATTCATGAAACTAACTACATCCGAACAAAGTAGCAAACAGCTCCTTTTCAATCTGAGCGTAGTTTATTTGAGTATCTGTAAGTGAGGCAGAAGCGTACGCAATGGGATTGTTTCCGTGTAAAATGGCAGCACCGACTGCGAATTTTGAAGCATCAACTGAAAGTGTAATTTAAATTATGTTAAAACGGGAGCCTTGGTTAATTCGTATTTGAAATCCTCGAATTCTTTATCTTGAATTTCACTCCATTGCCAATCAACATTATGCTTCAACAAATTACGCAGATGTTTGTTCTTTGAGGACAAATTACTTATATATGCACCCAAACGCATTTAGGTGTTGGCATGTCAATAATAGATTTTATTTTCTCGGGGTCTGCGATGACTCCATTTGCCCTAAATATATGTCCTATAAATTCGATTTCACTTTTGCAAAACTTGAGCTTCTCTTTGTCAAACTTCAGACCAAATTGTTTAGCTCTCTCTAAGACTTCCCTCAAAATTTTGTTATGACCATCAATTGTAGGAGAATGAATTAAAAAATCGTCAATATAAATAATAAGACCGTTAATATCACCAAAAAGTTGCACCGATTCGCTATGAAAAGTTTCGGGAGCAGCACTAATTTCAAACGGTAGTCGTAAAAATCAATATCGCCCAAATGGCGTACTAAATGTACATAATTTAGATGACTTTTCTCTCAAGGGTATCTTCCAAAATCCACAATTTGCTTCCAATGAGCTAACATATTTAGACCCACTTAATTGTGCTTTGCAATTGTCGTTTGTGTGGTCTCATTATAGCTTTGTTCAAATTTCTTGGGTCCAAACAGATGCGTAAATTACCGTTTGGTTTCTTTACTTAAACAATTGAACAGACCCATTCCGTAGGCTCGTTAATTTTAGCAATAACATTTAACTTTTCCATTCTGCCCAATTCTTTCTTCAAATAATCATAAATAAGCATCATCTTCAGCAGCGTCTAGCCCGTTAAGCCACTGCGGTGTGTAGATCAATGACTGGAGTGATTTCTGACCTAACAGATCACATTTGTTCTTTAGCTCTCCTAGACCTGAAAAAATTTCCTTGTAACTATCAAAAATTGTATCCACAAATAAGGCATTTATTTTTGGATAATATATATATTTATGGCTGTATTTAAGCCCAATATATTCTTACAATTCATATTTAAAATAAAAAATTTTAACTCATATTCTTTGTTTTTAAAATTCACTTTCAAATTTACAGTGCCTATAATATGTAACTATTCACCACTGAAGGTTAAAATATTCGTGTTGCTTTCATGTATATCTTTATGAAGACTTATATTTAAATAATTAGCAATATCTATTGATATTATATTGGCTTGCACTCCAGTGTCAATTTCAAAGCGAACTTTTTTTTAATTGTCTCAATGTTCCACTCACTTATTTCGTTTGTTACAATTTCTTATTTTTCATCCCTATTATTGTTTATACAGTACTTATTTGTGTTGTCATTAGTATTTAAAATTCCTATGAACAAATCATTCGCCTCGTCTTCATCTTCTATTTCGTTTTCTGCATAGATCTGATTTATGTAACTATTTCCTTGTTGTTTGTTGTTGTTGTTGTTGTAACAGATTTTCTGTTTCCACTCGTTCGTCCCTGGAAGATATAAAAAAAACAAAATTATGTGTAATTCCCCTATGTGTTACTGGTGGTAGCGGTGGGGAGCTGGAGAAATTGGCCGCCTCCAAGGGTCTGTCCCATAGGTCCACTGGGCGCAAGTCAGTAGGCCTATCAGGACAGTTGAAAATGTGGATAGTGTCATGAGGGCTTTGTTGGCAGTGTGGGCACTGATCTAAGGTGCCTGGGATTATCCTTGATCTGTATGAAATGGGTTAATGCCCATTGTGAAATTTGATAATAACAATTATTGCGTTGCCCATTATTTGTATGATTGTATTAGGGTGGTCAATAATTTTTTTTTTCACATTGACCAATACTCAGGGGATGCCCCCTATAAATGCCGAGCATTGTATTGGACTTAGGAAGTAGGGATAGAGGTGGGAGGAAAAAGGGTATAATGTTTGATTTGAATCCCTCGATATTGAAAGAATTAGGGAATACACCCGCCAGAAGTTTATTCCACATTCGAACTGTACGGCTAAAAAACGAATTCTCCCTGTAGTGAGTAGTTCTATCCACAGGCCAAGAAATAACAAATGGATGTGAACTACTGGAAAAGCGCGTTGAGCGATTAAATACTCTTACCTCCGGAATAGAGGCGTGTATCTCATATAAACACTTACCGTGAAAATACCGATACAAAAGTGACTCACGTTTCGACGATGCTCTAAGGAAGCAACAGAGTTGGTTACCCTGCTATCTCCTATAAGCATCATCGCTCTCCCTTGTACGCGGTCCAGAAGCTCCAATGTAGACCTAGGGGCACCAGCCCAAATATGGGAGTTGTATTCCATTTTCGGCCTATTATATGAAATGTATACATTGAGGAGATCAGATGAGGTGAACAATTTCTTACACCGCTTTAAAAAGCCTAAGCACTTGAAAGCTTCTTTGGACACGTTAAATAAGTGATCATTCCACCGAACATCACTCTGTACTTTCATGCCAAGAACTTCAAGAGCATCTGATTCCTCAATGTCCACACCATTCATAGAAATAGGTGACAGGGACATGTCATTCGTGCGCTTGTGCGATAATATGCAGCACTGGGTCTTACGCTCATTAAATTCGACCCGATTCGACCTACCCCACTCAGTTACCAGGCGAATGTCCTAGTTGAGTGAGTCATTCATCATCCGTCCCCTCTCATGCACCGTGGAATTACTTGGCCGACTATCAAATGAATATGAATGACATATACTACTGTCATCCGCAAATGAGTACATTGGACTCGAAGTAAGACTCAAGAGGTCGTTAATAAAGATAAGAAAAAGAGTAGGAGAGAGGGCAGAACCTTGTGGTACCCCCACATTAATCCTATATTCGTCAGAAGAGATCCCATCTATGACAACACGTATAGTGCGATCCCTGAGAAAATTCGATACAAATCGAGAGAAGTTACCACCTAAATCAAAAGCATTAACCTTGGACACGAGTGCATCGTGCCAAACTCTATGAAAAGCTTTGGATATATCCAGAGCCACTATTTTACTCTCTCCCAGTCTATGAATAGACCGACTCCACTGTTCAGAGAGGAACGCCATCAGATCACCAGTAGAGCGGTTTAATTGACCAGATGGTAATTTACCATGGTCTCCATCACTTTAGAGAGTGTAGAGCATATTGCAATTGGCCGGTAGTTGTCGGGGTTACTAGCCTCACCCTTTTTCGGGATAGGCTGAACATTGGCAACTTTCCAACACGAAGGAAATATACCCGCACGGTTTGAGCGATTAAAAAGATTGCGCAATGGACGAGCAAGCGTCGAAGAGCACTTTTTGAGAACAAGTGCTGGTATTCCATCCGCGCCCGGGGATTTATTTGCGTCGAGCTCTGCGAGAACCTTTTTAACCCCACGTGGTCGAAAAAATATCTGAGCCATTGAGCTGGATATGTTGTCAATCACGGGGAGTGGTTGATTGCTATCCGGCAAAGAAGAGTTATTTGCAAAAATTTCAGCCAAGAGGTTAGCCTTATCAACCGGGTCAGTAAATATATGATCATCGTTAATAAGAGTTGGAATTGAAGAGGAACTGCTATTCTTTACTCTCTTAACAAATGACCAAAAGTTCTTAGTTCCCCTGTGAGAATAAAGAATTTTAGCACGAAGACGCTGTTCGTATAGAAACTCAGCGCGTCGTAGTACTTTGGCACAATTTGATCTTGTTTTTTTGCGCAGCTCGTCAGCAATTGGATTTTTATCCACAGTCCAATTATTGAAAGCTTCCTCTTTGGATCTGACAGCTTCTTTGCATGTCTGATTAAACCAGCACTTATTAGATGATTTAATCGAAATTATTTTCGTGGGAATAAATATTTTCATTCCCGTTAAAATAATATTTTCCACCATTTCTGCCGCAGCATCGACATCATTGTCAAGAAATCAGAGTTTCCAATTGAAGTTTTTATAGAACTCGTTGAGCTCAGCCCAACGAGCCTTTTCATATAAAAGTATGGACCGCTTCGTGACTGGTTTTGAAGCAGTCGGAAGATTCGAATATGAAAATGATGCAGAAATCGTGCAGTGATCCGAGTTTCCAAGAGGTGCAAGAATATTAACTTCATACTTGTCAGGGTGTGAAGTTAGGAAGAGGTCAAGAGTGTTAGAAATTTGCACTTCAACACACGGAATGTGTGTTGGTTTATCTACCAATTGCACAAGGTGATTGTGTGCTGCAAAAATTTAAAAATAACTTACACCGGGTGGAGTTACAAAATATGTTCACTTAACTTTTTCACGTCGTTTTGGTGTATAACTGAAAAATGTAAATGTATGTTGCACTTTTTTGTTGATTTTTATCGTTGGTATACATTTGTATTGTATTTAACACAACTAGTTTGCCACAAAAACACGAAATTCGGTTGTTGGTCCTTTGTTGGATGTTGTTTACTATTGCCTCTATCTGGTATTATTGACCCCATGTCCAATGTTTACTTTCCACCGTACCTATGACGTTTAATTTATTGAGAGAATAAATGTATATATGTATGGATTAGTCTATGCATCCCACGGTAAATGAAAATTTGATATATCAGATGAATATGAAGAAAAATCGCCAAAAAAACCCTATCACATTATTTCAGTAAGTGACACATTTAAACAGATATCAGCAGCTTACAAATAAGCCTCTGATGATGAAATTCACAAACTTCGAATCGATCGTCTCATAATGTGAATTAAAATCCTACTTGTGCCTGCTGAAAATTTTATATTTAAAAAATATAACTTCCAACCTGAATTATACTTTAATATTTCTACAGGCAAAAATGTCATAAAGAGGAACTTCTCCAAAAAAAGTTCAAAAAGCGGAATTGAAATCCAAGGCGAGTGAGACATTGAAAAGCGTGATAATCCCGCCATATAGGCAGCGAGTGGCTTTGGTTATGTTTCTTTATCAGTTGGGACGGCAGCGTTACAAGTACTGTGAAAGCATCGTGGTGTAATTTGAGGATTTTTTAGTACTTGTTTCCTAAGTATTTGCATTCTATGTGTTCAGTAAACTGAAGCGATTATATTTCGGGGGATGAACCCCCTTCATTTTCACTTTTAGCTATAGCTATACTAATATAATTTTTGCAAGAGAACAATGTATTGTTTTTATTGTTGACAGTAAATATTCAATGAGAAGAATAGTGTTATCTAAAGTTACCTTTTGTTCAAAGAAACACACACGAGACTAGAACACTTGATGAACACTCGGCGTAGATTAGAATATATTCTGACTAAAATCAGTAATTTTTTTTCTCGGATGCTCTTTTTTAACATAGATTTCATAGTAACCATGTTTGTACTTTCTTTTTAGAGAACTGAAATCACAGTATGATGAACGGCATGAAGAATTTGGAGCTGATCATCCTGACCTACTACAAGGAATATACAGTTATCGTCCATCAATTTTTAATTTTACCCATGTAACAAGTAAGTGTTAGTTAATGCATTTAAAATTGGGTTTAAAACAATACTAATATTAATATTTATTATTTTTAGGGCAGCACAATAAGGACAAGCTAGAAAGCCAAATAAATACCAATTCTACACCTGGATTTGTGGAAAGAGTTTTACAGAATTTCGACATGGATTGTAAACAAGCAATTAGTTATGAAGAAATCAATAGCTGGTAAGAGTAAAAAGTATCTTTAGCGGTACTAATTAAATAACACTTATAATTTCAGTTTTAAAATTAAAGACAACAGTTTTTCTAACAATGATCACAGTAGTCATGAAGACACTCTTCCCGTGGTAAAGCAGTGTTTTCAATCTCGACATATAGTTACGGAGAACACCGAAAACATAAGTGAACAAAGTAATATGGAACATGATGCTGACCAAAGAAGACTACGAGTTGACTTTCCAAATGTTGTAAAAATGGATTGTCAAATTACAACTGTTATGAAACATTTGCCCCAAAAGGAAGGTACCACTGTCAGAGATTCTTCTACCGTGGCACACGTTATTCAGACTAACGTCGAAAAACTAGACACACAAACGTCGGCGACTGAATGTCATAAACCTCATCTTTTGGTACGTATAAACCGAATAAAGGTTGACCACGTGCGCCAAATGCAACAAAGTATTAAAGAATTTATACAGAAGTCACCAGAATTTTCAAAAAAGTTGGGCCTGAAAGTAATGGATGGCACATATTTGATGGAGGACACCCAGTCAAATAACAAAATCACTAATTCAATTACCAAAAGCAGCAACACATTTGACCACAAAGATGACACCGTATTAGATAATACATTCAATATAATGAAAGCGCAAGAAAAAGAAAATTTAAAGCGAAAGCATCCTGCGTCTGTTGATGACATTCCACCTGAGCAGTTATGTGAGTATAAAAATTGTTTCTATACTTATTATGCCTGTGGCACAATGGGTAGTGTGCGTTACTATTGTATATTATCTCTACTCTCGCCTCCTTACATTTCTTTCGACGACGGTCACCTCACTTAGTCGGGTCGGCACTGTCCAGTTATTAGCCGTGCAAAAGATTTTCAAAGAACCTTACGGAGCGTGTGTAAAACCATAGGTCCCATTCAGTTAGCTTAAGGACATGCATCCGCTAGAGATTTGAAGGTCTTAGCAGATGCTCCACTCGTACGTCGATTATCCCATTGTGTTCGTCCTCTAGAAGAAGCGAAAGAAGATAGATAGAGAAAAGAAAAATAGAAACATTCAGTGTCAGACAACAGAAAAAGGGAGAGAGTGGAGGGAGGGTATTTAGAGGGCAGTTATGGGATTCCAGAGAGAGGTGGGGTGATCATCCGTCCTTCTTATGCCACATCCAACGCAAACCCCTCATGAATGCTAGCAGATCCCCGTTGCCAATATTGGCAAGGGCATGCAGCCCTACTATTTAATTTCAAACGTATTTTTGAGCTAAATTTGCGCCTAAATCCCACTATGTTTGTTGGGTATCGTTATCCGCGTTTTTACAACGTTGAAGGAGATCTTTGGTATAGATTCTAACAATTAAGTCAAATCGTCTTAATTTCATTATATCTTCTCTTGGCTTCTCTTACTTACTAAAAAAGGACGACCTGTATCGTTAGGTAACCCCTCCTTGGATTGTACGATAAACTGAGTAAACCTACAACATTTCTACGAAAAGAAGGTAATTTATGCTTTCTGCAATAAAGCATTATTTTTATTATTTGAGAAAATTAACCCCTGTTAAAAACCCCGCCGTGTCATAAAACATCGCCTACGCAAACACTTTGGTCCTTCGAACCGGATCGTGCTACCAGTGTGGTTTAATCGAGTTTTTTGTTTCTGCCCAGGAAGAAGTTCATCGCATCAACACCACAGCAACGACCATCGGCATCTTCATCATCCAGCATATATATTACTAAATATACATAGTACATACATCCAAGGTACGCATAGTGCAGTAGCTTAGATAATGTGAACCCACGATAATTACATAATTTAAAAGTGCTCGTCGCACAACGCGCCGCGTATAGACAAGTTTGAAATTATTTATTCCAACTAGATTTTGTGGTAATTTTTGTTAAATTGTGTCGTTGTTTGCTTCAACAACGCAACATAAAAATTTCAGCCAAAACTCAAATATTATACAATTTCATTAGCAATAGAAATGTACATACATATATATTATTCATACATACATATATGTATATTATTCATACATACATATATATTATTCATCATCATACCAAAATTCAGAAAAGCAGCCAGCTGGCTTTTTGTTTCATACAAAAGCATGTTGATCGATTATGCATTGCTTTTAATGTTGTTCACAAGCTACTTCTGTTGCTAGAGAAACCAACAAGTACCAACGCAAAAGCAATTGCATTGCGTCAATGATTGTGGTTTTTTGTCGCTGCCGAAACTAAAAGCACACACAAGCTGATATGAAAAAGCAATATAACGGACATAAAAAAGCACATGAAATAGCAATCAAATGTTTTTTTATGAATTGTGATTTTTAGTCGATGTGGCATAAGTCAACGTATTGCTATTGTATTTATTTTCAGCATTTTAAACACTGACAACAACAAAACAAACCGAACAGCGGACAAAAGAGTCAAGTGTAAATTAAGTGTATTTATTGGAGCATTGTGAAGTGGTATTATATTTTTGTTTATTAAAAACGGTCCTGAGGCCGCGAATTCAACATTTGGTAATAAATTTAATTATTTTAAAGTTTTCGTCCGTCCCTTCACACAATCGTTGTTGTTGTTACCGCGAGAATAAGAAAATCACAGTTTTCAAGACATTCAGTTGAATATGGTATACATACTGTAATTTACTCTCTGCTTTGCCAAACAAATGAATAAACGAAGACAACACTCTCAGCCGAACCGTTACCAATCCAAATGAGAAAAGTCATAAGAGAAGTGTGCAAATCAACACAAAAATATAGTATTTTAGTGTACACTGCAATAGTGTACTCACTGTCATGTCAGATGAAATGTGTCCGTTTTTGTGTTATCGTGTTGTGTTGTTTGATTTATAGAGCATATAAAGTATGTACTTATATCTAAATAATAATAGGCATATTAAAATTAATTTTTCGCATTATACTTGTACAAAAAAAATACTAAAGTTAACAAAACTATAAATACATATTGGTAGCTATTATATTAAAAAAAATAAATAAATGGTTTCCCATTACATCCCATGAAGGGACTGGGGAGAACTTCTCACAATCTCTGAGCTTCCGATTACACCGATTCCGAACGGTAATTTGAGAAGCTTTTTCATGGCTAGATACTCGATAGTGTCACCGTCACTATGCGAGGTGACCGCTGCCGAAAGAAATTTTAAGGTGGTCAGAGCCGGGTTCTAACCCAGGATCTCATGTACAAGAGCCGCGCACACTAACCATTGCACCACCGACGGCCACTATTAGATACTCGATAGTGTCACCGTCACTATGCGAGGTGACCGCTGCCGAAAGAAATTTTAAGGTGGTCAGAGCCGGGTTCTAACCCAGGATCTCATGTACAAGAGCCGCGCACACTAACCATTGCACCACCGACGGCCACTATTATATTAATTAGGACTTAGTCTAGTACCACGATTGTAAAAGTGTCAGGGTCCACTAACATGCAAGCCTCAACCTGGTTACGAGTCCCGTTGGTTGAAATGCCAACCTTGGGAGTTTCCACGTTGAGTACCCTTATGTCAGTGTGGCAGTGTGGTCTGCAATTTTTGAAAATTGAATTCGGGAGTTTACGTACTGATCGAGTGAGTTGCTCAGTATGCCTTGCGTAAGCCGGGCTTGGAACTCGCCGGACGGGGGGGATCTTTCACTCATCGACACAACTACAGCCTGCCACTGAACACTAGAAAACATACCGAGTCTTTAAGTTCACACAAACGGATTCTTCGACATAAAATTTAAATAAACGGAGCCCGAAATTAATTTCGTAACAAAGAGAAAAAAAACAACACGGAAGAAAAACTAAAATGGATAATAACACTATTGATGACCTGTAAGAGAAAAAGTTATAATAAAGAAAAAGAAATTTCAAAATGTATGTATGTTTTGAATTGAAGAAGCAAAACGGTGACGCAGGATTTCATGCTTTACGCTTCAGCTGACTGGTGTTAATGTCTGCTCTGACCCACCCGCTCGAAACTCCTGCAATTTCGCCTTGACTTTGTACTTCTCAGAGACCCAAAATCGAAAGTTACCTGGATGACTTACATCTTATCCCACCCTTTACCTATCGGCATCTTTAGCCGAACATATTTACAACGCGAAGAAATTTTGGAACGTTATAATATTCAATTTATTATGGAAATGAATTTATCTTTACTTTACTGCCGCATACAAGTACGGAAAGTGCATCTTAAATTTTATAACACCTTTTTTTTAAAGTTAAAATTATAACATGAATCTGCTCTTCAGGGCGAAGCGCTTATTAAAAGTTGGCTAATTTCCAATCTTAGCCTTAAAATTATGCTATCCATTAGCCCTTAAAACTATTTGCTTAGTTCAAACAATTTAAATTCAAGAAATCTTAACAATTTAACGGGTCACTTAACCACTAATACATTTTGAGCTAGTATGGTATGCGTTCCACTGGTATTCTAAAATGTCTGGGGATCTTTGTCCTACCACTTGATGCCCAAATGGATCTTGACCGAAAACTCTATAATTTCGCTTTGTTTAGATCATTTCTCCGAAAATTCCCATAAGTCACGATTAGTGGTTACACAACTTCTGAAAATTTTCGATGAATTCAAGGGTTTCCCCGCGCGCTTCCGAAATCGTTTACACTTGTCCCTCGGACACCGCGAACTAGATTCCGAGACACTTCGCGAAACCACACAATTTGGAACACTTTTATCACTATTACATTTCTTAATTAATTTTAGATAATTTACAAGCTAAGGCCATTCATTCTTAACTTCTACTGTAATTTCGAAACTCATGCCAACATTATTTATCGTTCAAAAATATACACACTGAATTCACAGACTCATGTGTATGTATTATACACTTATTTATTTAATTTGCCTCGACTTGTCGGGCCGCGATTCACCAAGGCACTGGTCGTTTGTGGCCTAGGGCCTCTGTATCTTGGTGTTTCGCTACTTTATACAATCATTTTTAGCTTTTGGGTGATATTTTCGGCCGTCTGGGCGCGATTTTGTTGGATTTTTAGGCCATATTCGCCCCTCTGGGGCGGCTACTCAATATTCTGGAGGCCTTCGTCGATTCGGCTATTAACTCACGGTTTAAGAAGAAAAGGCAAACGGACCCTTTTCTCTGCTGCTGTGGCTTTTAGTGGTCTAAATGATGGTATCTATCGGGTACCTGCAGGAGTTATGACTATTTGCTGGCCCTGGCTATTGTTGAGGTCTGAAATTTCGATGGCTTTGGCAGCGATTTGCGGTGTTGTTAGCGGGTGGGTGATGAATGTAGCTGTGGCTTGTCAAATCCTATCGACGGGAACTTGCCAAAGATCTTATAAGGGTTCCGATGAAAACCGGTATAATTGCCCGGGCGCTGTATATTTTATCACTGCGTGGCTAGGCCGATTTGGTGGAAGGGTGGCCGACTTTAATGGCCCGGCAATTGCTCGATGGTAAATATCATCTGTAATTTGGTCAACAGGAAAAATTTTAACCTTTTGCTGGTTTTATAGCACTCGTTAACTTACCGATCGAGGCTATCAGGTCTAAGTGGATTATTGTACTTATGTCCCCGTGAAATTGTACGGGAGGTTACCCCTATCGCGGGTCTTCCTTAAGGGATGTTGGCTAATGAAAAGCTGTCGAAACCCAGTTTTCTCGCGGAAATTTCTGGGTGTAGAAACGCTGATGCAATTACTTTAATTTCCTCCTGCTGGCGTTTCACTTTCCTGATTAAACTTATGTAAAAAAGGTTTTCACTTCACTGGATCGGACTGTCGTCAAACACGTTCACAATTGTAATGAATTTGACATGACGAAATCAACGGTTGATACGTAGAAATCCACCAGAATTTCGTCATTGTAACGACGTTGATGGCGTGATGGCGTCCTGTTTGCATGTATTAAGTATTTTCCTCTCTTTTTTCCCTGTGTTGGGTGCAATTTATGGAAAAATACAGCTGGTCCAAACTGCGTAATAACCGATACCATGTCAATCAAGAATCCATAACGTAAATTACTTCAGGGATGGCAAAAATTGCCACAGATGATGAAGGATTGTGAATATTCAATGAATATTCTTTACCTAAGATTGCTCTAAGTACAAACAAAAAGCAGTTGTAGACGGGACACAGGGTACTTGGACCGTATGTCAGTGTGTAATGATGTAGACGAAAAATTGTTCTAACATAATGTTTTATTGATTTAACCTTATTTATACCTAATAAATGATGAATAATCATAATACTAACTTAATTGGTTCCGTATGACAAACACACGTACGGGTGTACTTTAACAGCCTATGGTATGTAGTTGTGCTGACTTAACAAATAGCCAAACCAAAGACCAACGTACGTTAATGAACTGAAGAATATTTTGTTTATGCTGACTTAGTATTTATGCATTTGCTAAAAATATTATGTGTTATAGTGAGTGTATGAATGAACTATAATGCAGCAGAAGGCAACAACCTGACCAAACGTTGATGTTGAAATGTGATTCTTTATTTGATTTGATCGATTATTGACATCTGCTGCTTACATTGCATTTGGAACCTTTAATGTTTAATTATATCTATGCTACATAATATAGCAGCGTAATAAAATTACATTTATGCTTTAAAATGTAGCTGCGTTACTGAACAGATAAGTTGGGGCAATAAATCGGGTATCGACCACCAGAGTGGTTGTTGTGATCATTGTGCCTTGCCGGCGTTACGGCGCCGCCACAAAAGAAACAATAACTTACATCGGTTTCTTTCATCATATAATACAATATTTTGTTTTTATTCTAATAGCCTGTTTCTCAATCTTGAACGAAAGCTTTCCTTCGTGTTCAAGACGAAAGAAATTTGATTTGGGTTTCACAATCTTGTCGTTTCAAGTCGAATGAAAACATAAAACTACTCAGTACAAATTTTGGTTTTTTTTTCACATTGACCAATACTCAGGGGATGCCCCCTATAAATGCCGTACATTGTATTGGACTTAGGAAGTAGGGATAGAGGTGGGAGGAAAAGGGTATAATGTTTGTTAATGTTTGATTTGAATCTCTCGATATTGAAAGAATTAGGGAATACACCCGCCGGAAGTTTATTCCACATACGAACTGTACGGCTAAAAAACGAATTCTCCCTGTACCTGTAACAAATGGATGTGAACTACTGGAAAAGCGCGTTGAGCGATTAAATACTCTAACCTCCGGAATAGAGGCGTGTATCTCATATGAACACTTACCGTGAAAATACCGATACAAAAGTGATACGCAACTCACGTTTCGACGATGCTCTAAGGAAGCAACAGAGTTGGTTACCCTGCTATCTCCTATAAGCATCATCGCTCTCCGTTGTACGCGGTCCAGAAGCTCCAATGTGGAACTAGGGGCACCAGCCCAAATATGAGAGTTGTAGTCCATTTTCGGCCTAATGTATGAAATGTATATATTGAGGAGATCAGATGAGGCGAAAAATTTCTTACACCGCTTTAAAAAGCCTAAGCACTTGAAAGCTTCTTTGGACACGTTAAATACGTGATCATTCCACCGAACATCACACTGTATTTTCATGCCAAGAACTTCAAGAGCATCTGATTCCTCAATGTCCACACCATTCATAGAAATAGGTGACAAGGACATGTCATTCGTGCGCTTGTGCGATAATATGCAGCACTGGGTCTTACACTCATTAAATTCGACCCGATTCGACCTACCCCACTCAGTTACCAGGCGAATGTCCTGGTTGAGTGAGTCATTCATCATCCGTCTCCTCTCATGCACCCTGGAAGGACTTGGCCGACTATCAAATGAATATGAATATTCTCTATTTCGAATGTGCTGTCACTTACGAACAAACATGGAGTCACTCGAACGAAAATTTCAACTTAGAGAAACCCATTTTGAGTCGAATGTGAGTGAGTGATGTTCTTTCGCTTAACTTTTCGTTCGAGATAGAGAAATAGGCTATAAGAATTTTGCATACGTAAGATCAGCTCGCATATATGACATCTACATGCAATTACCTATTTGCTTACTCATTGGTATGTGATATGAATTCAGTGGGTACAGTGAGTGCAGTACGGTATTTAATTTTGAAGAAGCAACACGAGGAGAGTTAATAAAATAAACACAAGCAGTGACGATTTCTTGATTTCAAAAACTAAGCAGAGTATAATTTTCAGCTTCGACTTTGGGATCAATCAGTTGTGTTGTTACTTGAGTGGAAACTACAGTAGTTCAGTGTACATCCTACATCCTCAGTACATACATACATCCTCAGTGTTTCGGTCCATAGAGTAATTCTGTAAAAGATAAATTTTGATTCATGTGACGTTACCTTTCATAAACTTCGTGGTGCGTATCATTCATTTATGAGCAACTGCTCTTTATTGATAATCATATTTTTATCGTACCTAATAATTATGCATGACCACAGATACTAAAAATGTGTGTGTACATTCGCGAGGTGTTGGGTTGCAGATGTTGGCCAGTGTATGAGAATGGAATGCAGTGGGACTGCGTCAGCACAATTATGTACTGCGCGTGTAGCGAGTACCGGTTCTATTAATGAATAGAGTCTGGTCAATACGGCGGCAGCATATCCTCATTCTGCTTCGGTTGCGAACCCGGTCATGGTGAATAGGCCCGACCATTCCCTACAGTCGAACTCTCCCCTTCCTTGTACGCCACGCAGGCGGACCTTTATGCCAAACAGATAGGTATTTCACCTGTCTCAAAATCACACGGTTTTGCTAGGAACCGCTTTGGTCAATATTATTCACCAAGGTATTACGTATCCTACCCGTGCCTTAATCGCCCCGCCTTTGAGGAGCCATTTATACCATCTCGTCTGAGTAACCAACTCTCCTTACAGTCCCATTCTACGAATGCCAGAATTCCTGGAGTTGACCAATCGGTATCGGTGACTTCGAAATGTTGCGCGATAAAAATTAGTACACCCCTTGAAGGTACCATATAATTGGAGACGTTGTCGGTAGTTCTACCGAATATTTCGGGCAATTTGCCGTAATTTTCGGTCCCCTTCGACCTATCGCTTCATTTACCAGGTCTGATTGGCGGACTTGAAATATTTCTTAAGCCGTCCAGTCGATTTATTGCTGGGCGCTGACGTGAACATAACAGTGTTGAAGGAACCCATCTCCTTAGTCGCGCAGAAGACGATATTCGGATGGAGGAGGAGCCAATCGGTAGAACTCTTGGTCAACTTTGGGAGCCGCAAAATATTCCCAAACGTGAATTACTTGCTCCGTCCAAACAATTTCCCGAGGAGACTTCTATAAGTACCACTCGTGAACATTCTGACGATCGATATATCGTTTCGCTGCCACACAATACCGAATTTGGGGTTTCCTATACAACACAGGAGAATATCGAACATGTTAAGTTGGAGGCTAATCCTGCCGATCGTAGCAGTCGGGGCGTGACTCCCGCTGGATCAGCGGATACTGATGTGGATTTTTGACCGGTTAGTAATCAATTTTCGGCCTTTTCTACATATAGGAACCTTTTTGACAGATTTTCTTCAGTCGGACTTTTTTATGTATCGCACCCTTAGAATCGGAGCCTACGGGCTTACGACGCCATGGCGCTTTCTGCTTTAGAGGGCCATATTCCGGTTGAATATGAGCTTCGTTGGGCAAACGTCCATTGGGACATAACAGTAACCTATAATCTCTTAATCCAATACTAGATTATGAAGATTATGCCTATAATCTTGACATGTGCTTGCAAGTTTCGCGGATGTTGGTGGAATTCTTCCACACTGCTAAAGTGCATGGTCTGAATTCGTGGCCACTTTGTTCCCTGCCAGAAGACTCCGGTGGCCTTGCTGCTCTTACTTCGGCTCATATTTTGATCGGGGTACAACTTGGTCGTCCGTCGGATCTGGTAAAGCGTTAAGTCGAATGAAAGCCCTGTCGCGACAAATTCGTATTGAATGGACAGACGAATATCGGAGTACTTAAAACGAGCGCTACCGCTGGAAGCCTCCACAGCGCAATATTTCAGAAGATTAGCGAGAGCAAACCCCTCCTACCGCTTGGAGTTTACGTCGCGTCGGAAGTTCCTATATAAGAGGTTCGTCAATTTGTTCACCTTATCGTTGATATCTGTCACCGTCACGCACGGAGTTCTTTCAACACCGATTGCCCTCCTGACAAGGTCAAGAAATGTATGCCAATTTGCCTTCTTCAGATTCCTTCAGAAAAACATATAGTTCTGTGAGTGTTCCCTAAATATGGTCTCATTAGAGGTAGGGGTTATGTCTATAACAGTGTCCCTTAATCTATTTTGGAAAGTAGCAACACCACCCACGTTACAGATTCTAAGCCCGGATCGAATAATAAAATCAAGAACAGACTCACCGCTACTGTTTATATCTTCACTGCCCCATTGTGTGTGGTGAGCGTTCGCGTCCATGCCCATAACAAGCCTACAGCAACAAGTTCGAACCAGATTTCGCCTCCATGTATACCGTTGCAATGCCTCCTGTACTGAAATTATAAGATGTGTTGTTATAGATGATACCTAGGCCTGCAGTGCCTAGCCCCTTAACCCTACCACACCTATCAACCCAGGGTTCTTGGACCAGGACAATATCAACCTGCTTGCTCGCGAGGGATAGAAGTACGTGAGTAGAGGCAGTCTCGTAGTGGTGCAGGTTTACCTGCATCACACGAAGCTTCCCCCCCTCACTTAAGCTCCTGAAAACTTGAGTGCCGGAACCGGGCATGTCCGAGACCCATTAACACCATACCCCCGCAAGCCCTCAATCTTGAATGACCCCACACCTAAAGCAATCCTAAGATCCGCACCACTGTCTTCCTCACCGGAAACGATGTACAGGACCTCCCATGATTGGGTATCCAACCCGTTTTGACTCCCAAAAAGCCCAATGATCCTATCAATCGTAAATGGTTGGGGGGGGGGGGAGTAATCTAAATTGTGACACCTGGACGCACAGGGATGGAGGATTGCGATACCACCGTTAACCTAGCTCCTGGCCAAAATTCCCCAAAGCCCTTGACTGCCTCCTTAAGAAATACTGCCGATTCCTTATTGAATCAGTCATTGACCTTGAAAAGTCCTTTCCTTTCCCTGCTCGTGATTAACCTGTCCACCGCCTTCTATTGAGCAGTCAGCCTTTCCTCTCAGATTCTGAGCGGATGCTTGAGATCTCCTGTAGGATGCCTTAACGTGCAAACTCCCGAGAACCCGGGAATCCCCTCCTACCTTCTCCTTCGGACATACGACTTAAAGCTGTTATCTGTTGGCTACCTACGTTATTTTTCGCCATCACTTTACCTTCAACGGAAGCGGTTGCTATTCGGTCCCGATCTTGGTGAAGAAAGGCCTTCGTGGCACTACAATTTCTCGTACCTTCGAATGCAGGATCGGTGCTTTGAAAGCACGTTCCTCTCCTTAACACAAAGAGAAACGGAATCGTCTTCCTGATTCCGCCTAATGGCAGCACACGCTCTGCATATCACCGATGTTTGTTGCACCGCCGGGTCGATATGATTTCATCCTGTTGTTGGACGATGTCGCCATGTATCCGCACGGGATCGGTCTCAAACGTCAGGTTCAAATAGATGTCAGAGGAATCATTTGTCAAGGTGTCAGTAGCTGTGTCAATTTCAGTTAGGGGAGTTTGGTTTTTATTAAAAGAGTAAATTTTGATTCCCACGAGTATGCCAGCAAAGAGAGGCGGCGTGAATGGACTAGGCAACAATTACTACCGACCCGTGCCCTGGCGTGGGAGGGAGCTGTTAGGAACCAACTTATTTTAAAACACTAGCTGGCCATCCAGGTCCACGGCATTGATACCAGCCACCTTGACCTTAAAAGTGTTTTTTTGCTTCAACGTTGGATATTATAATTGCGCCAAAGTCGCAAAATATGGCCATGTCGAGCAAGCTTCAACAGATAGACTACAGCGAGACTCTCCGCTTTCCCCGGAGTAAGCTGTCCTCCTTTTCCGTTCTTGTTGCCAGCTTGATGTTCGTCTCTCTTCGTCGTTCCTACGTTCCTATTCGCATTGCCCATTGTTGCACCCCTTACATCCAATTTCCTATACCACATTATGTTAATGTTAATTTTCTATTGCGTGTTTTGTGTTGGTGAAGATCTTGCTCAGTTTTCGTTGGATTTATGAGCGAAGACTGCGTTGTCTTGTGATATTATTGCTTTTAGTTGTTTAGTGTTGGTGAGATTGGGAATATACGGGATGCTGAAGTATTGTCTTGTGTTGCCAGATTGTTCCGTTGTTAATTGGGATTTTCCGTTTTCATTTGCATGTACTTTCCCGTCAATTAAGTTTTCAATTATAACGCATTTACACCGCCGTTAATCAAAGGGTATCAGGTAGAGTGTTCAAAAAACCGACATTTTCGAATAACCGGGTTTCGTTAACAAACAAAAACTGAAGAGAAACAGTTTTAACAAAATCTGAAGAGAATTCGACATGATTAGACTACTACTACGTTTATACGAGAGCTTAAGTACGTGCAAGTAAAACGTGCTTGTTTGACATATCGCGATATGATATCACATAATAAGCTCTCGTATAACGTAGTATATGGTAGATTAGATTGAATTGAACTGAATTGAATAATATTAAATTGAATTAATTGAATTGAATTAATTGAATGGAATTGAACTCAACTGAACTGAATTGAATTGGGTTGCATTGAATGGAATGAATTGAATTGAGCTGAATGGAATTGTATTTGGTTGAATTGAATCGAATTGAATTGAAATGAATTGAATTAAACTGAATTGAATTGAGCTGAATTGAATTTATTTGAATTGAAGCGAATTCAATTTGATTGAATTGAATTTAGTTAATTGAATCGAATTGAATTTCGTTGAATTGAAACGAATTGAATTGGATTGAATCAACTGAATTGAATTGAGCCGAATTAAATTTTGTTGAATTGAATTGAACTGAATTGAATTAAATTAAACTAAATTAAATTGAATTGGATAAAATAAATTTAAGCATTTGAAAATGCAACATATTGAAAAAACAGACAATGTACGAGTATTCGATCAAAAACGAGTTGATAAAAAGGCCGCAAAAGATAACCAGAATACAAAAGTATTTGCATTCGGCTTACAGCAGTGTTTACCTACACCGTCTCCGAGATGCTTAGTTAGTTGTTATAAGCGTAAATTGTGGACGTACAAGGTTGTACCACCTCGTAGGCAATTAAATACAATTAACAAACATTTTACTAAAATATGTTTTTATAGCGATTCCTGCAGTGGACAAAATAAAAACTCCCATGTGTCTTCAATGTTCATTACTTTTGTGCAAAATGTTCCGCATATTGACTTTATAGATCACAAGTTTTTAGAACCGGGGCATACACATATGGAGTGAAATTCGGATCATGCCTTAATTGAACTTAATAAGAAAGAATCTAATGGCGATTTCGATTCTGAGAAAAAATTAAACATTTTTTCTGCCCTTTGTGTTCGTTTGTGAATAAAGTAAATAAAGTGGCCGTCGGTGGTGCAATGGTAGTGTGCGCAGCTCTTGTGCATGAGGACGTGGGTTCGATCCCTACTCTGACCACCTTAAATTTCTTTCGACCTCGTTTAGTGACGGCGACACTATCGAGTATTTAGCCATGAACAAGCGTCTCAAAATACCGTTCGGAACCGGTGTAAAACTGTAGGTTCCAATCAGTGAGTGTAAAACTAGAACGCGCACAGCTCACTGGTTGTGAGAACCTCTCCCTAGTCCCCTCGTGGGATGTAACGGGAAACCATTTTTATTTTGTTTTTTGTGAATAAAGTGCAATCCCACTTTAAGGTTTTGTGTTCGTTTCTGAGAATTTTGCACTCAAAAAGTGCAAAAGTGCCCTCTCAGCGAGTCATGTGGGAGAATGTTGCCCGATAAAATGACAAATTTTCTGTAATTGTGTTTGTGTTATTTGTCCTCGCTAAGCTAATTTGTCTACCTTTTGTAGGGCCGCAAGGGTAATTTAAAGGGCTTCACTTAAATTCGCTGACATTCTCAAACAAAGTGTTAAGCGGGAATAACGACAAAAACCATTTCTATTGCTACCCTATCGACCAGTTTGTATGGCTCTATGAAATGTGGCCCCAGTGAAAATTACCCCAAACCCAAAATGAAAAATGACCCCAATATTTTGTACTACCTACAACAACAAAGTTTGGGCCTTTTACTTACGTGTTGTGGGTAGTACAAAATGTTGGGGTCATTTTTCATTTTGGGTTTGGGGTAATTTTTCACTGGGGCCACATTTCATGGAGCATACAGTTGTGAGAAATTGCAACATTTCTATGTTCGTTTCTCACCCTAAAAAAGGCACAACTTTAAAGGGGCGATGCCATCATTTTTTAAATGTCGCCTCATACAAGGGCAACATTATTTTTTAGAAACGAAATCACCATAATATTGACATTCAAATTTCGAGGGATTGGTATCAATTTGTGAGATCGGATCACTCAAAAAATGAACGTAGTTGAAATGAAAGCAAATAATTTTTTTAATTTCTCAGAATTATTAAAATCAAAGTTTATTTGGAGACGTTGCAACGAAAATGGAGAAAGATTCATTTGGAATAAAGTACGTTGGCTGCATTATACCAAAGATAATCATTACATTTTTGATAAAACCTGTTTAGGCATCGAAGAGCCATTTAAAATACTTAAAATTGGCAAAAGATTTTCCTTCTAACAGCAAAAGTGATTTACAAGTAATCAGTGCTATCCCTGCTATATCACTACAAAAAAAGGAAGATCTTCTTGATCTGAAACGCTTAATGATCCACAACTTCACACATTTTACGAAAATCTAAATGTCAAATTAACTGAACCTGACATCCATCCAGATTTAGTAGAAGTAGAGGAAGAAAATGAAACTGTATAGTTTTTTAACTATGTATTTATCTCTTTGTTTGTTCATGTGAACTGAATTTTATCAATACGTTCTCGATTGCATAATTTTTACATTTTAAAACTTTTAAGTTGACCTAATTTTTTAACTTTAAAATACAGTTTTTTTCATGGAGATACATATTTAGTGTGCACGTTAATTGACTGGATTACATAATTTTATATTTATAATCTAATTAACTGATAGTTTTCTGATTTTTTTTTTTAATTTTAACCATAACAATTTTGGAGCCTGCGATTTTGGTGTATACGTATACATCGCAAAACCCCCCTCCTTAAACAACTTCACCAATTCATAGTCTTCTAGACTTATGCCCTTATTATGGATTGACAACTAAACCGAAACTAGTTGTAATTTGAAGACTAGTTGTAATTTCGATAGTATGATTTACAACCAGTAACACAATTCGTTAGTTTTCAGTTGTGTTGTCATTTTGTAGCTATTATCAATCACAACGGTTGTCATTCACAGTTGTTGGATATTATATAAACTAACGAATGGTGTTACTGGTTGTAAATCATAATACCGAAATTACGACTAGTCGTCAAATTACAACTAGTTTCTGTCTAGTTGTCAATCCATAATAAGGGCATTAATGTTCGGACGTTCGTCATCGTCACAGTAAAATTTTCGTGCTTTAACACGGCTTTAATTTTCGTCTTTACAGCACGAATATTAATACTATATACGAACAGGTCGGGGATTTTCTTATACTTATTGCTACGGCTTCTCTTCTGGGTTGGTTTAACCGCAAGATATTTGGCGCCAGATGTCTTCATGGGGTCATCTTATTAGTTTTCGCCAGTTGGCTGGCCATGGCAGCCGAATTGAGCTGAATGGAATTGAATTTGGTTGAATTGAATCGAATTGAATTGAAATGAATTGAATTAAACTGAATTGAATTGAGCTGAATTGAATTTATTTGAATTGAAGCGAATTCAATTTGATTGAATTGAATTTAGTTAATTGAATCGAATTGAATTTCGTTGAATTGAAACGAATTGAATTGGATTGAATCAACTGAATTGAATTGAGCCGAATTAAATTTTGTTGAATTGAATTGAACTGAATTGAATTAAATTAAACTAAATTGAATTGGATAAACTAAATTTAAGCATTTGAAAATGCAACATATTGAAAAAACAGACAATGTACGAGTATTCGATCAAAAACGAGTTGATAAAAAGGCCGCAAAAGATAACCAGAATACAAAAGTATTTGCATTCGGCTTACAGCAGTGTTTACCTACACCGTCTCCGAGATGCTTAGTTAGTTGTTATAAGCGTAAATTGTGGACGTACAAGGTTGTACCACCTCGTAGGCAATTAAATACAATTAACAAACATTTTACTAAAATATGTTTTTATAGCGATTCCTGCAGTGGACAAAATAAAAACTCCCATGTGTCTTCAATGTTCATTACTTTTGTGCAAAATGTTCCGCATATTGACTTTATAGATCACAAGTTTTTAGAACCGGGGCATACACATATGGAGTGAAATTCGGATCATGCCTTAATTGAACTTAATAAGAAAGAATCTAATGGCGATTTCGATTCTGAGAAAAAATTAAACATTTTTTCTGCCCTTTGTGTTCGTTTGTGAATAAAGTAAATAAAGTGGCCGTCGGTGGTGCAATGGTAGTGTGCGCAGCTCTTGTGCATGAGGACGTGGGTTCGATCCCTACTCTGACCACCTTAAATTTCTTTCGACCTCGTTTAGTGACGGCGACACTATCGAGTATTTAGCCATGAACAAGCTTCTCACAATACCGTTCGGAACCGGTGTAAAACTGTAGGTTCCAATCAGTGAGTGTAAAACTAGAACGCGCACAGCTCACTGGTTGTGAGAACCTCTCCCTAGTCCCCTCGTGGGATGTAACGGGAAACCATTTTTATTTTGTTTTTTGTGAATAAAGTGCAATCCCACTTTAAGGTTTTGTGTTCGTTTCTGAGAATTTTGCACTCAAAAAGTGCAAAAGTGCCCTCTCAGCGAGTCATGTGGGAGAATGTTGCCCGATAAAATGACAAATTTTCTGTAATTGTGTTTGTGTTATTTGTCCTCGCTAAGCTAATTTGTCTACCTTTTGTAGGGCCGCAAGGGTAATTTAAAGGGCTTCACTTAAATTCGCTGACATTCTCAAACAAAGTGTTAAGCGGGAATAACGACAAAAACCATTTCTACTGCTACCCTATCGACCAGTTTGTATGGCTCTATGAAATGTGGCCCCAGTGAAAATTACCCCAAACCCAAAATGAAAAATGACCCCAATATTTTGTACTACCTACAACAACAAAGTTTGGGCCTTTTACTTACGTGTTGTGGGTAGTACAAAATGTTGGGGTCATTTTTCATTTTGGGTTTGGGGTAATTGTTCACTGGGGCCATATTTCATGGAGCCCGAGGTAATGAAGACATGCTAAAAAAAAGCATACAGTTGTGAGAAATTGCAACATTTCTATGTTCGTTTCTCACCATAAAAAAGGCACAACTTTAAAGGGGCGATGCCATCATTTTTTAAATGTCGCCTCATACAAGGGCAACATTATTTTTTAGAAACGAAATCACCATAATATTGACATTCAAATTTCGAGGGATTGGTATCAATTTGTGAGATCGGATCACTCAAAAAATGAACGTAGTTGAAATGAAAGCAAATAATTTTTTTAATTTCTCAGAATTATTAAAATCAAAGTTTATTTGGAGACGTTGCAACGAAAATGGAGAAAGATTCATTTGGAATAAAGTACGTTGGCTGCATTATACCAAAGATAATCATTACATTTTTGATAAAACCTGTTTAGGCATCGAAGAGCCATTTAAAATACTTAAAATTGGCAAAAGATTTTCCTTCTAACAGCAAAAGTGATTTACAAGTAATCAGTGCTATCCCTGCTATATCACTACAAAAAAAGGAAGATCTTCTTGATCTGAAACGCTTAATGATCCACAACTTCACACATTTTACGAAAATCTAAATGTCAAATTAACTGAACCTGACATCCATCCAGATTTAGTAGAAGTAGAGGAAGAAAATGAAACTGTATAGTTTTTTAACTATGTATTTATCTCTTTGTTTGTTCATGTGAACTGAATTTTATCAATACGTTCTCGATTGCATAATTTTTACATTTTAAAACTTTTAAGTTGACCTAATTTTTTAACTTTAAAATACAGTTTTTTTTCATGGAGATACATATTTAGTGTGCACGTTAATTGACTGGATTACATAATTTTATATTTATAATCTAATTAACTGATAGTTTTCTGATTTTTTTTTTAATTTTAACCATAACAATTTTGGAGCCTGCGATTTTGGTGTATACGTATACATCGCAAAACCCCCCTCCTTAAACAACTTCACCAATTCATAGTCTTCTAGACTTATGCCCTTATTATGGATTGACAACTAAACCGAAACTAGTTGTAATTTGAAGACTAGTTGTAATTTCGATAGTATGATTTACAACCAGTAACACAATTCGTTAGTTTTCAGTTGTGTTGTCATTTTGTAGCTATTATCAATCACAACGGTTGTCATTCACAGTTGTTGGATATTATATAAACTAACGAATGGTGTTACTGGTTGTAAATCATAATACCGAAATTACGACTAGTCGTCAAATTACAACTAGTTTCTGTCTAGTTGTCAATCCATAATAAGGGCATTAATGTTCGGACGTTCGTCATCGTCACAGTAAAATTTTCGTGCTTTAACACGGCTTTAATTTTCGTCTTTACAGCACGAATATTAATACTATATACGAACAGGTCGGGGATTTTCTTATACTTATTGCTACGGCTTCTCTTCTGGGTTGGTTTAACCGCAAGATATTTGGCGCCAGATGTCTTCATGGGGTCATCTTATTAGTTTTCGCCAGTTGGCTGGCCATGGCAGCCGCCATCTTCCGTCCCGGCGTTGCACGAGACCCAACTCCCTTCTCAAACTGCTCGGTGGCTTTTTGTTCGAGCAGCATTTCACTAAAGCTAGGTCCTCAATTGTTTTCATGGCCTTTTCAAAATCACCCGTTATTTTAGCATTTTCGTCTCGTAACTTCATAGCTTCATATCCCGCAACGTGCCCTTTGCATGGTCGGATAAATTCTTGCGCCGACTCATAAGGTTCTTTTACGTTTTCTAGCGAAGTTGAACTACTCAACAAATTTGTAGAATTCAGGACTTTGGTCTGCCTCCTTCTGTCCTTTTTACTGGTGATTGGAATGAATCCAGCACTCTCAGGCTCATACAGTTCGTTTCAGCACGAACAAATTTTTTGTTGGCGTTTTGCCGTCGGCAAATTACAAAAAACGTTCCAAAATTTGATCTCAAATTCTATCTTTAAAAATACCGAATTTATTTTCCGCTGTTTCACATTTAGTTAGTTTCACACAAACACTTTTTCACAATCAATCTGACTGAGCTGTGCGCGTCCAGTCATGTGTGTGTGTGTTTACTGTCGTTCAGTGGTTAATGGAGCCCAGCTGTTCTCATTCAGATGTTGGCTGCTGTCACTCTCAGCTGATCGTCGTGTGGTCATCAGAGGTGCATAAAACAGGCATAAAAAGGGGCATTTAACAAAAAAGAATTCTATATCTACCATATATAACTGTGTGATGTTGGATGGAAAAAAGTTTACGACTTCTATCCAACTATTTGTTATCCTTCAGACAAGCCGCAATGGCTTCGCGGGAATATGAATTAAGATGAAATGTAAGAAAATATTTTTTGTTCAATAAAGCTCAAAATCCTGAAAAAAAATTTAATTGAATTGAAATAAAATGAACTGAATTGAATGGAGTTGAATTGAAATGATATGAATTGAAATGAATTGTATTGAACTGAACTGAATTGAATTAGATTGGATTGGATTGAATAGAATTGAGCAAAATTTAATAGAATTGAGCTGAATTGAATTTAGTTAAATTGAATCAAATTAAATTGAATTGAACTGAACTGAATTGAAATGAATTGAACTGAGCTGAATTGGTTTGAATTGGATTGAACTGAATTGAATTTAATTGAATTGAATTGAAGTGAGTTGAGTTAAGTTGAATTGAATTGAGCGTTTAATTCAATTCAGTTCCACTCAATTCAATCAACTCGATCTCAAAATTTTACAGCTGTATTTAATTGTGTTAATAACGTTTAATTTCCAAATTAAAATGTAACTCATATTCCAATTGGCAATGCGTGTTTAATATATAATTTTGAAGTTTAATTCATACTCACGTAAATTTTATTTTCATGAAATCCTATAAAGTGTAAAAACTTAATTTATATACTAATTTAAATTATTTAATTGTTATTCAGGTTATAAAATTGGTTTCAAATAAAAAAAATTTGAAATATTAACTAGATCTTATTCAAGCTATAAAATTATATGTTAAAATAGTATATCGTGCTACTTAATTCAAAAAATTGCATTAATATTTGATAATTATGTATATCGTTCTTTGTTTAATTATTAAATTTTTGTATAGATATTTATCGTAAATTGAGTAAAACCCGGTTAACCCACGTCAAATAACCGGTTAATTCGAGAATTAAGTTTTATAAAGAACCAGCACACGGCTAATTGCACTAGCCCCGGTAAATCAGTTTCGCCAGTTTTTCGGTTTCGGTTTTGAACACTCTAGTATCAGGGTAATCAATCGTTGCTTCTAAGAATTCGTCGTATCTTTTTGATGTTGTTCGGTTTGAATTTTTCATCACTTATATCTATGGTTTTATCGACGACTAATTGTTTTTTTAAATTCTAATTTCTTTTTAAATTCTTCTGAAACCTATTTCTGCAACACATTATTCTTTGATGGGCTCTTTTTAAATAAGTTTACTATTTTTCTAGTTTGATTTAGAATCTTTATAGTCAGCATTCATGACTAGTAAATTGGTATTAGAATTTAAAAGATCAGCATCGAAAAAATTGTCTTCATCCATAGAATCTTCTAGTTCGTTGTATGTTACATCTTCTGTTGCTTTAGTGCAGTGTTAACCAACCCATAGCCTCGCGAGGCAGACAATAATCGTATTATTCACATGTACACAACAACTATGTTTGATTGGGTGTTGTGCACAATTCCAGCGGCGGAAGTCATGACCTGGAAGGCCTGAAATCATGACCTCCTTTCTTTTTAACATTGCGTGAGATTGGGAGTCAAGGCCTTCCTTGCCCATTGCTTAAAGAAGGCCTTAGAAGGCATGCAAAGAGGAAGGCCTTATAAGGCATTTATTTTAATTTAATTTACTTTACCTTAATGTTAAACAAAACTAAAATTAAAATAATTTATTTTATCACAAAATCATTATCCACTTATACATATTTATTTCAACTTCAAATTGAAATTTTGAATTTGAAAATTTTAAAAATACCCTGAAAAATATTAAATAAACAACATAATTTTAAAATTTGTATAACATTTTCCAATTAAATTACGGTTAAAAAGAATCGTAATAGAAGTTTCTCAAAATTGTAAAAATCTTCTTCTTGGTTATATTTGATGCAGGCCTTATTTCCGCATGTCTTATTTGTGGAAGGCCTTGCAACTTCCGCCGCTGGGATTCGACAGCGATATCGCTTCTTTTTGCGACCGCACACAAGCACATAATATGTTTCTGTGCGTGCGTTCGGTTTTGCCTACCACTGCTTTAGTGTATAAAACATCAACGACAGCCAAATGGATTCCGTGACTGAGGCAAAAAAAAATGTTCAGTTTTCCAAATTTTCCATGACTTTGGGTCATCAGTAGTAGTTGCAACAACATCTAGTGGCAGATTTACTCCTAATTCTTGTAATTTGTTGTCCAAATCATTTATAATTTCTAGAGCTCCACATTTGCCGGGCATGTACAGTAGTATGGGTCGGTCCCCATACAAAAAAAAAAAGTTTTATTGTGCTACGCTGTTGTTTGGTATCCTAACGAAACGCATACCGTTGTTCATGTTTTGTCAATGGCTCCATTTTTCCCTTTGGGCACTTTTGACTCCGAAGTCAATTTTGACTGTTGTTGGCTTTCTGTATTTCGTTTCCTATATGCACATTATGCCTATTTCTCGTAACGTCTGCGAAGACTTCTAAAAACTATGAAACTTTTGCATTTACAGCATTTAATTTTATTCACAAGCAACAAAGTTATGGAGGTTTTAAAAAAAGTACGTCACCCTACACCACACATCATTTACTGTTTTGTGCTGTGTTGTCATTTGGCGTCGTTGGAAACAAAACGCACATCGTTGTTCATGTTTCATCAAACGGTACTTTTCTCCCTTCGCATCATAGAGTAATACAGAAATATACAGAACCATATTGTAGTTCTCGTTTTATCAAACAGTACTTTTCTCCCTTCGCACACTTTCGACTGGAGAAATTAGTTCAGTAAAAACTTGTAAGTTGTCTATGATTATACTCTCAATATAATGTCTTTCTTGGTCTTTCGTATTAATTAGTATTAAAATCGCGGCCAGTTTACTGTTATAAAAAATTAAAATTTATTTGTGGTAAAAAGTGTAAAAAAAGAATCGAATTTCGAAATCGGGTTAAAACTGATATTCGAGGCGTGTGATATAGACAAAACAAAATTACCTACAATTCGCCAAGTGGTTGAATATTTTTATTATTTGAAGAAAAATAGTGCTAAGAAGAATGGAATTTTATCATCTTACATACAAGATGTTATTGAAGTGCTATGTGAATTATGGAAAAATTCATGCATTTCAACAGTTGGAAAAACAACTATTAGAAAATTGTTAATGCGTTTTCTGGATCAGCGATATCAAATAATTAAATATCCACATAAATATGTAGAAAGTGAATGGAATCAATTATTCAAAATTACATAATGCAAGTGCAGTATTGAATTTAATAAAGATTGCAGATGTCCCGATAATAAAAAGATTCCCCTAACTGTAAAACATTTTTTAATTGATCAGTGTGGTTCGAGGATTTTAACTTTGCACCAGATCCAAGCAGATTACGAAGATATAGATATGCTTGACTTGAGCTCAAGTGCTACTCCATTTCAGGCATATTTTGATTCATGTGAATATGTTCCCAGTTCAAATAACAACATATCTCCTATGGAAGAGCAATTAAAGGTATCAGACATATCATTACAGAATTATGCACTGGCATTGGATCGCACTGGTACTTCCGATCGTTTTGGATCTTTACTTGGCACAACATTGATCAAGGATATCAAGTTATCGATATGCCAAAAAGCTAGAAAGGATTCAGAGGATGTTTCTAAGGAATTATTGGCTTACCTTGACATTATCGACATAATTATCGGAAAGATCTAAATTTATAAGAGAGACCAGAGACGCAGCATCCACCGATGCCGTCTTGAAATGCAAATCCTATGACGGGAAAAAAGACAAACTTTAAAAAAGCAAATGGTTGGACATCAAGTGCATCTGAGTAAAAAAACAAGAGCACATAACAATAGTGAAAGAGCCTGGGTCCACATTCGTCGGATATGCAACACCAGTCAATGGTACAGGGGTAGAAATTCAAAAAGCCATAGTTAACTTCCTAAATTCGGAAGGATATTCTCTAAATTATTTAGTTGCTGTAAGTTGCGATGGAACTGCCGTAAACACGGGTCACAAACAGGAGTTAACGCGTGCATGGAGAAATACTTGCAGCTCCAATTGCAGTGGAATGTCTGTCTATTTCATTTCAACGAGCTTCCACTAAAAGCGCTGTTAACCAAATTCTGCGGTAAACAAGTAGGACCAGGCATTTGGCCTTTTGTTTCTTGGATCTGAGCTTCTGGCATGTAACCAATATCCGGTAAGTTTGAGAAAATTGTCAGTCCTATTTCTTCGTAGAGCTTTTATTTGCAAAACAAAGTTTGCAGCAGCCGGTTTCTATTAACAAAATGTTAATTTGTCTTCGTCGTATTATTGTCATTAATTATTTTCAGGTCTCAAGTAGCTTTAAGCCAATTCGTGTGGGGCATATGTCGGACAATATAGATAACTGGAACATCCTTAGCGATCAATGCTACATATTTCGCATGGTTGTTGCTGTTAACGATGGTTTATGCGATGCAGGATTAGCTAGCCAAGATGGTTAACAACGGCCAACGGCTTTACGTTTCCAAGACGCATCCAACAGCAATTTTGAAGAATTTAGCAGAGTTTGTAGTAAAAGTTTATGCACCTTTCTGGTTTCTTATCAAGAGCCAACAGCAATCAATACATGGAAGTCGACATGTTTTTAAATATGTATATAGTTTGGATCCTGCAGTTACCAGTGAATATCCAATTGATAATTCGTCCTACCATTGAATATAATAGTTACTATTTGCATCCGGAGAACATTCTTCGTCCTATGATTACTGACTCTGACCAAACGATACGATTCCAAGGCTATGAAGCTATATGAGCAGCTCGGAGAGAATCATCTGTAAAAGTACGAGACTTCAATGTACCAAAAAATCAAATCAATTGGGATAATCTGCAAATAACCGAGCCGCCATGTCTACATTTCTATACGGATGAGCAATGAGCTGGATATCAATATTCATCTGATGAAGTTATTGAAATACCTGGTAATAACATACTAAAAAATAAACAAGTGTATATTTAAATAATTGTATAGATTTTCTGAGCCATACTCAAAATACAGAACGTTTTGTGCGGACTGTTAATGAATCCGCAAGCACAGTTATAGACGAAAAACGATTGGGATACATATTTTCCAAAATAAGAAGTCGCGAGCGTTATTGCAAACTAGATTCGCGCCAGGATTTAATTTAATTTCATATAATCAAAAAATTAACATTCACGTTCTACGTATTTATGTGGATATTTACTTATTTGCTATAGTTTATTCATTAACAATTTTCTAATTGAATTCTTGTATTTTTCCTTCATTCACCTACCACTTGAACTACTATCTTTATGTAAGATGATGAAACTCCATTCTTTTTACCATTATTTTTCTTCAAATATAAAAAAATATTTCACCACTTGCCGATTTGTGTAGGTAATTTTGTTCTGTCTATATTTCACGCCTGTAGCATAATTTTAAACCAGTATTTACAAAATATAGTGGGTGTTAATCCGTGGGATTGCGTGTGGCGCGTGTTAGTAGGGAGACACAAGAAAACGACTTCAATTGGAACTAGACGATTTGCAATTTGAGTATATTTTACAATTTTAAATCGCTTGTAACTATTGTTTATAAACCAAAATGAGTACTTCCAAGGCACATATTTCACAAATTTTAAAGCCCTTTCCTACTGTTTCAAAAAAATGCTATATTAGGGTGGTAGAAAACGAGATGGCATAGGATACTAATCGAATTTCACGTCGGAGTCAAAAATGATGTATGCACGAAATGTAGTCCTTGTCAAAACCTGAACAACGGTATGCTTCTTTTTCCAATCGTACTTTAAATCGCAACACAGGATATAAAAAACTAAAAAGGCGGTATTTAGGGTGCACAGAAAAATTTTTTTGTGGTTCCCAAATTGTCCAGTTAATCTTTAAATCTAGGGGGTGACTGACCCAACTTTTTTTTCGACCCACACAGCATGCCTTAATTTTTAAAATCGGTCCCAAAGATGCATTCGTTTTTAAACCTGACCATTCATCAAGTGCAAGAGAAAATTTGAAATTTTCTTTAATTTGGACACTTATTTGTGTCTTTAGTTCCTCTTTTACATATTCATTCTTTTGTAAAATCAGGGTTTCTATTGACTGTTGGTAGCGACATACCTCTGGTAGAAAATGATTTTCGTATAAACTCACTATTGGTTATAGATTCAATCCATCAACAGCAGCTAATTTCGCAACCATATCTTCAACCTTGTTGCAATTGAAGAAATCGCCGATAGGAGTCTGTGATTTTGAAACTTTATTCATTGGCTCAATGGATTGGACTTCTTGTGATTCGTCAGGTAGTTTGTGAATGTATTTTAGATGTCTTAGCAACCCGCTAGTGCTAATCCCTTTGCATGAAAGAATTTTCGGACAAAATGAACGGGCTGCTATTTCTGCATTATTTTTTGTAAAATACTTCCAAACGGACAAGTTATCCACACAAAACAACACAATAGTTAAATTAAATTGATACATTTGAAAATAAATATATTACCTGAACAAAATAAACTGTTTCAATTACTACAGGAAACAAAGCAGCTTGGCAGCAAATCCGTCCTTAGTATTTCAATCGTTGATAGAGCTGATCCCGATGGTAAGATCAGTCGTAAAGTCTGGCTGCAGGTTGAGAGAAGGATGATGGATGCAATGCTGGACGTTAGCAGGAGTATCGGTGATATAAGCTTCTGTGGTGTCGATTGGCTGAGAGGAGTCGCTAAACTAGAAACTTTGACCATTTTATACGGGGCCTAAGCGATTTTTAGCGACTATTCATACAAACTGGTTGATAATATACCAAAACATTTGGTATATTTTTGATATTCCCGCTAAAATAATGTTGTGACCACTTCGTTTGAAAATTTAATCGATTTTAACTGAAGCCGCTTAACATAGAAGGTAGAAAAATTAGCTTAGCGGGCACAAAGAACACATGCCAAGTAACAGAACTTCAGCCATTTCATCGGGCAACATTCTCCCACAAAACTCACCGAGAGGGCAGAAAATGTAAAATTTTTGAATTGTTGTGTGCAACATTCTCAGAAACGAACACAAAAATGTTGAATTTTTACTCAGAAACGAAATCGCGATTAGTTTGCCCTTACATCACATGATATGGGATAAGGGAGAGTTTCTCACAAACAGTGAGCTATGAACTTTCTATTTTTTAACTAACTGATCAGGGTTCACCGTTTTACAATTAGTCCGCCAGTTTATACGTTGACAACATTTTCCATGGCTAATTACAAGATAGTGTCACTGTAGCTAAGCGAGGTGGTCGTCGCCTAAAGCGAGGATTGAACCCATGTTCTCATAAACAAGAGTAGCACACACTAACAATTGCACTGCCGATGATAAAATAGGTAAAAATTAGTTGAATGTGTCTCTAATTTCAATTCTCAAAACTGTGCTATCGAGTTAACATGTCTGTTAGTGACATAAAAAGGTACATACATTATATAAATACAAATTGATTTTTAATCGATCGGACCATTACACAGTGATGGATATTCGTTTGAGGGCATATGATTTTTTTTAAGATTTAACTAGGAAAACACTTGTTTTGATATATTTGTTTAAACAAAATATTTACAGCTGGCGTAACTTTTGGAAAAACGTTGCATTTACATTTTCTGCATTGTCTACTACGCTAACAATACAAACGTTTTTAAGACGGTCATCGTTCAAAAATTTAACGGTTTTTTTAAATCATCAATTTCAGCTTTCAAATTTTTGTTTTCCTTTTGAACTATTACAAGTTTTTTGTTGTTCTCAGCAATACCCTTCATAATATCATCGAACTGCTGTGACATAAACGTCATTGATTGCTGCAGAGTATCCAGCTGATCAAGTTTGTTTAGCCTTGTTTTGATCGACAGTAATTCATTTCTTAGGCTTCCATCACTTTCGTCGCACAAGTGACAAACATATTCCTCACTGTCATTCTGCATAAAATGTATATGCGCAATAGTTTTTGATAACTGTTTATGTATTTGTGCGATTGCAGCAAATCGGTATCCATTATTGCAGTTAATGTTACTTGACGAACTTCTCACTCAAGAATATCATTTGATGGTGAACATATATTGGTTGGCCACATCGCTTCATCTACTCGCAAAAAGGAAGGACCCTTGCACCAAAATTCAGTGTTTGTGAGTGCGTCTACCGTAGAGCCCACAGAGTAATGGACGTATACAGACGCCCACTCTCTCAGTAAATTGATGACATTTGGTGCGTTGCAGATGGCCGGTTGGATGTTGGAAATTATTGCTTTAATAATACCAGATGGAGGCAATGGCTCAAACCATCCAACAATAAATCAGCAACGGCATTTCGATTTGTGCGTTAAAGTTTTTGTGTAAATGCACCACAAATAAAGGGGGTTTCAAAGTTTTTTTTTAAATAAAACAAAACCGGTTTTAGATAACGAAATTCTTTATTCCTGTGAAAGTACGTTCGATGCCATTATGTATGGAACTCGATTTCTTTTGCATGGTCACCACGGGCACGTTCGATATTCGTACGAAGTTCATCAATCGTCGCTGGCTTGTTGGCATAGACCATAGGCTTGACGTAGCCCCACAGGAAATAATCTAACGGCGTCAAATCGCACGACCGAGGCGGCCAATCGACTGGGCCATAACACGTTCACCAAACTTGGTTTCCAATAAATTGATTGTGGCATTCGCTGTGTGGCTTGTGGCGCCGTTCTGCTGGAACCACATATCCTCCAAGTCCATATTATCCAATGGGGGCCAAAAATATTCGGTTATCATTGAACGGTACCGATTCGCATTCACAGTAATGTGCCGGTCTGGATCATCACGGAAGAAGTACGGCCCAATGACGCCGCCGTAATTTTTTCGGGATGCAATGATGACTCATGGATTACGTGTGGATTGCTGTCTGACCAATAACGCATATTTTGCTTATTGACGAAGCCATTCAGCCAGAAATGAGCCGACCATAAATTGGACGTAGCGCTCTTAATGTTGAGGCCACTGACTCCAAATTTCGGTAGTAAATTTTAATAATTTCGACTCGTTGTTGGCTCGTATATCTTTCCATAATGAAATGGCAAACCTTACTGAAGAGAAATGTCAAAAGAGCTGGAAAAAATATGGCGTCGTTTGCTGTCCCTATCGATTTACTTTTGTAGCGTCTCTGTTGAAAAACCCTTTATATACTAATAATAAAATATATCAAAAACATTCCAAAATACGTTTAAATTTCAGTTTTTCATCAAAACGACATTACAATTTTAAATCAACAATTGTTGTAATTCCACCTGGTTTTTACGCCAATTTACGTCAAATAACTCTCTATCGCATCGACCGCACCACGAAATTGTGAAAGGAAATGTCAGATGGGATCTATACGTCATTACTCTATGGTAGATCCTCTTCACAAAAGATCAGCTGGGTTTTTGCCTGTTGGTACATATCGCCACGTACCATCTTTTGTAAGCTCCGAAATTTTAACGACTCGGTTTGATACAAATGTTGGCCATCGACTTGGAGACACTGCTATCCATGCTAATGTCTCGGTTGAGTCCGACCAGCATTCTATTCGCTGGGGAATCTGAGGAAACGTCCTTCGAGTTGTCTCTAGTAGTTGTACACACAAAAGTGCCGTGCACAATTCCAGCCTAGGAAGGGAAATGTTTTGTGTAGGATTGGCGCAAATAAATGACGATGCTGGATTCGGCGCAAATAAGTGGCGATGCTGCCCCATTATCACCAGTAGATACAGCATAGATGCAAGCACCATAGGCACCATATTAGTAGTACCGTTGAACCATACGAACCTTTCGATTTTCAGCGAACATAGTTTCTTCAGCTGGTCACGGATATGGCCGAAGTCTTCAATGCCCTCCTGGGGCACACTTTCATCCCAATGAAGTTTAAGTTCCCACTAACTTTGATACAATATCTTTGCCCTAACTATGATCGGATTGATAAGCCCTAATGGATCATAGAAGGCTGCTGTGTGCGATAGTATACTCCGCATCGTTACTCTGCGTTTGTCGTTTGGTGGTGCGTAGGCAAAACTGAAACAGTCATCCATTGGAGTCCCTTTAAGTCCAAGAGTTTTAACGTATTGCATGTCATCAAGTTGAACTATTTCTTCTTTGTCCTCGTTTGGAACACCTTCCAGTATTGACTCGAAATTTGTGGCGAATTTACGAATGGGAAACCCTCCACAACTTAGGAGTTCTGTAACTTGGTTTTTAATTTCGATGGTTCCTTCGACCGTATCGCTACCAGTCGTAAGATTATCCACGTAAAAGTCCTTCAACACTACTCTGGATCCGATTGTGTATAATTTAGCATGATCTTGAGCAGTTTGTTGCAAGCATTTTACAGCCAAGTATGGAGCACTGCTGGTGCCGTATGTCAAAGTTTCAAGTTTGTATGTGGTTCTGTAGTACCCTTTCTCCAGAGTATGCATTGCCATTTCGTATCATTTTTGTCGACCCGTACTTGGCGGTACATCTTAGCTATGTCAGCTACTATCACGTACTTATCGTACTTATGGCAGCACGGGTCCAACAGAGAGAACATCATTTAAAGATTTTCCACTGCTGGTGGAACAGGACGCATCAAAGACTACTCTTAATCGAGTTGTGGTATTGTCAGGCTCGACCACACAATGATGAGCAATGAAATTGGGTGGTGTAAACGGCAAAGATTAGAGTACAAGGTTATCGCTAACCAGGCCGCGATAAACGGCGGTGTAAATGCGTTATTACGTGGTTAATGTGGTTATTCACACGTGACCACTTTTCGAGCATTACAGGGTAATTGTGGTCTTAATAATCGACCTCATTTCTCACTCGGTGGTTACGTCAACAAGCAAAGTTTGTCGCATATGGGGCTCGGAGAACCAATAAGTCATTGTGGAAAAACTATTGCATCCAGAAAAAGTTACTGTTTGGGGCGCATTATGGTGAGGTGTCACTAGGCCGTATTTTTCGAAAATGACGCTGGAAGAACCGTTACCTCAATTCAGAATTGAAGATTATGAACTGAACGAAATGTGGTTTCTACAAGGCGGTGCCACGAGGCACACACGACCGAGTTTGGTTTTATTGCGTGAGAAGTTTCCAGAACTCGTAATTTCACGTTTTGGCGACGTCAATTGACCGCCGAGATCATGCGATTTGACGCCGTTACACTTTTTTGTCGGTTTTACGCCAAACACCATATCTACTCGGATAATCCCCTAACGTTGGATCATTTGAAAACCAACATTCGTCAAGTTATGACCGAGATACCGCCCGAAACGTGTGAAAACGTGGTCAAAAATTACTTCAAAAGGATCGCCTGCTGAAACCAATCCAGAGGCGGTCATTTAAATGACTTTGTATTTCATACATAATGACAAGTCCAAGCATTGTAATGAAATTAAAGTTTCATCGATACTTTAACTTTACTTTTGAAACCGAAAGTGGATAATCCCCAATTTTTGAAGCAATGGCACAACAGAGAAGGAGGAGTTATGGCATGGGGTGCCAATTCCGGCTACGGCAACATCGATTTGGTGAATCGATGAATGGAGAACAAGAGTTTAAATAATATGACGGGAACGGGAATAAGCGTTGTATAAGAGCAGCAACGAATATTCAGGAACATTAAGACAAATAGGACCTGGAGCAGGGCATGTAAGAACAGGCGCGAAATATCGGTATCGTCAATATAGAAATAGGAACAGCTGCAGGAGCATAAGAACAAGGATCAGGAAGAAGAGATAAAACAATGTAATGGCAGGAACGAGAACCAGAGTTGTGGAGCAGTACAACAGGAGCGAATTTCAGGAATATCTGGAACAAGACGTATAATACTCGTAATCAGGTGCAGGAATATCAGGACCAACAAGTAGGAGAAACAGGAACATGAATACAGTAATACTGGATCTGTACAGGAATACAGGAGATATTGGCAACCATGGCTAATTAATTTTACGTAAGATTAAATGTTGTCTAATATTATTTAATGAATCAGTTACACGTAAAGCGTTATATCATTAGTTATAAATGAGGCAAACACGTCGAAAGGGAGTATAGTCGTAACGGGCTGCCGGTAAATTTATGGGATAAAAGTATCCAGTTGTCCTACGGGAAACATTAAAATTTATTTGACTTAAGAGAAACATTGAGTCTATATATTCCCTAATTAGTTTTATGGGAAACATTGCATTTAACATATGCCTATGTCTTTCAAGTGTTGGGGGAGCGATAATCATTAACCGATTTGTATATGGTGGCAAATTCTCAAGGTTCCAATCGAGATCACGTAACGCAGAGAGGAGTAATTGTTTTGGATTGATTCAATGCGGTAAATGTAACATTAGTTATACGGACTCCAGAAAACACACACATACTTTAAGACCGACCAAACAAGATACACAAATAGACGTTTGGTGAGGTACGAGTCATCGAATTTTTTGGCCCATCTCTTAATAAAACCTAGCAGCCATCTAGTTTTATAAAGCATGAATTAATATGAAGATCAAAACGTAATCTCTGATCGAGAAGAGCTCTTAAATCCGAAAAAGAATACAACTTTTTACAATTGATGAGAACTAATATAGTAATCAAAATTCAATCCTAGCACTATGACGGTTTTTTGCACTTGGATAAATTCAGGGACATCCTGAAAACAAATTGAATCATCTGTAACCTTAACGCGTGTAAATAATTTTATATTGGATTAAATTAAAATATTGGAAGATTTTACTATATGTGGAAGTTCGTTTAAATATAAGACAACAATTAGGAGGGCTATGTGACTACCTTGGGGGAACTCCAGGAGCTCCTATAATATAAGATGATAGTTCATCCTTAAACCCAACATTTTGAGTTCGGCCAATGAGGTATGATGAGAATAGTTTAGGTGAAAGCCAATAACATTAAGTTTCCGTAGAAACAACTCATGGATAACAGTGTCATACGCTTTGCTGAAATCAGCGTGAAATACATCCACTTGACACTTATCACGAAAAGCGGCGAATACGTAAGATGCCAACTTCAACAAGTTGGTTATGCATGATCGACCCTTAGTAAATCCATGTTGATGTACTACGGTACTAATATTATAAGGATAATTTGGCGGAGACGTCGATTTAGAGTGTTTATTATGCGTGTTTATTAGGCGAACATATAAGCAAGTAATATTAGCTTCGATCGAAAACTCTGAACCATTAAAAGTCATTCTTACCGGAAATCCTACAACTTTACGCTTAGAGTTCACGAATCCAAAGAAGCGTTTCGGGTCCTTCATTAATGTTCCCTTCATTTTCGAAATATAAGATGAATAGCATTTTCGATTCAAGATCTTAAATTAATTCCTATTCTATAATTTATTCCTTTTCCTATACTGCATACAATTAGGAATACCGTCAGTCCTTAAAGAGTTCGTCGGTTTGAACAACAACTAGTTCTCACGAATCCCCATGTAGTCAAAACAGGGGATACCAGACAGGTCTAGTGAACGGATGAAAGAAGGATTCTCAAAATTATCTGGTATCTTACTATTAGAGAACACAGTAAACCTCTGCAATGAATGTCTTGAATGACATATCAAGACATTCACTTTAAAAGCCAATGCGACAAATACTACATTCACTGCTAACAAAACAAACTAGTTTTTATGAGATCATTCATTTCGAAACAAAATGCAAAACATCAAACATTCAAGCACATCAAAACAATTTGAAGCAAAACAAAAGTAATACTTATCAGAGAACTCTCAAATGAGTACTGACTGTCGTTTCAAATGTAAAAAAAACTCGGCTTGTGTGAATAGAGTGGTTGCGTACATACATATTAACTAACTTCACTGAAAAAATTATCACACACCTTTGTTGAAAGCTGATAAGTTACTGAGTTGAATTTCTTTCACACTCTCTTATAATTTCTATCATTGTTCGTGTTGTGTACGACGAAGTGCCGATTCAAATGTTTTGGTGTACTCCATGTATTCTTGTACAGGGTGGAGCGCGGTAATTGGCTTTTTTGCACTGCAGGCTGTGGCGGCATTGTTGGTCGAAGAGAGTGGAGAGTGTGTGTGGCTTATAGTGGCTGACGGGAGATTTGTATTCGTCTGCCTTTCAGTTACCATCATGCATTGGACTCGTGAGGAGAGGTCATTTTGTTTTGAAGCGTATTTTTCAAATGCGCACTCGATCATTGCAGTGCAGCGCGCTTTTCGTTTACGATTCGCTGTTCCCCACGGGTGTGTAAACAAAGAAAAATTTGCGGTACTGGAGTAAAACAAATCCCAGAGAACTTCACCAGAGACCTCTGCATTCGGACCGCGTCACTGTGTGGTGCGCCATATCACGAGTAGACATCATTGACCCTTACTTTTTGCAGGATAACCGTCTTGCCGTAACTGTGAACTCCGAACGGTACTTGACTATGATACAGAATCTTTTTCAGCCGGCTCTTTAGGCAATGCAATTAATTAGAGGATACATGGTTCCAACAGGATGGTGCCACTGCACACACAGCGAGGGTTACCATGAATTGTTTGAGGCAAATGTTTCCTGGACGGCTTATCTCTTTGAGGGGTGATGTGAACTTGCCGGCATGCTCACCAGACTTAGTTCCATGCGATTTTTTCCTTTGGGGTTACCTAAAGTCGAAGGTGTACATCAACCGTCCCAACACCTTGGAAGACCTAATTAACAATATTGAGGCTGAAATTGGCAGAATACCAGTAGACATGCTTGTTAGAGTTCATAAAAACTTCAGAAAACGTATGCAGCAGTGTGTGGATAGCGAAGGTCGACATTTGCCAGATACACTATTTAAAACCATGTAATTTAAAAATTCCCTTACTGTTCAATATAATTAAAATATAAATTAAATTTTTCTAAGGTTCATAATTTTTTTATTTCATTCCCAAATAAGCAAATTACCGCGCTCCGCCCTGTATATTCCAAAACATTTCAATGCATCAAGACATTCCTAGAAGAGAAGCAAACAGTGTACATAATTCATTTCCAAAATAGCACGTGTTGTACCGTGTTTGGTTTTCTTTTTAGAATACTCATTCTTCTATCATTCACTTTATAGAATGCAATGAAATATAACCACTGCGTAGACGCATAAATGCATGTCTTGCTGCAGACCTTTAATACACATTAGCAAAAAAATCTGCAAAACTATTAGCGCTAGATTCAGCGTCCGTATTTTCAACATTATCCATTACCACTCTTGAGTAATAAGTAAGTAATACATCTCCGGAAACAAGGGTTGATTTTAATTTATTAAAAGCCGAAATGGCTTCCGAATTTAAGTTTATTTTAACTTTTGAGGACTTATTCTTGGACGCGCGTCCCTCCTCCCCTCTTAAAAGGGATGTCAACTTCAACAAGTTGGTTTAGCGAGTTTCGCGTAATCTTGAACGAAACAACGATAATACCCTGCTAGACCTAAGAATGATCTTAACTCTTTTAATGCCCTTGGTTGTGGAAATTTAAAAATGGCTTCTGTTCTTTTGGGATTTGTTTTTATTCCGTCAGAAGAAATAACGAAACCTAGAAATTCAACAGATTTTTTAAAGAAATGACATTTGTCCAATTGGACCTTCATGTTGGCACTTTCAAGAGTTTTGAAAACTTTAAATAATGTAGGGACATGGAATGGTGCCGGTGGTGGCCTCGTGCCTGTAAAATTATTCTGTTTCGGTCGGTTCATGTAGTTTACACCCTTTGACCGAAGGCTTTGATCCACATCCATAGGCTCTGGTCTTGGCTGGGGTTTAGGTGCTGTTGGTCGTTGAGGAGGATAATATTTCTGCTGGTAGTTATTCCCATTGTACTGGGCATTTTGGTTTTGCCATGGTGCTTGATAATTTTGATTATCGGAATTTACATTTGCATGTGGTATGTAGGCTAATTGAGGGTAAAATTGTTTTTGATTATTTTGAAATTGGTTTTGATTATTTTTTGGTTGGAACCTCGGTTTCTGCCCTTTATTTTGATGGTTAAGAATTCCGTTAGAAATATTTTTACTTCTATGGCCATAATCAGACCGAAAATTCTGATTTTCCAACTTGAGGCAAAGATGCAATGCCTGTGGCAGATCGACTGGTTCTTTCATACCCAGTAAACGCGACTTTACCTAGTAAAGTGCCTTATCTCGATATGATTGTGTGAAAAGCTTCAACGGCTCATCAGTTAAGTCCATACAGCCGATTTTATTTAGGATGAGTGATAATTGAGTATATACTTGTCCATAAAATTCTTGGGCAGTTTGATTACCTTGCACTAAGGATATTATCTGATATTCCAAAGTGCGAATATCCCTTTTATCGGCGTAGTGCAACGTCAGGCACTTCGCGATTGCTTTCCAATTTAACGGCGTGTTGTATGATTCAAGGGCAATGTCCGCATTGCCGATAATTTTGTTGCGAATGATATTTAAAATGCCATAATATTTGGTACCCCTTATGGGCTCGTAGATCTGAAGGATTCGATCTACGCTTTTTTCCATGATCTAAATTCTCCCGGATTTCCTGAAAAATCACGCAAGCATCTAACCACATCCGGAATTTTGTCAAAGTCTGAGATATTGCTATTTAAGGAAGGGTCAATCGCCTGATCTGAGAAATTTGCAAAATCCGAAAATTGTCGAGAGTTTGCCTGTAATAGGCCATGAATATGTGTCTCACGTTTTGCACAATGCGAGCTATTATGTCAGGTGTAATGTTCTGTACGGTTTGAACGGATGGTGCTGCTATAGCGGAATTAGGGGTTGGATTTGAATTTAACGGCTTAAGGATAGGAGGGCGGATTAGGTTATTAGGATTCGACATTTTTACTTTTTTCCAAACTTTTATATATTAGAGTAGATAAAATTAGATTTTATTAAATGCAGGAATATGTATTCTATATATTATATAAAGTTTATTTATATCACTTTGCACTTTGTTGTATAAAGAAATAATATAGTTATGATAAAATGATATGATAAAAAAGTATGTTATCCTCACAATGCAATAATTGTCTGGAGCATGATGATCGGATCATTGTAACTCTTTGCTGATGCTGCTTCTTTGTCTCCGTTGACTGCTGATGTCTGTTGTTTATTTATTTGGACTCGATTTTGGCAGGTGTGCGAAGTTAGCCCCCCATTTTTGGAAATAAATATTGTTGAAGATTGTTCTGAATTGTTCTAGGATTGTTCTACAATGTTCCAAAACGATGATTTTCTAAAATATAATTTGTACCGGTAAATCGAAAAAAACCAATATTAAACTTTGCACCCCATTTTTGGAAAAACGAAATTTTTGCGGTTGTTCTGGGTTGTTCTAAACATTGTTCCAAAGCGATGATTTTCTAAAATATAATTTGTACCGGTAAATCGAAAAAAAAAACAATTTTAAAGTTGCACCCCATTTTTGTAAAAAAATTTTTTTTGCGGTTGTTCTAGTTGTTCTAAAGCAATGATTTTCTAAAATATAATTTGTACCGGTAAATCGAAAAAAAACCAATTTTAAAGTTGCACCCCATTTTTGGAAAAAAAATTTTTTTGCGGTTGTTCTAGTTGTTCTAAACATTGTTCCAAAACAATGATTTTCTAAAATATAATTTGTACCGGTAAATCGGAAAAAAACAATTTTAAAGTTGCACCCCACTTTTGTAAAAAAAAATTTTTTGCGGTTGTTCTAGGTTGTTCTAGTTGTTCTAAACATTGTTCCAAAACAATGATTTTCTAAAATATAATTTGTACCGGTAAATCGAAAAAAACCAATTTTAAAGTTGCACCCCACTTTTGTAAAAAAAAATTTTTTTGCGGTTGTTCTAGGTGATTCTAGGTTGTTCTAAACATTGTTCCACAACAATGATTTTCTAAAATATAATTTGTACCGGTAAATCGAAAAAAACCAATTTTAAAGTTGCACCCCACTTTTGTAAAAAAAAATTTTTTTGCGGTTGTTCTAGGTGATTCTAGGTTCTAAACATTGTTCCAAAACAATGATTTTCTAAAATATAATTTGTACCGGTAAATCGAAAAAAACCAATTTTAAAGTTGCACCCCACTTTTGTAAAAAAAAATTTTTTTGTGGTTGTTCTAAACATTGTTCCAAAACATTGATTTTCTAAAATATAATTTGTACCGGTAAATCGAAAAAAACCAATTTTAAAGTTGCACCCCACTTTTGTAAAAAAATTTTTTTGCGGTTGTTCTAGTTCTAAACATTGTTCCAAAACAATGATTTTCTAAAATATAATTTGTACCGGTAAATCGAAAAAAACCAATTTTAAAGTTGCACCCCACTTTTGTAAAAAAATTTTTTTTGCGGTTGTTCTAGGTTGTTCTAGTTGTTCTAAACATTGTTCCAAAACAATGATTTTCTAAAATATAATTTGTACCGGTAAATCGAAAAAAACCAATTTTAAAGTTGCACCCCACTTTTGTAAAAAAAAATTTTTTTGCGGTTGTTCTAGGTGATTCTAGGTTGTTCTAAACATTGTTCCAAAACAATGATTTTCTAAAATATAATTTGTACCGGTAAATCGAAAAAAACCAATTTTAAAGTTGCACCCCACTTTTGTAAAAAAAAATTTTTTTGCGGTTGTTCTAGTTGTTCTAAACATTGTTCCAAAACATTGATTTTCTAAAATATAATATGTACCGGTAAATCGAAAAAAACCAATTTTAAAGTTGCACCCCACTTTTGTAAAAAAAAATTTTTTGCGGTTGTTCTAGTTGTTCTAAACATTGTTCCAAAACAATGATTTTCTAAAACATAATTTGTACCGGTAAATCGAAAAAAGCCAATTTTAAAGTTGCACCCCACTTCTGTAAAAAAAATTTTTTTGCGGTTGTTCTAGGTTGTTCTAAACATTGTTCCAAAACAATGATTTTCTAAAATATAATTTGTACCGGTAAATCGAAAAAACCAATTTTAAAGTTGCACCCCACAAATTATATTTTAGAAAATCATTGTTTTGGAACAATGTTTAGAACAACTAGAACAACCGCAAAAAAATTTTTTTTTACAAAAGTGGGGTGCAACTTTAAAATTGGGTTTTTTCGATTTACCGGTACAAATTATATTTTAGAAAATCATTGGTTTGGAACAATGTTTAGAACAACTAGAACAACCGCAAACAAATTTTTTTTACAAAAGTGGGGTGCAACTTTAAAATTGGTTTTTTTCGATTTACCGGTACAAATTATATTTTAGAAAATCATTGTTTTGGAACAATGTTTAGAACAACCGCAAAAAAATTTTTTTTTACAAAAGTGGGGTGCAACTTTAAAATTGGGTTTTTTCGATTTACCGGTACAAATTATATTTTAGAAAATCATTGGTTTGGAACAATGTTTAGAACAACCGCAAAAAAATTTTTTTTTACAAAAGTGGGGTGCAACTTTAAAATTGTTTTTTTTCGATTTACCGGTACAAATTATAATTTAGAAAATCATTGTTTTGGAACAATGTTTAGAACAACCTAGAACAACCGCAAAAAAATTTTTTTTTACAAAAGTGGGGTGCAACTTCAAAATTGGTTTTTTTCGAATTACCGGTACAAATTATATTTTAGAAAATCATTGGTTTGGAATACTGTTTAGAACAACCGCAAAAAAATTTTTTTTTACAAAAGTGGGGTGCAACTTTAAAATTGGTTTTTTTCGATTTACCGGTACAAATTATATTTTAGAAAATCATTGTTTTGGAACAATGTTTAGAACAACCGCAAAAAATTTTTTTTTTACAAAAGTGGGGTGCAACTTTAAAATTGTTTTTTTTCGATTTACCGGTACAAATTATATTTTAGAAAATCATTGTTTTGGAACAATGTTTAGTACAACTAGAACAACCTAGGACAACCGGAAAAAATTTTTTTTCCAAAAATGGGGTGCAACTTCAAAATTGGTTTTTTCGATTTACCGGTACACATTATATTTTAGAAAATCATTGTTTTAGAACAAAGTTTAGAACAACTAGAACAACCTAGAACAACCGCAAAAAATTTTTTTTTACAAAAATGGGGTGCAACTTTAAAATTGTTTTTTTTTTCGATTTACCGGTACAAATTATATTTTAGAAAATCATTGTTTTGGAACAATGTTTAGAACAATCCTAGAACAATTCAGAACTCTTCAAAAATATTTATTTCCAAAAATGGGGGGCTAACTTCGCACACCTGATTTTGGCTGCATTAATTTTCCTTTTATTTTTTATATTGTTCTTTTTAGTTTTTTAGTTTTCTTTTATATTTCTATTGTTCTTTTCAGTTCTTTACTAATTGTATTAATTTTTCTTTTATATTTATATTTTCCTTTCAGTTTTTTATTAATTGTATAAGTTTTTCTTTTTAGTTTTTTATTAATTGTATAAGTTTTCCTTTTATATTTATATTTTCCTTTTAGTTTTTTATATAGACATTTTTCTTGTCACTTTACTTGACTTTACTTGTTTCTTATACACTATTAAATCACTTAACTAATATGTCCCGTGAAGCGGCTGATGTGCAACACCGTCCGTTTTCCTATTTTCGACAGGTACTGAGGGGCCTCGTTCTTCACAACCTTTTTTCGCGGGAGTTCCAACCGCGCGGACAATTGGGACACCGATAGAGATTCTCTTTTAACACCAGGAATTCTTTTCCAACACTCTTACAGGTACGCTGGATTATTGCTGTTAGTACTTTAATTCACTTTCGCGTTACTCTATCGGGTCCCTGTTCGGGCGCCAATTAACTTTTCTTAAGTTGATCTGATTAAAAAAAAAAAATTTATTTTTATCGGAGTAAACTCCGTCTTTATTTATCAACTGCAAAAGTGGAACTGAACTTAAAAATTATTACATTTTGATAAATGACTACAAACTATGCACTTGCCAACGATCACCTCATTTAATTCCGGGAATCCGTTGTAGCTGACTTGTGCTGCTGTTATACCTCATTTAATTCCGGGAATCCGTTGTAGTTGACTTGTGCTGCTTTTATGGGAACGGAAGTTCTACACGCTTAATACTGCATCAGAATTATTTCGATTGCAACATCTTTGTCAAGTAAGAATGTGTCAAGTGTTAACTAATGCAAGCTGTTAGGTTGTCTGTTTGACTCTATTTCTTACATAGACCAAACTGTCGTCGGTCATGTACACTATCCTATTCGGGCTTCCTGACACTGGCTTCGCACCGAAGTAGGATTCCATGGTTTCATATATTCTGCGACGGTAGGACATTTTCTCGTTCCTTCGACTTCTCCAACCTTTTCCTTCCACCTCATATCGATCGTTGTTCAACTTTGTCATTATTTGGATTTGGCCCTAGGTATTTCGGGCGCAGCTTCATGCCCACTCCATATTGGGTACGCTTAAAGGCTACCAAATCTCCCACTCTATACTCAGTGGCTTTAACTCGTTTTTATCATATGATTTCCTGTTTTCCGTCTGGATTTTAATGATATTTTCACGAGGTTCGTCTCGGATTTGGTCTCTTTCATGTTGTAACCCGTAGATGGTTATCTCTTCCAAAAGTTCGCGAATTCTGAAATCCTCTTTCGTTCGCATGTTGATACCTGTCAGCAGCTTCAAGGGTTCCGAGTACTTCTCGAGGAGTTGTTAATTAATATCTGTTGTACGCGGTCGAAATATTTGTACCATTGATTCGAACTTTCAGCGAACATTTTGGCTAATATGGGCACGATAATCCGGTGCACACGCCCAACTTGACCATTTACCCTTGGAACCCCCGTCGTAATCAGCAAATGTTCGCTCCCATAGTATCCTCTAAATTCATTTGAGGTAAAAGCGGTGCCCCAGTATGTGAAGACTTGAACTGGGTTGCCAAAAATAGCGGATGGTTTCCTCAATTTATCCACGACTTCTTAACTCCCAGTGCTTTTCGTTGGATAGAGCCAAACGAATTTCGTAAAGGCGTCGACTATGACCAGAATATGGTTGTACATTTTGGTGGTCGTTTCCATGGGCTCGACGTGATGAAGATGAAATGTCTCGAGTGGTTTGTCGGACTTGTCAATTGGGTTGAGCAGTCCTTCCTTCTTCCCAGCTTTCGCATTAGTAATTATGCATTCCACGCAGCTTTTCACAAAATTTTAAACTTCAGCATCTACATTTGGGATAAAGAATTGTTTTTCAACCAAATTTTGGTTTTACGTACCGCAAAATGTCTTTGGCGGTGTGTCATTTCTATCGCTCCCTTCTCCATACTTGATGGTATCACAATAAATTCTCTTGCTGCGTCTTTGTGGAGTATGCCGAATTGCAGAAAATAGTCCTCGTCCAGTCATCGTTTTGGTCCAGTCATCGTTTTGTTGCGCCTGCTGTACACGGTGTTGTATACTAACCTGTATCATAAGGCAGGATACACGACTTAAGGCGTCCACATGTTTCATCTTGGATACAACCGATGTTCGATTATGTAATCCAATTCCTGTAAAAATAACGTCCATCGCGAGACTCTAACAGGGACGTCCTCTTTGCGCATGGCCATTTCGAAAGCATTGCAGTCGGTTATTATTTTAAACTTCAGACCCATGACGTAAATTCTCCATATTTTCAGAGCTTCCACTATCGCCAGCACCTCCAACTTGTAGAAGTGGTATTTTTCTTCCGCTGGTGTAGTCTTCCTACTCATATACTCCACTGGATGTAGCTGACAGTCTTTGAAGAAGTACTGCTCCATACCCATACTTGCTTCCATCCGTATGAATCTCCGTTTCCGCCTTTGGGTTGTACAGTCGTAACAAGGATTCACTCGTCAAAGCGGTTTTCAATTGCTGCACTCTAAGAAGTTCTTCGTCGTCGATCGTAAATTTTGCATTCTTCCTCCAAAGATCTTTAAGTGGTTTGGCTACCAGGGCATAAACTTTAATGAAGCGACGGAAAAACGACGCCAATCCCAGAAATCTCTGCAATGTTTTCACGTTTATAAAAAAAATAGCACATTGACTTTTTTTTATAAATTGCGCAAAAAAAAGTTTTCAGTTAAGAAACCACTATTGGCAAGATTTTTTTAATATCTCAAGATGTCTAGCTTCCATTTTAAAATTCTGCAATCGGTTACAAATTGCAAAAGATGCCGGCTGCTGAATATTTTTAGTGCCTTTAAATAAGTGAACCGGAGTGTATACCGGCAAAATACGGCTGGTGAATTTGCTATTCCAAATGACACGAACTGAAACTCATATTGACCATTAGCTGTCACGAATGCCGTATACTTCTTAGATTCCTCCTCTACTGGTACGTGAAAGAACCCATTCTTTAGGGCTAACGTTGAGAACAATTTACCCTCCTGTAGTCGCTGAACCAAGTCATCGACCACGGCCATAGGGAAGTTGTCGCGAACTATATTTTAACCTAACCTGTAGTCGCAACATATTCTTTTTGTACCATCCTTTTTTGAAACGAGCACTACTGGCGATGAATATTCGGAGTAACTCGTCTTTATTATACCGTCGTGGAACCACTCTTTAACTTGGTTGTCGATCGCCTGCTGATAGGCGTATGATGTTCTCCTCGGACGGCAGGCTATCGGAATGTCGTCAGTAAGCACAATCTTCATTTACACTGGAAATGTTTTCGGCTTACAGGATTTATAAGTATATACACCTCTCTCTATTTCGGCACAAAATTTTGCGTCTAGATGTTCAAGTTCCAAGTTTGGTCAGCCTCGGCTGTCAGATGTTACGAACATGATGATGTCAGCAAACTCTTCTTTCAGTTCTGCGATTGGATTAACGTCCAAAACAGTCTGATTATCAGTACCACCAATCTATTCGATAACATCAAGCTCAGACTCATCAGAGTCGTCAACTTCATCGAAATCTTCAGCCTCAAAGATGGTAGCATAGGGTACTTTGGCTCTAAAACATGCGCCCTTGCCATTAATAATGAGGTCCGTTTGACTCAAAACGTCATTTCCGATGACTGCGGGGTATAGTATATCACCTTCTTTAACTACATGAAATGTTATACTCATCTCAACTGCATCGAGTTTAACTCTAATCTTTAGGCTTCCCATTGCGGTGATATTTTCCCCTCCGATTCCCATTAATGTTTTTCGTGTCGATCTTGGTGTCTGATTACTTAGATTAAGGAGCGTGTCATATCGAAGAATACTTATGGCGCTACCGGTGTCAACAATGGCTGTCACACTCTTGCCAAAAACTGAGATGTCCTTAAAAATCCTCTTTGACGGCGTGGGATTATCATCAGTTAAAGAATGGACGTTCCGTTTCTCCCCTTTGGCCTTATCTTCCTTTTTGATATTTCCGCATTCGAAAGACTTGTGGCCCGTGCATTTACTCTTGAAACACTTTGCCTCTTTCAAGGAACAGTCTCTTGAAAAATGTCCGTCTTCTCCACATTTGCAGCACCTTCTGCTATTCTTCGTTTTAGAACTTGGAGCTTGTCTGTCGAATTTTTATTTTGCTGGTTTAGAGCTTGACGGCTTCTCGGATACAGCAAACTTGTCATACACCTGCAACTTTTTCTTTAGCTCCTCTATGGTGTGTGCCTGAAACAGTATTGATTTATTCGACCTGCTATCCGGAATTCCTTCGATGAAGTATTCGATCAAACTTACGTCATCTAATTTTATAGACCTGCCAATTTCCATTAGGCTATATAAGTACAGACGAAATGTTTCCTCCGATCACTTAGTCCGACTTTTCAACAATTTGTGGACCGATATCGCAGACGGCTAACTCCAAATTCTTTCCGCAATGTTGCTTTGAGTGCATTCCAGTCTCTTATCTTAGATTTGCTTCTAATAAATATTCTGGCGGCACCCCTCAGCATTTGTTTAGCATAAATGTAGCTCTGTAATTGGTCCCATTTTACGACATGAGCACAGTCTTCCAATTCGTTTATCCAGCTTTCTATGCTAGGCGATCCTTCGCCGGAAAATTTGCTGAAGGTATCTATCCTCCATGCATCTGAGGGTAAATCGCGGAAATTCCATTGAAACTTATCGTTCCACTACGGACGCAGCACATCTTATTCCGAGGCACCATCAGTGTCATTAGAAAGACCATAATGGCTAATAACACGTTCGTGAAGGTCAGTCTTAGCCCCATTTGTTGATAGACCCAATTCCCCAACTGTGGTTCTCAAATCCTCTACTGTCATAACTTAACTCCATTTCTCTTAACTCCATTTCGACAAATTAAAACCGTGATCGTTTTACAAAATTTTATTTAAAATGTATAAAACATAGCAAAATGTATCCAAAAGCAATATGTATATATAGAGGGTATTCAAATGTTTTGTGTTGGCTGTACTTCTGCAACAATTAAAATTTTTTTCCAAAGTTAACTGTTATTATTTATTTCACGAAAGCAAAAACAAACTCATCTACACATTTTCTATTTACTTAACAGATAACTTAAGCTGTAAAAAAGACTTCCATATACATATGTGTATCATTTACATATATGTACATAGTACGTATGTACATCTATTACATGCGAGAAATATTATTTTTCTGTTTCCCTCTACCATCTATTCTTTATTAATATTTCACTCCTTTTTCAATCAATAAAAACTCAGGTTACCGCACTAACTGTTCATATGTACATATGTAAGTTTCACTACATAAATACAGAATACGATCTTACAATATACACCCGCATCAAATCGGGCATCACCTTCGTCTCTATAGCATCAGTTCACCTCTTCGGACTTAACAGACTTTCTTCGCTCTTTCTCTGAATTTCACGGTTTATCCTCTTACTCTCACGGCTTATCCTCTCGCTCTACCGTCTTATCCTCTCGCTCTCACGTTTTGTTTTGTAAATTTGGCTCAAAGTCTGCGTTTAAAATAGGATTGATTTTTATTTACCGCTTGACATTCGTATTTGCAGGCTTACGCAATTGTTGTTGTTTAAATTTTAACTATGTTTCTCCGGTTGTCTGCTTTTGTCACAGTACTGTTTTTACCGTTTTCTTAGTTGGTTTTTTTGTCCACAGAGTGATTTCAATTCTACATGCCACTGTTTCTTTGTGCTTTAGCGAATACTTAAATTGTTGTTGCACATTTCTTGTTTGTTTGTACTGTTTAATTTGTTCTTGCAAAATTTTGTTGTGTTTTACTTCAATTTGCAAAAATGTTTGCCAAACATGCATTTCACATATTTTATTGACTTGAATAATACCCGAAATTCAAGTCAATAAAAAAATTTTATTTGTATTTTTTTGTGACGGAGGAAGTCAATCAAATTATTCTATGGATTTTAAAACGTTTGTAAAATTCACACAGCTTGCAGCTTCAGAGGTGCATGCCATTGGTAAAATTGTCAATCACGGACGTAAAGATAAATATGATTTATCCTGACAGAATTGGTTGGTCTAGTTGTGTGTGATAAAGCGATAACGAATAATTTCCCAATACTTAAATGTGCTTAATTTTTAAGATATGTATATGTTCGTGCTTTTTCGTGTAACAGAACACTCGACTTGCACGCACGATATTTTTTACTCTGCACAAACACGAACGACGCACGCACGAAATTCAAATTTCCTACACGAACACATCGTGCACACACATGGCATAGCAAAAAGCACGGCCCTTGCCCACCTCTTCTGGGCACTGCCTTGAAAGGTGATCAATGGTTTCCACCTCTTCTTTATCACCATAAGCCCAGCAGTAATCCACCCCGTTCACATTCCAGTTGCGAGTGAAGCCTCCAGCATAACAGTGACCAGTGATCGCCCCAGTGAGGAGTCCCAGGTCAGCCTTGTTCAGTCGAAGAAGGGACTTAGTTCTTCCTGACTCCACTGGCGGCCATATGTCCCTCGAAATTATGCAATCTACTCTGGCCTGCCAGGCAGCGTTGATCTCTTCCAGCGACCAGAGATCGATCAAGCCATACAACTAACAGAACTGTAGATTTGCAGAGATATCAATCAATCTAAAATCAGCAGAAGTGTATCCTGCTCTAGCAAGACAGTCTGCTTCAACATTCCCTGTGACGTCACTAAGTCCCGGAACCCAGAACAGTCTTAACTTGCAGGGCACTACACTGTTCAAGATCCTCCGGATCCTCAATGCGGATGACGAATTTTCCCGCTGGATACCAGCATGAGTCGATTATCTCAATTGCAGCTCTCATAATCGCCACGATTTCTGTTTGGAAGATACAACAATGCGCATCTAAACTCATCCAGAGCCCGAGTTGAAGGTCCTCACTGAAGATCCCCGCTCCTGTGCCCGATTGCATTTTGGAGCCATCTGTAAAGATCAGATGACAAGAGAGTGAGGAAGGTATACCTCGCACCCAGTCATCCCTATCTGGCATCATCATCTCCGGGCATTGCCTAAAGTCTACAGTCGGCAGCATGTAGTCAGTGGTCTGACTGAAACACTTGTCCGGGTGATTCTCCATCAACTCCTGGAGGATGTTGGCATGTCCCTCAGGGGCATTCCTCCAGATGCCTAATTCTCTCATGCGAAGGGCGCTTCTGACAGCACACCGCGCATATACATCAAGAGTAGTCAAATTCAGGATTACATCCAGCACCGCCTGCGGAGTGCTTCTCCTCGCCTAGTTTATTCAAAAAACCGGGGTTTCAAAAATGTCGGTTTTCGGTTTCTTCGAATATTTCAATTTAGGAGAAACCGGTTTCCGGTTAAACCCAGGTGTAGAAACCGGTTATTAACCGGTTTCGGGTTTTATAACAAAATGGACAACTATTCGTTTTATAAACATCGTTTATTTGTAATTCGTCTCTTTGAATTTTGAGATCGACTATCGAGTACATTGCCATGAAAATGCTTCTCAAAATACCGTTCGGAATCGGTGTAAAACTGTAGGTCCCAATCAGTGAGTGAAAACTGGAAAGCGCACAGCTCAGTGATTGTGAGAAGTTCTCCCCAGTCCCTTCATGGAATGTAATGGGAAATCATTCATTTCATCCTCGCCCCATTAATACACATCGATGCAGTGCGCTGAACCTTACTGAGCATTTTCAACTGGTAGCTGTTCCCCAATGCGTTCCACCAGATTACGCAGCCATAGGTGATAATTGGGCGCATGATAACCGAAAAAAGCCAATGCACGATTTTCAGACCAAAGACCCCAGCTTTGCAATCGAATTCCTACATTTCAGTTTTTGATCAAGAACGATACCGAGATATTTCGCCTCAGGAGAAATAATTGACAACTCACCCAGGGCATCCTGCATGAGGTCACTGATCGTAAGCAAAGATTTTACACCGACAAGAATAACGTCGTCCGTATAGGCAACTATTCTATGTCCACTCACCTCAAAATCCCTGATAATGCCGTCAACCACTAAAAGCCACAGCAGAGGGGATAACACTCCACCCTGCGGCGTGTCCTTTGTGATCAGCTTCCGAACTGAGCTCACCCATATGTTCGAATTTACAATGCGATCTCTAAGCATGTTAGCAGTCCATTCTATAAGGATTGGATGCACCCCAACGGTCCGGAGATTCCCTGATAGCGCTGGATGACACATTGTTAAAAACACCTTCTATATCCAAAAAAGCAGCCAAAGTGAAATCCCCAAACTTCAAGTTGAGCTCAAGATATACCACAACATCGTTTCCACAGATTTACCCTTGAGGTACGCATGTTGTCTACCACTCAAGCAAGTCACTAACGTAATGTACAAGTCAACAATTCTATCCAAAACTTTCAATAGAAGGGATGAGAGGCTGACTGGTCTGTAGTCCTTAGGAGAGACATGACTAGTCTTTCCCGACTTGGGAATAAAAACGACTAGTACCTTCTTCCATTTGTCTGGTGTCAGGGAAAGTCTAAGTCAAGCCCTATAGATACTCAGAAGATGAGGGGTGCCAAAAGAGTCATTTCTGCAGCATAACCGGCAGGATCGCGTCAGGGCCAGGAGATTTAAAGTGCTTGAAGCTATGACTAGTCCCAAAGTAACTTCAATTCGTCAACTATGTCCACAAACACTCCCAGTTGCGAGTCGCTAGGTGATGATTCATCTCCGCGGAGTCTATATCCACACGATTTGTAAAGTGTGTCCATAAGAAGCTACAGTGTCTCAGCTCCAGAGTTGGTCCATCACCCATCGGATTTCTTAGTGTCACCCAGGACTCTAGGGTTCTTGCACAACACGCGTCGAAATCGCGCAGCGTCATTTATATCGATTATGGACTCACAGAAGATGATCCAGGTGGCCCGTTTTGCCTCTTCTATCCTTCTTGAATTAATTAAAACTGTTTTTGTACACAGTCCAGTCCTATTAAAAATAAATGGTTTCCCATTACATCCCATGAAGGGACTGGGGAGAACTTCTCACAATCACTGAGCTGTGCGCTTTCTAGTTTTCACTCACCGTCCTATTCCAGTCCTATTCCCTTTCGATTTATTGGCCTTAAACAGAGCGCACAAATCCCGTGTCCACCATACAGAGTGCCTCCTCTTATCCAGAAAGCTAAGAGGGCATGTATCAAGAAAGCATTTATATAGAAGATCTGTCACTTTGTAAACTTTCCTATTAACATCGTTACTTGTGCAGGGATTGGAGTCCAACCCAGACAACCTAGTGACAAGTTCATGAAATTTCACTCAGTCAGTTTTCCTAGGATCTCTAAAGGGACATTGCGATCCCGTCACGAAGTCAATAGCGTCGAGAATTGTACTGTTGTCCGAAAAGGAGTAGTCAACCGACACCCTCCAATCCTTTACAAGCAATTCCTCGGAAGATAGGGTTATGTCAATAACTCTCACTCAATTTATTACGAAAGGTGGCCCTATTTCCCCTATTGCAAATTTTGAGCTCGGATTGAATAATAAAATCAAAGACAGACTCACCTCTAATATTTATCGCAGCGCTGCCCCATTGTGTGTGGTGAGCATTTGCATCACAGCCTATAATGAGCCGTCGTCCTTTAGTAGATGACAAGAACTGCCCTACCAGGTGGATCACACACCTCATACGGTAAGGACACAGACGCAAGTATCAAATTTGATCCAGTCTCAACATCCATTCACACCATTGCCACATCGCCCGTACTAAAGCTAAAAGAAAGGATAAGTTATAAATCTTTTCTAGCTATTATACAACCTCTTACCTTGCCAGATGTTCTGACTGCAAAGATGTTCACATTGACATTGCCCAGACCTTTCACATTGTTCTCACGGTCTATCCAGGGCTCCTGTACTTGGGCAATGTCAATCTCATGGTTCGTGAGGGATAGTAGAAGATTAGCGGAGGCAGCCTCGCAAAGGTGCATATTGATTTGCGCCACACGAAGCCGTCTACGTCTCTCCGTACAGAGAAGCTGGAGTGGCGGAACCTGACGGTTCCAAGACCAAAAATCTTGTGTCCTCACGAGCTTTAATCTTCTCAGCTGACACCGAATCCGAATAAAGACTGGGAGACAACCTCCAGTCTCGAACCTAGCCAAGCGTCGTCAATACCGGCGATTGTGCTCCTAAGGAAGTCCACAGGCTCCTTATTAACGCGGCGAGTGACCCTCCACAGACAGCGCTGGAGGATCCCCCACTCTCGAAGAGCAGACAGCCTTGTTTGTGAACTTTGTAGCCGGCAAACCTGGAGCCTGGACTCGGGTGTTTGGAGTGGGACCAGAAGACGAAGTATTTCCACTATTTTTGACAGACAGGCTACCCCTTCCATCACTAAGGAGCAGCGCATCAGGGTGCGAAGACTCGTACCTCCTGATACACTCCCGGCGATCGGATATCAGCCGCTTGTCCTTGTCAGAGTGAGATTCGGCATCGCAGCTCATGAGCCTTCTTACGACGGCGCATGCTCTGCGATAGACGCATCTCTCTCACCACACCATGTCCGGTGTTACCTGGAGGTGAAGTTTGGGTTTTGTCAACCTCCGCATCTTGTCTGACAAGAGCAGGAATAGACACTAACTCCGAATTATTTTCATGCTGTGCAGCGACATTCTCGTCAGAGAGGAGAGATCGCTGCTTAGTCCACAGTTTCCCATGAGATCGGCAGTACCACCAAATTCACAGGTAGATTGAGTTTGATGGTATCACCAATCTCACGGTGCTGTCGCACTATGCTGTCATGGATACGCACGGGATCCGTCATAGTCATATTGATAGGCAATCGTAAGCCAGTTACGTTTGCAGTGTCGTTGTCAAGTTTAAGAGTATTCGTATTAGTTTCCGTCCCACGAGTATGCCAGTAAAGTAATACAGTCCCAACACAGGAGCGGCGTGAGCTGGACCGGGCAACACGTTACTACCGAAGCGTTCCCATTGCGTCGGAGGAAGCTGTTAGGGACCAGTCTATTTAAGCACTAACTGGTCATACAGGTCCTCGGCACTGTTTTCAGCCACCTTAACCTTAAAAGTGTTTTTGCATACAGCGTTGCATATTATACTGGTGCCAAAATCGCAAGAATCGGCATGTTGGGGAAGCTTCATTAACATTCGTTATTTAAGTATTCGTGATCGACAGATAGACCTACAACGAGACCTACAAGGCTCGGGAAAAATTATAAAAAAACTCCACCAACACCGGAAACCCTTTATCCAAACCATCGCATATATAGGTGACAACAGTCACAACTGCTTCTACGGTCCCACATCCACTTCGAAATCCATACTGATTTTTAATCATAAAATTGTCGTAAGCAATATAAACCGACAACTGGGAGTACAATAGCTTTTAAAAAATCTTATCAATGACAGACAGAAGTGCTATGGGCCTAAACTTATCAACCGATGAAGAGTTTATTTGTTTCGGTATCGGCACGATTTTATGAATCTTCAGCGCTTCGGGATATATGGATTGGCTAAGGGAACTATTAAAGATATGTGTTAACAACGGTCTTAGTATCTCCCGACATTCAATTATCATCCTTGGTGTTATATAATCACCACCTGCACTTTTGGTTGTATCCAACTTGTCAATTAAATTGTAAACTTTAGCATTTTCTATGGGTTCAAATGAAAATTGATTGCGATGGTATCGTAAGGTTCTAAGAGAATTACAGTCGTCCTGTGATATAACTTTTATTTTCTGTTTTAAATTTACAACAGATTGCAGAAAATAGTTATTGCATTTATCCGCCTTATCAATGTCGCTCTGATTGATTCCCCCATGTTCATCTTTCAATGTAATCTCCTTTTTAGATTTTCTTCCTAGAGTCTCATATAGAAATCTCCAGCCTTTCCTAGGCTCGTTTTTAAAATTAATGTAATTGTCCTGGTAATAATTATTCATTGATTTATCTGATGATATTTTAATAATTTTAATAATACTCTTTAGTATAACCTCACATATAAGGCGACCTTTCCGTATTCGTTTCAAAAAATTTTCCTTCAAATTCTTTATTGCCTGCAAATTCGTATTTATCCACGGAGTTAGCTCATATGTCAGTGGTTTCTTTTGTCTGGTTTCTACAGTTGCCGAAGCAACAACATTTGAAATACATGTTATTAATAAGGATGTGCTATTTGATGGGTGGCCCGTTAGACCCGACATATCCAAACTGTTCCTAATGAATACTTTTGCTCGCTCATAAGTGCAGTGACGACGCACTACCTCAACGTAATCCTTACGTTTCATGTTGGACTTAAAACTACACTGTAGTATGTTATGGTTAGTTAAGCTACATTGCACAGAATCAATTTGCAAATAACATTACAAGTTGCTATACACGTGGTCAATTGAAGACTTACTACATGTGTTTGCAGTGTTTTGGCATAATTTAATAGGGTGAGCGTCTCTTAAATCAAAAAGCCGTTAACAAACACAGACTTTGTAGACGCATTATTACTCTACTTCGGTTTGGCAGACATCATTTTCAGTTTGGCTTTTGTAGAAACAAGTTTTACCACCATAGACGTTTTTAACTTATCTCGTCATCTATTTTTTTAGGCTTTTTGGTATATTATATTAAAAATACATGTAAAAAATCACTTCATTATTTTCCTCCGAGGTTTCGTTGGGTCTTTTCCAACATCTTCTGGGATATTTATTGAAACTATAGAAACCATTTTTTTTGTAATTTGAATTAAATATTAATTTCCAACATTTAACATCATTTTATTAGACTTACTAGTTAATTAATTACATTTAACAATAAAATTTAAACTATCACGCATGACTTTAGATTTCACATTCTCCTTAAGAAAAACGGCTTCATCTATTTCATCTGCCTTCATTTCCACACCAACATCTTTCATTAGGGAAACCACTGCACCAAGTGACCGAACAATCGTTTTTCACACGCCTATCACTTAAATATTTTAAAGAATTCTTTAAGTTGTTTACTTCGATTATCAGCATCTTGTTTTCCTTTTGTACATCATTTATCTTCTTTTTATCGGCTATGCCTTTAATAATCTCATCGAATTGATTTGACATAAAAGCAATCGACTCTTGTAAAGTATCGCTCTGATCCAGTTTTATTTTGATTAATCTGATTGTTTTAATTTCAATGACAAGCGATGATATACAATTTTTTTATGCATTGTTATTTTAATTTTAAAATGTTAAAGATGTAGCTCTCTTTTAATACGACTTCACTCAGATAGGGTTGCCAGACTTACACGTTATATTAACGAATTCGTAAAAACTTTTAGAATTGTTCCGAAAATTCTTGCCTACCTTAAGGAAGTACCATAGCACTGACGGGATGTAGCATCATATTCTTACCTGATAGTAGAATATCTGCAATAAACGTGTTATACTTCCTGGACAGCCTGACCTTGGCATTTCTCATGCTTAGAATACCACGTAGGTGATCCAAATGAGATCATATCAACAAACAAGGCATTCATTCTCGACAGCTCGGAAAAGATTACTAAGTAAAAAATAATTCGCGCGAGAAAAACCATAGACTAATACTTGTAATAGACATAGTTCGATGTTGAAAAGAATTGCTTTACTAATGCCAGATAGAGGCAATGGTTCAACACAACGAACAAAATAACAACAACGACATTTCGCTTTGCGTGTTAAACTTATTGTGTTAAATACAACACAAATGAGTTGGCTAACAATAACAGTCAATAAAAAAGTGCAAAAACACATTTAAATTTCACATTTTTTCACCAAAACTACATGAAAAGTTAAAGCCAGAAGTTATTGTAATCCCATCTCTCTATCACTCCGATTTACTCTATGAGAAAAACAATAACATTAGTGCTAATGCCTTAAGGTTAAACCCATACAAAGACTATTTACAATTTACGTTATTTAAAATAATTATGCAATGGCTTAAGCAATTGAATGGGTCAAACTTAGAAACCTTATCTAAAGCCAATTTAACTTCTATATATACATTTACTAATCCTTGTTATTAAACTTCATTTATTTAGACTCGAAACCCAAAATTCGCAGAGTAGAACGCGTACTCTCGACACTTCCACCTAAATTCTCAAAGGATGATGTATTACGCTCTCAAACATATCTGCAATTTATGCGAAATATGGAACAAATTATTGAGCTTCTGGATGATACAGAGTCACCGAATTTCGAATCAGGTAAATACACATTGTACAAACAATTATACACATTAGGGGTTGGATAGTGTTGTATGGAGTCACCCCTAATTTTCAGATTCAATTCAATTCACAATTCATCAGCCACAAAATGTGTGTGCAAATGGCTGCGCATCGGGGTCAATAACTATCCCGCAGTCGCCCCCTGAGGGGTGAAATGTATAACCCACCTCCACTAATTAAATATAAGTGGGTCGATCCTACACTTGACCCCCCTATATAAAATATATAAAAAAATAAGAAAAAGTAAAAAAAATTTTAAAATAAATTTGTGGGACCACCTAACATCCTAAGGGCTTGTTGGGTATTTTCCTCCTTCAACTACACCTTTGACCACGATTTGCACCCATTTGCCCCACCCCACGCCCCATGTTTCAGCTCATGATTTTTTTTCAAACCTCACAAAATTACAGAGTGATTCATATGGACATCGGAACCTCGTGCACTATCCCACCCCTAACATATTCATACATTCATACATACATATATTATATAACTTATTTTTGTAGCAGATTCCAAGCATGACAGTGAATTGAATTAATGAAATGAATTTACTGGTCAGTGTTTTTTATATTATGCTATTAATTCGTCTAGAAGGACTAAACAAAAGTATTTATCGACCTGCCGAATATTTCCGAATCGGACTAGAAATTGTTGAGGTCCACTGCGAATCCCTTGAATAAGAAATCATATTTTTCAAATTTAGAACCAAAATATCATTTCTATTGGGTATAGGAGAATTACGAAATTCATTACGAATAAAGTCTATACTCTTACTATTTATGTAGCAAAATAAGAAAAATATTTTTTTTTTATTTTACTGTAATAAAATTGTTTTGTTATTTTATTTACATGCTATAAATTAATGGTTTTCCGAAAGGGAAACAATTTTACTTTTGAAATCCAAATGACTAAATGTACTTCAAATATCAGAAAAAATTACGAGAGGAGAAACAGTTGGAATAACAACTATTGGAATAAAATCGATAGAACATGAAACAGTGCACTAAAATGGCAACAACGGTTCGCGAAAGACAACGAATTTACACACTTCCACACTTCTGATTCTTCCATGTCGGCTGCAAAAACTAGAAACGAAAGTGGAGTTAACGGGAGTGTTTGGACGGTACATCGTATTTTGACGACATGTTCGTTAATTTCTCGTCGAAAATTGCAAAAAAACGCCACTTTGTTAAGTTTCAATGTCATGGCCAGAAAAGTGGTCGAAAGTGGTGTTTTCCGCGCGAAAAAATTTATTATTGATGGACCAGATGGATACGACTACATTTCCAAGATTTAAGAACAAAAATGTTTGTAACGAAGTTACAGCAGAGAAGGAGAAGTTATGGTATGGGGTGCCATGTGCTACTACTGCAACATCGTTTTGGTTTTTGAAACAAAAAAAAAATAAAATACTGGAGCATCGTACAAAAGAATCTTAGAAGCCGCTTTTCCTCAATTTAGCAATTTGTTTGGATTCATAGCATGTGGACTTGCCAACAAAATAACGCTCCCATTCATGCTGCCAGAGCTATGAAACATAGGATTCATGAACAATATGTGGAACTTTTGCATTTGCTCCCATATTCACCCGATCTAAATATAATGGAAAATGTCTGGGGTGGATTGTACGAAAAGTATACGAATAAAAGATGCATGCGACTCAATTTATTTATTATTGGTCGTGTTTTGGTTACAAGCAAGCGATTATCGCTTGCTAAGTTGTAAAGAAAATGGCTATTCAGAGATAAGTGATTTTATTCAAAAATATGAAAAATGGTTGAAAACGGTAAAAGATGTCAATAAAAAATTTGTTTAATCTTAGCGAAAATGATTCGCGTCGCTAAATTCACGTTGTCTTCGCTAAGTGCTCCATACAAAACAAGCGATTATATAAGCAAGTGTTGTAACCAAAACACGCTTATTATGTCTCTTTATCAATCAATACCTGACCGTGTTTTTGAAGTTACTACTAAAGGGAACCACAGACTTGTCATTCATGAGCATGAACATCAGCTATCGTTGAAGTTTACTAAGAATGTAATCGAAGTTCTTCGCATCACTATCATGTTCACAAAATATTTTGGTAATATTTTTTCAAATTCATCAGTCAGAAAAAAAGTTATCGACCAAGCTCGTGCTCATGAATGACAAGTCTGTGGTTCGCTTATATCTATTTGTTTCAAACGTAATGTAACTTTGAAAAAACAATTAATTAATCTATTATTTTATCTAATTTTTAATTTTTCCTTATTCAAGTGATGCATTCAAAACCCATTAATATATTTAATGTAAATAACAAATTTTTTTTTTAAAAAGGTAAAAAATAGTTTATTTTATGTTGCTACAAAAATAGTAGGAATATGGACTTTATTCGTAATGAAAATTTGGTAATTCTCCTATATCAAGTTTAGATGATATTTACGTTACAAGTTTGAAAATATATTTCCTTATTTAAGTGATTCGCAGTGTATCTTAAATTTAAATACATCAAATTTAAATGCGTTAAAAGTGAATTTCAATAAAACTGTAATATTCTCTGTTAATCATTATTTTATGCCATAACTTTGAATATGATTAACAATTTAAGATTGCTATGTAATTGTTTGTTATGTAATTTAAACACGAATAAGAATATGAAGCTATTGGTAACTAATTTGTTGTAAGTAGTTCAAGAGAATATTTCACCAATTGTTGCCCCAACAGGTTTCCTGAAAAATTACACTTTTTTGGACAATACTGTCCAAAGATTAATATTAGTCGTATATTGTGCGCGTTGACTTCTGGCTTCTTAAAGTCGTTAATCTATCAAATTTTTAAAATTTAAATAGTATTATATGAACCATACATATGTTCTATACGTACATGAAATGCCACTAAAACAGTATGATTTTGCAGATGAAGTGGATGAAAACGTTGAGTGTATTTCTTCGAAGATGTTAAATACCATGAGCAACGATGTTGCAAAGCTGAAAGCCAAAAGTGTACTTGATATGATACCCAAAAATAAATTGACCTTGTTAATAAATTACGCTATGCGTAATGTTTATTTGGCTAAAAATTATTCTTCGGGACCGGTAAGTATTTTTCGATAATTATATTTATTCTCTATAGCGTATCATTTTTTTTTAGCGAAATAGTTGCAGGGATACTTAAGCTTTCCATATATAATATTACAACACAAAGTTTAAATAAAATTTAGAACATTTGCGCCAACGAATTATTTCCATCGACTTCTGCCTCTGGCACGCGATTTAATTTGGTTCCATGATAACCGAATTTGTGTATATTCCTTTTTCAGACACCACTTTCATGTATTTGGTAGTCCTTTCATTTTCGCCTACGTCAATCCAATTCAATTGGGCTGGTACTTGTGCGTTGCCAGACTCATTCATTACAAATTGTATTATAAATAAATAAATGGTTTCCCGTTACTTCCCATGAAGAGATTAGGGGAGCTTCTCTCAAACCAGTGAGGTGTGTGCGTGTAGTTTTACACTCAGTGATTGGGACTACAATTTTACACCGGTTCCGAACGGTGTTTTGAGAAGCTTTTTCATGGCTAAGTACTCGATAGTGTCGCCATCACTAAGCGAGGTGACCGCCGTCGAAAGTAATTTAAGGTGGATCGAACCCACGTCCTCATGCACAAGAGCCGCGCACACTACCATTGCACCAGCGGCGGCCAAAATTGTATGAAGTCAGCAAATATTTGCGTCAGACAGCGATTGATAAATATTTGGACCTTCTTTATTGCCATCTTCATCCAGCTCCAAATAGTACAACCGTACGCACTGCAGTTCAATATGCACAATTTTGTTTTAGTAAAATCTTTTTACGTCAGATTTTACACCGGCCTTATTTACTAGATCACATATATCCGACGCGGATCCAGTATCCTAGTTAATCTTGCATCCCAAATAGTTGATTGATTCCACTTCTTCAATTAACGAACCTTCAACAGTTAGTGAAGTATTCCGTTCTGTGTTAAGACGCATTAGCTTGTTTTCTTAATATTTATTCTCAATCCTACTTGTCGGAGATTTTTTTAACATTGCCCTTGATGTCACCAAATTTGTGGGCCATAAGACATATGTCATTTGCGTAGTCGATATCATGTAGGTGTTGGAACTGTCCTCATCAGGCGCAGTGGGTGCATACGCCTTAATACGCCTGCGGAATTTCAAATTGAACCTCGCAATGGCGATGCGATCAGATATAAGCTTGTACGGTATTAGAGCATTTCTAGCATTAGGTGAAAGAAGACGGCCGACTTCGTTTATACGTTGTGTACCATTGCCGTAGTATATAAATCAGTGACCAGATCGTAATTTTGGGTTTGTAGGATTCCATAACCCGTTTAACCTGCTGGAGTCTTGATTTTTCAGAGAGTTATTACATTAGAAGTCTTTGAACATGTCGAACAACAATTTCTAGGGAGGCATATAAGTTGAATTTCACCAACCAAGTTGGGTGTTGATGTTGCCTTATTACTTATTACAACCATCCCGCTTTTGTCGGCATTATCCCGCTTTTCGATGTCTTATCCCGCCTTGGACTTCTATCCCGCTTTTTACAGGGAATTCCCTCTTTATGTCTCAGCAACTAAGTTGGGTGTTGATGTTGCCTTATTACTTATTACAGCCATCCCGCTTTTGTCGTCATTATCCCACTTTTCGATGTCTCATCCCGCCTTGGATGCCTATCCACAGCTTGTTACAGGGAATTCCCTCTTTAGGTCGTTTTTGTCTTTAGAACCAGTAAAGTATAATTTAGCTTGGAAGGTATATATTTTTAATATAAAGTGTGCACCACTTACAAGCAGGATTTTATTACGATTATCGTAGTTGTCGTTTTTATGTCAACATCACTTCGTGTCAACATCGTCGTCACATCAACACTAGTTTAGTAATCGGTCTTGAGACGGCGTCGATAACCTATTAAAAACATAACCAAAGTTGTAAATCGTAGTGAATAAAAGCAGGAAGAAGAATAACATTTTACATTTGTACTTCTATTATTTTAATTAATTTGGTAAAAGTTTTTCAAGTTCGACTGGACTCCTATTTGGAAGTTATTGGATTTACACACCCTGTATCACCAGGTTAGGCGAATTGGAAGCGGTGAATTGAGACGAGCTCTCCAAGGAGGCACATGTAGCCTTTACAGAGCTGCATGTATTGGAGACAAGGACGTAATGGAGAGCTAGAAATGGTCTCATCCAATTCATCATTTGATTTGAACTGTACGTTTCGTTGGCCGCTTGTTTGCAATATATGAGACAAAAATTAAAAAGACACCAATTACATGACTGAAAAAGCGCGCAAAGCAGTTGTATATGTCACAACAAAAAACAACCATTGCCTAGGCCATGCATATACTAATGGGCACTTGACACTGAAGACACCTAAGCCAGTAGTTCTAAGTGAACTCAGAAGGAACTCAATTCAGCTAATTTTGGTTCAGGGCACTGCCCGTGTTAATACCCAATATTATTTTTCATTAACTATTTGTATAACTTCATATTATTAAAAATAAGGCCAATACATTAGCATTAAAACGAACACTGTGTTCATTGTATTTACCGTCAGACAGACAATTGCACTTACATACTCGCCATACGTATAAAGCGGATCCTATTCTGGAACACTTCTGCATACTCTCCTTGGGGGTTTCCGACCGCCATTATAGCGAACCAGATAAAAAGTTATCGACCAAGTTCATGCTCATGGTTCGTTTAAAAGTTGAGAACTACAAATTTTAATTTGTTAATCCATAATTCTAAAATAAAGCTGGAAATTTCTTTAATTGAATAAAAAATTCCGAATTTTCTTCAAGTCGTTATCAAAAACTTTGTAGACAGAAATAGAGCCGTTTCAATTCAATGTCGACGTTAATTCTAGTTACAAAATACCAAATATGTGTCAACAGTCTTCGTTAGTGGTCGATAACGACTACACAAATACCGATTTTCAACTATCGCCACAAGACGACGTCGTTTATATTTTACTTCATCATCAGAGCCTTAGTTGTAGGCTACCGCCATTTATATGTTCAAATGTGTCACTAACTGAAATAACTTGATTGTTGTTTTTTTGTTTTTATGTTTTGAACTAAGTAAGTCAAGCGATCAAATTTGACAACTTCATTGTGAAATTTGCAATTGGGAAAGTTTAAAAAAAGTAGCTCCAACTAATTTGTCAATATCTTTGTTATTTATTGTGCGATTAAAAATATAAAATATGTCCGGGAAAGGTAAATATGTGTACATTTTATTTGTTTATTTCAAAAATGAAAAAAATATGTTCTTATAACACTACTCAACAGAATGAAAAAAATTTCATGTCCTCCGGATGCGATAATTTTGTCTGTGTAGATAACCTTGACATGAGTTCGAAAAACGCAATAAACATTTTTTTTTTCATTTGGTTTTTTATTTTTAAATAAATGGTCGTAATGACATTTGGAGCTCTGCCTGTTCGCTGTGTGTTACCCAATATGTGAAGGAGAAAAATGCGTTAGAATATCGAGATCGTTTTCCAGGAGCTGTGAAGTCAATATTGGATTACCGTTATGTTGAATAGCGAAGCTAGTTATATACACAATTTTGCTGGGTTTGAACTGCGTCGTTTTACATCAAACTCATCGAATGTGATCGTGGCTCTAGAAGGTAATTCAAATCAGAATATCAGTTTTGAAGGAGCTTTAAATGAATTTGAGTTATCGAAGGCAAAGATTCTGGGCACAAATTGGCATCCGGCATTCAAATTTCATCGGGTAGATACAGAAATCAAAAAAACGGCTAAAGGTATCCCAGAAAACGTGACTTGCTGCGTGTTTTCATGTCAGTGTATGAATCAGTTGGTTCTTTTTTCTGTGATAACTGTAAAATTGTTATTGAGAGAAATTTGGAGATGTACCAAAAGTTGGGATGAAAAATTGCCTGAGGGACTAGACGTTTGTAGTGTACATGTGCCATGATTTTATTTTGGAAATGGTATGCCTGGTGACTTAAAGCTACATACAACAATATGTCGATGCAAGTGAAGACGCATTTGGTTCCGTATCATAATGACGATATATAACAGCTGGTTGAGAAATTGGTGTTTCCTTTATTTCAGCTAAGTCCAAATGTGCTCCAATGAAGACCATTCGCCGATTGGAACTACAAGCGGCCGTTTTGGTAACAAGATTGTTGTGTACTTGACCGGATCACGAAAGAAATTCGAGAACAAATTTTAAGATCACCACGAGACAATTTAAAAAATGCCTTTCCAAGTCCGTGAAAAACAGCCAAAAATGTTTTATTTATTGTAGTTGTTTTGTAGTTTTCTAACTTACAGTACTTTTACATCGATGTCTCGACGAGTACCACATTTGTCCTATAGATGTCGCTGACGTACGACATCATTTTATAATGAGGGCCTAATTTAATGCAGGTTCTATTCCTAAAATTTAAAAATTATTGCATACTTGTTAGCGCAAATTATTGAATTTTTTTAGCGCTATCGACAAATTTTTTAAATTGGGGTCGAAGCTGCATTAAATCAGGCCTTCATTAGAAAATGATGTCGTACGTCAGCAATATCTATAGGCACATGTAGTACTCGATCTATACAACGATGTCTTGCATGTTACGATCGAGCTACGAACAAAAACTACGATAAAAAACGATTTTGGCAGTTTTCTAGGGCTCGGAAAGGAAAAAAAATATTTTTCTCGACTTTTGGATGTTTTTTATATGGAGGCCGACCCGGTCTATTGCGTACTATGTGTACTACACTCAAAGTTGTCCGAAGTATTTGTTGGAGTGATTCTGTTGCCCCTATTACGGTTTACAACTCAACTCAGTTCTGTTGAAGTTGAAACAACTTAACTTTAAAACAACTTACGAATTACAACTTGTTCCAGTTGAAATTGTGTTGATGTTGCCAGCCTAAAAAAGCAATGATTTGACAAATGATTTTTTTTTGGAAATAAATAAAGAAATTGATATTAGTTTGGATTTATTTTACAACGATAAAAGTGTAGATGAAAACATTGACGTGCTGCGCATACGAAGAAGTCTCCGCCATCACTCTAATCCCTTGGAACTTCCAAGCACCAAGTAAGAAAAGGATGTGGTTATAATTGAATGGCTTTTTAATACTTTTTTTTGCAGATTTAGAAGTTTCTTTCGTTTAAATAAGGAAGCATTTTGCTATCTGCTAGATGAGCTGAAGGAGCATTTTCATAAGCCTTTGGGAGGTACGGCTATACCTCCTATTTTAAAGTTATGTGCAACTCTCAGGTTCCTCGCTGACTGCAGTTAGTGTTTCTGGTTCCTTCTGTATTTTCATTGCATATGATGTAAGCGGCTAATCCCATGACGTCTATCATGTTGCAAAAAAATGTTAATGGCCATCGTCTGGTTGGTCCATTGTATCAACGCCGGCCTTTGTTGAATTGTAAAATAATATAGCTTCCGGTTTTTTTTTGCTACGCCGTCAACTTCCTCGGTGTAGTGCACAGTGGATAGTAGATTTACTGCTTTGTTCTTCTTTGGCACAGTGGTACAAGGTCATCATAAAAACGGAACACAGATGAAAGCACTGGCCGTTTGCTGTCTTTTTTATCTTCTTTGGGAAGACACCTTTTGTTGGATCTAATGGTGCCAACGCATGCTAGTCCAATCGACGAAAGACGTTTAGCTGCGTCTAATGTTGTAAAGAAGTTATCAGCAATAATAGTTCTGCCGCTGTTGGTGTATCGATTAGCCAAACTTATGAGCACATTTTCGCCTTGGTTTGTCTCTCGTTGTTCTCACTCTTTACCAGTGTACAGTTTTCTTGGCAACTGATATTTGGTTTTCGCATCGCATTCCCACCATACTTTTATGCCATACTTTTCGGGCTTTGATGGGATGTATTGCGTGAACTTTGTGCGCCCACGGTATGGAAATAGCTGCTCATCGATGGTTACACTTTCGTATGGTTCAAAATTACTGGCAAGATTGTTATTCAAGAAGCTGCATATGTCGCGAAGGGGAGCAGCTTTGTCGGTTTGTAGACGAAAAGCGCGCGTACGACTATCGTCAAATTGAATACAGCGCATCAAAGTAACAAATCGTGTATATGATATGGCTGCACGGAATATTGGAATTGCATCAGTTTGCCACATCAATCTTGAGAGCTGCATAGTATTATGACTGACACCAAAAGCCAATAGTATCCCAATAAAAGCGTCAAGCTCAACACCTGTCATATCAACCCATACTCGTGGTGTGCAGTTCTGCGTTTCAATTGGCGTGTAACTTTTTCTCCATATAGATTTGTTTGTGTTATGATGATTAACGTAATATTCGGTGAAAAGAAAAGCTTGAACACCTCAAGCGGAGTGGTCAGGTTTGTTTTTGGTCCACCTCTGAAACGCATGATGTGCTGGCGGAATCGCACTGTAGCGGGTTCAGCTGTACTCCATCTTTTCAAAGCAAAAAACCGTCTGCAGCTTGAGTTCGTCTATTCTCACTTTCTTCTTCGGATTCTTCATCGCTGTCGAATATTTCATTTGCTTCAATTTCCAATTCATATTCAATGTCCGAGGCGTCATCTTCGGGAACAAAATCTGTGTTTCTAAATCTAGTTCTTCGTCTGCTTCTGTGTGAAGTGCGAAATCACGCTGTAACGCTGATGATAGTTGTTGTTGGAAATGATCAGTAAGGCTGCCTGTACGCAAGCGCGTATTGTACACAAATTCTAAATCCTCTGCCATAATAATAGTAATAATTTCACTTTAATTTCCGCACAAAAATTTCGGACTGTCGATGTTGTATGTTCAGCATTCAATAATAAACTAACTGAACTCAAAACCAAAATCACAAACGAAAGAAAGAAATAAGAGAAAAATTAACACAAAAACTACCTGGAGGAAAATATCTGCATCGAATTCACATAAAAACAACCCAAAATATAAAAAAGCCAAGGTTGACTAACTGAACTCAAAACCAAAATCACAAACGAAAGAAAGAAATAAGAGAAAAATGAACACAAAAACTACCTGGACGCAAATATCTGCATTGAATTTACATAACAACTACCCAAAATATAAAAAAAATACCTCGAAACAACAATCTGCATTGTATTTGCAGAAAAATAACCCAAAATGTGTATAATAATAATTTCTTTCATACAAATTGTACGTATAGGGGTCTGGTAAAAATAGAAAGCCAACAATATTTTAGGCGGCTACCGGGAAATACAGGTATCTACCTAAACTATAAGTATGTTTAATTAGCGCTCAAAAATGAAATATGCCTGGCCAGAACCATGTGTTTGTCCAAGGGTTAAGAGCAACAATTTTCTTATTGTAAATCGTTAATTTTTTAGTCTGGATTTTTATAAAACAATATATGTATATTTAAAATTAGAATATTCGAGCGCTATGTCAATATTTGAAATTTTTTTATTTTCAATATTTCACTACCCATTGGGTGGCATCGTCAGGAAAATAAACAACGATTACAAATTAAAAGCGAAAGGAATTAAAAACAACAATTTTGCGTATGTCATTTGAAAATACAACAATAAAGAAGTGAAAAAATTAACAAATTAAAGAAGTTTTCTTTGTCATATGAACAATGTTTTAAGTTATTTTTATAATTTTTTTCTGGCTGTAGTTGGTTCGAAAAGAGGGGTGCGATGCGGAGTGTTCAAAGATTCGATTTAACGCCTGGAATTTTTTAATTCAGATGTTTAATTTCAAAGTGTTATAAACATACAAATGTTCGACTCATTGTGAGGTAAAATCAACTGGCGTAACTGACATATTTCCCGAAAATAAGTTCGCTGTTATACCACACATACTGACTATGAGATTTTCGAAATTGGTTATTAGATGGAAATAAAATAAATACCATATCGTAGACTGGCTGGTTTCTGTTGCTGCTTTCTGATACAATAATGTGGATGCTTCCATAGTATTCTGATAATCACATGTCTGATCTTTAATTGAGGTTTCTTAATATTATTGTGAAAATAATATATTTTGTCTATTAGGAGGGACTACATTTTTATGCATATAATGAAATGGTTTCAAAACAAACCAAACTAACGACAGCTAAAACGGATCGTCCAAATACAGGAATTTTTTTTAAACCATATGTTATTTTGGCACAGATAGATTTTTCTGGTCGAAATGTCAACTATCAGTTAGTCCCATACATCCGCGGACCACAATGAGTCGCTTTAAGCCTTAGCAACGATGGGAAATATTAGAAATATTATAATCGGGCTTCTAATTTGGCCGCAAAATCACCTCTTCGCATTTTCATCTCGGCGGCTTTCTCAACAACCAAAAAACCCGCACGTAGTTGTCGAGAAGCCAATTCATCCACATTCATTACAGTTTGGTGTGGATTTTGGTATTTCTGTTGGAAACTCCATTCCAGCCAACGGCGAGCGCAACAAAGCCTTTTTGTGGACTGAAATACAAGATATGAACTTGGATAATTAATCTTTAGTTTCAGCAGGATGGTGCACCATGGCACACAGCTCATCACACAATCGAACTTTTAGGGTCGGTAATCGTCAACAAAGTCTTGGAAAATTGGACTGATAGGATGAGCTTCTACGAATCCAGCCGCGACAGCAACATGAACGAATTCGGGTTCCATAAATTATGGGAATATTTTTTATAAATCCATAATATACCAGAAGAATTTAAGTTTAGTAAATTGTATTTAATTTTTAAAACGATACTTGTATTTTGACCACTCTGTAGACCTGAGCTGCATTGTCAGTATGGTAAACAAATTGGTTACACGGTATAAAATATGGCCATGCTTGCAGTGGTTTATCCACTAGTATACCCTTCGCCTTAGAATGCTGAACCTATTGACTTTTTTGTTTGTAGGACTTCGATTGGTTGTCCCACGTTAAAATTAAGTAAATACCCATACTTAACATTGGAAGTTGAAGAAGACAGTGAATGTTTATGCCACGCAAGTTTATGTACATTTCTGATCAATAATCTATAACGATTGCTGTTTGAGGATGTGTAGCTGAATTTTTGTATAGAATATTCCTTATTGTATTTATTTTTAAATAAAGTGTAGCAAAAATGTGTGTTAGTTTGTTATGACCGTGTCAGAAACGTTTGAGTCAGGTTTATTTTTTACAATTTGTCGTATCTTCATTTATTGCTTTTAAGTACCAGTGGGTACCATTCTCTTATGTCGTAAATACAGGGTGCATTGTGACATTTATCACACTATTTTACGATTATATTTTACGAAGTAGTCCAAAATATCACGGATGTTTTAAAAAAGATATCAGGACGATTCACAAGGGATGAAAAAAACTAAAAACTAACTAAACTAAATGTTTCGGAAAGTTTTTTGGTCTTGTGTTGGAATAATCGATGGATATTAATTAGAATTTGTACATAGGAGTTTGGATATATACGATTGATGATCTGTCGGTGGTATCAATTCAGGCACAGAAGTTACGCATCTGATGATGAACTTGTCACGGAGTTCGGAATAGAAGTCCTTAGATTTGTCGCTGGTAGGAGGTAGGGGATACAGTATTCCGTTTTTACGGGAATGCAGTAGATCCGGTGTAGTAATTCAGCGTGTCCGGAATGCCCCGACATCAAAACGCCACAATCTCTGATTCTCACCAGGGATGTAGCGGCTGCCGATTCGGCCATGATATCAGGAGTACAGATGTTCAGGATAGCACTAAGTGCAGTACCTGACGTCGTGCCCATTGCCCCACTAACGCTAATCAGTGCTGATCTTTGAATTTTCATCAAGGAATTCAGAATATATTTCTTTTGGAAGGACCGCCACCATGCCATAGACACCATGCCATAGAGAAGTATTGGTCTGACTATTGCCATATAAATCCACATGGTGATCTTAGGAGATAGTCCCCAGCGCTTTCCTATCGCCCCTTTACAGCAGTAAAGAGCAACAGACGCTTTTTTCACCCTCTCCTCCACATTCGGTTTCCAAGACAGTTTTCTGTCGAGAATTATTCCCAGATACTTGACCTTTTCCGTCAACTGTAATTGCACCCCATTAACTGATGGCAGTTCAAATGCGGGTATTTTATATTTCCGAGAGTTTTTAGCGGTCCAGTTCGAAATCAGACTAAGTAGGCTGGTTGTACGAATGCTAAGTAAATTGAGGTTTCTACCAGGACAGATGATAGCAATATGATCGGCATAGGCAAAGACCTGGCATTCGGCCCTGTCCAATTCAAGAAGCAGTTCATTGACAGAAGTTAACCATAATAGTGGAGACAGAACGCCCCCATGCGGTGTACCCCTGTTAACGTTCTTAGCAATTTTAACACCACCCCATTCAGCTTTGACGGATCTATCCACCAGAAGCTTCCCAATTAGGCGTGTCACTAAGCTGTCGACTCCTAGATTCTGTAACGACCTAAGAATCGCCGAAGGTTGAATGTTATTGAAGGCTTCCTCGATGTCCAGGAAGGTCCCTAGAGCGAAGACCTTATTCTCTAGAGAGTTCTCTATTATGCTGACTATAGAGTGGAGATCCGTCTCAGTTGACCTGCCCTTGATATAGGCATGCTGAGAACTCGATAGTAGATTCTGTGGAAGATTACTTCGAACGTGAATGTCCAGTAACCTTTCAAATGTATTAAGAACAAAGGATGATAGACTGATTGGTTCTTTCGTTTGATATGAGAGCATTTGCCCGCTTTCGGGACGGAAACCACTTTGGTTTGCTTCCAAATGCTAGGAATGACTCCCAGCACAAGGCAGCCCCTGAAGATTGCCTCCAAACAACTACAAGGTAGGTATAGTGCCTCCTGTAGTCAGGTCCGGCTGATTTATAGGGCTTAAAGCATCTAATGACCCATTTCAGATTCTTTCTGCTCACTATTGAGCGAACTTTTTCTAAGCTAGGTGAGTTTCCGTCTAGCTCTTCTGGCTGATGACCAGCATTCCGGCCATCGTTGAGAAAGTGGGTATCCAGGAGAATCCCAAGAGACTCTTCAGACGAATCGTGGACGTATTCCATCGTCTTTCACTAAGAACCCCGCACACGGTGGGTTTTTAGCGAGCACGCATCTTAAGCGTGCAGTCTGGTTGGTTCCCTCAATGGATTCACAGAAGTTTCGCCAGGATTTCCGTTTGACCTTCTTGATTTCACCTTTATATAGGTTAAGACTAATCTTGTAAACGTCCCAATCCCTTTAGTCGCCGCTCTTTTTGGCCTTGTTAAAAAACCGCCTAATGGACGATCTTAGATCCTGAAGCTCAGCGTTCCACCAATGAGGTTTTTTGTTACCCTTGGCAGCATTATAGCCACTGCTCTTACAGGACTCATTGAGCGCGTTCCTGCACGCATCAGTAAATTTGCCAACTAGTTCTTCCAGCTCTGGCACATTAGTCGAAATATTCGGATGGTTACCTAAGAGTTTCCTTAGGCGCCCACGATAGGCGTTCCAGTCCGTTTTCCTATATTTTTTTAAAAACTTCATTTTTCAGAGGTTCGATATTTATGTAGATCTGTAGATATTTATGATCTGAAAATGAGTGATCAGAAAGTACTCTCCAATCGGATACAGTTACATAGTCGTAGCCAAGTAGCAAAGTTAGGTCTAGTACTTCCCTCCTAACCGAAGATATGAAGGTCGGTTCCTCGCCTCTATTACATATAGTCACCCAGCGGGAAATTTCCACATGAAATAATCGATTCTGTATAACTTACTTTGAATGCGTAAGCGCTTCCACCACTAGGTTAATTCTGATTACAAGACAGATTACTTTTATATGGAGATGGCCGGGTTTTTGGACAGTCCGACCACAAAGCAGATTACTTCTTTGCAAAAGTAATGTAATTGGTCAGGCGCGAGAATTCTGGTCAACTTACAAAGTAGCTTATTTAACCAGTTCTTGTGGGCAAACGCACTACAGCTTCCATTACTTTTTCATTCAATGTGGATTGGTTTGCCACTTTGTAAATTTCATATAATGGCTTTAGTGGGCAGCCTCGCTACACCGTGCATTACTTTTGAAGTAGATGTGGATTGATTGAACACTTTGTTGATTACAATTTATGACGTTGTGGTTAGTCATGCTACACCGCGCATTACTTTTGAAGCAGATGTGGATTGATTTATCACTTTTTAATTACAATGCATGGTGTTGTAGACAATCTTGGCATACTATGTCTTACTTTTGAAATACAATTTGTAGCATACAATTTAACATACAACTTTACACTTGCTCCCGTAATGCTACACAACTAAAACCACACTAATTCTAATTCCAAATATATAAATGCCCAAACAAAATGAACAATAACTTCGTAAGAAATCCCGTTAAATTAACGTCTGTTTCTTGCAAAATATGGTTAGCAAAATTTTTCTTTACTTTGTTTTTCACGTTTTTTGTGTTGCACACACAAGTCGAATATACTGAAAGGAAAAAAAGAAATAAGCAAAAACAATACATAACAATTTTCTTCATTTTGTTGCGTTTGCACACACAATATTCTCAAATGCTATGAAGAATTTATCAGTTGATTTTGCTTGGCACAAATTAATAGTACACAACATGTCCAAAAAGCAGCGATAATTTCATCTAACACTTAACGAAGTGTTCGGACAATTTCCCGCTGCGCAAAGTTTCGCTTATAATGAAATTAAAAAGAGACTCACCTCGATCATTGGTGCCGGTACTCGCCCATTTTGTGTAGAGCGCGTTGGCATCGGCACCTATAATGACGCTACAATTCCGTCTTTTAGCCTCCGATACAATATCCCTGACGCACTTCGGAGGGGGTGATTCAGTATGGTCGTGCGCCATGTACGATGAAACTAGCCAGATGTCCCGCTGGCCGTTTTCCAGCGAGAGGCTGATGGCGGTTGTGTCGCTATCACTAAAATTCTGCAATAAAAGAGCATTAAATTTGTTTTCAATGAGTATGCAAGATCTTGGCCTACCTGGGGTTGATAGGACGAAGGTCTTGTATCCATTGCACCTGATACCACATATACGATCATTGAACGTCCATGGTTCTTGTATCAGGGCCACATTCGCAAGATGGAGAATGAGGTTGGCAGATGCTGCCTTACTGCGATGAAGATTTATCTGGAGGACTTCTATCATCTACAGGATCTTCAACTCCGGGTACCTCGATCACGGTTGTCTCGTGATCACCCTCGCTAGTGATGGACTAGTCGATGATTCTACCACTGTCGTCATACAGTAGTGCTTCTTCAGCATCTACCGCCGTTTCAGAATTCTTTCCAGCATTTACCTCTGTAACTTCCGACTTCGACTCGGTCAGTTTGCCACTCAGCGTATCCACTTTGTATACCCTGAGGGGTACACTCATGAACCCAAATCGAATTTGGCCTTTGGACTCCTCTAGGGGTTTTAAGGAATCCTGGTTCACGACCAAAACTACCTGCCTTCCACCTTCCAATCCTTTGCAGGAATGGAGGGATTGCAGTAGCTGATGATCTTTAGGATCTCCTGTGGGTCAGTAGGTGAGTTTGACGGGAACCAAACCCTAGCCCTTGGTCTAGAAGGTATATCCTTCCTATCCACGGCTTTGAGTTTCGCCCCCAGCCAAACCTCACCTACCCGACTCATGGCGGACTTATACAATCGAGCTGCTCGTTCATCAGAGCAGCCGATAAGTTTAATACTTCCCTGGAACCTCCTCTCCGCTTCCGGGAGGGGCAGAGATTTTTAGTTTTCCCCGTAGTTGGGGAGGGTTGACCACCGCCCGCGTTTTTCGCATTTGCAGACGCCCCCTTGCGTGTGACCACAGAAGACTTACGAGCATTAGTGCTCGAGGAAGAGCCCGTAGGCTCGGGGAAAGTCACAGGTTTTCTGTGGCCGAAGACTTTAATATTAATCTTCATGTTGATTGGGCCTCAACTTGTAGCCGCTATCTACGTCCGTAAAGATGCAATGTGTTCAAAAAGAAGGGCCCCGTGGTTGTCTATGAAGCAGGCAGTTCCACGCGAGGGTTGACACTCCGCCTTATGGGACAGAGTGTTCAGAGCCGCCAGGCCGAACCAAAGAGGGAGTCATCTCAACCTCACCATCTTAACCAACTTAACGGTGACAGATTTCGAACGTACTACAAGACTTGCCAAGTTTTAAGGAGGCGGAGACGAACGGTACCTTAGCCACGAGCCATTTCGACAGAGTGTCACCTCTGCCTCCTCAGGTCGCAGATCACAGGACGACAGAACGAGAGCAGAAAATCAAATAGTTACGAAAATCGTGAACCAGGGTCGTAGCAGAGTCTGTGCCAAAGAGGAAGAAAATCATTTAGAGCTACCCAGGTTGCACCGCGAGGAGGCGATCTTCACTGCAACCCATGTATACAATATTAGTATCATATGAAATGTTTTTGGCAGGCGCGGCCAACGGTATATAAAACATATAAATTTTTTCCGAGATATTCTGCAAAAAAAAATCATATTTTTTAGTTTTTAGAACGGAGATTTGTCTGATTTAAATGTCAGAATCTTTGCTTGATTTAATTAAATACATGTTTCAGCTTTTTTGTGAAATGAGTATCAAATCTTATCTTCGGACAAGGAGATTATCGTTGAATAGATATACTTTTTATTTTATTTTTTTAATACAGTTTCGACGGTGCTCTGTATCAAATTTTGAATATTTAGAATTGCTCCAATCTGCTAGCGGATTTTATTTTCCACCCGTTCAACCGTTCACTGTTGTGTTTTATCACAGACTAACTCCAATACACTTTCGTCCGCTATTTATATTAGTTTTCCACCTTGGGACAGTTTTATCCTGTAATTTCCGGAGTCTTCAAGTGCTGCCATCTATTTCTCGAAAAGCCTATTAGCATTTAGAATATCCGTGATCTTTCACTGTTGCAGAACTTGTTTTTCGAACGTATAGAAAGCCGGAGACGGTATAACCATCTTTTCTTCTCAAATAGTGGAGATTTCAACAGTATTTAATCGGTACTGCAGTTTATTCAGCAACTGGTTTGGCAAGCTGGTATGTTAATGTGTATGTTGTTGTGGTATGTTAATTTAGGCATTAATAGTAAAAAAAAAAGCTTTTCCTTAATCGCAACACTGCCCCCACGTAACCCTGTTTGTCCCGAGCAGGCTCAACTCCACGATTTCCGTACAGGACTAGTCTTTCCAAATGCAAGACTTTAATTTTAGCTCTTGGACTTCTATAAAACACGTCATTTATTCGTTTGATAACCTTGTAAGGCCTTCCCAGTGAGTCTGCGATTTTGGAGGTAAACATTTCTTGTGCGTGGGATCCTTCATGGAGATAAATAAGATCCTCCTGAGCTGGGTAATTTTCGTTACTGTTCGCAAGCTCTTATGCTGATTTAGTATGAAAATGACTGGCAGGTGTTCGAGCGGTTGAGTCATGAGCAGCCGAGCAGTATGCCAAAAGGATCTTTTGTACGTGTTCATCCCAATCTCTTTGATAGTCGCTGACCACTTTCCTCATGTACTCTTGAAGAGTTCGGTGTTAAATATTGCGACCATGCCATCAGACTGAGGATGGAATTATGTTCTTCTGGTTTTGCGAATCACGTAACACTCACACATTTCCTTGAAGATTCAAAATTCCTACCCTGATCCGAATGAAGTTCTGAGGGGACACCATAACGGCATATTCAGTTGTCCACAAATACGTTAATTATTGCATTTTTTTTCCTGATTTGAAAATGCGTATACCTCGGGCCATTTATTGAAGTAGTCCATTACCACTACTGGCTGACTTGAAATTGACTATCCACATTTATTGTTATGCGCTCGAACGGAGCGCCAGATTTGTACTGCTGCATTTTGCCGCCTACTTTGCCCCTTAGCTGTCATTTATTATTGTCTTTTCTTCCTGATTTGAAACTGCGTATACCTCGGTTTCTCGAGGGGCTGACTGGAAATTGACTATCCACATTATGGTTTGTACTGCTGCATTTGGCGCCGACTTTTTCGCGTTGGCCCCTTAGCTGTCATTCATAGGGTGCAATTTTACACCCACCCAGTAGAACCGTTGCTTTAGATTTTCTATGGTTTTGGTTATAGGTACCTGGATGTCCTCCTCTCGAACCATAATGGAATTCTGTCATTACCTCTTGTTTAGTACTGTTCGCGACCCACAAACCTTTTACTAATATTTTCCTCTGAATTAAAATGCGACACAAATTAATGTTTTACAAAGGTTTATTAATAAAAGGGTAATTCAATGTTACGTTAAACAAAGAATAAATGATACACAAACGATTTTACTGTGGACTTTCAATGACCGTAACGATGCACAACAATTATGGGTAAGACGACTGACTGATCGTAACGAATGCAAGATGTGTACTGAATACAATGTCGTAAGAGAATGATTGATAATTGACAAATTATGTATGCAAATGATCTATTCTATTCAGAAATAAGTGAAATAGGGATGACAGATAACACAAATAAGACAAATAAAGAAAATAAGACAAATAAAGAAGAGGAGTAAATAATTACAAATGTACTTCATGTAGATTAGTGCGGGATATGTTCAACATCCCGGCGACCCTGAAACAGTGTTTCAGCAAATTGGTAGCTTGACTATTTTCCTTATTGGGCTTGTCATCTCTCCATGTGATGTACGAAGTTTAACCACTAATGAGATCATCTTTGCCTGGAAAAGTTTCGGTGATTCGGCCTGTAAACCATGTTTCAGGTGGAGTGTTGGCCCCCTTAATGATGACTACGTCATTGACCTCGAGGTTAGGCTTTGCGCTAAACCACTTCGAACGTTGTTGGAATGAAGTTAAGTATTTTAAGCTCCAGCGCTTCCAAAACCCTTGGAACATGCAGTGAACGTGTTGCCAATAGTCGAGACGTTAGATGTTAATGCTGGTTAAGTTTTCCTCTTGTAAAATTGTAGTTGGACGTTAGTTAGTTTAGTTTGTGTGTCCGGTGTCACTCCTAATGGCATTGAGTTGACTACAGCCTCGATTTGCGCTAGTAGGGTTCGCATTTGCTCGAATGTCAGAATGGTAGGCCGACTACGCATTTCAGATGTAACTTCACGGAACATACTGCCGATTCCCAGATGCCACACCAATGTGGCGAATACGGTGGTATGAAGTTCCATTTAATATCATATTTTGCAAGGGCTGACAGAACAGCAGTGTTGTGGTCTTCAGATTGTAGTTGTTGGTACATCTCGTTCAGTTTCCTCTTACCGCCTACAAAATTATTGCCGTTGTAGCTGAAAATGTTGAGCATTTCCCACGGCGTGCCATGAATATTCACAATGCTGACAGGAAAGAATCTGTGCTCAAGTCTCCTACCAACTCTATATGTATTGCCGAGGTGACCATGCACACAAAAATATATACATACATAACCTTTTGATGGCTTGTTATTTCGACCCTTGTGCAATTTCAACGTAAATGGGCTCGCATAGTCACAACCTGTGTTCTCGAATGGGTATGCCTGGCGCACTCGAACAGATGGAAGATCTGCCATTCGTTGCTCTGTGTTTTGACGGGAATGGCGAAAACATTTCAGACTGTCGTGGGTAATCTTGCGAATCAAATTTCTGCCGCATATTATCCAATATTGTTGTCGAAGTATGACAAATTATTTGACTGTTTTTGGGAAGAACGATCGGATGCCGTATTTCGTCTGGTAGCTGAGCATTGCCAATGCGTCCTCCAACTCGATGTATTCCTTGGTCGTCCACATAGGGTGATAGTTTCAATAATTTCGATTTTCCTTGTCGTAAGCATCTTATCTCCTCTGCGAACCAATGTTGTGCAAATATCAAACATTCTGCCTTGGCAGCTTGCATTTCATCGAATGTTAGATATGAATGTTCAGGTCTGTGCTTTCATCTTACGGCAGTAATGAATCGGAGTGCATATCGTTACCTTAATATAGAAAGGCTCTAAATCATAATTTTTTGAAATCGCATTTTTATTTTATTCTGACAGGGCACCACCAGATAAACCTTCATGAACAATTTACGGTTTCGGCTCTCAACGTAAAAGTTACATGCGCTGACTTATTGGCATTGACTTTGAGTCTCCATGACTGGCACCACTCCTGGATTTTGTGTATGTGTCTTTGCAGATTTACCGATGCTATTATTGGGTCCTGGTGCGATGATAACAGTGCTGTGTCGTCTGCTAATGTAGCTGTTACAGTATTTTCGCATGTTGGTAGGTCTGCAGTAAACAGAGTGTTACAGCAATGGGCCGAGAACACTACCCTGAAGTATGCCAGATTTAATTTCCGTTAACTTTCACAAAGAAGTATCTGCGTTCTAAGTAAGATTTAATTATTTCGAAGAAGGTTCTTTTTAATCTTGTATAGTAAGCCAGTATGCCATACTTTGTCAAAAGCTTGGCTAATATCCAAGAATACCGCTGAGCAATATTTTTTTTCTTCGAAGGCAGTTCTTATTGTCTTGACAGTCCTGTTCACCTGTTCTATCGTTGCATGACTGTCTCTGAAGCCAAATTGATGGTCTGGAGTAAGATGTTTTAAATGCAGTATTGGTTTTAGGCGAAGAAGTAAAATTTTTTCAATAAGTTTGCCCATCACTGGTAGTAGACTTATTGGTCTGTACGATTGCACGTCTTCTAGCGGTTTTCCTTTCTTCAGAATCATTATTACTTCAGCCACTTTAAGCTGCACCGGAAAGTATCCAACTCTGAATATAGCATTTACAATATTTCTGAAGTGTGTAATGGCTATATTTGGGAGTTCCTTGAGGGTTTTCGACGTGATCAGATCAAAGCCTGGTTCCTTTTTCCTATTTGGTAGGTTTTTTATCAACATTTTTATTTCATTGCAGGTTGTTTTCCTGATTGGCAGGTCCATTTGGGCTGGTGACGACAGAAAATCATGTAATTTTGTAGGATTACTATTTGACGGGATAGGTTGAAACACATTTGATAAGTGCTCACCAAAGATGTCACATATTTCTTTATCCGTTCTAGACCAAGTCCCGTTGGATGATCTGATGGGCGGTATTCTCTCAGTAGATGTATTAAATTTTTTATTGGCTTTCCATAAGTTATAGGATGAAATTTTCCGTTGGCGAAAGTTTGGAAACAAAAAAGTCAAATTCTAAATCTTTTTCCTCCGCCAAAGCTTTTTGCAATTTTCTTCTAGCTCTATTAAGGCGGGGTTTGTCTTCCCGAAACCTTGTTGTTTGCCAAGTTTGTTTCAAGTGTCGCTTTTGGTGGAGGAGAAGTTGTATATTTCGGCTGGAGCATTCAGTGTTGGGTTGTCGTCTTCTCTCAGGTGTTGATTCCCAAACTTCTTGTTGTGTATGTGAAATGAACAAATGTATTGCCTCCTCTATTTCGTTTTTATTTTTTAGAGAAGTTCTTAGATTAATAAATCCGCTGCAGGTTTCCCTAAAGTAAGTCCAATCAGTCCTATCAGTGTGCAGTTTAAGCGGTACTTCGACTTGTTTCACTGAAGATTTCAAAACGGCTATTATTGGAGAGTGGTCAGAACATAACTCAAGACATGGGTGTATTTCGCATTTATTTATGTCAATATTTTTCAAAATAAAGAAGTCGATAACGTCCGGGGTTTTTGCGAGATCAGAAGGCCAGTATGTTGGCTCTCCAGTCGACAAATGAAGAAGACGTTCAGATTTCATGGCTTTATGTAAGTTCCTACCTCTTGTATTATTTAATAGGGAGCCCCAGACCTGGTGCTTTGCATTGTAGTCACCACCCACCAAATATGTTGAACCCAGTGTTAGGAAATATGAGACGAACTGTTCTTTGGTCGTAGTGCACGAGGGCGGGCAATAAATAGATGCTATAACGATTGGACTATTATTTACTTCCAATTGTATGGCAGTGGACTGTATGTTTTTCCTTCTATAGCCATGTAGAGGTGTATGTTTTATATCTTGTCTGATAAAGATTGCGGTACCACCTCGGGCTGTGTTCGCCGGGTGATTTGTGGTGCAAATTTCAAAGTTTGGTATTTTAATAAAGTTTTTATTAGTAAGGTGTGTCTCCGAGATCAACATGACGTCTATGTTGTGGTTATTCAAAAAAGATTTTAATTCAAGAACGTGATGACTCAGGCCATTGGCATTCCAGGCAGAAACTTTGAGATTGTGTTTCATTTTGTAGTGTTTGTGATTAGAGTTGTGACCAGATTGAGCAGAGTTCCAATTTGTTGCATAAGGGTTTGCATCATGATTTTTAGATCTTCAAACTGTTGATGTTCCGCAGTATGCGTCTTTGAAATAGGTGGTGTGGAATTTCTGATTACGATCTTCTCATTGCTTCGTGGGACGTTGAGGGGATCTCCTCTGGAGTGACTTCAGGTTGATTTTGTGTGTTTTCACTGTTTCGGGTTGCATTGATGCTTTTACTCCGCAAGCTAGGAAAAGTTTTCTTTTGAATATCCTTGTATACCTGACATCCCTTATAGTTAGCCGGATGTTTATCTCCGCAGTATACGCATTTGTCCTAGTCTTTATACTACACTCTTTCGTGTGGTGATTTCCTGCACATTTGACACATCTTGATGGCCTATTGCAGAAATTTGTTGTGTGTCCGTGCATTTGACAGTTTATGCACTGTGGTAGGCTACGTTTTCCTTTTGGTGGATCGAACTTCACTTTAGTATGAAGCATTCGGTTTTTATTTTGTAAACGTCTTTATTGTTTTGATTTTGCTTTAGATTGACACAAAATAGTGGTGTTGGGTATTTATTTTTTTGGTCTCTCATGTTGCAGATCTTGACAACATCATGGCCCAAAGATATTACAAATTCTTCTATTTCTTCCACCGGTGTAGAAGGGTGTAGACCTCGTAGACATTAAAGTTACGCTGACTTTTCAATTAGTATGTGTGATATTCTGTATTTCGATCAAGGAGAGCCTTTGTGATTGTGGCATACGCTTTATCGGTTTTTGGTTGAACTTTTACTTCATCATTACGCACTATCGGAGTTGGCTTTTGTCTCTAGTAGGGTATTTAGAGGTTGGATGTTTTCCACTTTATATATGTATATTGGTGGTGGTTTTGCTATGATTACTTCCACTGGGGTTTCATCCTCATCTGTAGCGAGAGATGCAAATCTGTTACTGTTACCTTGTAACCAGTAATCATTTATTTTTCTTTGCTTAGGTTTGTTCGCCGCTTGATTTTCTGGGCTGCATCTTGATCTTTTAGCTTTTCCAATTGGACTACCGTTGTTTTTATTTACGTTTGGTTCTGAATTTAAATTATGTTGAACAGTCGAAGATTTTTGAGTGTAGTTACTCTGAGTTAAATAGGTTTGTGGATGTGCTTGACCAGTAGCGAGAGTTTTTGGACTGTCCCCTAGATGGCGCTGGGGATAATTAGTACAAATGGTTTGTGACTTGTCTAACGAAGACGAAAAGTTGCTAGTATTTCCTTCTGGATTTAAATAGGTTGAAGGTATTGTACATACTGCGTAGTCTGTCGATGTGTAAGTTGTGTTACTCATTTCAGTGAGCGTCTTTTACCTACTTCAGTGACCACAAACAACTCCGAAGGTTCAAAGGCCATACAATATGAGTATAACATGTTTCTCCAACCGGCTCGATCTTCAGCTTTTCTCTTCCAGTTGGTAACACCAAACTCTTGCAGGCAATATTCCACCTTTCCAGCGAGTCTTGGTCGTAATATTTTTCGACGTCCATTGAGTACGTCTTCGAATACCTTACGCACTGGTTCATTCTGATCCTTTCTACTGACATGGCCTAGCCAGCGTAAACGCGCTATTTTGATACGCATAACAACGTCGATGTGGGGGTACAGATTATACAGCTCGTGGTGCATCCGTCGTCGTTACTCGCCTACTATTATAGGACCATATATTTTTCGGAGACTCTCAGTGATGTTTTATCCAATCGGGTGGATGTTCTGCTTGTTGAAACCATTCATTTTGTTGACAGCCATTTTGTTATTGTTTATGGTACCAAAGTTGCTAATGGTACCAAATTACAAACAAAAAATTAGGTCGAAGCATAGCAAGCAAGAAGTTTGGCATATTACAATACATATACATATATGTGGCGAGTACGAGCTTTTACCACAAAGAGCAGAGACGACTTATGAACCTGTCCATCCTGGACCACTTTATGGTAACAAAATTGAAATATCCAAAAAGAAGTGGGACCATTTGCAAGACTTAGAAAAGATGCTACCCAAAGACTGCCATCACCTTTGTGAACAATTACCTTATAATATTGTCTCATAAAATATACGTTTTTTTACTAATTCCAACATTTACCTTACTTAAATATGAATTGATATGTTAATTCGCTTTCTTTTAAGTTGTGCAAGAAAAAGCCCCAACTCACTTTTTTGAAAAATGCAGACCCAAAAACCCTGTCATAAATTCATTAAAAATAGAAAAAATAAAAAACGATTATAACTTTAAATTTATCTGATGTTTATAATAAAAACTGCATTTCAAATGTTTTTGTATCTGGTGTGTTTCTTGTTTTATTAACTTTTTTCCTCCTCCAGTTAACTTCAATTTTCATGAATTAGGGCCTTTCTGTACTAAGGTAACGATATGCAGTTACTCGTATTAGTTTATACCATGATGATGTTCGGTCTACATGATGTCTAAGTTGTCGGATTTAGCTTTATTCGAGGCTGAACTTCTTGATCGACAGTATTCCTGTCGTTGTTTATATTCATCCCCGTCGAAATCTCACCCAACTAGGTCCCTTCCACCATAGTTCTAGGTCCAACAATTGTTCTATTATTATTCCTCAGGATGCGCAGTCAGCGGGATTGTGCTTAGAGCGGACGTGATGCCAAATGTGTCGAGGCAGGGTATCTAGTATTTCGGACGTATTTTTAATGTGGTAGGTTGCATAGATAGCCAGGACAAAACGACCATAGAATCTGTCCAGGCATGCAAGTTAACCTCTACGAGGCAATGATTCAATGACGGTTTTCATGAGTCTTGTTAGGAGCTATGCTCCGCACAGCTCCCATTTTGGTAATGAAATCTGCTTCAGCGGCGCTACACGTGTCTTGTATGCTACAATAGACACCTGGATTATTTCGTTTTCGTCCCTGTGACGACAGTATACGATGGCTGAGTATGCTTCACTAGATGCGTATTAAAAACCATGCAGACTTATTTCACCATGGTTCGTGATGAAACGACTCAACCCAAAGTCATCTAACTTGTAGAGGTCTGTCCGATATTTGGTCCATGTTTATGCAATTTGCTGTGGAAGAGGATCATCCCAGTTCAGATTCTGTAGCCACAACTCTTGAAATAGTATTTTAAATTTGATTACAACTGGAGATACCAGTCCTAGTGGATCGAAAATTCGCGAAACGTCTGAATGGACTCTTCGCTTTGTCGCGTGTTCACTGTCATCCAGAATAACCTTGTAGCTGATATAGTCTTCTGCCGCAATCCAATAAATTCCAAGAACTTTTGTCGACGTACCATCATTCTGATTTAAGAAGTTGAGTTCATTGTCACTCACCTTTTCTGGACTTGTTATCGTGCTTCAGTTGGACATCCACTTGCCAAGTTCCAACCCACACACTGAGAATAAATTAACAAGTTCGTCACGATACCGAAGTAGAAATCTTCGGACACTATTCTAGATGCCTTTGGATACGTCTGCTTTTAGTCATCTGCGATGTGTTCCAAAACTATAACTGCCAAAAATGTGAGGACGTTCTGCCGTAAGTCACAGTACACAATTTATAGTGCTTGAGTTTTCTGAGTTTTACCGCCACAAAATACGTTGGAAATCTCGATGATTTGCATCGACCTAAATCTGACGAACCATCTTGCCTATTTCCGCAGAAAACACAAATCAGTAAAATCAAAATCGTAGACAAACTGAGAAGAGATTGATTGCGTTGTATCGGAGAACCTACATGCAACTTGCTGTGCAACGATGTTCCCTCGGTGTCACAGAATGATCCATCAAACACAACTCTTAACTTCTTGCCGATGACCGGGTGATGTGGTAGATAAAAGACCTGCCGTATGAAACCTTTGCATTACGTGTTGGAATTTCGCACATGTGGCCTAAACTCTCATAGTTTCGCGTAAAGTTAACGTACTGATGCTTTAATGTGGGATTTCTGGTGTGACGTCTCTCAGTCGCATGAAATCTTGTCAGTGCGCCGAATGTTACGTTGTCCTCGATAAACGGAAGTTGCGCTATGTACTTCCCGTTGGCGCCTCTCCGATGTGTTAGCCTAAAATGTTCTTCAGCTTCCGTTGCTAACTCATCCCCTTTAGGTGTTTCAGTAGATTCTTCAACCTCTCAAAATGCTCGTAATGACCTGTCAATATCAAGCAAGGTTGATGGTTGTGGTACCGAAGAAAGTGCGGAAGTTACGACCGTTCCAAAATATATGGTATTACCATGTCAATCGCGTATCTTACCCATGGTGAAGATATCCCAACCGTATCCTGCTCCGAGTAATATGTCTACGTCCGAAGGCCTGTTAAATTTAGGATCTACTAAAGCGACTTGTTAAATGAAGTAATCATAGTTGGATCAAGAGAGAATCTAGGTATTGAAGACGAAATCTTATTCGGAAAGTGAACTCACGCGTCTATTGTTTCATTTGAAACCCATGGTCAGTGGTATCGTAGCGTCAGCTTTAATTGACGAAATACCTGAAAGTGCTATTCGAGGTAGTTGTCGCTTAAGTTCTAGGCGTTTGAAGCAATTTTCGGTAATGTAAGAAATCTTCGATGCGGTATCAAGAAGTACTCGACACGAAACTAAGTTGCCTTTATGATTTAGAACATTGACTATTGCTGTTGATATCCGGATTTGCAATTAATTGAAGAGTGCCCCTTGACCAGACAGCTAAAACACAAATTCTTCTCTCATACAAGTATACCACGTTTATCGACGCTCAATGACAAAAACTGGGGACATCTTATCAAAATGAGATCACTGGAACCACACCTGTAACACGACTTTAAATTTGCACGTTACCTCGCGCTGTTTTCCATCAGATTGCTTACATTTTCTATGGAGTTCAAGTTCTTTACATCGTTGATCTAAAAACTTCAAAAATACGCTCACCGTCGGTTTAGTATGATCGCAACTTTGTCTATTTACTCCGCTACATATAAGTCTAGCGGGAGGTGGAATAATTTTTTTAAAATTTATCTTAAATTAAAATTTACAAATAAAAATATCTTATAAATACAAATAAAGTGTTTTCCAATTTGAGTGATATGATTTCTTAAAAAAACACACTAATTGTTAAAATGTTTTTTATTTAATGTGTAGTACAATCAATACAATTAAGTTCTTTCAAATGTCCGCCATGTCTTCTTTTGCAAGAATGAATTCGATGAACAAATTTTCGAGTACTTTTTCCACTAAATCAAGTCGTATGTCATGAATAGCACGTTCAATATTGACTTGTAAAGCTTGGAGAGAGTCTGGTTTATTGCTAAAGACCAATGACTTCAAATTACCCCACAAGAAATATTCTAATGGTGTTAAATCACAACTTCTTGGCGGCCATTCAATGTCACAATTTCTTGAAATAATCGAATCTCTAAACTTTTCTCAGAATAATTCGGTTGTTGCACGTGCTATGTGGCACGTAGCCCCGACTTGTTGGAACCAGATGTTGTCATGATGTTGTCTATTTCGGCCACAAAAAGTTAGTTATCATCGATCTATACCGCTCTCCACTGACAGTGACGGTGTTACAAGCTTCATTTCGAAAGAAGTACGGATCGATGATTCCACCAGACCAAAAACCACATTACTACGAGCGGTTCATGGTCTTATTGGCACTTGAACATTATGTAAAGAAAATTAATTCTTGTAAATTGCAACAATCCGACGAATAGCGAGCACAAGTGGACGGTTATTACGACCATAAAATGGCAAAAGCGCACGAAAAGTTACAATTGGAGAACGATTCTTTTGATAAAAAAAAAATTAATAATTTGTAAACGTTGTTCTTGCGTATATCTCCATGATGAAATTGTATACATTACTGAATGCAATGAAAATAAAAAATCCAATGAGTGTTCGAAGTCGCGGGCGATGTGTTAACACCTTTTTGTTACACGGTACCTTCGATTTCTATGAACACATTAGTAAATGTTACATTGGAAAATAAAAAACAGCGTTCAATCATATTATGACGTTACATTTAAATAATATTAATACTTAAAATTATTTAACACGTTGACTGCCAACTACGAGATAACTCGTAGATGGTGTTCTTTGGTAAGACGACGACTACGAGTTATCTCGTACTGTGTTACTTGCCATATTCGAGCAGCTAAGATTAAATTCGTAGTATATCAGTGCTAATATGTATAGATGGCTTCTGGGAATAATTATAAAGAATTTATTCAAAATGAACTACGAGATAATTCGTCAAACTTTTTTTTTAAATACATTTTCTATGCTTCTTGATGATAACTACGTACTATAATTAGAGTTTTTAATAGAATAATATGATTAAATGAATTTGGCTTTTTAGATCGGAGTTCTGAAAATTGCCGTGGCAGTCAACGTGTTAAAGACCAGTGCAAGCACATATGTCATTATTTTCTTGCTTAATACTTGTTGTTTTATTCCCACAAAAAAAAAAAACAAAGAGAATGCAAAGCAACAGACACATGTACACACATACATTGTTATGGTCGTACATACGCTACACAAGTTCACACAATTTTCGTTGCTCTTTTGCTATCTCATTTGTATATACGTATAACTACATCATTATTCTCTTTGCTCGGAGAGTGCTTGTACCCACATTTTATTTGATTTACCTTTCACAATAATAAACAAAGGCGCTCAATCATATGATGACGTTTCATTTAAATAATATTAATACTTAATAACAGTTACAAATATTTAAAGACAAGTGTCATTATTTTCTTGGTTAATACTTTTTATTTTATACCCACAAAAAAAGAGAATGCAACGCAACAGACATATGTACATACATACATTGTTATGTTCGTACATACGCTACACAAGTTCACACAATTTTCGTTGCTCTCTTGCTATCTCATTTTTATATATGTATAACCACGTCATTATTCTCTTTGCTCTGAGAGTGCTCTGCACCCACACAAGACAACTATTCGCTGCCGCTACATCAATGCATGTTTTTTCCGCAGTTTGACAATCTATGTTTCGCAGTCGGCCAAATCTGTGTTCTAAATAGATGTTGGCCGATTCTGAGACCTACCCGATATGCACACAAAATTGCATACAAATCGGTCCAGCCGTTTCGGAGGAGTTTAACACCAAACAATCTGTGATCGGAGTCGGACAATCTTTGTGATCGCAGTCGGACAATATTTGTGATCGCAGTCGGACAAACTGTATTTGGATGGATTCACTTTGTGAATTTAGTACCTACCCGCGCTTATAGATGTTAACACATCAAAAACAATAATAGATCATGACATACTACAAATGGCCGAAACGTCACTTAGAAATCATATCACTCGAATTGGAAAACCCTTTACATACAAAGAAGAAGAAAATAACAAATTTAAATATTGAACAGGAAAAAATCCAGGAAATTTATTGGTTCAACCTATGCAGAAGAAAGATTTCTTATATAAAGCATAGGTGTTTAATAATTGTTAAATGATACATTTTCATAAATAAAATGAGGTAGGTAACAATATGTAGTAAACTGTAGTGTTATTAAAAATTTAAAATTTGGTAATATGTAATATTGCCTGAAATAATTTATATATTATTCAGCATACATAATCCAAGAATCGTCGGAGAAATTACTCTTGCCGGCAAAAGAATTGAGGTAATAAAATGCAACGACTTTATTCAATCCTAACGACATTTCAAGGGTTACCATTGATTTAACGGTTTGAATGATATGAACTTATTTCACACCACTTTCTGCGCGTGCCAGGATCTAATTGACCATTCAGTAGGAATATCAACCAGGGGTCACGACCAGTTTGTGTGATTGCCTCCATGTCTCTTGTCACCTCATTGGTGACATCCGATATTTTGCATCTGCATCTTCCCCCCTTACTGGTTTCAGGGCCATGAAGGTTTCAATGTACAATGAAAAAATGTGACGTGGTCTGTCGTAACGCTCGTTAAGTCTTTCCCAAGCTGCGGTGTACGATGTTTCTGATACTTGCATATGATTAATCAGCTTAGCTGCGTCATCTTTTAGTAATGAACTCAGGTAATGGAACTTTTGTATGTTCCGTCAAATCAGTTTCAGAGTCGATGGCGGAAACAAATAAGTCTTTGAATGTCGGCCAATATTTGTAATTTCCATTCAAAGGCTATATTTTAATCTTCGGTAGTACACTTCTCGATGTATTAGGGCTTTCTGCAACTCTTTGAAGAAGCACGGATTGTTGCTCAGCAAAACGAGAAAATGTGTTACTGAATTCCGGTGTTATTCTCTAGGACTCATGGCATGTTTTATTGCGTCAAGCTTTCCCTTGGTAGTAATGTACCTTTTCTCGTAAGTAGAAAATTCTGTCCAATGTCTACGAATCCCTCAACTGCTTCAAACGAATATAAACGCGAAGTACATTCCTCAAATCCTGCCCAACCATTGCCCAATCTACCAATACGTGCATCCACTTCATGTACTGTAACAACTTCCGTCGCATTACAGGCAAACGTATGAGCTCTTGTAATTTAACCCTTTAGCATGCGCCAATTATTCGCAACAACGTTAATTTTCACAGCCATATTTCAATATAAATTAACTAATCAATTGTACTCACGTACCAACAATTTTCCTTGAGTGTAATTGCCCACAAAAACAATCAAAATAAAGACGCCAGACGACACATTGCCACCGACACAAGTCTCCTTAGAACGACTATTTTCTGCACTCAGAATCATCATTTCCGATTTGAGAGCATCAATGAAGCCAGATATTATTGAGGCTATCCTATTTTTAAAAACAAATGCAGAATAATTTTTTATTATAGATTTACTACTTGAAGTTTTGTTATTTTATTTGAAGTTTTGTTATTTTAAGTTTTCGTTATTATAGTATTTTGTTTATTATTAAAAGAAGTAATAAAAATAAATAAAATATTTAAAAAATAAAATATTATATTGATCCATTTTTGTCTTTGATCGGAGTCGGAGTGGGAATCGGAGACTTACTTAAAAAATTTCGGCGGTTGGAGTCGGAGTCGCAACTATTTTTTGACGACTCCACAGCCCTGCATTAAACATTAAAATGTAGTGTTTGTTTGTTAATGTCAGTACATTTTGTTGGAAGGGAACATTTGATATAAAATTTGTACGTATGTATGATAAGTGTTTATAAATATGTTTGTTTGTTAGTGTGTTTATATTAGCGAGGTTGTTAATACGCTTAAGTTTGGGTGACGTAACTCGCGCCTACATATGTTCATAGTCACTATGCGCTTCCGACCACCCGTAAATAAAAATAACAACTTGTTGTTTTTCTGTTGTGTTATAGAGATAGAGATTGTGGGACCCTCGGTTGTGGGAGACAGCCCATGCTCCTTTCGGCTAGCTCGTTTTAGTTTAACGGAGATTCATTTTGTGTAGAAAATTTCCCGTTCGACTTCCTCGAACTTATGTTCGATTTCTTCACTCTTCTGCCGCATTTCCTCGAACTTTTGTTCAACCTTTTCGAATGTATCGTTCACTTGAATCTTCATGTTGCTCACAACCGCCGAGATTTCTTGTAGTTTAGATTCTAGAATTTTCGTTAAATTTCTCGTCCATAATTCTAGAATTATCGTCCAGTTTCTCCACTATCGCATTAACAATTCTGTAATTTTCGTTAAATTTCTCCATTATGGCAACACACATTTTAGAAACATCCATATTAGCAGTTGCTTCCTTTGCAGATACCTCCATTTCTTCTTTACATTGAAACTGGTATGTGTTAATGTCGATGTTTCGGTGCTTAAATGATTCAATCAGCCTCTTCAGTGGCTCTACCTTATACTTAGCCGTTGCACAGTGGGGCCGAATGACAAAAAAAAAAAAACAAGGGAATAATATCACAACTTTTAAAGTATTGTTCTGATCATTTTGGAATGTACTAGATATTTGTAGAAGAGGAGTCATATTCAGAGGCACCCTGTGCCAATACAATTGTTGCTACAGGGTATCAAATTTGACCACTTTGGTGCTGTTGAAACTTTCAATGCCCTGTATGCTAAATGTTACGGAATATAATTTACCGATATTAAGATATTCTCCATCAAGGTTTAAAATTATAAATTTTCTCATTGACTTTTTTCAGCTTTTTATTAATAACTGTAAATATTTTGAAGTTATCCAAAGCTCTTTGGAAATGCCGACTTCTCAAAAATTTTTGACAAATATATATACTTTATACACGAAATTGCGTGGGTGGTGCAATGGTTAGTGTGCGCGCCTCTCGTACATGAGATTCTGGATTCGATACCTGCTCTGACCACCTTACATTTCTTTCGGCGGCGGTCACCTCGCATAGTGACGGCGACACTATCGAGTATTTAGCCATGAAAAAGTTTCTCAAAATACCGTTCGGAACCGGTGTAAAACTGTAGGCCCCACTCAATGAGTATAAAACTAGAAAGCGCACTGCTCATTGGTTGTGAGAAACTCTCCCCAATTCCTTCATGGGATGTACTGGGTAACCATTTATTTTTTATTTAATACTTTACTTTAAATCAAATTTTAAGATATTTCCAAAAGTATTTATTTTGGTTTTTTCTTATTTTTTCTAAAAGTGTTCAAGAAATTTTTTAAGTGTGAATATTTCTGAACAGAGGTTTTTAAAGAGGAGTTTACCTTTCCTTATAATATGTCTATGTACGATATTACAATAAGTGTAGGTATCACTCGCAATCCTAACACTTTGAAGTGATTTTGCCATTTATGTACCCTGCCGATTGCATCGATCAGAAGAACAACTACACTATGGCATTGGCAAACACTTGAAATTTGTACCTGATGCCATTATGTTATGTTCCTTTTCGGGAAAATATTGTGTTTTTTTACAGATTGAAAAAAAATACGAATTTGAGAAGTCGGCATTTCCAAACGGCTTGAGGTAACATACAAATTTTGACAGTTTCTATTGAAGTGTTCCCAATTTAGATATATTATTTTCCCTAACTGACCGAGTTTTTAACAAAAAACTGAAAAAAGTCAAAAAAAATTTACAAGTTTAAACTTTGATAGAGAATAGCATATTTTTTGTTTTTCTTGCGTAGTAGATTCTCAAGGTAAACAATCTTTGTAATCGGCCTATAAGTGTAGAAGTACCAGGCTTTGAAAATTTCATCATCATTAAAGATGTCCACTTTGACACCCTGTAGCACCGACTGTGTTGACAAAGGGTGCCTCTGAATGCAATGTTCTAAAAACCTGACTACATCTCTAGGAATTGTTATTGTCCCGGTATCATATGAGAGGTTCGACCGTTTTTGTTTGTTTCTATTCTGCTCACACAATAAGATATAACTGAAGTTCTCCATTCTATTTGAAAGATAAGAAGTAAGGAGTAATTCAAGATCGAATGAATGTGTTCGAAGACCGAATTCCGTGGGTATTACACAATGTTATACTATTAAAAAAATTGTTGGATATGTCAAAATCTTCATTTACAGAGAGCGAATCATGAAGTGAGCGATTTGCAGAAAATTTTTTAAAGATCTGTTAGATACCTCTCATTTTTGTATATTCTTCAATAAATTATGCGGTCAGGGTTGCATTTATAAGGAATCGAACAAACAAAAATAAAACGGAAATAAACATTTAATTTTGTGGTCGCTTTATCTTTGTTCATAAGTCTGCTTATATATAAATATATATATTTACACTATGCACACAGATGTTTTTGCAGTCCCCAAACCTGAAAGTGTTAATTATAAACAGAATGAATACCCTTCAACGATTTATCTAATGTAATGATAGTTTTATTCCATGTATCTCTAAAATAAGTTTATTTAATCTGATAGTGTAACATTGTCTTTACATAGCTTTGTTTCTACCCATACTTTTGTTCTTCACTGTATTCCCAATATCATCCTTTTTTTTGCTGCGTAATTAAAACATTTGTCACCTAGCACTGTCATTTGAACCACTTGAATGACGCATGTATTCGACATCCACTTACGCTTGTAACGTAACACCAGCACCAACGACAACACATCGCCGTTGCTGAGTGAACGTACATACATGCTGGATGTATTACGAGAACTGTAGTGATTATAGTCGTTGCAGCATAGTGGAATTTAAATTTTGTAAGTTCTTTTTGATTTGTGCTTGGCGTGCACTTCACATGAACCGTCTAAACATTACATAATTTTTAAAAAGAAACTCAAAAATGGACGAAAATTATATCCTGCACTGAAACATATTCATCGCAGTAACTAAATATATGCATCACAACAAAGGAACGTAATCATTACATCTATGAAGCGTGTTCTCGAACATTGATAGACGAATGTGATTAATCTGTATGTTAGACTACTTTTTATGAAAAAATTCGTGAAGACGACGAACAATTTCGAGCTTGTGACGAAGCTTTACATTTGGGTGTAGACGCTTTTGTAATTGTCCGACGATGGTTTTAAATTGATAATCAGCCTTTTATAATGTCAAACTTGTATATAACGAAGTGTTACGCTATAGAGAGCTAAATGTACATATGCATGTAAAATATTTTCTTACAATTTGTTGTGTTTTTAGGATGATGACGACGAATTCGTTGACGACGAAGTTATGGATAAAATATTGAATGCAATTGAAGCTTGTCTCCTAGTCTGTAACATTTACTCAACCGTAACTGACTTAAAATTTTTACAGGAAGACAATATTGCTCTTATTATAAAATATATTAAGTTTCAATTGAGAGAAACTATATTTCCATCGTATGATCCAGTTTATACTGTAAAAAGTATGAAAAAAAATGACAATAAGAAGAAATCAAAAAATCACCATAACCACAATAGAAACCTACATTTGTTGTATTCGAAAGTTGTCGAATTGATGAAGGTTTTTGTTATGCTGTTCGACAAATGTATTTTCGTAGATACCATCGTTTTACCATTGTCCGCTTTGGCAACAGAGCCTTTTTTTGTAGACAATATTGAGACTTTACAATTTGTCTGCCTGGAATTAGTAACAACAGTAAGTAATTATCACATGACCCATATCTATACTATATGTTGTTGTTTTTTAGGTTTTTAAAAAAGAACAATATGATAAAATTCGCAGCAGCATTCTGGGAGATATTCTTTCATCCATTGACCGGCTGCCATCATCGAAGAGAAACCTCAGACCATTTAAAGTGACAAATAATGGAGGCAGTATTCAAATGGTTACTGCTTTAGTTCTACAACTTATACAATGTGCAGCAATTTTGCCCGATTCATTGTGCTCTACTGATGTTTCGAAAGAATGTGAAACTAAGGATTCATTAACCAAGATAAGAAAAACGAACACCGACGTGATCGTATTAAAAAAATATGACGTAGCAATAAGTATCGGCGGAAATTTCCTCACAACCTTTTTAAACAAATGCAAATCTCGCTCAAATGAGACCGATTTCCGACCTCTTTTTGAAAATTTCATACATGATTTACTTTCAACAGTAAATAAGCCAGAATGGCCAGCGTCAGAATTATTACTCTCCTTGTTGGGCACTATGTTAGTACGATATGTATCAGATAAAACTATAGAACAAAGTATTCGCTTGGTGTCATTGGATTATCTAGGAATTGTAGCATCGCGTTTACGGAAGGATACGGTAGAATCTCGATGTAAAACTCATATAATAGATTCTATGATAAGGTCAATAAAAATTGAACAAGAGAGGGAGGGAGATTTAATTGAAACTCATGTAAGTAAATATAATTCAAAGTTGTACTACTACCTTAACTTCATTGTTGTGATTACAGAATAAAATAAATTTAGATGCCGAAGAAGAAAGAACAGAGTTTTTGCAAAAAATTCTTTTGGATTTTCTGGCTGTTAATGCCCAAGAAGAAAATTTAATATGGGACTATGCCCGACATTTTTACCTAGTGCAGTGGTACCGAGATGTTATTTATCAGCGACGCAAAATAGCTGAAGGAGACAAAAAATATGCAAGTCGAAGGAGAAAAGCAAAGGGGCGCACCTTTCAAACAGGTAATTTGGATATTCCACATGTTCAATTTCGATTTAAAATATCACTTAAACAAAACCTTGCCAGAACCATATAAATTTGAAATCAAAACTATATTCCATCATAATTTTTACTAAATATTTTAAATGTGAAATCAACTATTCTACAAGGTGCTTCAAAAGAAGTCATCCGATGTTGTTTGGCTCTCATTTTTTTTCTAAATGAAAGACTTCGATTCTGTTTTTTGATTATGTTTATTTGAACCTTTAGAATTTTATTGGTTAAGTTGTGAAGATGATATCGGTTAAATGGGCGCCGTCACAATTGATTACCATACGGGCTCGTTTTATGGCATTTTTGTTCATAATTATTTGAAAATCATAATGAGCGATGAGGCTCATTTCTGTTGTCTGTATGGTGAATGTGGCCGTCGGTGGTGCAATGGTTAGTGTGCGCGGCTCTTGTACATGAGATCCTGGGTTCGAACCCGGCTCTGACCACCTTCAAATTTTCTTTCGGCGGCGGTCACCTCGCATAGTGACGGCGACACTATCGAGTATCTAGCGATGAAAAAGCTTCTCAAATTACCGTTCAGAATCGGTGTAAAACTGTAGGTCCCAATCAGTGAGTGAAAACTGGAAAGCGCACAGCTCAGTGATTGTGAGAAGTTCTCCCCAGTCCCTTCATGGGATGTAATGGGAAACCATTTATTTTTATTTTATTTAATCATTGACAAAAGTAATGGTAAAAAATATTTTATTGTTTCTTATAACCATTACCGAATTATCTTTATATTATTGTACCAGCTTATAACCTTAAAACCATTATTTTGTGATTTTTATAAGAAAATGTATATGAGTATAAAAGGAATATCCACGTTAGTTCAGCCTACCCTGTAAAACCAAATTATACTGACATGTGTGTATAATTGTTTTATTACATATTGCGGTACGTTTTTGAGTTTGCACTTTTTGTTAAAGCGCCTTTATCTTTAAATATTGATCTTTTTCGAAGATGGCAGAACGGGCGAGAGAGAAAAAAACTGTACAGGAATATGTCTTGAACGAGATTGAACAAGAGAATATCGCTGATACAATTTTGACAGATTTAAATGAACAAATTCTAATATTTTGCACAAATCTGGTTATTATGTGCAAAAATATCATATACAAATTTCAGCTTTCAACTTAAAACATAAAATTTGGCTTACGGGTGAAACAATATTTTAACTCCATATAATTCAGTTCGGGTAGGAAACGTGATAATACGATGACTGCATTATTAATCACTACACTCGGATCTGAAAAGAACAACAAATCACAAAAAGTTGAAGAAAAAATCAAACAAAAAAATATACCCAAAGACGAATAAGATAGCCGTATAGGAAAACTATGACGTATAAATATGTACATACATATAAATTGTAGGCAAACAATATAAACAAACAGAACAAATGTACACTACGCACTCCAAACAATAAGAACCTACAGAGATCATAGACTTACCACCCCAGGTGAGTGCAACATTAAAACCCGCAAGCTACTAAAGGGTGTCTCATTAAGATTGTACCTTTTAAATTTACTGTAATGTTTTTGTGCAAGTGGCAACTCTGAAATTTGGCAGCTGTCACATATGTTTATTCCGATTATTAAAAATTGAGCGCTTTACGAAAGAACAACGCGTTATAATTGTGAAAACTTCTTCCAAAAATGTGGAAAGTTATGCTGAGACCGCTCGCAAATTTCAAAGAATTTTTAGTCGAGAAAATGCACATAATGTGTCACCTATTCGAAGTGTTCAAAAAATTTTAAGAATCTGGGTCCGTTATGGACAGTAGGACTCCTGTGCGTCAACTTACCCATCGGTCTCCTGAAAACATTTCTGTTGTCTGTATGGCGAATAAACCTGAAAATATCAATTCGGCATCGTTCTCAACTACTTCAAATTTCACGAAGCACTACACAGCGAATTTTGACAAAAGACCTTCACCTACAAACCAGCAGACCATTGACCATTCGTTCAAAAGGTAATGGAGCAAAGTGAAGTCATGCAATGCATCAGAAACAAATGCACCCACAACGAGCAACTGTCTGGTGCGGATTTTGGTCAGGCGGTGTGATTGGGCCTTACTTTTTTGAAGATGAGGCCGAAAGGTGATAACGGAGTTTTTGTGGCCTCAACCGGACTATATGGATTTTTAACATGTGGCTTCAGCAAGACTGCGCCTCCATGAAACAATTGATTTATTCCGGCAACGATTTCCAGAACAAATTATCTGAAGAAATTCTGATGTGAATTTTCTTTGAGGTTTTGTGAAATCTCGGGTTTATGCGAATAAACCAGAAACAATTCCTGAGCTCAAATCCGAGATCCAACGCGTCATCGGTGAGAATCAGCCACATCTCTGTGAAAAAGTAATGGAAACTTGCATGAAAAAAGTAATGGTCTGTCATCAGAGCCGTGGGAGGGAGCCATTTGACGGATATTTTATTCCATACTCAATCGGAACATGTCTTCGTTACAATCCAATAAAAAAATCACGACTATCTCAAAAAATATGTGTTTGCCCACTTGCCCGAAACCATATCAAACCCCTTGAAAAGTCCAATAAATCTAAAATTGTCCACGTCACGTAGAGAGCTCAGTCCATCTACAGAATAGCATCCACAGCAACGTCGCAAGTGGCGCCATTTGAGTTTTTTCGTTGCAAAAATATCTCTAGCTGATAATCGAATAATTTAAATGCCATATGATAGATAATTGTTCAGCCTATGAAATGAGTGTTTGGAAAGGGTGCTACGCCTTATAGGTACTCAATTATGGGTTGAGTTTTAAAAACATTTTTTTTTACCAATTTTATATTTTTTTTAAGGTTTTTATGTTTTAAAATTATTACCCAACAAATAAAAAAAATATTTTTTTAATTCATCTTTTCAATTTTCTGTAAAATATTCATCACAATTCGTAAGAGAAAGTATATCTAAAAGTCTAATCATTTCTAACCTATAATTATCTTCTAACTCAATTCGTGACTTCACATACCGCAGGGAAGAAATAAGTGTATCGGAAGATGCTGCCAACATGTTGAAGAGGTCCTCATTTTGCCTCACCCTTGATGCTTTGAACGTGTCCCTGCAATCTATATTTTATATACCATTTGTTAAGAGACTCCTGTGCTTCTTCAGAAAGCTCTCCAATTGGTAAAGACTGGTATTCAATTATATCTTTGCCATGTGCTAATATTTTATGGACTGTCGTGGTCAACTTCTTCTGTGGATACATTTCCGCTAAAAGTGATGCAGTTTTCGGTGCATATTCTACATATTTTGTAGAATTTACGTTTTCTTTGCAGTTGAAAACATTCACGATCGTTCCCAATCTTTTCACGATTTGATTGTCAATTCCGGTGATACAAGTTACTGCCTCATCATTTTCAAAAAATCTCCTAGAATTGTTTCCATCGTTTGAGTTTCCATTTCCGTACTTGGGACAGTCTAGTCCAACTTGTTTAAAAATGTCATCCTGTATTTGCTTCTTTCTAGTCTTTTCCTTATTCTTAATTGATGTATTTCCATCGAAGTTTTCCTCCTCTTGTGGTAGGGTATGCGCCAATTTTAGCAAGAACTCCATACACATTATTCTTGCGTGCAATGGTGACATTCTATATTCGTAATTCTCCTCGTTTCTAGAATCGTTCAAATTACCGAAGTTCTTCTAACTCTTTTTGCAAGTCGGGCATGACAATGTTGAGGTTGTTCCTGTCAGTTCGTTTACGACTTTTCCGTCAACCATAGTCAGGTGGACCTCGTAACTACATTCAATATATTTTCCTTCTCCAATTTACAGTTTTGTGGGCTTAATCGTGCTTATTTGTTTTTCAATGTCCTTCAACGTAGTCCTTATAAGTTCTGCCGATTCCGTTGCATTCTTCCAGTGTAGAGAAAATTCAGATTTTAGCCGCAAAGGTACAACAGATTCCATAAACATATTTCCGTCCGATATTGTAGCGACATCGGAAGATAGCCTTTACCTATAAACGCTTTGTCCGGAAGATCCATCGCAGCCCCATTTATTGGTCAATATCAGTTTCTCAGGAAGAATTTCCACCTCATTTCGTTTTGCTGTATGGCCATAAGATCCGGTAGATTGGCTTTCGCAGAGACTTCCGTAAACTCCGTATGCAGTGGTCCCATGTCGCATTAGCCAAGGCTTCTTCGGAACCATACTTTTTAATGTGTGCGTCTGTGGGCGTGGGAATGCTTTCTTTAGTCCTTTTTAGTCGCAGTGGGCTTGCATCAGCAACAGATTTTGTAATCGGCGACCTAACTCTTTCACTATCCTTTGTATATTTAATAGACAGCGCGTCCGATAAATGCTTCGTGGTCAAGTTTCCTCTTTCTTGTGAAAATTGAACACTCCTCCATACTTATTTTTCCTTCCTTTTGCTCCTCTGGTTGATGTGGTGGGTTTATCAGTCGTAGACTAATGCAGGCATTATGCTTATTTTGCAATATATAGGCTTATGCTACCATGCGTAAAAATGTACCTGTTACCTGCGTACATACGGATTTAGGCTGAATTATGCAATTTGATATTATGCACGTGTTGAAATAAGATTTGTGCCTACCTGTAGGGTCCATCAGTCAATATTGTTCTTGACCATTTGTACGCCGAAGTAATTTTTAAGTGAGGTGCGTACCTGCTAATTTCAATGAGTAGTTTTTTGTACATCCTGTGTCTGTAACAGAATATTGTGAGCAGACTTTGGCAGAGACTCACAGGTAAGCAACCGACTTAAAATGCCATTTTCAAACTATTAGATCAAACTAATTGTCAGCCAAAACAAAAAATATAAATCTTATATCTTAACCCTTCTGCACAAATTGGATTAAAACGACCCAATTTTGAAGAACAAATGGCTAAAATCATGTCTTAGGATGGCTACACCTTTATACAACTTTTTCATATCCTCAGTCAGGGCCTTCTGATGGATTTTACGTAAAAAAAAAATTTCGGGACTAGCCACTTTTTTTTCATTACATTTTAAATACTTTACCTACGCGTATACAATTTGTGGGTCATTTTGACCACCAATGCCCGCGATTGCCCTATGGTCCTTCTGTCAAAAAAAGAGTTTTGGCAAAGATCCATGAATCGTTAGTAGCCGACACTCCCAGTTCATCGAAGATCATTCAATTTCATGCTTTTGGGTAATTGGGAAAAATACAAAGATGTTTTGTTTGTCCACATACCAAAAACTCAAACAAGCATTCAATACATGCAAAAATTGTTTATGCAAACAATATATGTGTAAAAGTATAAACATCCAGAATTAATCTTCTTGTCTTAAAACAAATTTTGAATTTGTATATTTTATGTTCAAATAATAAGAAAAAAATTTAGTTTACCGTTATACGGATGTGTTTTTGATATTGTGTCAAATTGACCCACAAATTGTTTATGAGGGGTATAATCTGAATTTGTGCAGAAGGGTTAAAAAACCAATAACGTAGCTATGGGTTTCCACGGACATATTTCTTGAATATGCAAGGAATGCACGCCATACAATTTCTGGAACCGGAAATCGGTTATACCTCTGTCAAATATTTATATGTGCAAAATAATTTTTTTCTTTCCTTCTGAAAACTAACTGTAATTTAATGTCGACCATATACAACTTTTTCGATAATATCTCTCTCTCTTTATCATATACTTTTTTCCTCTTTTGGACTTTATTTGTAGTCCCGTTATCTATGATAATCGCTGTAAGTTTACAATTCAATAGAAAATAATTATATGTATGTGCATTCGCGTTCCTGACCCTTTAAAGTGCACAACTCTATTTTTCTCGGGTGTTTAGTATAAAATAAATTTCTGTACGTGAGTAAAATGACCGTTATGAATATATTCTAAGAAACGTTTTATTCACAGTTTTGTTTCTAGTTGAACATGCCACGTGGAAGTGAAGTTACGGATGAGGAGCGCGGAAAAATTGTTGGAATGAGACTAGGAGGGAAAAGAATTGGCGAGAGTGCAGCTACGGTAAATCGACATCGCAATACAGTTTCGAATTTCCTCAAAGACCCCGAAAACTATGGTTGTATTAAGCGCAGTGGACGCATCCCAACTGTAGACCAGATGACTAAGCGGCGCATTCGGCATTTAGCTGCTAATGAGAATGAGTTGTAGGGAAATAAAGGTGGAATTGGGTCTAAATGTAACAAGACAGCGTGTCCAGCAACTGCTAAAGAACGATATAGGTCTTCGGTACCAAAGCAAAATGGCCAAACCACGCTTAACCCAGCGCCATAAAAATGCGCGTATTGCTTTTGCAGAAAAGTACAAGTTTTGGGAGGAGAAATTGGAAACCGTTATGTATAGTGATGAGAAAAAGTTTAATTTGGACGGGCGTGATGGTCACCATAAATATTGGAGAGATTTTCACTATCTCTGGGCACAGTTCAAAAACTATAGTCGGGAGCATCTAATCAGTCACCTGACTCAAAAAATCGCCTTCGTAATTCTCGATCAACACATGGAGAATGTTGACATGCCCCCTAGGGACATGTTTCCAGAGAAGGGCGTTTCTAGCAGCACACCGTCTCGCGTAAACATCAGGGGTTGTAAGATTCAGGATGATGTCCAATGCCGCCTGCGGAGTACTCCTCGCCCCACTGATGCACATCGATGCAGTGCGTTGAACCTTACCAATCAGTTTCAACTGGTAGCTATTCGCTAAAGCGTTCCACTAGACCAAGCAGCCGTAAGTAACACGACAGCCGAATACAACCAATAAACGGTCCTCGGTCCCCAACTTTTACTGATCTAATTCCGACAGGCGGAGACCACGTTCAATCTCTTCTTCCTTCGCTCCTCAGTATTTCCTCCAGTTCAGCTTCTGATCCGGAAATATACCAAAATATAGTTAACTCCATACCCTCCAACCTTGGTCTCCTGAATTCTCCGATCTTTCGCCAGTGTGTGAAGAGCACCTTATCTGTCACCGCCGGATTAATAACCAAGCCACAGCGCCTAGCCCAATCCGACAGTTCACCCAGGACGTCGTGCATGAGGTCGCCCATCGTAGGGAAAGATTTCCCACCGACAAGAATGTCAACTTCTTCCGCATAGACGACAATTCTAGTCATCTTAGTTCGAAGTCCTTAAGTATACCATCTACCACTAAAAGCCACATCAAAGGGTACAACACTACCCTGTGGTGTGCCCCTTGTATTCAGCTTCAGAACAGAGCTTACACAACGAGTCGTATTTGCAATCCATTCGACAAGAAGCAGTGACACTCCAGCTTACTCAAGAGATTCCCTTATGGCGCCAGATCCCACAGTGTTAAAATCAGCTCAATATCCAAGAAGGCAGCCAAAGTGAAATCTCCAACCCCCCAAGTTGTGCTCAAGATAGCCCACAACATCATTCTCTCCAAAACTATTAATAGAAAAGATGAGAGGCTGATTGGTCTGCAGACCTTAGGAGAGACACGAATAGTTGTACCCGACTTGAGAATAAAGACAACCAGTAACTCCTTCTACTTATCCGGTACCAGGGAGAGTCTAAGACACACCCTATAGATACTCAGAAGATGTGGGGTGATAAAGGTGTTATATTTTTCTAGCATAACCGGCTAAATCCCATCAGAACCAGGAGACTTAAATAGCATGAAACTGTGAATAGCCCAAAGCAGACGTTGATTCGTCAACGTCCTCAATCATCCCCAGATACGAGATATCTTGAAAGGCTGTAACCGTGATATACCCCTCCGCAGAACCTATACTCTCACAGTTTGGAAAGTGAGTCTCCATATGGAGCTCAAGTGTCTCAGTTCCGGAGTTGGTTCATGACTCATCAGATTTACTGATGTCACCAAGAACTTTTGGGTCCTTGGACAACACCCGACGAAATCGTGCACCGTCTTTAACCTCGACTACGTACTCAGAGAATCTGATCTAGGCGGTTCGTTTAGCCTTTTTAATTAATAAAGCTGTTCTTGTATACAGCCCAATCCGGTTCTCTTCTCGATTGAACAAATTATTGAAAATTCTCCTCCTCCATGAAGTCTACAGTAAAGAGAAATGTACTGTGATCAGAAATGGAGTACTCGTCTGATGGCTCCAGTCCCTTATAAGCGATTCCTCAGATGTTAGGGTTATGCCTATGACATTTTCCCTCAATTTATTACGAAGAGCGGACTTTCCTCCCCTAATGCACACCTTGTGCCCGGATTATATAATAAAATCAAAACCAGACTCACCTCTTCCATTTATCGCGGCAATGCCCCACTGAGTATGGTGAGCATTTGCATCACAACCTATTATAAGCCGGCGCCCTTTTGTAGATGCCTGGTGCACCAGCCAGAGAACTGTACTACCAGGCGTATCATACTCCTCATACGCCAAATACACAGACGCAAGAATCAGACTAGATCCCGCACATCGTTACCACATCGCAGGTACTGAAGTTAGAAGAAAGGATATGTTTAAGATCTTTCCTAGCTACAATACAAGCTCTTACCTTTCCACATGTTTTGACCGCAAATATATTAATATCGACAATGCTCGCAGTGATCCATGTTACTTTGCCCCACGCGAAGCCGCCTACGTTTACCTCCGCGCAGGGAAACTGGTATGACGGAACATGACGGCTTTAAGGCCAACCATCAAGTTTTAAACAATATATCCCAAACATGGGTATTTAGTCCCGAGTTCTGCTTTCCTCGCAGCCTCACTACTTTTTACGCCGAGAGAACAGGTGGCGGTATCTAACCGGATACAATGGGCCGAAGAGGGAGAGAGAACTGTGGTATAACCTCTAGTCAGAGGACTGTAAAGGGAACCCCTATAAGGGGTTCATCCCATGTCTAATTCCGTCTTTCCTATTTTTCCCATATGAGCACCCCAGTTGTTCAGACGGGCACCCAAGTCCCCGTGACAGCGCATTAGGGTGCGATACCTCGTACCTCCTGATATAGTCACGGCGATCGGATAGCACCCGCCTGTTCTTCTCAGACAGATTCAGAATCATTGTTCATGAGCCTATACGATAGACACATCTCTTTCTGTGAGCAATAGACTTGTACCTAGACTTGAACGAGGTGAAACCGCATCAGTCACCCTACGTCTGGGCAGATGCTGGCTTCTTAATTATCGTATCGGGTTGGGCAACAACGATGGTAGCAACCCGATCCATCAGAAAGTGGAGACACAGTACCACCATCACTACCCAGGTCACAGTTTCCCATGAGATCCGCAGCAACTCCAACTCACAGGATGTTTAAGTGAACATGTTTAAAAACATATGACCGTAGAACAATATATACAAGGCCGTTGAGTTTAAAATGTAATACATACATCAGATCTTAAATAAAGTAAAGCTCTTCAAAGTGAGGTATCATTTCCCGAAAGTCTAATTACAGCTCGTTTAAATAAAAATCTATTGAGCGTGATTCGACAGTGTTTGCCACCGAGTTAAATATATGTAAACATCTAGTTAATGGTTCAGTCTTTCCATAGCTAGTTCGATGAAATGGAACAGCGAACAAATGGGGTTCTCTTAAATACCGTGTCGGTACGTGAAAGGGTAGGATGGATAGTAATTCGGCCGAATCGATGTTTGAATATAAAATAAAGGAAGGAAATGTAAGGTGGTCAGAGCAGGGACCGAACCCACGTTCTCATGCACAAGAGCCGCGCACACTGCCCATTGCACCACCGACGGTCATTGACAAACAAAAGGAAAATTAATGGGCCCAAATGGCTACCCTGCTGAATACCTGATTTCACATATATTGGATGAGACACCGATTCATGAACTTAAACAAACAAAACTCTTTCCGAGATGTAAGAATATAACCAATTCAACAATGAGGAACGAAACCCCATTTTGAAGAGCTTTCTTATCAAAATTGAATGATTTACTTTCTCGAAATCTGTATAAAGAACATCTACTTGAATACCTCGTTCGATTGAATTATTACAAAAATGAGTAAATAAACAACGGTTAGTTGCAGTTGATATTCCATGGAAGAACCAATGTTGTTGAGAACAAATGGTATTTTTAAGAGTTTCAAATATGATTTTATGATTTTATTCAAAAGTTTGGGAATAACAGACAATTTTACAACGGGACGGTAGGTCTCCATCATATCATAAATATAGGAGAAATATAAGCAGTTTTCCATTCATTTAAAAATGCCCCTTCTGCTAGAGACTGGTTGAAAATCGTAGTAAGAGCATATGAAAGTGAGCATGCACAATTGCGAATAAACATAGGCGGAGATCGTAGCCTGGTGACGTCGAGTCCATTTAGTGCTTTGTGTACTTCAGACTCTTCTAGATGAATTACACCAATGTCAACCATATCATGTATTCCATTATGAAAATAGGTAGCATCTTCATAAACTAATGAAAAATACATCCCAAAAATATTTACAACTTCTTGTTCATCCTTCGCATCTAATTGACAAAGAATCATAGATTTCGGAATGCCATTAGACGTTTTCTTTGCGTTGAAAAATATCCAAAAACTTTTAGGATTGTTTGTTATTTGATAAAAAGTCAAATTCACGGCGCAGGCGCGTAAAGTTCTCTCTATCTGAAGGAAATCCAGAGTTTTTGTATACTTTGTTTGCCTCATTCCTTCGATTTTTCAAATTTAACAACTCCAATATATACTTATAGAGCTGTTAAGTGCTCCGTAATCAGCTGATTTAAAATCATAATGATATTCGTCTTTGATGTCGTTTATATTACAATCATAAAGGCTGAATATGATTTCCAAAGCTTTGTGATAAACTGATTCGGCCGTAAGTTTGACATTACACCTCTGGACTATATATTTCTCGCAGCCACAGACAAATATCAGGTCCAGAATACGATTGATATCGTTAAGTATAGTAGTCATTTCAAAAACACCAAGGGAGTAGAGCTTATCACAGAAATAAAGTAAACAACATTGTGAAGGTAAACATTTAATGCATTAGAAGGATTTAAAGAACTTCCAGTGGAGCTTGATCTTCGTTGTGGTTTACGTTGTCCAGTGGTTTGAGGGTTTTTGGCTTCGAAACGAAATAGGTAAGTTTAATAGAAAGCGGCCACATGTCTTTATTAAACACCCTTGCGTACAATGGTACGGGCACCCCAAGCTGAAAATTTACTAAACGGAATTTAGTTACATCAGTATCTCGTTTAATAAGTTTGACACAAGTTAGTAAATTTGGGTTCACTTTTAATTTATCAGAAACGCCTTTTTTATTGCCTTTTGTTCGGTCGTTGCTTTAAATTTAGAAACATGTAAATACTTCATGCTATGTAAGTATAACTTCAAAAGCATTAGATTCAGAATTAACGCCGAAAGCATTACGTTTGTTTTGTTTTGGTTTTTTTTTTGTTTATTTATATTCTTTCTCTCCTTTGTTTTTTTTCGAATCGTCACCCATTCGTTTCCACTTTCCCCATAGTTGACATTATCGTTGAGAGCATCTTCAAACTGACCAATCTCCTCGAGGAGAGTGGTACAGATGAGGCAGCAAGGGGACCTTCCGAAACAGGTTTTTGATTGTGTTCATTTATGTTTACAGTTTTTTTGTTTTCATTTGTGTTTGCACATTTATCATTGTTGTTTTTATAGTTAGCTGAATGAGTAATTGTATTGACATCAAAAATTTTGCATTCGGGCGCTGACAACTTATCTTGCATTTCTCTCATTTACATTGAGAGTATTTAAATTTTATTGTTAGCACCGTTTGAATCAACAATGCAAGAATCACACCGTCATAATTATTATTTATCAAATTTACATGATCTTGCAATAATCCGGAACAGAGTGTGTGAAAAACTCGACCACACACCGATGCTCATCTAATAAAATCATAAGATTTCATCAACCATAGCAGTCGCTGACCAAAACACGTCCGTTCGTATGAAAGCAAAATGTAACAAGCACTATGCTGTCGAGAATTCGCACGGGATCCGTCTCAAAGATAGGTTCGGTATCAATTACTCGTAAGCCAGTTTTGTTATCAGTGTCGTTGTCGGGTGTATTCGTATTTATTTTTTGATTTCCATTGTCAGTATGTCATAGTCCCACGGGTATGTCAGTAAATAAGAGACAGTCCAACACTGTGACGGCGCGAGCGAGACTGGGCGACAAGTTACTACCGACCCGTGCCCTGGCGTAGGAGGGAGCTGTTAGGGATCAGGTTATTTTTACACTAACTGGTCGGTTAGGACATTGACACTGCCACCAACCACGTTGATCTTCAAAGTTTATTGTCCTCAACATTGGATATTGTAATGGCGCATGACGCACTCTCTTGGAGTAGGGTGGAGAGATATACTCCCCAACCACATCCGTGTGTTTATATATCTAGTTGCAGACAAGAGTTTTTCATGGGAAGGATCTATGGAAGAAGATGACCGGAAGTAAAAAATGTATACTCTGATGAAAACACGGACTACAAGTATGAAGAACATTTTATTTAGTATTCTACAAGGTCCGAAAGTGAACGTAAACGCAATAGCCAACGTGAACCCCAAAGTCAAAAGATTGTCATCACTTCGCGCCTGCGTTCGCTTACGAAAGTTGTCACTGACATTTTGTGATTTATAGAGTTGCCCATCAAAAATAAAAAATAATAGATTAGAAATATGTATCTTGAGTGAACTGCACACAATGAAAACGATTGGAAAAGATAGCTCTATTGCATTAGAATAACAAAATTTATAAATACAAATAACAATAATATTTAAGGAAATGCACATAAAGTGTGTAAAAAGCTCGGTTTTCCAATCTGTATTAAATTAGTTGCTTTTGCCAAAAACACGTTCCATTTGGCTGTATTCCACAAAACTGTTTCTCGTAAACTTTTACATAACATTGCCGAACACATCCTATACCTAAATTGAAAGGAAAACATGTTTTCCTATGAAGATATCATAAGAATGTGCGAAAGGGGAAACATTTCTCCCCCTACTTCAACAAAAATTCTGGCGTAAACTTTTTTTTGTTTACTCCCTCTATCAGAACCCGTTGTCAGAAACTTGTTTTTTGTCTTCCACGGTGTAATCCACTTACGGAAGCGCTGCACAAAAGGACCAAATGTGTCAAATATTAAGGCGCACTTGGTATGAGTAAGAGATTTTGGTTATTTGTTAAAAGAATAACGTAGTTATTCTTCGTCTATAACAACTCTTATTATGTATGAACATATATTTACAGTCCCGGTTGGAAACGGAGCTTGTTTATTGTCTGTGACATCTGTTCAAACACGTGGAGTTACAAATTTCCCGGTAAATACATTCCCGGGCCCGGAAAAAGTGGTGTCCATTACGCAAGCTTCTCAGCCTCTCATACAGTGCGAGTATCTTCCCTTCGCGTTGGAAGGTTGTCAATGTGCAGCCGATTTCTTAAAACGGATTGAGCGATTGTCCCGAACTCAACGGCCTACTCAGTGTTGCATGCTTTCCGCAGAAACAATTATACAGGTGGTCTTACGGCATTCCGCTCAGAACAGTGGAGAGTATTGTAGTGGCTTTGAGTATTTCCAAGGCGTTTGACAAAGAAAATTTGGCACGACGCATTCATATCGGATATTAAAGCTTTTGACTTGTGCTTCTCTCGATTTCTGAAGGATCGTTCTATGCATCCGAGGAGTATAAAATTACTGCGGGGGTACCACAAGGCTCTGTCCTCTCACCTTCTATCTTTCTAATTTCCATCGGACTGCTAGCCCATCATCTCTGCCATGTTTGTCAATGTATGCGTGACAGCAATATATGTTATTTGGATTCGTCGACCTAGTCTTTCCGAGATAAAAGGATAGGCGATTGGCAAGTCAGTTAGCCACGAGTGGGGTCGGGCGATCGAACATAGTGCGGAACACCCGAACGCTTCCCTAAGATTAGAGTGTCCAAATCCGGGGAAACTGGTTAACCGGTCTTTTTGCTATTAACCGTGTGCCGGTTTTTTAAAAAACGTAATTTTCGAACAAACCGGAAACCGGGTATTTAATGTCGATTAACCGGTTAATCGGATTTTACTTAATTTGTGTTAATATCCTTAAAAAAATTAATAATAAACGATATGATTTTCGAATTTTAGTGAAATTTTGGAATTAAGAAACATGATTTCCATTTTGAAATATGATCTAAATGACATATCCAAACAATTTTTTTTTCAAAATGATTTTACGATTTGAATTAGAATTAATTAAAAAATGAACTAAGAATTTCAAAATTAAAATTATTTGATAACTAAATGTTTTAAACTTAATAAGATTTTCATACATGAAAATCTTTTTAAAATTTAAATATGATTTTCGATTTTAAATCAGGCTAAAGCGAATTTGAACAAAACTTTTAAATTTTATACTAACACGCATTCCAAATTGGAATATATATATTTTTAAAAATGTGATAATTTATTCGACCTTTCGTATTATATAAGTAGGTATTCAAAATTCAAATGTTCGAGCGTTAGGTCTATTTGAAATTATATTGTTCTTCAATATTTCGCTACCCATTGGGCAGGGTCGTCAGGAAAATAAGTACAATTATTAATTAAAAATGTAATTTTAATTTTTAATTAATAATTGTGTTTATATTCCCGACGATGCTACCCAATGGTTAGCGAAATGTTGAAGAATAAAATGAACATTTTAATTTTAAATATATAGTTTTTATTTAAAATTAAAACGTAATTAATTAATTACATTTGTGAAATTTTGAGTTTACAACATGAATAAGAATAGAAATGGTCGTTAAACAAATGTATTATAAGTTCTACATGTGTAATTTAATTTAAAGCAAAAAACCGAAAAAACCGGTTCCACCGGATTTTGCCAAAATGAAAAATCAAAAACCGGTTTCTTGAAAAATGGATTTTTCGAACAAACCGAAAACCGGTTTCTTGAAAAATTGATTTTTGGATCAAAACGAAAACCGGTTTTCAAAAAATGTCGGTTTTTTGGACACTACCTAGGATGAACCAATTAAATGGAGGGAGTATCAACTTATGTAGCCTTAATGTAAGCATTTTTATACAAAGACACAAGAACCCCTGCAAACCAACTACCAGAAATCTACAGTGGTATATATCTGGTATTCTACCAGGAAGTCTTATTTGAAAAATACACATGCTCGTGACAATTCTACCCAATTAAAATTGTGTACATGTGAATACATGTGATTGTTCATCTTGATTCCATGCACTAGGAAGAGTTTCTGGTAGATCTTCCAAATATTGTGCCAGAAATGCGGTTAGCATGTGTTAGTAGCGAAGAAAAATTGTTTTAATGTGTTGGTGCTTTCGCATACTTTTTGGTAGACGTGGTTTGCAGGGAACATAATATGAAATAATTCACATATAACCGTACTCAGTGACATACAAGTTAAAATCAGATCCATTGGAACTAGAGATGGGCGCGTGCCTAATTTTCTAGGCACGACCCGACACAAGCACGAAGATGATATTACCAAACACACACAGGCACGCACGACTTGGATCTGCATTACACTATGGCTTTCACTGGTCATAGCGAGGCGAGGTAGACTTTCACGCTCTATGCGAAAATTTGTGGGGAGTTTTGACGTTTCTCTCTCTTCACTTTCGTATTTCTGCCATTTGGTTCATATTAATTCTCTTGTCGAAGTGGAAAGGTGTATCCGATGGGTACAAATAATTAAATTTTAATAAATTTACTGAGAATACACCACTTTTAAAACTTTTTCAAATGAAAGACAACGAATTCAACACAGAGAATTTCCTTTTTTGTTACAATGAATTAGAATAGACCACTTTTGCATATTTTTACGAATGTGCGGATGATGGAGATCAGAAACTGAAGGGGATGTTGCAAGCCAAAACGCAGAATGTAATGTAATCGTGATTTACGTAGGCTTTTTAAAAGAGAATAGCGTGATAACACGCGCGTGAAAGCCATAGTGTAATGATGCACTTAATTTTGGCCAAGGCACGACCAGCACGAGCACGAACTTAGTAATTACAAACACGCTCGCGCACGCATGAAAGAGCACGGACTAACACGAAAATATAAAAAGCGTGTATGCACTGGAAACAATAAGTAAAGGGTACAATACGTTTAAAGAAATATGTGTACCTACAAAAGGATGCGTAACACAGACAAAACAGTTTGCAAACCTTGCCTCAACAAACAACAACAATGGTTTCCCATTACATCCCGTGAAGGAATTGGGGAGAGCTTCGCACAACCAGTGAGTGAGTGCGATTTCTAGTTTTATACTCATTGATTGGGATCTACACTTTTTACACCGATTCCGAACGGTATTTTTGTGATGCTTTTTCATGGCAAATTACTCGATAGTGTCGCCGCACTATGCGAGGTGACCACCGTCGAAAGAAATTTGAGGTGGTCGGAGCAGGGATCGAATCCAGGATCTCATGCACAAGAGTCGCGCACACTACCATTGCACCACCGACGGCCAAACTTGCCTCTTTACATTTAAATTTGTTATTAACTTGAAGTGTGGGTGCTTCTTAGAATACGACGCGCCGATGCTTAATTTTTATTGTATGTATTTTGTTTTAAATGTGTAACTTGAGAAATCAATCGAATTGTTCTATGTATTTTAACACGGTTGTAAAATGCACACACATGAAGAACTGCAGCTTACAGAGGTGCATTCAGTTGGTAACATTGCCAATCACGGACGTAAAGATAACAATCCATTATACTGACAGAATTTTTTGTGTTAGTTGTGTGTGATAAAGCGATAACGAATAATTTCCCAATATTTAACTGTGTTTAATTTTGAAGATATTTTTTCTTGCTTTTTCGTGTCACAGAACTCTCGACTTCTTTACTTTGCACAAACACTTACTTTACTTTACTTTGCAAAGCACGGCCCGTGCCCACCTCTAATTGGAGCGCAATTTTTTGACATGAAATTTAAATACTTTAATTCTGCATTATTTCATGTGGTGCATGATGATTTCCCAATACCATGTGAGGTATGGATTTCATGAAATTTTTATTTTTCAACTAAGATCATGCTTACCTCGTCTTCAGACCACACAATAACAACAACTGATAGAATTACCTCTTACGAATACATGCAATGACGAGATTGATTTACTAACAAGATCAGTGTTCATACGTCTTACTGCTGACCGGTACCTAACCAAGAACGCCAGCAAGGAGTTTTCATAGCATTAATTGGAAAATTCATAACAAATTACACTCAGGTTATACTAAACCAATACAGCATTTTAACAAATCCAAATACAATAGGCCGATTTTGTTGGTATCGAAGAACTCTCGTTCTAGTTTCAAAGAAAAGAGATGAATATTAGTCATAGACTACCGCCAAATTACCAAAACTTAGTAACAGGCAAATTTCCCTTGTCAAGAATGTATGACATTTTAGACCAACTTGACAGAGCAAAATATATCTCTTTTATTCTGATGTCCAGATTTCAACAAATTGAACTACAGAAGGAATCTATAAATCTTACTCATTTTTCAACCACAAATGATTCTTATTTATTTACTTTAAAAATAGCACCAAATTCTTTTCAAAGAGTGATGACACTTGGTTTCAATGGTCTCCGTCCAGAACAAGCTTGTCTCTCTATTAATAATTTAGTCGTCTTTGGATGTTCTGAGTAACAAGTGCTTTCACATTTCACTGACGTTTTAAACTTTGTAGCAAACACAGTCGCAAGTTTCACCCTGAGAAATGTACATTCTTATGCGCGAGGTAACATACCTTGTGCATAAAAACATGGATAAAGGAACACTTGCAGACGGTAATAAATATTCTGTAATTCACATCTACCCCACACAGATGCAGATATTGTAAATAGATTTGTTGCTTTCTGTCAGTATTATCGTAGATTCATCAAGAACTTCTCTGAATATTCAATACAGTGTACTGACAAGCTTGTCTAGAAAAGGGGTAAAGTTCTAACGGGCAAGAGAATGTGACACTATTAGTGGGTCCCACCTTATTGCAATGCCCTGATTTTGTGAAATTGTATTGTATAATTACTGATGCAAGCAACAAGCTTGTGGTGGCGCCATACTCACTCACAAAAACGATGTACTAAAGTAGACAGTCAAAATTTATCTTCACTCAAATGCCAACAAACAAAACGAGTGAAGCCTTAATCATTCTCTGCTCTCTCTCTCTCTCTTACTCTCTTCATTGAATATTTCAATACACGAGCAACTTTTTGGTAGTGTTATTGTATATAACTATACAAATTCCATCCATGTTGAAGTAAAATTACATAAACTATGCAAAACGTATGAAATAACTAAGATATGACACGAGAGAGAAATGCGTTTGAGTAAATTGTTACCACTTTTTGGTGCTCTTTTACGAGGGTTGCCAAATTGGTTGCCAAATTCTGGTCGTCTACTTCTTGATCGTCTTAGTCATCCAAGAGTACGACGGTAAAAATTTGCCAATGGGTTAGGCCACAAAGCGTTTACGCATGGAGAAAGCAATAAGTCTCCAACTGAACAAGAGTTAACCGCTTTACATTGGGCGATAACACATGTTAGACCATATCCTAGTCTCAAAGAGAAACCCTAACTCAAAACTAACTTGACTAGCCCTGGCTTAGAGGTATATAACTTACATATAGACATTAATATTATGACCAATCAAATTTTAAGAGTCATGACGGGCTCGATGACATGTAGGCAAATGGCATTAATTGAAATGATAAATAATAAGCATGGTTGCATTCGCAACTCTTCGCCAATCTAACACCTCCCATCGAAGTGGAATGAATGAGACCTTCAATTGGGTTGAATAACGCCTAGGTCTAGGTTTTTGCACTCCGCACCAAAATCCGCACAAGACATTTGCTCGTTGCGGGATCATTTGTTTCTTATGGATTGCATGAGGATTTTATGAGCTCCAGATTCGACAATTGTGTGTATTCACGAAGCCATTACGATGGAAATGCGCTTCATCGGCGAAAACGTCTTTTTTAATGGCATTGACTTCACTTTCCACCATTACCCATTGTACGAATTGCCGGCACCTTCTGCTGGTTTGAGCTGTTGATAAGCTGAATTTTGTATGTAGTAGTGAAATTGTGAAATTTGAAGTTGTTGAGAATGATGAGAATTGATGTTTTTGGGTTTTCGGTCACACTCTCGGTTACAGCAGCAATGTTTTCAAGAGATCGACCGATACGTTGACGCACAAGAGTCTTAAGCTGGGATCACACGATTTGTACATTTGGCTAAAAATTTGTCATATTCATAGACAAATCGTGTGATCTCTAAATTGCATTTGTCATTTATCAGAAATGCCAAATATTTGGCTTATCGTGACAAATCAAAAACAACCATAAATGCCAAATCGTGTGAACGCAATGCTGCCACAGAAGCCAAATCAAATTTATGAAAATGGCCAAATTTCTGATTTGCCACTTGAAGACAAATGCAAGTGCCAAATAAACAAATATTGTTGACAAGTGTAAGTGTTGCCAATATGTTGATTTTTTCGTACTTGTTATGGTTTCAATTTCTTTGCCATTTTGATTAATAATTTGGCATAACTACACTTTAGTTGCTCCTCACCGATTTCATAGAATTTTTTAAACGATTAAAATTGACCGACATTTTTTTTGGCGGTCGGTCCAACTTTTTGATATATAGGCCTTCAAAGCTTGATTATATAATCGGCTATATCTCAGGTATGTATGGTCCGATCTTGGTCAAGTGAGTATCATTAGAAAGCTGAAACAAAATTCTATAAATTACATTATATAAATTTTTTTCATTTTTATTAACCCATTGGCGGAAAATTAACAAAAATAATTGTTTAACTTCACTTTTTTGATAGACATCTACTTTTCCCACAAAAAGGACGTCGTAAAGCTACAACACTTCAAGCTTTTTTTAAGGTATAATACTCTGCAGTAATTAAACACCAGAGATCTGGGTCGAGAGATATCAAAGTTATAAAATTGAAAAAAATTTAGCATGTCACAGTGATCAGTAACATAATAACATTGGACATTGAAAATAGGGGATCCCCGACTTGAGAACTCCCTTGTTATTAATTTACTTTGTAAACAAACCGAAAAACCCCTTCCGGCCCGAATTTTGCTATCAAACTTTCTCTCTGGGCATTTTAGGCTTTTTGAACGTGAATATCTACGGTCTTTGAAAGGTTAATATGGAGTACTATAGCTTAAAAAAAAGCTTGAAGTGTTGTCTGCTCATTAAATCAAGAAAAAACTAACTTTACGACTTCCATTTTTTGAGAAAAATAGGTTTCTATCACAAAAGTGAGGTTAAAAAATTTTTGTTAATTTTCCGCCAATGGGTTAATAAAAATGAAAAATGTACATAATGTAATTTATAGAATTTTGTATGAGATTTCTAATGATACTCACTTGACCCAGATCGGACCATAAATACTTGAGATATAGCCGATTATATACTCAAGCTCTGAAGGCCTATATATCAAAAAGTTGGACCGACCGCCAAAAAAATTTTTGGTCATTTTTAATCGTTTAAAAAGTTCTATCGATAGTGAAACTTTGGTGTAAATCGGTGAGGAGCAAAATTTCAAGCAAAATGGCAAAGAAATTGAAACCATAACAAGTACGAAAAAAATCAACATATTGGCAACACTGCCTCCTCTCGCGACTCAGCAGGTGTCTTGACAAGTAAAAGCAAAACATTGATTCAGTTGATTTTACCATTTTACTTAATGTCTACGAGTAACTTTATTTTTGACACTCTTTTAGAGTTTTAAATAATAGTAAATGTATATGTGACCTGGTCTACGGAAAGGGGGCTTAGGTGTCAAAAAATCAATTTTCACTTTTTGGTTGATTCGGATGGAAGATGAGATGCTTTTCACGTGGTGAAAAGCAGAAAATCCTAACTTGCTTTGAAGTGTACTAAAAATGTAGAGAAAGAAGAGTAAAAATACGACAAAATATAATTTATTGGTAATGAGCAAAATACATTGAATTATAAGCTATAAAGACATGATTATACAGTAGAAAAACGTATTTGGGCCAAAATTAATAATGCTGAGTAGTTTACGTATTTTTCTTTGTTGTCGTTTTCCTTGAGATCTTTTTACGTGTTGATCCTGAGGAAGATGGACCTGGTTCCTCGTCTGGTTTGAGGACATCTTCACTAGTTTTTGCCTTCCGTTTCTTCGATGGCAAATCTTTCGGCAATGGAGCCACAATATCTACTTTAGATATATCCGAAACTAAGCTGCGAAGATTGTGATAGATGTACCACTGACGTTCCAAAGATAAACCGGCTGGTTGTATAACTTTCGGCATTTCAGGATCGATAGGTTTTAACAGAAGCTTAAAGGACTGCACTTCTTCACTGTCTGCGAATTTCTTTGTTTTTACACAATCTTTAGAGATTATGAAATGATGGAATTGCGTTATTCCAACAAGTGACTTGTACAGTGGTTTAAAATAGCTGTCCCATTCATACCAGACGACTTTTTCAGCCGATACATACGTGTCGATGTTACTGACGGCATACTTACTTTTGAAAATACCGAAGTAACGATCAGGCGCGAAATTAGAGTGCCCGGTAAGTAGAAAATTGAATAAAATAGTTTTGTTAAGACCCCGAGCCAAACACCATTGCAGATATGATAGTACAGTGTTATTCTTATTCTGCCCAAAACAATTGTCACAGAAAAGAACGAGTGTTTCAATGTCTTTATACAAGGTGGCGCAAAAGTAATCCTCCTATCAGAAAATGCTATAAATTTTGCGATTGGCCCCTAATGTCAGTTCTGTTTTGACATTTGTGTAGTAAACACATGCGAAATACACGTTAATAAACAATGTTACGCTACACTGCTCCAGAACGCGGAATATTGCTGACTATTTATTTGACCAATAATCGGTCGGTGACTTTGGCAGAACGTGAATTTCGTCGCAGATTTCCTGGCCGTCCAACGCCTACTGGTGAAACACTGCGACGTTTAGCCGCTCGTCTCGAAGAGACTGGCACAACACGAGATACTGCCAGGCGTGGCATACCCCGGAGTAGCCGTTCTGCAGAGAATATTGCTGCTGTAGCCGAGGAGGTCATGGATGCGCCGTCGACATCGACCAGACGACGTTCCACGCAAATGGGTGTCAGTCGACGGTCTTTACAGCGAATTTTGGTACAAGATTTGAAGATGTTTCCGTACAAAGTCCAGACGGTGCATCAGCTGTTAGCTGCTGACCGCCAATCGCGTCTAACATACCCTCAAGCCATCCTTAATCACCACTAAGAGGGAGATGATTTTTCATCAAAAATAATCATGAGTGATGAGGCCTATTTCCATCTTAGCGGGTACGTAAATAAGCAAAATTTACGCTTCTGTGGCACTTAAAATCCGCGTGTAACCCACAAAGAGCCATTACACCCGATCAAAGTCACTGTATGGTGTGCTGTTTTCGCTGGAGGAGTCATCGGACCTTTTTTCTTCGAAGACGTCGCGGGCCAAACGGTTACTGTGAATGGTGAGCGCTACAGAGCAATGATCAATGAGTTCTTTTTGCCGCAACTTGATGAATTGGGATTGGAAAACATATGGTTCCAACAGGACGGTGCAACGGCACACACTGCACGTGCCACAACCGATATGCTGAAGGATGCATTTCCCGGGCGCCTAATCTCCCGTTTTGGCGATTTGCACTGGCCAGCAAGATCGTCTGATTTGACCGCTCCAGACTTCTTTTTGTGGGGCTTTTTGAAGTCGCGGGTTTATGTCAACAAGCCTCAGACTCTTGCAGTTCTTAAAGACAATATCCGTCAAGAATGTGAGGACCTATCGCCGGAAGTTTTGGCCAAAGTGATGGAAAATGCCATAAAAGGGCTCAAATGACAATCAACTGTGGCGGCGGCCATTTACATGACATCATATTCTCGACTTGATGTAAAAAAAATTAAAAGACCAAATAAAAATAATCCACAAGAAGAATCAAAGTTTTTCTTTTTTTTTTAAATTACAGCCAAAAAACATCAGAAGTTTACTTTTGCGCCACCTTGTAGTAGGTTTGCCGGTGATAATGCAGTATGCTCACAACACAGTTAGGTCCTTTACCAACGTCATCTTTTTCGTCTATCATGTAATTGTACTGTAAAATAAAAAATATAAGTAAGATCCTGTAAAGGCGAGCAATTTGAGTTCCTATGATTCAGTTTGAAATTCTTACCTGAACTTTTTGTTTTTGGTCTGTAATTCCGAAGACTCCGCACTTCTGGGTTGGTTTGAAGTATGCTGTACCAGGCTGTTGTGGACTGACAGGGTAGTGAACGGTTTGGGCAAAATCAAATGACAGAACGACTGCTGTAGGGTCAGTATTTCTACACCAACTTTGATAATATTCTCGTTGATTTCGGTCTCGGTGGAGGTGATCAAGAAATTGATTAAGCTTCTGTTCGCGTTCAATGTCAGTAACACCTTTGCCTTGCGCAATCGATATTGTGTTTCCTATTAAAAGAAAAAATACTGAATTTAATCTCAACGTTTGATACAACTATAAAATGAGAAAATAATGAGCTACTTACCACGGCAGACATCGCAGAGATCATCCGCTGGTTTCATAACTAACATGGGGTATGTATTTGGACCATATCCGTCGAAAACTGCAATTACTCATCTTCAATTCGTCATCACTGAGTGAATAAATGTATTTTCGATAAATTGAGGACTTAGTCTCGCTGGATGGCAGTTTCATTATCCGAAAATCCTTAAATTTTGGGAGTCATCCGGGCAGTGGAAGAGCCATTAAATCGGCTATAGACTCGATGAATTTAATAGCTTTTTCGATGTCAGCCGGTTTAAATGACTTTGGATGTGTACTCGGTTTATTTGCCAGTCCGTGTTGGCGCACTGTTACACCCTGTGCGTGAAAATGATGTACTAAATTTTCGTAACGCTTCGTCGTACAGGCATGTACAAAAAGGAAAAACGAACGACAAACAGGTACTCTGTAAATTCTATGCCTCATAACTTCTGTATCCTGTCTCTGTCCATATTTCTTCCGCCCAGCAAGCTTTGCGTATACACTTTCTAGCTTTTCGTTACTCATAATTCCAGCTTCGATGTGACTTAGTATCACTAAATCAAGTTCATTTTTCGACATCTCTAAACAATTGTTCCGCGTACTCTCGATCATTTCCCGTGGTATCAGTGTATGACATTCATTATTACAACAATCTTTTGACAGAAATTTTGTTACCAGCTCCTCCTCCGTTACATCAACAACATACAGGTCCATGTTAACAAAAGTTTGTTCGGTATCATCTTCTGCCTGAGATACACATACTTCGTCTTCATCATCATCGCTCTCTTCATAGTTTTCATCATCGTTTTCATCATCCTTTTCATGGAAATATTGTCCGTATACGGCACTGAACTCCTCATCAACACTCATGTTTCATTTCATGCGAAATGCGAAGACGATAATCAACAGAAACAGTAAACGTCACTTCTTCAGTGTTACTTTTTTAAATGTTCCACACTAGCAACTTACACGATGAACTATAATAATATTCCGACCAACAACAACACTTACTGGACGTCCGGCGCGGAGAACAATTAACGAGATAATGAGAAACTGACGAAACGAGTTGCTTACTTTTAACAGCTTTTTCACTGAAAACTAGTTTTCGCACGTAAGCTCCCTTTTCGTAGACCAGGTCACATATATGTAACTGCAGCAAGTTACTTTTGCCTTTGCGTTACCATCATTTTCGTTTATTTCACTTTAAATTTTACAATAAAGATGCGAAATTATGGTTGACAGCTGATCAGCTGTTTTAGTGTTTATGACCAAATGGTTAAATCGTGTGAATGAACTGGCAAATATTTGTCACTTTACTGCTATGTACAAATGTGTGACAAATCATTTTGATGTTTAATAGCCAAATCGTCTGATCGCAAAACAAATCATTTGCACATCGATACCCAAATGCACAAATGTGTACAAATCTAAATTTGTAATTTTTTGTACAAATTTAGAAATCGTGTGATCCCACCTTTACTGTTATTAACCGACCCAGTTTCTTAAATTTACTCTCGGTTACAGCAGCAATGTTTTCAAGAGACCGACCGGTACGTTGACGCACAAGAGTCCTACTGTTATTAACCGACCCAGTTTCTTAAATTTTTGTGACCACTCTTCGAATGGTTGACACATTAGGTGCACTTTCTCGACTAAAAATTATACGGAGTTTGCGAGCGGTATCAGCAAAACTTTCCAAATTGTTGTAATAAGATTTCACAATTACAACGCGATGTTCCTTCGTAAAGCACTCCATTTTTAATAATCTGCCAATTGACAGCTGCCAAATTTCAGAGTTGCCACTCGCACAAAAAAATTACACTAAATTTAAAAACTGCAATCTTACTGAGACACTAGTATGGGTCTAAAAAAAAGTTGAGGCGTTTAAAGATTATCCAAAGACAATTTCAGAACACCAAAAATTGTTTCAATTCGTGCACCCTATGAGCGGTCGAAATAGTTTTAATTGTGCTGCGCCGACATTTGGTATCCTATCGAAACGAAACGCATACCGTTCATTTTTCGACAATGGCTACATTTTTCCCTTTGGCCAGTTTTTACTCCGAAGTCAATTTTGCCTGTTGACTTTTTGAATTTCGTTTCCTGTATCCATATAATACCCATTTCTCATAACGGCTATGAATACTTCTAAAAACCATGAAAGTTTTGCCTTTACAGTATTTATTTTTATTCACAAACAAAAATTTAATGGAGGTTTCAAAATCAGGTATAACTGATTTCTTGCTTGTCAATTCGCGTCGTATCGAAATAAAACGCACATTGTTGTTCTTGTTTTATCTAACGGTACTTTTCCCCCTTCGCACACTTTTGACTGAGGCTTGAATTTTGAAACTTGTCTTTTCATACTTTGTTTCTTATTCCATAAATAGTATGTAACCTTACTTGCGAGATTGAAAACACATAAATCGTTTCTTTTGAAGCAGTTAAGCTCAGCGATTAATGAAAATGATACAAATATTTTAAAACGGTGACTTGCTTGAGATCAAAATTCATTGTAATTTGAAGCTAAGTGATCAACATAAAAACAATAATTAGAAAATAATAATAATTTAAAAATGTTAAATTTTTAACAAAAAAGCAGACTCTGACAAATCTAGTCGAGAATCCAGATTGCTATATTGGTGACGACTCTTAATTTTGGCAAATATACGTACCAACCGTCTTTCGTCTGTAATATGACTGCTTGATTCATTGACAACTCTTTTAAAGCGCTCAGTATTTTGAGAATGACACGGATACTCTATTGAGGAAAGATAAATAAATGGAAAATTTTTTTGGTATTATATTTATGTGTATTACCTTGTATTTCAATGACATTATCAGTCGAATATTGATAATGCACTAATTCCTCATCCGAATAAAAATGCAAGTAGAGTGGTTCGGTTATTTGAATATTTTCCTAATTTATTGCTTATGTGCATGTATCAGAATCGAAGTTAATTTGGTCCTTTAAAACGCGAAACTAGCGAACATATTCAGGTGGGTCACTTCGAGTGTTTCGTATAATTTCATAAGCCCTCAATCGTATTTTCCGTTCCAGATCAGTTACCATCGCCAGAAGTATATTTTATTTTCTGGATGAAAATAATGGTTGTTTTCGACTGTTGGTTGGATGATACGTTGTACTTGTATAGGAATTGGTAACTTTCGGATCCAAAGTATATATTTGAACAAATGCCGACTTCCATGTATTAATGTTTTAAGCGGCAATTCGTTAAAATGCAGCAAACAAACATTCCACTGTAGAGGGCGTTGTTGAAATTTCTCCAAGCATGCGTTTACCCCGCATTTGAAACCAGTATTTACTACAGTTCCATCACAACAAATTGCAATCAAATAATCTAATCTAATAGCCTTCCGCTCACAAAAAATTAACCATGGCCTACTGAATTTCTACACCTGTTCCTTTCGCTGGTGTTGCATATCCAAGGAATTCGGATTGGGGTTCCTTCAAAATTGTTATGTGTTCTTCTGTTACTCTAGAAAGTCGTATCTGATGTGCACTGTGGCTTTGTTTCATGTTGTATCTTTGACATCCTTTAGATTATGGGTTTCACCCGTGGCTTTCACACAAGACTTTCGAGTTTGGGTGGCGAGAGGTGGGAAGAAACAAGAGGGCTAAACAAACACGCGCGAGACGAGAATTTGAGAGGATTTTTGAGGTTTCGCTTTACTCTCTTTCGTATTTCTGCCATGTTGTTTCACACTCTTTCTGCTTTTGAAGTGAGAACATCGTTTGCGTATATTACTTTCTGATTATTTGTATAATATGAATAAAAATAAATCGAAAAATATTAAAAATCGAAAAATATAAAAATATTTGATTAATAAATATCAGCAAGATGAAAATCAGACATATTTGTTTGAAAAATTAATTATTTCGAATATAAGTAAGAAGCAGAACAGCCGATTAGATGATAAAGAACCCATGGGTGGACCACAGAGTGTAAATGGCCGTGATTTACGAAGGGTGTTCAAAAGAGAATTTAACGATTAACGCAGGCGGAAGACGCAAAATCTAAAACATGACTTCTTGCCGTCCTAAGACATGCATTTCAGCGTAGCATCACTCGTTGATGCAGGCTTCTGCTCTATATTTTAATCGCTCCCGCTGTATTTTATTTTTATCTATAATAAGGCCGTCCAAATAGTTCATAAGTTGTTCACTAATTACATCAGGTTTATGTTTTCCTTTTTTAGCAATAGTCATTGGCAGGTCTTTTATAATTGTTGTGGGCCGTCGGTGGTGCAATGTTAGTGTGCGCGCCTCTTGTACATGAGATCCTGGGTTCGATCCCTGCTCAGGCCGCCTTAAAACAAATTTCTTTCGGCGGCGGTCACCTCGCATAGTGACGGCGAAACAAAGTCTAAAACATGACTTTCTTGCCGTCCTAAGATATGCATTTCAGCGTGGCATCACTTGTTGATACAGGCTTCTGCTCTATATTTTACTCGCTCCCGCTGTGTTTTATTTGTATCTATAATAAGGCCGTCCAAATAGTTAATAAGTTGTTCACTAATTCCATCAGGTTTATGTTTTGCTTTTTTAGCAATATAAATGTTTAGGTCTTTATTTATTTATTTATTTGTCACCGCCAAGAACTGGCTGTATATGATTTTGTACAGGGAAAAAGAGTGCCAACACGAGGGTGAAAGCCTCGTTAAAAACCTGATTTTTTCAATAGAGTACAATGATGTAATATAAATTTGAAGAGGTAAATCGTTTCGAACTCGTGATTCTTGTCAAAATAAAAATGTAAATGTGTGAACACAAGTACTACATACAATTAAGTATCTCAGAAAACCACAGGATTGGATCATGTTAAACATAAAATTTGTCAAAATAGTAATTCTAATAACTATGTACATTACAGAGTAGAATATGCGAGACATAAGGTAACTTAGACAAAAATGTTTGGAGTGGCATGAAGCAATGAAATTAAGTTATTTCTAGAACTCGAACTAGTAAATATATCAGCTACTTTGTTTGCATTTTTGCACATTTGGGGAGAGGTGCTTTGAGTGCTAGCTTCATATTCTTGTCATTAATCTTAATATATTCGCTGTGTCGGAGCTCACAAATATTGCTGTCTATAGTGAGATCATTGCGGATTGTTTTACAGTTCATGCTATCACGAATGACATCATAAATGAAAGTGATCGACGAATTGATTCTTCTGCGGTCATACGATGTTATTTTGTATTTGTTAGCTGCCGACGGGTATTCTCTTGTAAACTGTTTCAGAATGCTCTCGATTTTGTCCTTGTAAATCTTCTCAAATGGTAGCCATACGACGCTGCAGTACTCTAGATGTGACTGTACAAATGAGAAATAAAGAGACTTTAATGTATTTACGTCAGGTATATCGTAACAAAATCTTTTAACGAAACCCAGTGCCGCAGTTGATTTTGATACAATTGCGTTAATGTGTCTCTCAAATTTCAGTTTTTTATCGATGATGACACCCAGGTCTTTGTGCTCAGCAAAGCGATTGAAAATATGGTCACCAAAATTGTAGGCTGAGTCGATGATATTACGGCCTTTATTGATTGTGAGTACAGCGCATTTGTCAAGGTTCAAATGCATATCATTTTCATCACACCAAACTCTTAATTTGTTAATAGCTCGATGAAGAGTTGCCACGTCTTCTGGTGTTTTTATTGCTTTTGCAATCTTAACATCATCAGCATATAGTGATATGAAGACATCATCCATGCCATCTACAATGTCATTGATAAACAATAAAAATAGAGTGGGATTGAATTGTTTGCGATTTAACAGATAAGACTCAAGCCACGAGATTAAGTTGATTGGCAAGTCGAATGACCTGAGTTTTGCAATCAACTTTTTGTGGTCGACTCTGTCAAACGCTTTACTGAAATACATCGATTAAAAAAAAATACAGTTATCTCATTTGTAGTTGTTGTTTTGTAGTGATGAGTAAAGGCGCTAAGTCCAATTTATCACATCTTTGTGTAATATAGCACTTCTTCCAATGTTGCTATATCAACTTTATCGCGAGGAATGGTCTGAGAATGGTCCAACCAATTGATATAATATTATTTCTCACTGGCTACACTCAGTCATGACATTAATCGTCGACAACAAACAAAAGTACACTTTCATTGTAGTAAGTTAGAAATATAATGAGAGACAAACCCCTGAGTGACGACTTCAAGAAATTCCAATAATATTACAAAAAATAGTTCGCCATATTGGATCCGCCATTTTGAATTTTCAAAGTCTAATACCAGATTCGTAATGAGCGACCCCGAAAACCCCTGAGTGACGACCTTCAAGAAATTCCAATAATATTACAAAAAATAGTTCGCCATATTGGATCCGCCATTTTGAATTTTCAAAATCTAATACCAGATTCGTAATCGGCGACCCCAAAAAACCCCTGAGTGACGACTTTCAAGCAACTCCAATAATATTACAAAAAATAGTTCGCCATATTGGATCCGCCATTTTGAATTTTCAAAATCTAATACCAGATTCGTAATCAGCGACCCGAAAACCCTTGGGTGATGAGTTTCAAGCTATAAAAGCGTTCAGGCGCATTAAAATCAACTTGAAACAGTTTGAAGAAAAAGATTTAAGTCCATGAAAAAAATACAAACTAAATAACAGAAAAAGCTCTAAGTCCAAATAAGCTTTTATCTCGGCAAATAATTATTTTTTCATTTTGCTTTTACGCAAATAAAAACCAAAGAAATATACAAAAACAAATTGCATTTACAGATTTCAAAAAAGTTTATTCCAAAAAAAGTTTGATTGTTTTTTGTCTCTCCTGTAAAATTGTAAAATATGGACTTAGAGCCTTTACATGTTAAGCCAGCGATATATCACGTCCACTTGATGACCAGAATTTAAGCTCTTTTGAGCGAAATAGATAAATTCGGCTAGATTTGATGTGGTGGATCGCGAGCGCATAAATCCATGTTGATTGTAAGCGATTTTGTCAAGGACCAGTTCAAGCAGCTTCACATTTACCAGGTACTCGAAAAATTTGGCAATTGTTTGAAGTTTGGCTATGCACCTGTAGTTTTTTATATTCGATCTTGCACCCTTTTTGAAAATGGGTGTCACACTGGATTTTTTCCATTGACTTGGAAAATACCCCAACGATAAAGATTCGTTGAAAATCTCGGTGAAAGGACCCATTAGTTGATGTGCACATCGTTTGAAGATCAACGGATGAATGCCATCAGGGCAACACCTTTCTTCGTATTGACTGAATTAAACCCCGCAAGCACAAAGTCCCGACTGAGAGTGAAATCTAATTGTTGTGATTGTGCAGTATCATTTACTCGTGGTTGTATATTATTATGCATCGATCGAGCTACAAAATTGCCACTGAAAAACTCTGCAAACATATCAGCATGAGCCGATTCTTCTGATGATCGTTTAGCATCAAGTTGAAGAACTTTCGGTTTGTTGTCAGTGCTCTTTTTAGAATTAAATAAAATAAATAAAAATGTTGTAAAGCGTGGTGTTAAGGCCATCAAATTCTTCAAATGCTTTGTCAAATGGCTGCTTATCACCGGAGATTTTATATATCGTTTCCATTCTTTGTTCTTCCTGTTCTTTAGATTCTGTAATTTTTTGTTGGTCCACGGAAACTTTGCTCTATGTTTACTGATGCATGGTGGAACAAATTTTTTAATTACGCTGCTGTCCATGACACTGTGTAAAATCTGGACTTTCTCACTGAGCGCTTTACCTTGAAATAGTTCTGCAAAATTTATATTTGCAAGGTACTGATTCAAGCTCACACAATTTGCCCGCTTGAAATTGAATGATTTTTTGGCGTGAGAAGAATCGTTTGAAGAATCGTTTGATGCACATCAGGCAGGTTGAAGTCACCAACAATGATTAAAACATCCTCCGGATCTGAAGCAATAGAGTGTATGGCCGCAAGATGGCTTAAATACACGTCCGGCGATGAAACTGGCGGAATGTACGCATTATAAATGTACATGCAATAAGATCCCGTGGTAGCTTTGATGCAAATATATTCCAAATTTTCAGTGTTTGGAATATTAATTTTTTCAGTTGAAGAAATCTCATATTTTAGAGCAATGAGAACGCCGCCACCACGTTTGAAGCCCCTATCTTTGCGGTAGACAGCATAAGAATCGTCGAAGAATTCCGCACTTGATATGTCTTCTCTCAACCACGTTTCCGTTAAAATGATGATATCATATTCGTAGGATGTGGAAGTACAGAAAAATCGTTTTGGTTTGCTACATAGGCCTCTAGAATTTTGATAATATGTGACCTGGTCAACGGAAAGGGGGCTTAGGTGTCAAAAAATCAATTTTCACGTTTTGGTTGATTCGGATGGAAGATGAGATGCTTTTTCACGTGGTGAAAAGCAGAAAATCCTAACTTGCTTAGAAGTGTACTAAAAATGTAGAGAAAGAAGAGTAAAAATACGACAAAATATAATTTATTGGTAATGAACAAATTACATTGAATTATAAGCTATAAAGACATGATTATACACTAGAAAAACGTATTATGGGCCAACAATAATAATGCTGAGTAGTTTATGTATTTTTCTTTGTTGTCGTTTTCCTTGAGATCTTTTTACGTGTTGATCCTGAGGAAGATGGACCTGGTTCCTCGTCTGGTTTGAGAACATCTTCACTAGTTTTTGCCTTCCGTTTCTTCGATGGCAAATCTTTCGGCAATGGAGCCACAATATCTACTTTAGATATATCCGAAACTAAGCTGCGAAGATTGTGATAGATGTACCACTGACGTTCCAAAGATAAACCGGCTGGTTGTATAACTTTCGGCATTTCAGGATCGATAGGTTTTAACAGAAGCTTAAAGGACTGCACTTCTTCACTGTCTGCGAATTTCTTTGTTTTTACACAATCTGTAGAGATTATGAAATGGTGGAATTGCGTTATTCCAACAAGTGACTTGTACAGTGGTTTAAAATAGCTGTCCCATTCATACCATACTTTCATACTTTTTCAGCCGATACAGCTTTGTTACCAGCTCCTCCTCCTTTACATCAACAACATACAGGTCCATCTTAACAAAAGTTTGTTCGGTATCATCTTCTGCCTGAGATACACATACTTCGCCTTCATCATCATCGCTCTCTTCATAGTTTTCATCATCCTTTTCATGGAAATATTGTCCGTATACGGCACTGAACTCCTCATCAACACTCATGTTTCATTTCTTGCGAAATGCGAAGACGATAATCAACAGAAACAGTAAACGTCACTTCTTCAGTGTTACTTTTTTAAATGTTCCACACTAGCAACTTACACGATGAACTATAATAATATTCCGACCAACAACAACACTTACTGGACCAACAACAACATTTACTGGACGTCCGGCGCGGAGAACAATTAACGAGATAATGAGAAACTGACGAAACGAGTTGCTTACTTTTAACAGCTTTTTCACAGAAAACTAGTTTTCGCACGTAAGCTCCCTTTTCGTAGACCAGGTCACATATATTGATATCTGTGTGGCATTTGAATCGTTTGTAGATATTGGAGTATTTAGCGACGATGGTGATTTATCATTCGTTGGCTCAACTGATTTTACTGATTTTCGCCGTAATGATCGTGACAACAAATCGATTGAGGCCTCGGATGACTGCAGCACTGCCTCTAGCAGCTGTGGTGAAAATTTTGACGTTGGTTATAACTTTGTTGCGCGGTATAACTCCGATTTCCACAATTGTTTTGAAGACGCCTGGCGTTGTTTGCACTATTGTCATTTGTAGACCGAAAATTATTTTGTTGACTTTGAGTGATTTTCGGTTTATTCCTTTGGCGATTTGCGGTATTCTCGTCCTTTGAAGACTGTTGAATTTGTTGCTGCACGGAATAACTCCGGTTCCCACAATTATTTTGAAAACGCTTGGCGTTGTTTGCACCAATGTCATTTGGAGACCGAAGATTCTTTTGTAGAATTTTAGTGATTTTCGGCTTATTCCGTTGGCGATTTGCGGTATTCTCCCAGTTTGAAGACTGTTGAATTTGTTCGCGATTTCGTATGTCGTTTGGCTTGAAGAATGGATTTTCCTTTTGAATAAATTCCTCAATTGTGAGTTTGTCTTCTCCATTCACTCGCCAAATAGCTGGATCCGCAATGATGTCATAGTGCTGACGTTTCACTTCAAGTTTGAATGACACGAATGTCAATCGTTGACCTTTTTTCGCCAACTTGGTGCATTTGATATCAGGAACGATGTGATTTAGGTTCGTCATTTGATTTTAAATGGTTCATGATATCGTCTGGTTGAGCATTTGTGGCCAATGGGGTGATGTAAATGGATTTCACCGTATTTGTTTTGACCATGACCGGAGCCCTTTCTTGAATCAGCTTTGGCTTTGGCATCAAATCAGCAAGAGATAGCGGCAGTTGATCCATTCTCTGTTGATTAGATTCACGGCACTCTCCCGGGTACAATGGCAATTGTTGTCTAGGACGATGGGTGTTGTTGTCATGGAGTAACACATATGAAAAAGCACTGGTGTTTGGAGTCACGTTAGAAGCCACAGTGTTCAAATCTACAATTTCCCCATTCCTATCCGTTATCGTAGGTAGTTGTTGTTCGACAGTTGTTGTTGTGGGCCGTCGGTGGTGCAATGGTAGTGTGCGCGCCACTTGTACATGAGACCCTGGGTTCGATCGCTGCTCAGACCACCTTAAAACAAATTTCTTTCGGCGGCGGTTACCTTGCATAGTGACGGCGACACTATCGAGTATTTAGCCATGAAAAAGCTTCTCAAAATACTGTTCGGAATCGGTGTAAAACTGTAGGTTACAATCATTAAGTGAAAACTGGAAAGCGCACAGCTCAGTGATTGTGACAAACTCTCACCACCTGTCCCTTCATGGGATGTAATGGGAAACCATAATTGTTGTAGCGAGCAAACATCTATAGCGATCTGACATTTGTGCGATCCAATGCCAAGAAGAAATTTTGCAGCGAGAAATCTGTTGGGAATGAGATTTTGATATATTACTACCTTCATCGCGGAATCCTTCTTCTTCTCTTAAACGTGGAGCGTATTCGGCGGTATAAAGAGAAGGACCGTTTATGGTTTACTCAGTTTCCACAAAATCTAAGCTCATGCCTCTTTTGCGTATATCGCACAATGATAAAACCCTAGGACCACATTGATCAAGGAGAACTCTTTTTTATTTTGGGGTATTTGCTCATAGTTTTCCAAATTCAAAATAATGTATTTCATTTCACTTAATTTTTTTGTGACGTTTCTTTACTATTTCGCGCCGGTCGTTTAAAACATTTTCTAATAATTTTCTTGTTGTAGTTTTTCCACATATGGGAATATTTGTACACTTCCACAATTCCATTATAATATTAAAATAAGAAGAAAGCTTTTTATTTTTGTCACTGGTTGCGGTTCCAGTTTCCTTCAAATATACATTTTTTTATAATATTGCGATTTGTTGGTAATTTTGATTTGTCTATATCACACGCTTCGAAATTCATATTTATTAGACACTAGTTTTCGACATCAGTTGTTGTTAAATAAAGAATACTCTTGAGCTCCTAGATCTCAAACTTACGTGTTGTTTTTCAGAACTTTAAAATACAACTGCTGCCAAAGTCTGAAAATGTAGGAAATATTCGCAACAAAATCTAAGTAACCGAGTATGAAGTCAAGTGTAAAAATTCATGCCTCAGCCAAAAGTGTGCGAATGGGGAAAGTACCGTTTGATAAAACAAGATAACAAAATGCGTTTTATTTCGATACGACGCGTAGTGACAATACAGCGCAATAAATCAGTTATAAGTGGTGTAGGGTGACACATTTTTTTTAAACTTCCATAACTTTTTTGTTTGTAAATAAAAATAAATACTGTAATGTCAAAAGTCTCATGGTTTTTAGAAGTCTTCACAGCCGTTATGGGAAATATTCATCATCTTTGTTTTTGGTCAATTTCTTTCAAGCCGCCCTTCAGGTATAGAACCTCATTGATGGCTTCCGGTAAAGTCAGATATTCTGATTCTGTGCTAGACAATGCAATTGTCTTCTGTTTCGATGCCTGTCAACTGATAGCCGCTCCGCTCCGGTCAGTACAAATGCAGCGTATTCACTGTTAGAAGGCCTATCCACCAAGTATCCACCCCAGTCAGCATCAACTACGCCATCCAACTCGGAATCGGGTTGGGGTCATATGCCCGAATTACAAAATCCCGAACACAAAATCCCGAAAACAAAATCCCGAATTACAAAATCCCGAATAATTGTACAGTTTTGGTTTTAAAAATCGCGCGGATCACTTGCCATCCTCATTTGCAGGAGCAACTAATTGCCGATTTTTACGAGAGCGTAAACCTGTTCTCATTGGTTGGGGTTGTTTTTATTTCTGTCTTACTCTTTGAAACTGGTTTGGCCTTCCTCTTCAATATTCGATCCGGCAACGAGTAGTTCTGTCTTGACGTCATCATCCCTTGATACCATCTGCTGAGGGAACATGTACTCTATCGTCTGAGAATCGCCACACGGGTCATCATAAATATCCTCATATTCGCTATTATAGCACATGTTGAGGTATAGTAGGTGACCATAGGCGATATGCTTTCGCCTCCGCGAAGGATCCCACCAGTACGCACTCCTCTGATCTGGGGTCAATTTTTGAATCTCGGCCGTCGGTGGTGCAATGGTAGTGTGCGCGGCTCTTGTACATTAGATCGTGTGTTCTAACCACCTTACATTTCTTTCGACGACGGTCAACAGCTCACGACCAGCTCATTGCTTGTGAGAAGCTCTCCCCAATCCCTTCCTGGGATGTAATGGGAAACCATTTTTTTGTATCCTTTATTGGCCGTACAGGATATCCTGGGTTCGGTCCCTGCTCCGACCGCCTTAAAATTTCTTTCGACGACGGTCACTTCGCATAGTGACGGCGACACTATCGATATTTAGCCATGAAAAAGCCTCTCAAAATACCGTTCGGAACCGGTGTAAAACTGTAGGTCCCAATCAGTGAGTATAAAACTATAAAGCGCACAGCTCACTGGTTGTGAGAAGCTCTCCTCAATTCCTTCATGGGATGTAATGGGAAACCATTTATTTTTTTAATTGAAACATATGTACGTATTTATGTACAATTTCAATGGAACTTTAACATGAAGCGATTTCGTTGGGCATCTGTTTCTGGTATAGCAGGCAGTATTTATGGTCTCTGCCCATAATACGGGCGACACTCCTGCATGATTTAACATGCATCTAGACATTTCTATCAGGGTTCTATTTTTCCTTTTGTGGATGCCGTTTTATTGAGGGGTATGAGGAGCAGTCAGCCTTATTTTATACCACACTTCCAAATATTTTGTGAAATCGGTGTTGAAACAATCCGTCCCGTTGTCTGATTGAAGAGTCTTTATTTTCCTGTCAGTGAAAGTTTCCGCTGCATTCTTAAACGTCTTGAAAGCGCTCAATGCGGATTTATTTAAAAACACTTCGTAATACCGTGAGTGCACGGTCATCAATATACATATATTAGAAAATATCTTGGCCCTTTAGTGGGAACAAGTCATCATGGGGCTGCAGACATCGTTATTGTCAATTTGTAAAAGATCGGATGTTCTTTCCGTATCTGCTTTTGGGATATGCATATTTCACATAGGGACAATTTCTCATCTTTGAAAAATGTCATCCCATGAACCAAATTTCTCTGGACCATGCTCTTCAAATCCCGCTCATTCAAATGCCCCATTCGATTATGCCACGTGCCCATATTCTCAGTTGTGTTCTCAGCGTTGGATGTCTGATCCTGCTGGACTTTCAAAAAATACAAATTTACAATTCTCTTCGCCGTATATAAATGATGTCCATCCTTCATTATGACCACAATCACGACAGAAAATAACACTAAAGCCATTGTCTGTAATTTTGGAGATGGACAGCATATTTGTTCCTAAATGTGACACATACATTACCTCCTTTAGGCCTTAATCATGTACGTCACTGTTGACACACTACCATTTCCAGTTAGTTTTGTTTTGTCATGATTTACCAGACGTAAAATGTTCTTTATGGGTTTAAATTCTTCAAAATTATTCCTACATTATTCTTACAATATTTTGTGCAATCTTTGTTGTGCAGTTTCTTGCAAAATGCCCAGTTCATTCGTTTTTGGTCTGCTCTGGCAAAGTTTTTGATGCTCTTCTTTGGTTTTACTTTGGCGCGTATCGGAACGTTTCATATCGTCACCTATCGTATTTGAGCAGAAATTCTCTTTTTAATCTTAATTTTTTTTCTTTTTAATAGTTATAATGAATTTTGTTTTAAAATACTTACGATAAATAGATACAAAAAGACATAAATAAATAAATAAATGGCTTCCCGTTACATCCCATGAAGGGATTAGGGAGAGCTTCTCACAAACCAGTGAGCTGGGCGCGTTCTAGTTTTATACTCACTGACTGTGACCTATAGTTTTACACCGGTTCCGCACGGAAGACGTAACTTGGCTAAAAACTTTTTTAGTTACGGCCCAAAAGTACAATTTTCTTATTTTAATCATTTGTTTTATTTTATGCATCATTTTAGTCTTGTTGTTACGGCTTTTTGGTTTCAGAAAAATAGAGTGTAAAAGGCCGTAACTAGCATTTCTTAAAAACTGAAACTGCCATGAAATTTTCTCAATAGAGTCGTTTTTCGGCCGGTCCCTTTGACTCAAATGTGTCTTTACATTTCGTCCATATTTCATGCGATGTCCCACATTCCGAAATCAAGTTCTGCTCGGAAGGACTTATGAAGTTGTGAAGTCCGCACATGCCTTTCGGTCAATCTGCTTCCACTTTACAACTTTTGCTGCCATGTTTGGCCATGTATTTGTTCCATCCACATTCGACCACAAATCATTTTTTGTTAGTGCCGCCTCCATTCGAAGTTTCGATGTGTCGTAGTTTTCCGGATTCAATAGTTCGACCCGTACCACAGTGTCTGAAATCAAGTTCTGCTCGGAAGGACTTATGAAGTTGTGAAGTCCGCACATGCCTTTCGGTCAATCTGCTTCCACTTTACAACTTTTGCTGCCACGTTTGGGCATGCATTCGTTCCATCCACATACGACCACAAATCATTTTTTATTAGTGCCGCCTCCATTCGAAGTTTCGATGTATCGTAGATTTCCGGATTCAATAGTTCGATCCGTACCACAGTGTCTTCCATTTTTTCATAAAAATTTCCTAATTTTTCGTGGACAAATAATTTTATTCTCGTGTGAGCTCGCCTGGGCCCATAACATTCTAGAATATAAACACGAGACTCGCTTTCCGCTATCAAATATTCGTGTGTACGCCTTTGTTCAATTCAAGTATACGAACGACGAGTGGTCACAAAATGTAATACAATACTGAGAATAACAGAATAATAAAGTACAATAAGATATACAAAAAGGATAAGCGGGATCTAGCAGATAATAGTAAAAGGCTCAGTACACTCTGTATAAGATGATTAGAACCACGTACATTTCAGCTAAAATGTTACCATTATCGGAAACGGCATTTGCTTAAGTTTGCAAAAATAACAACAATAACATTAAAGTTTGATGCAATACCGTGGGTGGTGCAATGGTAGTGTGCGCGCCTCTTGTACATGAGATTCTGGGTTCGATCCCTGCTGAGACCACCTTAAAATTTCTTTCGGCGGCGGTCACCTCGCATAGTGACGGCGACACTATCGATATTTAGCCATGAAAAACTTCTCCAAATACCGTGCGGAATCGGTGTAAAACTGTAGGTCCCTATCAGTGAGTGAAAACTGGAAAGTGCACAGCTCAGTGATTGTGAGAAGCTCTCCCCTGTCCCTTCATGGGATGTAATGGGAAACCATCCATTCAATAGTATTTATTATAAACGTCCTTTTCCAAAAAAAATACAGAAAATAATTAAAAAATTCTGTTTATATGATTAGAACCATTCACCTAATTTTAAATTAAAAATGCATTATTTTGTAATTTAATAATAAGAACCTAATAACCGTCGGTGGTGCAATGGTAGTGTGTGCGGCTCTTGTGCTTGATAACATGGGTTCGATCCCTGCTCTGACCACCTTCAATTTCTTTCGACGGCGGTCACCTCGCTTAGTAACGGCGACACTGTCGAGTACTTAGCCTTGAAAAAGCCGTTCGGAATCGGTGTAAAATTGTAGGTCCCAATCAGTGAGTGTAAAACTAGAACGCGCACAGCTCACTGGTTTGTGAGAAGCTCTCCCTAATTCTTTCATGGGATGTAACGGGAAACCATTTTTTTTTTAATATTTAGTTCATTAGTAACAGTGTAGACTTTTTAATACCTCCCTTGCTTAAAATAACTTCAAATATACGGCTTTTTATTGATTCATAAAGTGCTGTTAAATAGTCACAAGAAATGTCATTCCAGGAGACCTTAAAATAAGTAAATATTTTCCCATTACATCCCATGAAGGGATAGGGGAGAGCTTCCAACAATCGCCGAGCTGTGCGCTGTCCAATTTTACACCGGTTCCGAACGGTTTTCTGAGAAACGATTTCATGGCTTATTACTCGATAGTGTCGCCGTCACTAAGCGAGGTGACCGTCGTCGAAAGAAGTGTAATTGTTAGGCAGGGATTGAACCCACGTTCTGTCGCATAACAGCCGCGCACACTAACCGTTGCAGCACCGATGGCCACAAGAGACGTCCAGGAAATATTAATGGCTTGAATTAGTTATTCCTTATCGTCGAATTGACTTCCTCCTTCATAAACCTTGCGGAAAAGCCAATCCCAAATATTTTCAATTGTGGTTATGTCGAGAGAATATGTTTGCCAATGAAGAAGACGAAAATGTTGGTATGAAATTAATTCTTTTACAACTCTGGCATTATGAATAGGAGCATCATCGTTGTGCAAAATCCATGGAATCGGTTAAAATATCAGTTACTTTAGGGAATCCTGATTGTAACTTCGAAAATTCTTGCACTTCGAAATTCTAATTCGATTGTGCCGTAATACGTTATTGCACCGCAGGCCATAACTCTACTTGATCTCTGCTGTGATGACCATTTAAAAATGGATTCTCTTTCTCATATTGTGAAGATAATAATTATAGACAATTATATACTGGGTCATCTAAATTAAATTTATTTTCGTCACTAAAACGCCAATCATTAACATGACCGCTTACTTGAATGCCCCATGTCCAGGCCCGTGCTCATATTTTTGGAAAATTGTAATTTAGTTTTTATTTAATCTTGTAAATTGTCATGTGTGTTTTTCTATAATTAAACGAGTTTATTTTTTTAAAAAGACAGCCACACTGAATTTGCGTTGTCTGTGCTTCGACAGAAAAAAACACAATGATTTTTCTTCGACTGAAATACGATCTTCAGGTTCGGTTATATTTTTTTTGTTTGTGCAAAAGCTGAAAGTTGCGTTAGCTAATAGTTTTACATATGTATATGCATTAGGGTTCTAATATTGTTTTGATAATGAAAAACATTTTTGTACTTCCATTTGGTGAAAAAACTTCCGCGTCAAAAGCGATTTCTAAAATGTATACTATATACAAAAATTATAATATTCACCCTTCTTCTATTTGGCGTAGTCAACAGAAGACAATTTCGTATTCCCGTTGGCAGTATTTCGATGACTGTTAACTTACGTTTTTGTATTCTGTAAGAAAAATTGGCGACGTCGTTGTCTTTAATTGCCTTTGATTTTGGCGTCGGGCATTTTAGTGTTGCCTTGCGTTGTGTTAAATGTATTGTTGTTTTTAATTTTTAATATTTTTTTTTAATTTTTAATATTTTTTTTAATTCTTAATATTTTTTTTTTTAAATTTTTATTAAAATATAAAAAAAATGCATGTATTTCAAACTTACTATCATGACATTTAAGCTAAAATATCCCTTGCGGTTAAATTAGAAATGCTGGTCTTCTTTTTTTGGGGTCAACATTTTGAGGTGTGTTCCGTCCACACACCCAATCACACCTGGAAATCCTATTTTTGTTTCAAAGATCCGTTTCAGCATCCGTCATATCGAACTTTATCCATTGTGGACAAACTTCTCTCTCCATGACTTCCACAGTCTCGAACAATATTCTCGAAACTACTGGCTGTGACAGTCCCATGTTGAAATCATTTCCAACTCTCAGCTGGTAATATCCCTGGGCTAAAAAACGCAATTGTACTGCCAATTTTATTGTGTTTGGAAACAGGCGTTGATCTCGTCCGTTTTTTAAATGAGGCTCTAGTATTTGCAACACATATTTAAAAGAAGGTGTATTCAGCCGTAAATAACTTTCAAATCTTCAAAAGGATACAAAATCCATTATTTAGGAAATTATGACTTTAAATATGTCTCTTACTTCTAATCGGGCAAATTAAAAATGCAAGATTTCTGTCTAAGCAGTCTTCTTCCCAATATTAATTTTTTTTTGTATTCTTCATCACTCGACGAGTCAGAATCAGCAAGAACAATCATTTTTATTTAAACTTCTTTTGTTTCACAAACAAACTTTTTTTCCACAAAAATAGCACAGAACTTATATTTTTTCAAAATCAAGAAGCAAAATGAATCAGCTGACTCCAACATTAGATATGTGTGCTGTATTTCATTAACATTGTCGATAAACAGGCAACGGGGTCGTAATACTCTTAAATAATACCAAATTAACATAGAATTGATGTTGCCTTTGATTTGAGTTGCTGTTGCCTTAAAATTGCCGTTGTTATTGTCGATGCTAAATATGTAGAATAAGGGTGATTGATTATACGAGTATAGTTTACGACTAGGTATTAAAAGAAATAAACTTCAAGTTCGGTGTTCGCAATGTTTTACAAAGTGGATATATGTATGTATGTCTGGTACTAATTTAATTCCACGTTCTGCGCATATATTACTGCGTTGTTGATTTGCAATTGCAGATGGTGTTCGTACCCAATGTCTGATGAAACAAACACTCGCGGGCTTTCGTAAATTTTATTAATGCCATATTTAAGCCTTCTAAATTATTTTTTCAAACCATGCGTTTCAAATAAAATTGGCGCTAAAACTTTTTGGTGATTTGGAAGAAGAATATAAGACAAAATACCAAATATTGCCCTTGAATTCCTTCATTTTGGTTATAAGATGCATTTAAACTGTCGTAATCATTTAAAAGATTTAAAATGAACGGGTATGGAATGTTCGGACATGAAGTTTTCCCACCCAAAGACTCATCCATTACATGCCTTAATATCAAATGGAGGACATGTTGCTGGCACCCAATATATTGTGGTGGAGGCAATCCCACATATATGAAATGATTTTGAAGCAAAGCCACACACAGCTTCATTTTTTACGGCAGCATTCACACTTGTAGTGTCACAAATTATAATTTTAATAGACGTCCATAAAATAGCACTACTTGAATTTCTTTCTTTGCCATTTTTTCCCCATCAAAATGTAAGCACCACTCTTGATCTCTTAATGTTTGTATATAACACAGTTCTGTGGTCACAAGGCATAACAGCATAACTCGAATTATGCTCAAATAAATTTTTTCGAGAATCGAGCTGTATATATCGTACTGCACATTACATAATCCAAATATGAATAAACCAATTTCCCAAGATATTGGAAAAGATTTTTTTGCAAATCTCGATCAATCACTACATTACAAATGAAATTTGAACCCTTAAAATGATCTCCTAAAAAGTTTGAAAAATTTACATATGCTGTTATGCCTTGTGACCACAGAGTTCTTTTTGTCCACAAGATTTTATAACAGCTTTATAAATTCCAGGTTGTGATGGCGAAGGAATCTCTATTCCACACTTAGCGAAACTTTGACAAATTATTGCTGCTTTGTTTGAACTAACTTTTACATTATTAACCGAGTCTACAACGGTTTCGTTATTCTATGTCTTCCTCTTGGTGTTTAACGATCATCGTCAGTTTCATTGTCAGTATCTTGATCACTATAAATCATTGATGAAGAATCTGAATCAAAGGCTATATCTTGAATAGCATCCGATTTAAATTTGTAATCCAGTGCTTTAGTGGTAATGCCAAATTGAGATTTAAATGTAATTCCTTTTGGACGTTTTACCATTTTCTTATAATATTGAAATAAGCCATCTATTTCTTGTTTCACGTCATCAACACGAATTGCTTTCAATTTAAGCTTGTGCCATAAATTTAAAAGCTCCTCTGCTATAATTACCTGCATTTTCTTTGTGCACTTTGCAACCATTGCTAACGCATTACACCTTCCTATTATAGCTTCTTCTGTTGGTATTCTGCTTAAGTCATGCAATGGTGTATCAACATCAGGTATATCTCTGTAGTTTTTTACAATATCCCTAAATTTAGTTAATTTTGCTCATTTTATGGCTCATTTTGACTCCAAATCATGTGACAAAATGACATGAAAAGCAAAGTATTTTCACATAAATATTATCTAATTTTTTGATAAATTTGATTAAACATTTTGATTAAAAACTTCATGGCGTTTCGCGGGTGACCTTTTTTAACGATAGCGAAAAACTAAGAATGCAGTTCTTAATATTTTCCCATGCCCTACACGATTTTACCTTGGGAGAACTGATATTTGAAAAAAATGCAAAAAGTTATAACATTAATGTACCATACATGGACCATTACTTTTATATTTACTCCATTAAAAATAATAGTAATCAGTAAAGTTTTACTGATAATGAAATTTAGTTTGTATTACCAGAAAATTTTTCCGGATTACTGAAAAAACTGTCTGTAAAAATAAATCTTTACTGGTAATGCATATTAAACTTTATTATCAGTTAAAAATTACTGAATACTGAAATTTGTTCAGCCTTTTTTACTTGTAATTGCAAATTAAATTTCAGTATCAGTAGAAATTATTTTTTTTGGGGCTGAGCAAAAAAAAAGAGAATAATATATGCATATTTGATTGAGCTCAACTCAAAAAGTCATATTGATGGTTAAAAATAATTTTTGTATTTATCTTTGGTAAAGTGGTTGCCCATTGTGTAGTAATGCTTATTAGAAAGTAATATTTTTGTTTTACTAATTGTTTGATGTGAAAATCAATTGCGACTTCTTGCAAAAAACTTAAAAATTCAAAATGGTTCTAATCATATGAACGACAAAAATTAATTTTTTGTCTTTTTTCGAAAAAGGACCTTAATAATACTGTTGCATTGTTGTTATTTTTGTAATCTTAAGAAAGTGCCCTTCCCGATGGATTTTAGCTGCCGGGAAAAACTTTAAAAATATATGGTATGTGTATGTAGAGTGTATGTATCAATCAATAACCAATCCTGACGTCAGCAAATAGGACGATTTTACATCAAACGAGGAAAATCTATAATACTTATATACAGGTCAAAGATTGGTTTATTAAATGGTTTTTAATTAGTTTATTAAGTCGCCGGTAAGCTAAGTATTGATAAATTACAGATGACACCTATTGACAACATTTTCGCATTTACCACTTTACATGCTTTTCAGCTAAAGCTATTCAGGATATTATGAATAGTTATAAAAACGACCCGGCAGACGGTGGTCATTGCGCAGTTTCACGGAATTTAAATAAAATAAGCAAGTATTTTTGTTGTAAAAATATAATAAAAGACAGCAAATTACGTATGCGAAATATGCCAGGGATCCAAAATAACAAGATCCAATTATTATAACGCCGACTGCAGTAAGGACATTCTATTCTGTAGTGACCATACCAATTAGAGATAAAAGCACTAAAGCAGTAGTTAAACAATTTTGCGTTCTATTTTAATACCACGACATCTACAGTACATGATTACTGCCGTCCAAATTAGTTTTCGGGAAGCTTCCAGTTTGCAGGCATCAATGAGGTAGATATATCTCCTTTGTACAATATTGACAGTTATGCTAAGGAAGTAAAATGTAGATTAGAAATAGCTCGCGAGAGGGCAAAACAAACGCTAGATAGATTTAAATTAAGACAAAAATTAAATTACGATAAAAAACCATTAGAATAGAATTTTAAAATAGGAGAATAGTGTCGTTTAAACATGAAGTAGACCATAAATCGGATCCCAATGCAAATGACCATATAAAATTAATAATATACTTGTAAGAAATAATGTAAAAATAGTCGATATTAAAACCGGACAGAATAAATATAACATAAGAAAAGACTTAAGATTTATCAATAATGAGGATAATAGTTATAAAAGTAAAACCGACGCCTATATCAATAACTATATATGTTTACACCAGAATGTGGCACAATCTATCCCGTGACCTAACCGACGTCTTTATTTTCGTTAGAAAATAGTGACAGATTCTAGAGAGCAGAGGGATTTGCTGAATTCAAGTCACCTCTCTTCATCTTAGTTTGCGTTATTTATTTACATTGTCTTATCATTATTCACTTCGTCGGCTTCGATACCGGAGCTCTGCTGAAACATAGGTAATTTAACCTAATAAAACCTCAATCACATATAAAGGGTGGTTAAAATACAAGTATCATTTTAAAAATTAAATAAAATTAACTGAACTTGACACACTTGAACTTGAAAATAAGTTTGATTTTGGCACCCACATTGATTTGGTTTGCTCTACAGTTTGAATTCAACTTTAAATACGTTACTGAAATATAGTTTATTAGTACATGGGTGATTGTTCGGAAATTGTTATTTTTCAGATATCAATTTTTCCAAACCTCGATATGTCTGCAGTACCATTTTTTTACGTTTCTGAGTGTTATCATGGTCCAAAAGTATGATCTGAAGATAACTATACTACAACACCAAAGCAATCGAAGTTATGGAGCATTGATGGTATTCCGATGCCACGGTAGTGACTGCCTGAACGAAACTTGACAAATCAAAGTGTTGATATGATAAAACAATTTTATATATATATCAATTGAATAAAACGCACTATTTTAATGTTTTAACTAATTTATTTAGTTAACTTCGCCAATAGACTAATACCTTTCACGACCTACACACGACTGACGATTGCCACAAGATATGTCAAATACTTCACTCTCGTTTTGCCAGGCCTTCGCAAAAGCCTACTGTGTTGCCAGGTCTTCGCAAAAGCCTACTGTGTTGTCAGGTCTTTGCAACAGCCTACTCCACATTAATCATTCAGTGTCAAGAAACCATTATTTATCAATTTTATTCAGTATTGGAAACTATATGACACGGTTGTGACAGCCACGGTTGTGACTTTCAGTGTTTAACCTAACCGTGCTCCAGACCGGTTTGGAATTCGACAAGTTCCAAAGACAATGAAGTTCAGGCAATGAAATATTACTTTCATAACCGGGAATCAAGCCTAAATATCGTACGGCATATGTGAATCATAAGAGAACGGTTGTGACGTATTATTTTGTGACTTAGCTTTTCATTTTTTCGGATTGAATTCCCCTTCGTATACATGTGCGTGTGTTTACTTCTGCCGGTGTAAATACTGCCACTACCCCCTCCACTCCAAAATGCCAGCAAATGGGTCATATTGAAACCCCGGAGATGGCGCCACCACAGTCGAATTCAAATTGTACAAAATTCTGACAAAACTGTTGGACATACTTCGTGGACCGTTCAATAACCATGGCGTGCATATTCCTCCAATTTTTTTGCGTAGAATTGTAAATCTAAATGTCCCTTAGAACATATATGCAGGTAACTTCTTTCAAGCCACGTCCTTGACGGATATTACTGCTGAAGTCCTGAATTCGATACGGAGGACAGGCCATGGTTGTGACATTTTGAACAGTTTTTTCTCCCTAAAACCGACTTACACGGTTCAGAATGGAATGTGTTTCATGGAAATAATAGAGTACCATCGTAGCTTCGGGAACATGTCGCAATTTAATCACCATTCGAACATTTTAGGGTGGGAAAATTCAAAGGACGAGAAAATGACAATTTCCGAACAATCACCCACATCTCTATGTTATATAAGACAAAGAATTGCCTCGGTTCTTTTAATGATACCTATTATTTATGGGCTTTAATTTTTGACTGATACAACATCGACTTGTTTCGAAAAATTATTTTCATTATTCGATATATTTATTGGTTAAGAAGGTATGACCATCTTTCCACTTATGTAGTACGATTTCTTGGTTTGTCAGTTGACTCTTACGTTAAACGTCAAATTATGAAAACGTTTTATGGTATTATTTTATCGGGTACCCTGTCCCATTAATGCCTCGTATAGCCTCAACGATAAATGATCGATCATATCTCGTTCGAGTAGCCAGAATTTGGAATGATCTCCCCTTTGTATGAGAAAATTTTCTTTCCCCAATTGGATTTTCCAGCGTAAATATACGGAATATTTAATTTCTAGTGAAGATTCTTAGAACATTTCTACCCAGATATCTGATTAATGACGATTTCTAACAACAGTAGTTGGCTGGGCAGACTTCATTTAATACACTTAACATACAGTGGCTCAATGAAGAAATCGGGCAATCTGAAATGTTTAAGTCAATTCACAATTGCACTGACTAACCAATGATTTTTTTCAAGTATTTTAATTTTTGTTTAATGCTACTTATGTTAGTTAAAGAACCCCAAAATGTATTTTTCAAAAAAAAAATTCAACCACGACTTTTTATAAAATAACTAGCTAATACCATCAACGAAATGAATAATTTGAAAATTGATATACTTGGTGTAAGTGAATCGTGGTGGCCAGACAGAAGTAAATTTGTTTCTAATAATGTCAAAATGTACTATTCGGGCAAACGTGACAAAAATCACAGAAACGGTGTGGGAATTATCGTGAAAAATTATATGCGAATTGTGTGACCGGATTTATCCCAAAATTGGACAGAGTAATGCTTATAAAGCTAGAAGTCGGACTAATTAATATTACTGTTGTTCAAGTATATGCACCCACTTCTGATAAAGGTAGGGAAGAAATATAATCTTTCTATGCGCAGGTTATTGATGTATTTAAAATGACGAAACCTCACGAAATAATCATCATTCAAGAGGATTTGAATGCAAATGTGGGGGAAGATGAAGTACCTGGTATAACAGGACAATACAGATTAGGAAAAAGGATTAAAGAGGCGACAGACTCACCCAATTCTGTCAGGAATACAAAATGACGCAACACGCTTTTCTGTCTTCCTGCAAGAAAACTACACCTGGAAATCCCCCGGAATAGAACAGGGAATATTGTGAAAAATCAAATTGATTTTATTTGAATTAACAAACGCTTTTGCTCATTTATTACGAAAACTTCTACATACCCTTCGGACCACAATCTCCTAATGGCGAATTTGAGGGTGAAAGTTTCTATAACTATAAGGAGATATCATACACGAGACTATATTTTGCAAAACTCGAAGAACCATCTATTCAAAATACTGTAAAATAACGTATAAAATTTATGGGAGTTTGTTAAAGATACACTAAAATCAACACCAGAAAATACCCTTGGAAACATCAAAGAACTAAATGAAAGGAAACGAAATATTGAGGCTAATAAAAAAACGCCGCAAGTATAAAAGTTCAAATTCCGTGCTACACCATGAATTAGATAGGGAGATCCAAGCAGCAATACGCGTTGCAAAGAAGGAATACCCTCAAAAGTCAATGTCAGAAAATCGAAAGATTACAAGACTTACATGACAATTTTAATCTCCATAAAAAACTAATGGATGCCGCCGGGATATACCGTAAAACAATTCTAAAACTGGTATACAACAATAACAACGCAGCTGTTTTTGATATTAAGGACAGGAAGATTATCTGGAATGAATATATTGGACAAATATTTACTGATGACAACCGAACAAGGTTTGAAACGGATGCCCGACAAACCCTTACAGAAATTTCGATCTCTAAAACAGATGGTGCGTCAGCAATTATGGCCCTAAGATGAAATTCCTTCCGAAATACTGAAGTTAATACACGACAATACATCCAACTTCTAATAGAGTTATTTAATTTTAACTACAATAAATACCAGCCAATTCCCACAAGATTGGCTTAAATCAACGTTTGTAACCAATCCCAAGAAAAGCCACGCTAAACAGTGGGATTATAGACTCAGAAGGCTAATGAGTCACGCCCTCAAAATAATTCACTCCAAAATTTATGATAAATGATGGGTGTGTTTCAATTAGGTTTTGAAGAAGGCATAGACACCCGCGAAACACTTTTCTGTAGAAATTTTAGTTCAGAAATGTAGAAATGCACTGAAGGACGTTTTCTTATGCTTCATTGACTACAAAAAGGCTTTCGACACTGTGCAGCATAATAAACTATTGGTATATATGATAGGGAAATTCGATGTACAGGGTGTCCGTCGGAAATTTTAATACTACTTTGTTTAAAATTTTTGATTAAATGAATGAGAATGGATCTTATGTTGATAAATGTTTTATTTAATGTCGGCGATTAGGTATGGAATACAATATCAGATAAGTGTCCGCCTCTGTTAGCCTCACAAATGCGAGCCCTTTTGAGCACATTTTGCATTACATTCTCACACATTTCACGAGCTATTTCATTAATTTCATCACGAATATTTTCTTTGAGTTGCTCAAGCGTTTCTGGTTTGTTTGCATAAGCCTTGCTTTTCAGATATCCCCACAAAAAGAAGTCCGAAGCAGTCAAATCAGGCGACCGTGGAGGTCAATCAACGTCACCATTTCTTGAAATAACTTGATGTGGCACCGTCTTGTTGATACCACATGTTAATAAAGCCGAAAGCATGCAGCCAAATACAAATCCTTGTGCAAAATTATGGCCAAAGTTGTTCTTTGAAGACCAAACTCCTGAGCACGGCGTCGACTTCAGGTTGATGGATTGTTTTGAACACTCTTGAGCAGCAGTAATGTTTTCAGCCGATCTTGCTGTACGTTGTGGTCCATGCTTGGGCCTATCAGCTACATACTCTCTTTCAGCGAAATCATTCACTACACGATAAATAGTGGGTTTTGTTTTCACGTTGTTTCTCCCAAAAATGATTAATTTTGATAAAATGTTTTACCGATTAAAACACGTTGGTTTATCGAATATTTTTCCATAATAAATTTGCCACGTGTCTACTTCCCGACTGCCAAATATGAACTGTCAAGTCTAATGTTTACCAAAATGGCGGCAAAACAAAGTAGTATACCTTCCCTTTTTCCGCTGTCCAGGCCAGGTAGCAAACCGTTCAAAATTCAAGGAAACAATCAAATACAAAAATTTACCTAAGATGTCAATAAAAAACTTTCTAGAACATATGAACTTCCTAGGAATGATTCTTAACACCGTTTAGGTAGCCGCAAAAGTGAAAAATTTCCCACAAATTTTTTAATTTCATTTGTTTTTTCTTTACTTCAACATTGAGATACTATGCTATCTATTACAAAAATAATAGAAAACAATATTCGTATTATGTTTATAATGTTGATGGCCCTGGACTTGCAAATCGCACTCTCTTAAGTTGTGGATCCAAATCGTCCGAATCTGACTCTGATTCAGAATTTATGGTGTCCACAGGCACGTTACTTCCAGACTGCCCTCCATCATCAGCTTTTTCTTTTTCAGATACTTCATTAACATCATACAGGGTGATCTTGTGACTCCACCAACCCTGAAATGAATTAGAAATGAAATCAAAAAAGAATGCAAGAATACCTGAAATGAATTAGAAATGAAATCAAAAAACAATGCAAAACAATGCATCAATAAAATTGATATTGCCTCTGCAAGCAATGCGTCGGGTTTTTTGCCTTTGTACCGTTTTTCCATGGGCATTGTGGTTTGGTGAAACCGTTCTCCTTGCTCATCGGATTCGGTAGGGAGTTGTTTGATAAATTCAGCTTTAATCTCATCGATGTCTTCACCCATTCTCTTGCTTCCAGTCCGGAAAGTAAATCCATGCCATTGAATGACTATCATTGTTACCGCAAATATTTAAATATATCGATATTTGTTGAAAGCACTAAACATCTGCTGCTAATAATATTTACAACCATTAAAATATTAATTCCCTTTTGTACTAGAATTTGAAATCCCTTTTGTACTAAAATTTGTTGCTACCATATACAATGAAATATGTAAAATGATATTTTGTAGCCATTTTCTGATCGTCTTAGAGCATACTAGTGTCTAAGGAATTTTATAAAACCAAATTATAAAAAAACTAAGGTAAAACTTTGTGTTAATGAAGAAATTATTGAATTAATAAAACGCTCGCTTTCAGAATTTTAAAGCGACGATAAAGTTAGCTCTTAAAGCTTGGTTTTTTTCATTCAACAATTTCTTTAAAATTCTTATACTAAGAATATGGCACAATTCAATGCTGATGACACATCAACCTGCATTTCGTGCATAAACCAAGATGATTCAAACATGGTTACTTGTTCCAAATGTCTTGGAAGTTATCATCGGACGTGTTGTGGTATTGGCGAGGCCGTAGATATGTTTGCATGGAGTTGTGCAAATTGTACTGTATTCTGTCCGGTACCTAACCTCAATTCACGGGAACAAGTGCTGGCTTCAACTGCAAAGCAAAACGATCCAGTGTCTTTGCAACCACTTGCATCACGCCAACCCTTTGAATCGCAACAACCACGATCACGGCAACCCCTTCAATCGCAACAACCACTTGAATCACAGCAACCACTTCCATCTTCAATTAATATCACAATTCCACAAACAGATTCTAGCGCAGGAAGAAACCGAAAAATACAACTGCAATTGCAACAACTGGAAGAAGAAATGCTTCTACGTCAGGAATTTTTGAGGCGTAAATATGATCTGCTGTATGCACACGAAGAGGAATGTCACGAAATTACGGATGAAGCAGAGAACCAAATTGTACGGCCGGTGGAAGGTAATACAAATTACAGTCAAATTACAAACGCCCCGTGTGTACGAAATATTCAACAAACGAATATAGAAATGATTCAGAATAATGATGAATCTTCAGACATAGCAACAAACCACAATAATGAACATCACCGTTCTGTTAATAACCTCCCCATTCAAAGTGAACTAATAGCCAGACGCAACTCCAGTAACAATTCCCCTATACTGAATCCATCACCACAGCAACATCAAGAGGCCATGTACGTTAACAGAGTGCAAAACCGTGGTGAGTATGTGTCTTTAGCTCAGACACCAACCATTACAGATGCTCATAACATACCTCAGGGACAAAGTACGCATATCCATCCTCCTAGCAGAAGTCATGTTAATGATCAAGAACTGAACATACCCAACATAATAAACCAAAACAACACTTCGATTGGTTGTCAAAATCACGATGTAAACAAAACAATTAGTTTCGGAAATTTGACCACAACACAATTAGTAGCGCGTCAAAGTATTTCAAGGGATTTGCCATTGTTTAATGGTGACCCTAAAGAGTGGCCAATATTTTTTAGTGCGTTTGAGCAAAGCTCCCGTGTTGCTGGTTATAGTAACGACGAAAATTTAATACGCCTACAAAAGTCTTTACAGGGCAAAGCTCGTGAAGCAGTTCGAAATTGTTTGATGCTGCCAGACATGGTTCCCGACATTATGAGAACGCTTAAAATGTACTTTGGAAGACCGGTGTGCGTGCTCAAGAATGTCATTGACGAAGTGCGTAAGATGTCACTACAAAAGGGAAAGCTGGAAAGTTTAGCTGAGTTTGCATTTGCTGTAAAAAATATCTGTGCTACAATTCGTGCATCTCAATGGGATGATTATTTAAATAACCCCACTCTCTTACAGGAGCTTGTTGACAAGTTATCGCCCGAAACTGTGTTACTTTGGGCAATGCATTCAAGGGACATTCGACGTCCGAATTTAATGGATTTTTCAAACTGGTTGTATAATGTGGCAGAAGCCACCTGCCGAGTGACAGTTCCGGTATTTCACACCAGCGATAAAAAACAGTTTAGAAGCGACGGCCGTCTCAACACCCATACAGATTCGAATCAACAAACCTTACAGCAACAGTGCATTGTTTGCAACGAATTACATAAGGTCACACAATGTACGCGTTTTAAAGAATTAACAACTGTGGAAAAGTGGGACATCGTTAAATCTAACAACTTGTGCCGAATTTGTCTGGGCAAGCACAGAAGAAGATGTTGGTTTAAAAAACACTGTGGTGTTAATGGATGCACTGTTCTACATAATGCATTGCTGCACGAGGAAGAGGGTCCTGTAAGCATTCTCAACAATCACAAAAACGATGGTGAGTCATATTTTAGAATAGTGCCAGTTACACTTCACAGTGACACAAAAACAATTACAATATATGCGCTGATGGACGATGGCTCGACTCTCACTCTTCTTGAAGAGAGTGTAGCTGATTCGTTAGGTGTGCAGGGTGTTATTGATCCACTATGCATTCGTTGGACTGGAAATGTTTCACGATACGAAGATTCTTCTCGAAGACTTTCTTTAAATATTTCGTCAACAGAAAACAATTCAAAAATATTTCCACTTCAAAATGTCTACACGGTTAAAAATTTAAATCTTACACCGGAAACCTTGAACGTAGATGAACTAAAAAATAAATTCCCTCATCTCAAAGATATTCCCCTTAAAGGGTACAAAAATGCAATCCCATCCATGATAATTGGTGTGAACAACCCCAATTTAATATCATCAATGAAATCATATGAGGGCGATTGGCAACAACCTGTGGCAGTAAAAACAAGGCTCGGCTGGACAATTTTTGGTGGTGGCTCCAAGGCGTATGGCCGGTTACATTTACACAAGTGTAGCTGTGAGGAGTTACATCACTTAGTAAAACAATATTTCTCCGATGAGAGTGTATCCATAACTCCCCCTACCACGATGCCATTGTCAAAAGATGACGAAAGAGCAATGGAAATATTAAACAAAACTTGCAAGATAGTCGATGGCCGAATGAAGTTGGGCTTCTATGGAAATTGGACTCACCAAGGTTGTCAAATAGTTTACCTATGGCCATTAAACGTTTGCAATGTCTTCAACAAAGAACAAGTCGTGATCCTACACTAGCGAAAATGGTTAAGGATCAAATTTTAAACTTAGTAGAAAAAGGCTATGCAGAACGGTTGCCATTGAGCGTTCTTAAACAACATGATGACAAAGTTTGGTATATGCCCACCTTTATAGTGAAAAATCCTCAAAAACCGAACAAGATACGATTGGTATGGGATGCCGCCGCCAAATCTGGTGACATTGCATTAAACGATTTTTTATTAAAAGGGCCAGATCTATTAAGACCTCTTATAAATGTTATATACAAATTCCGTGAGGGAGCTATAGCGATATGTGGAGATATAGCCGAGATGTTTCATCGAATTAGAGTGCGTAAAGAGGATTCTGTTGCTCAACGTTTTTTTGTGGATGGACAGCAATAACGCAATGGTAGTTTATCAGCTGAATGTACTGACCTTTGGAGCTTCATGTTCACCGTGTATATCACATTTTGTAAGAGATAAAAATGCGCAAAACTTTGGTGAGGATATAAGAACGATTGAAGCCATTACTAAACAGCATTACGTTGACGACTATATTGACTCTGCCAGTACCATCGAAGACGCAATTCATTTGGCTTTAAGCGTTCGAGATATTCACGCAAAAGGTGGCTTTCACATGCGTAACTGGGCGTCAAATTCAGCCGAGGTTTTGGAAGCACTTGGTGAAACCAACGCGTTAAACAGAACATTTGAGAATAAAGAGACCTTAACACAATTTGAAAAGATTCTTGGTCTGTACTGGGATCCCAAAAGCGATGTTTTTAAAATAAACGTAAAGTTTGTCCGACTGCGAAGGCCAATCCTAAATGCGGACATTGTACCCACAAAAAGAGAGGTTTTGCAAGTGTTGATGTCGGTTTTCGACCCTTTGGGGTTTGTAGTTTGTTTTATGACGTATTTGAAATCTATCCTACAGGAGATATGGCGATGTGGTATTGATTGGGACCAACCGCTTAATGAAGACCTTTTTTGTAAGTGGAAGAATTGGTTAACGTTTTTACCAGTAATTGCAAATGTTTCCATACCAGGATGTTACTCAATGGCGATACAAAGGCAAAACTACAGAGCTGAATTACATACCTTCGTTGATGCAAGTGAAGATGCATACGGTGCTGTTTCGTATTTCCGCATTGAAGTCGGTGATCATGTAGAAATTAGACTCGTATCAGCCAAAGCAAAAGTAGCCCCACTTCGCCCCCTCTCAGTTCCACGCCTTGAACTACAAGCAGCTACAATTGACGCCAGACTTGCTAAAGCTGTTAGCAGCCACAATATTAATTTAGATCGTACTGTAATGTGGACTGATTCAAAAACCGTTTTATCGTGGATCGCTGGAGATCCGAGGAGATACAAACAGTTCGTCATGTTTCGTATTGCTGAGATATTGAAGTTTACAAGTATAAAGGATTGGCGATGGGTTCCTAGTGCTTTAAATGTAGCTGACTTCGCTACAAAATATAGACCAGCATCCAACAACTATAACGAATGGTTTAAAGGTCCGTCGTGGCTGAAGCTTCCTGAAACCGATTGGCCTACAAGCACAAATGAACATGATATAGTTAGCATGGATACCACTGAAATTCGCCATCGCTATTTACATATACACACTCGTAAGTTCATCACTATTTCTATTAATTTCGAGTATTTTTCAAGTTGGTATAGACTTTGTCGTGCAATTGGTAACTGGGTAGTTTATGTTAGACGCCGACAACAAATGTTAAAGGAGACAGAGGATTTAGAAACTCTCAATGCATCACACCTCACGAGAGCAAAAAACATAATTTATAAGGTGATTCAGATTGGAAGTTTTGCTGACGATTACGCTGCTGTAGAGATGAACAAACCTGTTTCTAAAGGGGGCGCCTTTGATAAGCTTCGCGTTTATATGGACAATGAAGGTGTAGTTAGAGTTAAAAATCGTGCACAATACGCAAGCCCAGCATGTGGACCGCAACGTGACTTAATACTCCTTCCAGGTAACCATCACGCAACAAAACTTATTGTACATAGTTATCATCGAGCGTACCACCACTCAAATCATGAAACAGTTCTAAATGAGATTCGCCAAATTTATGTGTTAATGAAGTAATATACAAGGAAGTTCGTAGAAACTGTCAATATTGTAAAAACGAAGCAGCTAAACCAATTCCGCCACAAATCTCGCCCTTGCCACCAGCACGACTTGGAGCTTTCCAGCGCCCATTTACATTTGTCGGGGTTGACTATTTTGGGCCAATAGCCGTAACGTTTGGAAGAAAATCTCTAAAACGATGGGGCGTTATTTTTACCTGCTTGACCATAAGGGCAGTCCACATTGAGATTTCTCATACACTGTCAACAGATTCGTTTTTAATGATACTACGAAATTTCATAGCTAGACGTGGTTCACCAGCAGAAATTTATAGTGATAATGGGACAAATTTTCGTGGTGCAGATCGTTTTTTAAAGGAAGAAATGAAAAATATAAATTTTAATAATGTACACACAGAAATGGCCGGTAAAGGGATAACCTGGAAATTCAATCCACCAGCGGCGCCCCATATGGGGGGAGCATGGGAGAGATTAATTCGGTCCATTGAAACAATTTTAAATAAAATATCTCCCTCACATAAATTTACGGACGAAAGTTTGAGAAGTGCATTAATGGAGATTGAAATGATTATTAACTCACGGCCCTTAACGCACGTATCCCTCGAGACTGAAGATCAGGAAGCTATCACTCCAAACCATTTCCTCCTGGGCAGCTCGAACGGAGCAAAACCATTTTGCAATCCTGAAAATATTGACTACAGACTCTGCCTTCGTCAAAGTGAAGTTTTTTCGAATCTGTTTTGGCGCCGATTTGTTAAAGAAATGTTACCAACATTAACTCGACGATGTAAGTGGTCTCAGCCAGTTAAGGCGATTGACGTCGACGATATAGTGGTTGTTGTAGATGAAAATGCAGATAGAAATATGTGGGTTAAGGGAAAGGTGGTTGAGGTAATAAAAGCAAAGGATGGTCAAGTTCGTAGAGCAAAGGTTAAAACTAATAATGGTGTCATGGAAAGACCAGCCGTTAAATTAGCAGTGTTGGATGTAGGTAATGGAATGGAGAAAGACTTCGTATGCAGCCTTACTGGGGGGAGAAATGTTACCGCAAATATTTAAATATATCGATATTTGTTGAAAGCACTAAACATCTGCTGCTAATAATATTTACAACCATTAAAATATTAATTCCCTTTTGTACTAGAATTTGAAATCCCTTTTGTACTAAAATTTGTTGCTACCATATACAATGAAATATGTAAAATGATATTTTGTAGCCATTTTCTGATCGTCTTAGAGCATACTAGTGTCTAAGGAATTTTATAAAACCAAATTATAAAAAAACTAAGGTAAAACTTTGTGTTAATGAAGAAATTATTGAATTAATAAAACGCTCGCTTTCAGAATTTTAAAGCGACGATAAAGTTAGCTCTTAAAGCTTGGTTTTTTTCATTCAACAATCATCAAGCAATGATTCAAAGTTGCTCTTGAATAGCTTTCTAATGTCAGGGCCATTAAGTACGCCTGTTAAATGAAAACAAAAAATAAAGACATAAAAGAAAACATTAACATAGTGTAAATAGTACAATGAGGTGAACAAAAATTCGTTTTAAATTTACTACAATACCTTTTTTAATTTTGTCATCGCTAAGCTTTGGGAAAACGCTCTTCAAATAGTCGAATGCGTTTGGACAATTTACATCGGCCAGTTCGATGAATTTTTTAACAATTCCCAATTTTATGTGGAGCGGTGGCAGCAAGATGATCCCTTGCAAAATGTTGATGACCTTCAAATAACAGCAAATCTTCCATTTATTTTCGTAGTATTGGATTTTTTCATTATATCTTTCAATGTGTCATTGCTTTCTTTCATGTTAATACCCATTGCTAGCGGAATGGAAGGTTTTCGGTTTCGACACATGCAACAACACTGCTTTCAAGCTTGAAACAGAACCATCAATAAATAATCTCCACTCACTAAAGATGTGGTTCATTCCCATTTGTACCACCAAAACTTTTATATCGTTGCAGTATGCGAACGAATTGGTATCATTTAGAGTGTAGAGGCTCTGAAATTCAGCTTGCCGTTTGCGGAACGTCGTAGTGTTAACATTAGCATGTATGAGTTTTCTTTGCTTTGAACCTACGATCTGGAGTTGGCGGCCTTAGTGATACAAAATGTTCAGGTGCAAGCACTGGTAGTGTGGCTGTTACAGTTGCTTTATAAATTTTGTTCTTCTCAGCATGTCGATTTAGACGACATGTGTAATTTATGCATGCATAGCAACTGGTTTCATCATGATCACCTGGGCGATTAATCCAGTTTACCGGCTTACAATACTTCATACTATATTTGCCTCCACTCAACCATGTTGTTATAACATTGGCGACACACCGCCAAGTCTACTTCGTCGAAAAACAACTTATATGCTCTCTTGAATTGATTACTTAAAAGATTATTTTCCTTTTGAAATCTTGTAGAACTTTTTTCTGATTTGATTACCGCAAACGTAGCAAAATAAATCAATATTTTCACACTGCATTTTGAAATTGGGATTTGCCAATGTTGTGTGCGAATTCTGCTGTAGCACTTTCTCTATAACTGTCACCGCTCTGCTCTCGTTGATGTCGCGCTGTGTAATGCCTCGATGTGAGCGTCGTGACGCTTTTATATTGTGTGCTGCGTCCCTTGTTGCGTGTGCTGAGCTTACTGCTTTGCCTGTGCTGCTGTGGTCGGTGAGATAGCATAGTATCTCAATGTTGAAGTAAACAGTGCACTCTGGGACAGATTGAAAAAATGACCGGACAAAATTCCAAAAATCGGAGCAGTAATCCAGATAAAATAAGTTACTTAAACAGTGGCCAATTAACCACTGAGGTCGAAATCAAGCAAGGGGCCCAAAGTTGAGTATTGTTTCAGGACATGCATGCAGGCTAATTTTGGGTTATTTTTAGTAGATGTGTGTTATATGAAGGTTATGTTTCTGATTGTTTTAAACTCTTTTTATTGATTTTGTGTTATAAGAGCTACGAAAATGTATATTAAGTTAATTTAATTTACTTAAGGTTTCTAGTTCAATTGCAATGAAAGTAGTTGACTAAAAATTTTACATTTTTTAGTGCGCGATTTTTACTTCTGAATACTTTGGACCCTAACCGAAGTCACTGATTTTATTTCGTTACCCTTTACTACCATTTGCTGAAGAACATTTTTTTTTTAAACTTTGCTCTAGTTTTTGATTTCAAATTTGTGTAAGAATTGATTTTTTTTAGTGTAAATTAAATTGTCGGAATTTAGGTTTGGCAATACCATAAAATGTCAAACTAAAATTTCTATACTTTATGTAAAAACAGCTGTGTGAAACATCTGTGAAAACAATTACGCGGCATTATAAAAGAAACAAGTGCGTGGGAGCTGCATGTAAAAAAATAAAAAAATTAAGAATTTATTTAAAAAATAGTGTGTGTAATAATACCAATAAGATTTCGGTGTATGGAATGGCAGATATTACGTATAAAGTACTGTTTGAAGCTTGGAGAAAGCAAGATCACATATCTCCACCAGGTTCAGTTAAGACAAAGGAATTTCGGAAAAACTTTATAAAAGACAGAAGTTCACGCCTATTGGATGACAATATTTTAGATGCAAAACTACATGCATACTGCATATATTTAGCACGTAGATGGAGTGCAGTAAATTTTGTTTGTGAAATGCCACCACAACCGATTTAATCCATATGCTGCTAGTAGAGTCTGACCCTGTAATCTCTTATTTAAGGAAAAAAAAGAACAAAACGAGATATTCCGGTGGAGGTTTCAAAATTACTTTGCGCAGAAGAAGAAGAAATGCCCGCCAACCAAGATGAAGAAATGTGTGAAACTGCAGCGGAAGAGGTCGACGAAAGCACCGAAGACGACGATGATGAAAATGTCGAAAATAAGCGAATTTTTTTTTGAGGTCCAAATAAGTCTTGTATGGTTACGAAACAAACTTCTCAAACTTTTTATTTATTTTATAATCCATAATAAAGTTGGTAGAAAAGTTTAAAACGTTAAACCTTGTTAAGAAAAGACTTTTTACATGAAAAGGTAAAATTACACAATGGTTGCCAAAAATGATATCAGGACATCAAAAAACCTATGAAACGATACCCATAACGTTTTTTTTTTTAATTAACCACCTCCCCCGCCCCTAAATCTCAACCCCCTCCCCCGATGGAAAAGCAATGCCAGAAATGAGCTTAGCACCCTCAAAAACCTACCGACTAATGATTTTGACACGTCTAAAGTCAAAAACAACGACGTTATTAATTTTGTCCGGTCATTTTTTAAAACTGTCCCAGTGTGCAGTGTTAAGAATCATTCCTAGGAAGTTCATATGTTCTAGAAAGTTGTTTATTGACATCTTAGGCAAATTTTTGTAGTTGATTGTTTTCTTGAATTTTGAACGGTTTGCTACCTATGGACCTGAACAGGGGGAAAAAAGTAAAAAAACAAATCGAATTTTTTTAATGTTTTTTTTTTTGCGATTTTGACCTTAAAGATGAAGTTTTTTGATTTTATATGTTCACAATTTTTCTTCCTTATGACAACTTTCCCTCAGAGAGTAAATCAAAATTCCGAACAGTTTGTAAGATATGAGCCTGACAAAATTATCACTTTTTTTTTTGCAAAAATTACACCGAGGCCCCAAATCTTTGGGGCTCATAAAAAAAGTGCATGACTTTGGATACAACTGGGAGAGGCCAAAATCTGAAATACTCAAAATGTTTAACGCAAAAATTGCCATGGCATATTTGCAAGTAAAAAAACCTTTTATAAATGATCACCTATGTTCTACCTTACGTTTGTAAGTGAAAGTGGAAAGCTTTCCAAGTAAATTGGACACACTTTTTTATACATCAAAATAATTGGTATTGAATAAATGCATTACCGGAGGATAATTTAACGTGTTTTTTTTATTAAATTACACATTACTTCAACTATTTCCAGCGAGTTTTTAACAAAAGCAAATAATTACAAAAATTTAAAGTTTTCTTTATGTTGCCAAGACTTTCATCCACTTTGGTTTAATTATCGCAACAGATGATTTTCTTTGTTCGGGTTACTTAACCACGATTGTTCGATAAAATCGATAAAACTCTTCCACGTTGAAGGTAGAACAGGTGGATCACGGTGGAAGATAAAACATGGGGGAATGTGAACAAATCGAAGCGCACAGAATTAGCTCAAAAATACAAGCACATGAACGTTTCATTCTGGAATAAGGTATTATTTGTAGATGAAAGCAAATTCAATCTGTTCCCATCAGTTGGACAGTCCTATCTGTGGAGGAAGTCCAACGAAGTACTTAAAAAAAACTTAAAAGCTACAGTTAAACACAGGGGCGGGTCTGTGCTAGTTTAAGGCTTCATGTCTGTAGCGGAAGTTTGAATCTTGCATAATATAGATGGAATCATGGACCAAACAAAATATTTGAGCATTTTTCAACAAAATGTAGTTGAAAGTGTAGAACTTTTTTAACTATTTCCAGTACAACGACCCTAACCACAAAGCTCTTAAGGTTCGAATGTGGTTGTTGTATATGTGTCACGTGTTCGAAACGTCTCCACATTCACCGGACATAAACGTCATTGAAACTTTATGAGAACATTTGGACGATCAGCTGAAAAAATATACTTTCTCTAATAAAAAACAAATCGAAACAACATTGAAGGGTGAATGGTAAAAAATCGATCCTTCTGTATGTAACAACGTCATAGAATCAGTACCTCGTAGACTGCAAGCAGCTTTAGCTAGTTAAGGACTCCCTCCTAAATACTAATTTGTAATATGACTAGCTTTAGCGTAAAAATATATGACATATCTGATTACTTGTTTGATGTAAATTTTGGTCACTTTTGATAATTTGTTGTTTTATTATTGAAACAAACTGAATTTCAATAAATATTATTTTCGTTTTTTAAACTGAAATCACGCAAAAGTTCACCAGTCGAATTATTAAAAAAGACTTGGGACTTGGAGCTTTCAAACGACGTACAGGACATTTGTTGACTGCAAGTTTAAAAAAAATAGGGTAGAAAAATCCAAACGTCTTTTGGTGAAGTACGCTGATAACTTGCATAGAAAAATTTTGTTTAGGGATGAAAAAATTTTTACCGTACAGGAAAAATTTAACACACAAAATGATAGGGTATATGTACGATCATCTAAAGCAGTATTTCCCAAAGTATGGGTGGTGTAGTACTGGTGGGTCGCGAGAAAATATTGAGTAGGCCCTAAAATGTAGGACGGATTAGAACCTTGTTCAGCAGCACACATCCGTAAGCGCAACAGACTACCTCTGTGTTCTCAAAATCTCCGCACCCAACATTCCAAAAAAGCTCAAGTTTTCGCGCATGCGCAATATTACACTTATTTAATCAGCTAATATTTTATTGTATGTTTTAATAACCATTTATTCATAGGAAGTTCAAGAACACACATCCATACATACTTATGTATATATGTACAAGCTTAGAACTATGATTAAATTCTGGAAAGTAAGACAAACAACAATCTGTAACCGCCATTCTGTTACACAGAATCGCACACTATATGACATAACAACAAACTGAAATGGCCATTCTGTTACGCAGAATCACATTCCAATTGACAAACACCAAACTCCAACGGTAAACCAAAGAAACTACTACCAACAACAACATACATATGCCACTTGCGGCAAAGAAACCAAATTGATACACTTGTGACATAATCTTGGTTGATAGACTCAGGAATCATCACTAATCATTTAATTGTGAACGACGGAACACGTGTTAATTTCTACTTGACTAATCAATTGTCTTACAAATACAAATAAATATATAAATTGTCGTCCTAATAAGTCGTGATTGCTAGTCGGACGTCTTTTGTTTTTGTGTGGTTTCGTTTCGCGTGTGTGTTGTATTCTTTACCGTACGCCATTGTAACCTTTTTAAAAACAATTATTAGCATTTGAAGATAATCATGGACAAGTGGTTGAAACGCGGAGTAAAGAATATGTACGTCGCCGCCGCCAGTTGATTGCGAACAAAGTAAAGAAAAGACAGAAGATGCTCTGTTACGTGACAAAAGTGACACTTAATCTGACTTCCAAGCGCCCTCAACGAGTACACATGAAACGAAGCGCCGGAAAGTTCTACGAAAATATGACTGAATATTTGAAAGTATGATTCACTTGGAATCATGACACGTTAGATCCGCGTCCTCAATGCGTGATTTGCTACGAAATATTAGCGAATGAAAGTTTGCGTCCAAGTAAGTTAACGCGTCATATAGAAACTAAGCATTCTCATTTTAAGAACAAGACAGTAGACTTTTTTCAAAGAAAATTGATGGATATGAAATCTTCAAAAAATATTGTTTCACATTTCATTAATATTAATGAAAATGCTGTACAAGCCTCGTATCTCATAAGCCTGAGGATTGCCAGAGCGGGAAAACCTCATACCATTGGCGAAGACTTACGGCCGATTTCTTCACCGAGTTCCAATATTGCCTAATCCTAGAGTTAGTTAGCTCTAGTTCGCAAATGAGAACTCGGGTTAGAACTCGGTCTGATACTTCCTCATTTCTTCACATTGGGGAACTATGATAGAACTAGAGCTAAACCGAGAGCTGGGAGCTAGGCAAAAAAAACAAAGTTCGCAACTGGCACTCTGTTTCGAGTTCTAGAACCTTGTTTTCGTGTGTTGGTAAGCGTTTTTTTCAAACTACTATTGAATTTCAATTAATTTTTTCCATTGAGTTTTCTTTTCGACTGTGATTTTGACAGGGTTAAATTTAATTTTCAATTAAACAAAAAAAATATACATATAGTATATCGTGAAATCTTCAATAAAAGGTATTGTATATTTTATGTTTTATGTATTATAAAGTATATATAATTTAACTTTTTATTCTGCATATGAACAGAAAATGGCAAGTAAACGTAAATTGAACGGTTCGGTTGATGTGGAAGTTAAGTGAAAAACAAATTGGAGTCAAGAAGATGCAGAAAGATTGGCCCAATTACTCGTTGTGCATGGCCGGGAAGGAATTCTGAACAAGCAAACAAACGGCGCTACAGATTTAAAGAAGAAAAAGGAATGGGGAGTCATAGCTAATCTTTTTAATTGTGATCCAAATGTATGTGTGTGTGTGTTGCCTGATTATATTTGTAACGTTTCTTTTTTGCTTCAGAATGGATGCATTCGCGAGCAAGCGGCTCTAATAAATAAATTTAAAAAAATTATGCAGGAGCTTAAAATTCATGCCGGGTGGCAACGCAGAAATGCAATGCGTACTGGTGGTGGAAAGGCAGATCCTAAGCCAGCACAACTTAAGCTCGAAGTGACTGGTGCACTACTTCAATTGCAGCAGGTATACGGCCATGCGATGAGTGGTATGAACGGGTTTGATTCTGATGGTATTTCCAGTGAATCACCACAAACTGAGCCACCACCCCACCAGATTGATGCATCAGATGAAGAAGAAGAAAATATCTTGAATGATTTGATAATCCAAATTGAAAATTCGGAAAGGCCACATAGCGAGATATTGCCGTTCCACGAGATCCCCCAAGTGCTATCATTGCCTGTTGTTACGTTTGGTGATGAAACGAAATCGCATGACGACATTGATACACCAACAGATCAAAAAAAATTATCGCATGCTGCTCGTCCAATTGACCGCGAGCAGTTTTTTTCAACAAGAACGCAACAGCATCGCTCTTATAAATCAAAAAAAAATTAAAATGATCTGGGACTGGGGGAACTGCGGCGTCAGTTTATAGTTGATGAACGTGAACACTATCGGGTGGAGCATGAACTAAAAATGCAACAGAGTAGAGAATTGCATGAAGAAAAGCTCCTAGAAATTCGCGGTGGGTGCACAGAACGAGAGGAGATTTTTAAAAAACAGTCTCATTTTTGGGAAGTAGCTACCGCTGCGATGCAAAATGAAAATTTTCAACAATCATCAAAAAACCAAATGTTAGTTTCGATCGCAAAAAAGTTAGTTGATGACCCAATTGATTTTGTTGATGCAGAAAACATATGATTTTTTTTGTTTTTTATTTGAATGAAATATAAAATAATTTTAATATTACTTATCGTTTCAATTAAAAAAAATTAAAATAGCGTGAGAATTACGTCTCTAGCCAAACGTATGTGCCCAGTATTTGCGCCAGGATTTGGTACATCGTTTTCTTGCAATTCTTCTGAATTGTCCTCATTCTCTTCGATGCGAAAATCTCCTAAGGGTAGTCCGTCTTTTGCGTCAATAGCAATGTTGTGCAAAATTCCACAAGCTGTGACCATCTTCATTGCCGTTTGAACTTTCAAACGTAAGCCATACTGTAGCACCGGAAAGCGACGCTTCAACACACCATATTGTCGTTCTACAACGTTACGCGTGCGAACAATTGCAGTCTGGTATGCTTGCATATGCGAATTGTTAACAATTTCACGATTGTTTTCGGTGAAAGGTGTTGCTAAATACGGTGTGTTGGCGTAACCAGAGTCACCAATGAGTACATAGTTACCAAACTCGCCTGCCTCAAACTGTCTTCGAATGTTCGATTCTCGAAAAATTGTCTGATCGTGGACGGATCCGGCCCAACGTGCAACGATATTGGTGATTTTTAAATCAGCAGAGGATATAGTTTGCACGTTTAGCGAGAAATAGCCTTTTCGATTCCGAAACACTTCTGACTAAAACAATTTTCAAATCAAAAACTTAATTAAATAAAAAATATCACAAACAAACGTACCAATTGTCCACCAGGTGATTGTAATTTTATATGAGTACAATCGATTGCCCCAATGGTACGTGGGAATCCGGCAAATGCAAAGAATTGTGCAGCTGCTGTCTCCCGTTCTTGTTGTGTTGTTGGCATTTTTATGAATGTGTTAAGGTGTGCTATTAACGCCATACACACTACAGGTAAAACTCTGCATACAGTAGAGGCCGACACACGTATCACATCGGCGACAACCAATTGCATACTACCTGATGCCATGAACCGAAGAGTGATGAGCAATTTCTGTTCAGGAGTTAAATATCTAGAGCGGGTATTCGGATTGTGTAGTGCTGGGGTAACCAATTGCAATACCATTAAAAATGTGCGTTTGGTGAGACGAAAGCGCTGGAAAAAGTCGAAATCATCCCAATAGTTAATATTTGCACGTACAGGTAAATAATATGGGCGTCGAATAAGTCCCAAGACATCATCATAATCATCTTCGTCATCCAAAAATCGCAAATCGTCGAAAACACCACCATTTAACATTAAATTATCCATTTTGTCAAGAATGCACAAACAATATGCACAAATATTATTTGAACTGAAAAATGTTCAAAACAATTTATTTCGTTTATATAAAACAGAGTACTAGACCGACGAGTAAAGAAATGAAATTGACTAAAACCAGGGGTTAGTGGCACTAGCACTCCGAAATCCTGGTGCCAGGAAAAACAGAGAGCTAACAAACACTAGTTCCAAAATCGGTGTGCCAAGCACTTAATACTCCGTGAAAAAATGATACGGAGTTCTAACTCTAGTTCTAGCTCGAGTTTTATCGAATCAAAGTGCTAGAACTTTGTCAAGAAATCGGCCGTAAGTCTTACCATCGATTAAAGATGCTGTTTGAGCCATGTTTGGCGAAAAAGAAGTAAAGAAAATCGAGCGCATACCACTATCCAATAACACTGTTGCACGACGAATTGACGAGTCTACCGATGTTCAAGGCCTGTCTCAACTACTTGTTTTTGTGCGTTATATAGGGCATGACGACGTGCATGAAGATATTTTATTCTGCAAGCCAATTAGTCGTGGAACGGGCGAAGAAATTTTCAATTCAATTAATTCCCATATAAAAGGAAAAGGTTTAGAATGGAAGAACTGTGTCGATATATGCACTGACGGTGCACGGGCTATGTGGGGGAAAAATAGCAGTGTGGTTACAAGAGTTCTTGAAAAAAGTCCCTGTGCTTTGTGGACTCATTGTAGTCTTCACAGAGAAGCACAGGTTTCAAAAGCATTGCCCGATGATTTCAAAACTGTGCTAAATACAGCTGTATAAATTGTAAATTACATCAAAACAAGGCCCTTACAAGCACGTTTGTTTCAGAAGTTGTGTGAAGAAATGGGCAGTCTTCATACATCTCTTCTCCATACGGAGATTCGTTGGTTATCCAGGGGGAAAGTACTGACACGATTACTGCAACTACGGAATGAAGTAACAATTTACTTAGAAGGAAAAACAGAATATATGGAACATCTACTGGACGAAAAATTCGTTCTCATGTTAACGTATTTGGCGGATATTTTTTCGAAGTTAAACGAACTCAACTTGTATCTGCAAGGTTCAAACGAATCCGACATTTTTGCAGTTCACGATAAAATTCGAGCGTTCATGAAAAAGCTACTTTTGTGGTAGAGTTGTATTAAGAATGGTAAATATGATTGTTTTGAAACACTTGAAAATAGTGCAGCCAAAGATGAACGTACTTTCTGAAATTTCCACTCATTTATCATTGTTAAGAAATAACTTTGACACCTATTTCGGGGAAGAGATGAAAAAGCTCGAAATATCGAATTGGAATTGGATTTCAGAACCAACTACCAACTAATATGTCGACAAAAGCAAGTGAAGAGCTAATTGATTTATCAGAAGATACATCACTGAAAAATACTTTCAATCGCAAGTAATTAACAAAATTCTGGCTCTCGGTTGCTGGGCAATTCCTTGCCTGTTTGATGAAGCTATGAAAGTCCTCCTCCCCTTCACTACCTCATACCTATGAGAGGCCGGATTTTCGGCTATGGTCAACATTAAAACTAAATACCGAAATAAATTGGATGTATCAAACTCACTGCGATTAAAAGTTACTAATATCGAAATTGATGCTAAAACTGTAATGACAAAAAATAGAAAACAAATTCATGCTTCCCATTGAAATAACTGTTTGTAGGTTATTTGAGTCTTAAATAAAAAAATATTAATATACTTAAGTTTTTTTTCTTATTTGAACAGCAGTCCTCATTGATATTGCTAACACTTTTTCCATAGTGACTGTTTTGGGAACAGTCAATAGGTGAGTCGCAAATTTTTAAGTTTTTGTTAGATGGGTCGGACTCCAGTAAAGTTTGGGAACCACTGATCTAAAGAAGCATGGTTTGGTAGAGTGTCTTTTATGATAGGGTAACTGACTTGCATTTCTGTGAACAAGGGGTCAAAACATGGGCCAAAGTTTACCAAGAAATCGTTTTGAAAGCAGTTGTGAAGTTGCTTAACAATTCCCTGTTCCAAAATCAGCTGTGGACTTTCCAGCAAGATTCAGCACCAGCTCATAAAGCTAAAACGACACAAACCAGGCTTCGAAACTATTTCATATGATCTGAAGAATGGTCATCTAGCAGCCCTGATCTGAACCCTCTGGATTACAAATTGTGGACCGTTTTAGAGGACATGGTTTGCCTCAAAATATACCCCAACATTGATTCTCTTAAGACAGCTCTGGTTCGTGCTGTAGCTAATTTTCCAATGGATGAGGTCCTTGCAGGTATTAATGATTGGCCAATGCGACTTAAGGCGTGCCTGCAGGCCAAGGGTGGACATTTTGAATGAGACTTAACATTTTGTATACAATACATATCAAAAAATATATAAAAAAAATTTGGTCCAAAAACGTTCATTAGTTTTTGTTTTATAGCCCAAAATACACTCCGGTTCACTTATTTAAAGGCACTAAAAATTCCATATTCAGCAGCCAAATAAGAGCTCAAGCTGGAGTGGAAGCGAGCAAGTCATCAGTACACAGAGTAATTAAGAGCTGTGAGTATCTTAAATACCTGTAATAACAAAAAAAGCCGTCACTTAATGCTCCTCGTAAGGAAAAGTGGCTTCAATTTGCAAGAGACTACATGGTATGGGATGTGCAGCCAAGAGGTCATGTAAATGACTGGAGAACCGTTGTATTTACGGATGAGAAGAAGTTTAATTTGGATGGGCCTGATGGCTACAACTAATATTTCCATGATCTGTACAAAGAAAAGGGTTTTTTGAACCGACATCATAGCCGAGAGGGCGGAGTTATGGTGTGGGGTACTATTACGTACTATTGCACGATCGATCTTGAATGTCAAAGTGCAAAAATGACTGGTGCAAACTATTAAACGTTATTGGAATCGGCTTTTCCGAAATTCAGTGAACTATTTGGTCCCATATCTTGGATATTGCAACAGGATAATGCCTCTATACACAACGCCAGAGTAGTAAAGGAGTTCATTGCAAGCCAAAATGTTAATATTCTTGACTGGCCACCCTATTCGCTAGATCTAAACATTATCGAAAATGTCTGGGGTTGGTTATCTCGTAAGGTCTATGAAGGAGGTAGACAATTTGATGACAAGCAGCCACTAATTCAGGTCATTAAGGATGCTTGGAATCAAATTTCGTTGGATTACATAAATTCTCTTTATCTGTCAATGAAAACCCGCATATTTGAAGTTATTAAAAACAAAGTGGGTTGTACCCATTACTTATAGTTCTTAAATAAAGTAAAATAAATTAAAAAAACAAGAAAAACTGTTTTTCATTAAAATTAGTTAAAGTGCCTTTATTCAAGTGAACCGAAAAATAGTACATTTTTGGACTTTTTTTTATAAATTGCTCAAATAAAGTTCTTTAAACCGCTATTGTCATGATTATATCTCAAGATGTCTAGCTTCCATCTCCATTTTAAAATTCTGCAATCGGTTACAAATTGCAAAAGATACAGGTGCTGAATACGGAATTTTTTGTGCCTTTAAATAAGTGAACCGGAGTGTATAAGTAACAGTATTTATGTCCCTAGTAAGTAAATTGGTCTGACTTGCTTTTTATGTTGCGAATGTGTAATATAAATACAAATGAATAAATAAACTTAATTTTTTTGGGCTTTATTATAAATAACAAATATTCCTATTATTTATGGAACTCGCTTTCAGTCATGTGACTGTCGCGGCTGGCTTCGCAGTAACTCTTTCTGTCAGTCAAAGACTTTCTATTTCACGAAAGGCATTGGCCTTAAGGTTGTGGTACGTTTCTGGATTGTTCGCATAGCATCGGTCTTTAATGCCAGAAAGAGTTTTAAAGGTGTCAAATCGCAGCTCCGAGGCGGCCAATGGACATCGAAATGACTGATTTGCCGATTGCCGAACTTAGATTGCCCGATTGCCGAACTTAGTGCGCTTAAGATCGATTGTTTGATGAGCTATGTGACATGGTGCGCCATCCTGCTGAAAGCGAAGATTATCCAAGTTCATTTCAGGGACTAAAACTCCGTCATCATGACCCTGTATCGCTCGACGTCGGCTGAAATGACTGTTCCAGCATCATTTTCGAAAACAAAATGATACCGACACTCAAAAATCCACACCATCTCCAGATGCGGTAATTCTGCTTCTTGACAAACCCAGCAAGGTGAAAATGCGCCTTGTCAAAAATATGTTTTACGGTCAACTGCGATGTCCGATTGGAGGTTGCAATGTTTCCCAACGTTGTTCAAGCGTAAAGCGACTCATTTTTGCGAACAGAAAAATATCTATCAGTATCAAAATAACATATGTTTTAAAAAGAGATAGGGTCAGTGGATCTAAGTCCATCATCTCGCTACTCGGATACAGTCCATAATCTCTATATAAATGCATCATCAGGTGGGTACGATAAATTCGGTGACCTATCCTCGCTTAGTGATGGCCACCTCGCTTAGTGATGGCCACCTCGCTTAGTGATGGCCACATCGCTTAGTGATGGCGACACTTTCGAGTACCTAGCCATGAAAATACTTCTCAAAATACCGTTCGGAGCCGGTGTAAAACTGTGGGTCCTAATCAGTGAGTGTAAAACTAGAAAGCGCACATCTCACTGATTGTGAGAAGCTCTCCCCAATCGCTTTATGGGATGTTATGGGACACCATATTTTTTAGATGTTTAAACGGGAAATACGGAAAACTAAAATGTGATATGATATAAGTTGTGGCCGTCGCGCAATGGGTTGAAACATGGTAAACTAGGGATTAATTCAGGGAAGCCTTGTATTAATTTCAAGGGGTACCGACTCGCCAGTTGTTCAATTTAGTACTTGGATAACAGATAGAGAATATGCTTTCAAAGAAGAAATGTTGATAGTTGACTGGAAATGTTGATAGTTGACTGGAATTCCTCAAATAATCAACTGTTTTTCACTTTTGTTTTGATGTTTTCGTTCGTGGTCGCGTGCTTAATTTCGGGTAGTTTTGTGAAATATTATATCAAAAAAAATTGATTAAATTAATAAAAAATATACTAACAAATCAAATGCAATACGTTTATTCGGTGGAAGTAAATGAAACACGACACAAATCGCGGAAATCAATCCTCAAAAAAAGCGAAGCATACCGCAAAACAAAAGTGAAGAAAACACATTTCCTTTTACTACGCTGTACTCTATATGTTTCCCAAGTATTCCACGGAACTCGTTAGTACAAAAAATAACTAGTGCACACTCTTAAAGTATTACTCGGTGATTAATTTTGAATAACTATACATAAAGAAGATAAAAAAAACAACATTTGAAAACCAAATTTATTTTGAAGAAAAGTGAAATGAGTATATATATACACGCATTTCAATATATTTTAAATATTAAACAATTAGTGATTTACGTCAACTACTATATCGTCTTTATAAACGTTATCATCATAGTCATCTTGATCATCGTCCTCATCATCTTCGTAATCCAAATTACAAATATCTTCTTTGTCTGGAGTGTTGGGGAGAATTAATAACTTTTTTTGAACTTTTATTATATTTATTTAACTTGTGCCATATGTGGTATATGCTGTATTTTGGTATCTATAATTTGTACTCTTGCTGATAATTAATGGATCAGATCTTAGAAGAAACCTATTAAATATATCTTCATTCGTCTTCTCCCGACACCATTTTCGTGCATAGTGTTCCCTATAATTTTTAAAACCTTTATTTCTCGCTTCTTGGGATTCTTCAGATAGTTGACCATTTGACAATAGAGCATGTGATACTATATGTGGCCCATGAATAAAAAATTTATGCAACGTGGGAGGCATAAAAACTCAAGGGTAAAGTTTGAGAAAATGCCTTGCGGTATTTTGGCCAAAATTTCTACACTTTTCAACGTGGATTTCGTGGCCACATGATACATCAATAAGAATCGCATGCATTCTTTTTATCAATTCTACATCAACGTTTGTAATTCTGCAGAAACTTCTGGATTCTGAAGGAAACGAATTTTCAAAACCCGCATTTAGTTGGGCAATGATCAGCCCAGTATCGTATGTGTAATTGCATTACAAACTTTTCCGTCAACCATCACTAACATTAGTATGTGATTAACTTTTATTATTCTCTCTTTTAGTAACACGGTAGAGTCTAAGGGAGTTTTAATTTCGTTTTCAGCCCTTTTTCTTTCAAGTTTTGTAGAACTTGCTGTTTCTTTTAAAGATTCTATTTTTAATGGGCTGCAAAACCTAGTGGAAGACGGGCGAGGATTTTGCCATATTGTTTTCCCATTACAAATTAATTTCAGTGGCCGCTAAAGCCCCATTTAGTGTATAAAGTTATTTGCGACAGTTCTTCATCGCTTAAAGAATCAAACTCAGATTTTGTTAACTCAGCTAGACGTTCACCAGTATGATCCAAAAGTCCTCGTAGACTAACCTGTGCTGATGATTCACAAATTGTCATATGATCTCGCTTTGGATAACATTTCTGTTTAGCTTTTTGAACTATGGTGTATGAAGGACATTTATATATATATGTTTACAATAAATTTGTACAAAACTCTAAACAAGTAACATCTCTGTGTCTCATATTTATAATAGCACTAGCCAACAGTCGTTTTGTGATTTGTTTCTAGCATACTTTTTCTCATTGATTTTGACCTACTAAACACGAAAATGAGTTTTAAAAATTTTTCTGTTGATTGGTTTTCGAGATACAAATTTTTGAACTTTTTTTTTAAAATTTTTGGAGGTACACTTACAATTTTGAGCATATCTTTCGTCTTCTTTGACGTATTTGATCCTACTACTACTCAAATTAAAGCAAATTGAGCCGTCTACAACTCATTCTCAGAAAATTTTCAAATCGGGTGAGTAGTTTTGATGTTGGCGGCTTAAAAAGGTTAAAAAACTGCGTTTTTTTAGTAAAAATGTGGCAGAAAAATTCATATAAAAATTCATATAAAATATAAAACGCGATGCTAACAGCGATTTTGGTTTTTTTACGTATAGCTGGCATTTTGGCAAGAAAATAAGCACTTACTTAACAAAATCTGACAACAAATGGCGGACTTATAATTTTTTTGGTAAAACACCGAAATTCCGCTATTTCACGATATTTTGATTTTCATTATTTGCACAGCTTACCTACCCAACGCAAACGAATAAATACATTTGAACTTAATTTAAAATAAACAAATTAGTCTTAGTATATTATTTTTTAATTTAGTTAGAGCACTACATACTCAATGTATGGCACAATTAGAAATGGATGTGCCAGGTTAGCTAAACTAACGAAATTAACCAAATCAACGCCCATAAAAAATGAGTAGAAACAAAGATATAACTGTACATTTTATGCCATGTGGAAAAACAGCTGACTTCTTCTTTGTTTTTTGTATTCGCTGCAATTGGTCTCACGTATTAGGGTCCAAATGTAGTCACCCATCATATCCGTGTCATAGATGCCCTGATAGCGTCGTTCCATAGCCTTCAATTCCTGATGAAAGCGCTCGCCGTGTTCGTCGCTCACGTCTCCTAAATTCTCAGGGAAAAAATCCAAATGAGAATGCAGAAAGTGTATTTTAAGTGACATGTGCACTCCTACCCAAAAATGAAAAAAAACGAGAATTAAAACGCTATTTAAATTAACATTTGTTTCAAAAAAAACCTACCCATTGCTTCATAGTTCTTTACCAGATCCTCAACTCTGTCCTTATAATTATGGCTTTTGTTGTTTCCTAAAAAGTTTTCCACAACAAGCCTGAAGGAATTCCATGCTGCGGCTTCGATGGGTGATAACAGCTTCGGGAATGTTTCATCTTTCAACATTTTTTTTATATCGGTTCCTGCGAAGACTCCTTCTTTAATTTTTGCCAGCGAAAGGTAATGGAAAATTGACCGTAAATAGGCAAAAGCTTCACCTTCTTTGTCCAATTTTTTGGCAAAATTTTTTATCAAACCCAATTTTATGTGCAGCGGCGGAAGTATTATATTTTCACGGTTCTCTATTAGTGGTTTGCGCTGAACATTCGCTTCTCCAACTACAGGTTTCGTTCGTTCCGGCCATTTTTTTTTGAATATAACGCTGATCATCAGCGCGGCTATTCCAAAGGCACAGAAAACAGCAATGTCGCGTATAGCCTCCTTGGAGTCCACACAGAATGGCCACAACTTTGAGGTCGGAGCATATTTTCCAATTATATTTGCTATACTCTATGCATTTCAGCAAAATGTTCATAGTTTCATAGTTCTCCTTTGAATGAACCGCATGAGCAATAGGAAGAGATGGCTTTTCATTCCCATTATGTAAGAGAACTGCCTTCAAGCTCTCTTTGTTGCTGTCAATAAACAACCTCCATTCATTGGGGTTGTGAATTTGGTGAAGCTCTTGGAACAAGCCGGAAATGTCGCTGCAAAAACATATTTGGTCTTTCTTTGTATAAAATTTTGCATACTGCTGGTGACGCTTCCTGTACGCTGTTACTTTCACTTCTGAATCCGCAAATCCACACTGTACCATCCGAGACGCAAAAAGTTCGGATTTCTCCTTAGTGAGACCAAAATCGCGCACCCAATCGTTTAGTTCGGCTTGTGACAGTAATTTTCGCTTTCTGCACGCCCCAAATTCGCTTGCACTTGACTCGGACTCTGGATCTGACGATTCTGCTTTTTGAAGAGATGCACCAGGGCACACTGGATATGGTACATCATTCGAATGTGGTACTGGAAGTGCAAACGATCCCACTTGAGCGTAGTTCCATTTTAAAAATCTCCCTACCCCACTGTTTGTGGTGAGGCAAAAATAACAGTCTGTGGAATGGCATAGCGGCTTTTTCCACATCATTGGTGTATCGAATTTCATATGGCGCCTAAAATTAAAATAAATTACTATATTTGCTTTGCTTAATGTGTTTAAATAAAAATTCTTACCTTCCGCCAGCTGCCCAGTTGGTTAGGATTATATAGCAAAGATGACATAGCGACTTAGGTGTCCATGATTCTGTGATATTTGGTGAAATACCAAAATAATTCAAATAGTGCAATTGCACTGCTGGAGTAAACGTGTGTGCGTGATTATTCTTTATAAACTCGCCACAAACATTGCAGAAATTGTCTGGATTGTTCAAACACTCGAACACACGTAGTCTTTTACTCATTGTCTTACTTGTTGGGTAGGTATTATATGCACTTAAATTCAATTTGTTTCACTTTTTACTCGTACTACTCGCGTTCGTAGACACTTGTTGAATGACAAAAAACGATAAATGAACACCTATAAATAACACCAAATAATGACCACTCACAAATGTGGGGGGAATTTCTGTAAAAAAAACCGATACAGGTAGCCATCGGGAAAACACACATCAATAAAAAAGTGTAATTCCCTTTAATTGACTGTGAACGGAGTAGCAGTCATAAAGGAACACGAAGAGCGTCCACGCACATTCAGAAGCGTATATTACTCTGCAACCACAATCATAAAAATTAAATAACTATTTGTGTATTACTTATTTTTTTTAATTCTGAGAATCATAAAAATTACGTAAACGTTTTTTCCAAACAATTTTGTACATGTAAAGTGGGTTTGCCAAAATTCGTATCGTAAAATGCACCTGTGTTTCTATGTTCTGCATTTTCATTATACCATTTTCTTAAAAACATCGACGAAACGTCCCTACGGTATTGTAAATAGGTTTTTTACAATTATGAAATATTTGTGTTATTAATATTAATTTAAAAATTTTATCAAAACTGCTAAGTGCTGTGACATTTGAAAAAAATTTCCAAAAAAAAAAATTGCTGATTTCACTAAATTTTTGAAATTTCACGTCCCTTGCCAGAACAGAAGACATTAACCCAGGGTGGTGAAATTTTGAACAGAAGTAACTTATGTACAGGAGCAACTGTTCCGTTCTATTCCAAAAGGATTATAAAAAACTTGCTTTTTCGATCCCTCCTAGTAGGTTAGCTGTGCAAATAATGAAAATCAAAATATCGTGAAATAGCGGAATTTCGGTGTTTTACCAAAAAAATTATAAGTCCGCCATTTGTTGTCAGATTTTGTTAAGTAAGTGCTTATTTTCTTTGGAAAAATGCCAGCTATACGTAAAAAAACCAAAATCGCTGTTAGCATCGCGTTTTATATTTTATATGAATTTTTATATGAATTTTTCTGCCACATTTTTACTAAAAAAACGCAGTTTTTTAACCTTTTTAAGCCGCCAACATCAAAACTACTCACCCGATTTGAAAATTTTCTGAGAATGAGTTGTAGACGGCTCAATTTGCTTTAATTTGAGTTGTAGTAGGATCAAATACGTCAAAGAAGACGAAAGATATGCTCAAAATTGTAAGTGTACCTCCAAAAATTTAAAAAAAAAAGTTCAAAAATTTGTATCTCGAAAACCAATCAACAGAAAAATTTTTAAAACTCATTTTCGTGTTTAGTAGGTCAAAATCAATGAGAAAAAGTATGCTAGAAACAAATCACAGAGAAAATTTTGTTATTTGTGACCTAGTGTAGCAATCACAATGCCAAAATACAAACAACAACAAAATAACAACTAGTAAGGAAACGATGAAAGCACAAAGTCATAATTCCATGAACTACAGTGGTGTCTAGGGTATATAACTGTTATTTATTTTAAAGCTAGCAGCTAGTGTTCTTTCGGAAAAAACTTAATTATTTTGAGCTGAGGCATAAAAGTGGCAAGATGTTCTTTTTGGAATAGAAAGATGAAGCCAAATACTCTAAAACTATGTAAACGTTTTTACCCAATGTCATCTAGTAATACTTTAAAATCCAACATTTTCTATCTAAAATTCTCTGTTTTAGTACCTTTTGTAAAAAAATATTTAAATGATTTGTCTAAACTAAATTATATGTTAAATTTAGCTAAATACCCGAAGTTGACGGATCCATTTTCAGCAATAATATATTTGCAAAAACAAATGGAAAAAACTACACTTGAATTGTCTTGGGCTCCACTCCAAATTCACAAAAATTATTGAACTTTCAGAGAATATAGCAGAAGTAATAAATAAAGCTTGTTTGGTTGACGGTTATTGATGTTGAATTTTGTCTATTTTATTCGGGTACCAATAATTGTTATCGCAGAGTAGCCGAAGTTTTTTAATTAATCCTCGCTTTTGGTACTATTCAACCCAATGTGCGTCGGTGGTACAATGGTTAGTGTGCGCGGCTATTGTACATGAGAACGTGGGTTCGATCCCTGGTCAGACCACCTTACATTTATTTCGACGACTATCGAGTAGGATATAATTTAACATAGTCTCAACCGTTCAGTAAATCTAACGGACATAATAACACACCACCCTAACCAATCATACGGGTATGGAATATTAGGAATAAGTAACTTTATGTTTTTGGTGAATGTTTAGTTTTATAAGTGAACTCAAAATAAACGGTAGCTTAATAACTGAAGCGGAAGTCCACATAGTTCAGACGAGTCGCCGAACATACAATAATAAAATAAACAATATTCAAATAAAGTTGTGTAAACACCTAACAGAATATAAATATATTTTAATCGGGAGAATAATTGTCGGTACATGCTAGTGTTTAGTGTAAATTTGGTGGTGGTTTTTATTTCTGGTTTAACCATACTTGCATATTTGAGAGTCCATCGAAAAGGGAATCAGTGATATTGCGATTTGGCAGATCCGTTTCGAATCTGTTTCGAGCCCGTAAACACTTGAAAAAGCAAAATGCGAGTTTTGGGAAGCAAATTGGATATCTCAGGTACCAGTAGCGCGAAGAAGTGATTTCTCCAAATTCCCAACATGCTGTGCACATCTGCGATGAGATTTCCGTCCATTAGTCCCGTTTTTTACTTTCTTATGTATGTATCAATTTTCTCATTCTCGCGCTTTCTGCACTGCCGTTTCTTACGCCTAAAGAGACGGTTTACCTTCTTTATTTTCTCCCTATACCGCTCAGTCACATCTCGCGTTGCAATTGACTGAAGCATTTCCATACGTTCCGCGGTTTGTTCATCACTTGCAATGCGACACTCTTCGTCGTACCATGGTTTGTTGCGAAGCGGTTTTTCAAAACCAAGTGTGGCAGTTTTAATAGAGCCGGATTTGGGTCTCCACTGCGCTTCAGGATTCAGGGTTCTGTGCCAAAAGATGCGAGAGCTTCCTTGAGTAGGCTGTGGCTACCTCTGGTAATTGCAGCTTTCCGATGTATAGCTTCCTCTGCGCCTGGTTTCGTACGATTTTCGCTCTACTTATCTTGTGCGAACCTTTGCTGCTGCCAGCTAGTGATCAGAATCGATGTTAGTTCGTCCATTACACTGGTTTAGTGCCTTCCATCAATTACCACGTGATCAATTTGGTTATTCGTTCTTTGATCAGGGGATACCCAAGTAGTCTTGTGGATGTCTTTATGCTGAAATCTTGCACCTTGGTCATGTTTTTTGCCGCGGAAATTTCGCAGTCTTTTGCCAACTACAAATCCGCAACCAAATTCATGTTTTATTTCTCATGGCAACTGTAGTATATGTCGCAGTTTCTTTTTCTTGCGTTTTTTCCTGGATGATGTTTCCTGGATAGCGGTAATGTCAGCCTTATAACTTTCGAGGACATCTGCTAATTGGATACTTGCACCGAATCTATATAGAGTTATTACATTCCAATCGCATATCCGTAAATCGCGGTCCTTATAACGTTTGCGGGGGTCGTCAACTAATACGGGTTGTTTATCTTTTCTTTTTCGTTCTTGTCGTTTCACTGCCATTATGAACGGTGGCGGGAGGCAACCCCAGTCCACCGGGTTTTTGCATTCTACACACAGAGAAGAGATTCGTTGTCACAACTATGTATATTTACATATGTATCACATTATTCAGTTGTGATTACCAAAATTGTGTTCTGTATCACCAAATGTTGTGCATATCAATTGATTTGAAATTCAATTTTGGTTGCAAGAACTGAAATATTTAGTTGAATCCACAGCAACAAGAAATAAATGTGATCTGTCAATCAAGTTTTAGTTCTAGCAATCAAATTATCCTGTAGTGGTGAATATTCTATTAGTTGGATGAACGAAAAATGTAAAAGCTAATTCGGTTGTACCAAATAATATATTGGTATGCTCAACTAATTACTTGAATTTGAAGGCTGTCACAACCATTTGGCGATGCTTTAACCCATTATGAATTTTATAGAAAAAAAGTTTAAAAAAATATTTGTTATTAAAATTGTGTATTTTATACTTAAGTATATAAACAAAATTATTATTTATAACCAGGGCTCGTATTTCGTATCCATTTTTGATCGAAAATATGAAAAAATTTATATATCTCGAAAACGGAGCGTCCAATCGAAAAAATAATGAATTTTTACTGGTTTCTAAGGGTTTCTCACAAAGTGTTCCCATTTGCATGAAATAATTTTTTTTCAAAAAATTTCCAAAATAAAATTGCCAACTAATATGAAAAATGGCTATAACTCGGAAACGGTGACAGTTTTTCTAAATTTTTCATACTTTCGACCAAAAATGTGTATCGTACGTATGTTTATGTTAATTTGTGTCATCCAGAATAATAGTTCCTCCAGCCAAGTGTCCACAATTGTTTGCATGTGTATGTGAAGGCGTCAATAGTGTCGTCATATTCAACGATTATGTTTAAAAGTCTCACTTCACCTCAAGTTATGAAAATATGTATCCTTCGCTGGCTGATATCTATACACTTTATTGTTTTTCACAACTTTGTTTATCACTTTCTGTATAAAATATTAGTTTTTCTGTAAAGTCCTCGTGTAACATTCCAATATACATACGTAGTTTCTCTTGGACAACAAAGCCTCTTGTTAAAAATCGAATACATAACTTTATAACCAGTGTTTTTGCAACAGAAACTAAATTATGGTTACAGTGACTAATATTTGAACACGAATTCTAATATTGTACTTTTTATTAGTTGTATCTTCCATTTCAGATGAATTAGGTTTTTGAAATACTCAAATTGGTTAATACAACTAAAATTCGGTAGTAGCAACTTGTATTTAGTAAGACCGATTTTTAATCTAACAATAACATCGAAAAATAATTCTGAAGTTTGACAATTACGAATTCTGATCAAAATATAGACTTAATCATGGAATTTCCAATGCCTGAATTGATTTCCAACTAATTTTTTCCCTGTGTGTACCAAAGCATAGAACGAGTCAGCTTGATTTCTTAACAAACAAAACATTTCAAAATACGTACAGTACTTGTAAACATTTAGTACTACACATCTTCCCTAAAACATAACAACAGCCAAAGCAACCCAAAATTGACGAATGATTACTCGTTTTTGAGGGAATGTTACGAAGTTGTTGATTCACAGCAAATCATCAACTCACAAGTGTAGCAAACTAACATCTATGTTATAGTGCTGATGTTGTTTATGCATGGTCTATCCTCGCGCTACAAGCTATAATAACATGAACACTGTTCTATTGCACTTGCTGCCTTCTGTGTCAGTGTGGCAATGAAACATTGAAGGAACGCGGATAGCAAAACATCGCTCTCTGTGTAGTAAATGATGTGCCTGTGTATGTATTAATTTTTATACTCTTTTTAAATGTTTATATGCTATTTCATAGAACTTTCTTTCCTTCTATAATATTTTAAGTCTATTTTATGGATAAATGAATTGAAAATGTGATATACATATGTACTTATATATTTATTTTTGTATTTAATACCAGATCTACGTGAATTGTTTTGATTAGTTTTTTATTGGTACTATTTTTCTTTTGAAGTATTCCAAGTTTTTTTTATGTTTTAAGTTTAAAGATGTTTGTAGTTAACCACATTAAATAATAAATTAATATTTATATTACTTCTACATTAAAGAAATCTTTTTTTCCATTATGTTTACTACATCAAAATAGCTTAATAACTTTGCAAAGAATATACATATGTTTGTATATAACAGCAGAAATGTTGTATAATGCTTAATTTAAAACAACACAACAGTTGCTATTGCTTTCCACAATATTCTACTACTTGTGCTTTGTTACTGTGATACACATATGTTATCTACAAGCGCTACAAGCTATCATAACATTGATAATATTCTACTGCACTCGCTGCCAACTGACAGTGTGGCGCTGAAACGATGAAGGAAAGAAAGAGCGCAATGCCACACAAGCATGCTCTCGAATGATTCGATTACACTTCTCTCAACGCAGCATTTGGTTGATCGTTGTATACCGCGTGTTTTGTAGTTTTTTTTGTTGCTTTGATTGAAGTTCTACGTTGTATGTTCAAATCGTTCCTCAGCAGTAACTGCTTAAACATTAGTTGTGAATGTTAGGCAGCACTTGAAATGGGAACGAGTCATTTGAAACTGATTCAACTCAGCTTGTTTCAGATGTTTAGTGTGTACCTACTGTCAGGATATATGATTGCAGCCGCCCATTATAGATCAGACGCTGGTCAGAATGCAATATGTCGAACCTGGACTTTCTTCTTTTGGTTTCTATCCGCCGTTGGAGCGTATGTTTGGCTCATCCGCCTTCTAAGGACAAAAAATATGCCCGATAGCTAGATGAGCTTCAGTGACTTCAGTCACCTACTAAGCTTGAGACATATCAGTGATCGCATAAGCAATCAGGCTGCTCATTTGTTTCGTCTTCTCACTATAGCTAACTAACGGGGGTTTCCGATAAAGCTATTGTCCAGGACATATTGCGTGGAGGTAATGAGCTGCTTGGACTGCTCAATGAAGGAATCATTTCTGGCCACTCCCAAGCTATCAGAAAATGTCCACCTCCACGGACAGTCCCTATCTTTTTTATGTATCGATAATTGTCCAATATGCAAAAAGATAATTTAAAAAAAAACATAAATGGTTTCCCATTACATCCCATGAAGGGACTGGGGAGAACTTCTCAGAATCACTGAGCTGTGCGCTTTCCAGTTTTCACTCACTGATTGGGACCTACAGTTTTACACCGATTCCGAACGGTAATTTGAGAAGCTTTTTCATGGCTAGATACTCGATAGTGTCGCCGTCACTATGCGAGGTGACCGCCGCCGAAAGAAAATTTGAAGGTGGTCAGAGCCGGGTTCGAGCCCAGGATCTCATGTACAAGAGCCGCGCACACTAACCATTGCACCACCGACGGCCACAAACTCCACATTTTACTCCACGAAATAGACGCACGTATTTTAAGCTTATGCTCTTGCTCTTCAGTTAAATTATGCTTGTCGTATCCAAGCTCAATACTACCTCCTCATTACAAATTCGGCTTCTGATCAAGTTATACTGTCTTAGTCGTATGTGGTAAGGTTTCCAATGGTGTGGAATATCAGAATTATTTGACTTCAAATTGTTGGACAGTTTTTTGAAAATCTGTTGCATTTTGTGCAATTCGGTTTATAAGTATTTGGTAAACCGCACCCATAACAAAACACTCTTCTTTCAGCCATACATTCATCGTATCGATGACCCGGCTCAGAACAATTCCAACATGTAATCTCTTCAATTTCATCTACTTCATTTTCCGCATCGTCTACTAAACCGCGTGTTTCCAATTCTGAAATATTTCTTCGATTCACCATATTTCTATTTGGCGTAGGATTTGGATTTAGTTCGTCTTCTAAAATTTCGTGCATTATGACAAAATCCCTTAATTTGGATACTGAACTAATATAAAAATGCAAAATGTCTTTACCAACTTCTCATCGAAGATTTCGTTTTAAAATCTCTACCATTTCAGTTTCGTGTAGTGGTGACTGTAGCCGATCAGTTATCTTTAGAATTGCATCATAAAACGCATCAAATCGTTCTTCAAATTTCTGTTTCCGACCACGCAATTGATCGAGAAAGTCGTAATCTGTTCGCCTGCCACGAAACTGGTTGCTCAATTTTCGGCAAAGTGAATTCCAATCTAGTCGTGGAGCGGTCCTATGGTATCGCCAGTACCAATGTAGTGCTTTGTTTCTAAAAAATAGATGGATATCTCGGCATAAAATATCGAAGTCACCAAGTCAAACTCTATCGGTGGTTAATTCAAAATATCTACTATTTCCTGTCCGAGAGTATCTTGGTCGCGTGGGTGCATTTCCATTCGATAGATTGTCGAAGTTACGAACTCCAAAACTATCTCTATTCATAGGTTGAGGTATATGAGTACACGCCAATTGCATGCTAACAGCCTCTTCAATTAGATGTTTGTAGTGATTCGTCACTAATTTTATGTCGAGTCTGTTATCTCGAATTATCAAGCGCATTAGTATTCCGAGGAGAAATATTAATTAAATTCTCCGTTGAAAGCTGTTCATGATTTCGGTTATTTCTATTAAATCCAGATGTATGGGTTTTTCTTTTACGAAACTTTTAGAATTGTACCGGTTGGATTTGTATTATCAGTCGGTGAACGCTGGACTGATCCGAATGCTAGTACTTCAGATGATAATTATAAGTTTTAAGTGTCGTTTAAAACAAACGGCACATGCATTTGTGGTATCTAAAACTCGTATAATGCATTCCCGATGAAAAATATGACCACATTGGGTTGCAACTAATGTCTCATCGATTTCATAATCCTTCTTACATATCGGGCATTGTTTCACAGAATCGGGTCTAATCATACTAGTAATGTTCTCTCTACTATCGTGGAGAGCCATTTTCTTTAAATTTAGAAAATGTTCAAAATTCAAATATTTGTAGTAAAACTTCGGGGTTTCAATAAAAAGGTTTGCAATAATACGAGTAGTAGGAAAATTTTCAATGAATAGTGTACTTTATATGTGACCTGGTCTACGAAAAGGGAGCAGTAAGTGTTGTTGTTGGTCCAGTAAGTGTTGTTGTTGGTCGGAATATTATTATAGTTCATCGTGTAAGTTGCTAGTGTGGAACATTTAAAAAAGTAACACTGAAGAAGTGACGCTTACTGTTTCTGTTGTGTTGTGTGTTGTCGTATTTTTACTCTTCTTTCTCTACATTTTTAGTACACTTCTAAGCAAGTTAGGATTTTCTGCTTTTCACCACGTGAAAAAGCATCTCATCTTCCATCCGAATCAACCAAAAAGTGAAAACTGATTTTTTGACACCTAAGCCCCCTTTCCGTAGACCAGGTCACATATAATGACTGAGAATAGTATGCCAAAACCAACAATTTTAATACTGTACACATAAAAGTGGACGTTTGAGAAAATTTGTCCATTTTACCACAATCGTAATTCCTCAGCTTTCCTTTGCACCATTCCAAAAAGCTTTATCCGATACACTATTTCTCTGTAGTTTGTTATTATTAGTTCACTTGACAATAAGGAGCGAATACACAGAAATTTCATAGTGGATTGACCAAAGACAAACGACATCTTAAAACAATACTTCCATCTATGAATTCACGATATTTCGTTCTTGGTACTTGTACCACAAGAGACATACACAATAATGAACTGATACTTCAATAAATTGACAAAATGATTAGATGTTATTATGATTAGATGTTATTATGAGGTTACCAAAACAATCAAAAGATGTTATAATTTACGTTCCCCAAGTTTGTTGCAAATGCAACAGAAGTTGAAAGTACTGACGTTTCGGTGCCCCACGTTGGGCGCCATTTATTTGTAATGCTGAGTTTTAAATAATCAAAAAAAAAACTACATATGTGCAAAAGATCCAGTTGATCTAGTGATGGCAAGATAAAAGAAAAGAAAAAAAAAAACAAATTTAGTTTTCGATATGAACCGCTTAAGGAACAGTACGCGCGTGCTCAGCAAACTAGCTTATTGTAGGAGATGTGACGGGGCATCTTGTTCCTATTAACGAAATTTACCCTTTACAAACAAAACTTATCACGCGCACTTTATGGCCCTTTACATATAAATTAAAGTTCTCATCAACACAAAAAACACACATATTCACAGAAATCTTCATTTAGAGCAGTGGTATGTAAATCCGAACACACGCACTCAAACGTATTATGTGCTTGTGTGCGGTCGCAAACCCACAGCCATAGCCTGATGATTCGAATCAAACAAAGTTGTAGTGTACATGTGAGTTGCCGATCGTGTGTGTGTGAAAAATACGAGAAAATACGATTATTGACTTCCACGCGTGGCTATGGAGTGGCAATCACTGATTTAGAGCGAAGATGTAAATGCCCTAGGCCTCAAAACCCTCCCATTCGTTGGGTTAATCAATTGGAAACTTTCAAGAAAAACCCCCGTTGGCAAACCTTTAAACATACACCCCTGTGTTTTACATACAAATAAGATATACTGCTTTATATTCGTAGTCTTACTTTTTTCATTTCAAATTCATAACAATAATAGATTTAGGAGAAAGAGCGGTGGAAAACAATTATTAAAGGAAACATAATAAGTAAGAGATTGAGAAAAAACACAACCAGATCACAACACTAAAACAGAAGAAACCTTATTGCATTTGCTTTTTGCAGAATTAACTTCCAATATCAATCACATCACAAAAATAGCATGCCATAAACTTTTTTTTGTGTAAATTCTGAGGCAATTAGAGAGAAGTAAATTTTTCTTGTTCTTTCTTTTGTTTTACACTTACAGTTTTTTTTCTGCTTTTTCATCCAACGTTGCGAGAATGCCTTCCAGCGTAGTTTAAAGATGCTTTTTAAGGACAAAATGTTGAGATACTTCTTAAATGTTGTGATGGATGTTGCTACAGATTTAATAAATAAATTAGCTTAATTCTAGAAGGTTAGTTTTACTAAACCCTGTTTAGGGAATATAATTATTTTGTTGTCTCTTTTTAATTAAAATTACAACAACCAATTACGGAAATTTAAGTTCAATTTCGATTAGCTTCATAGTTTGAGCTAAATAATAAAAAAAAATTTCATATTTTTTTAAGCTAAACTCCAATTTAGGTTAGGAACTTGAGTAATTAGCAATTAAGAATAACCGTAACCGATTTAAGTAATTTTAAAACTGGTCAATTCAACCGTTTGACTCCATTTTGGATACAAAAAATACATATACTATAAAAAAATAGGGTTAACGAATTAAGGTTATGCGTCGGATATTGCAAGCTGCTGAAATTGCTCGGGTCAAATCAATCGTTGCAGAAACTGGTATTTGGGTGTTAATAGAAGCTAATCACATCTACCAGAAGAAAGGATTGGAAGAAATATGATTTTGTGCTAAATGTGTCGATTTGTATGGCAGGTACCAGAATGGGCGTGGTCAAAACGCCCATTTTCAATCCCAAACTCAATATTGGCAAATAATAGTCACTGACAAAGTTTCATTGTCATCTGTAAAGATTTACGGCAGTTGTCGTGTTGACCAGCCAGCCAGACAGACAGACGGACATGGCTCAAACGTCTTAAAAATTCCTAAAACGAATTTCGTCCAAACATACTAAGGGTCTAATTTGGTTCCTTCTATGTGTTACATTTTTTTACGTATTAAATGATATATACCCCCATCCTATGGTGAGGGTATAATTAATATGCACTAGTATAGTTACCTCGATCACTCTTCAATTATAACCACTCACTTTACTATTAACTTGTACTTGCACTTAACACTTTTGTTTGCTGATGCTCACTTGATGCCGGCAATATTACAATAGACATTGGTGGCGTGATCAAGAATTACCAAGCCTCGGTATAAACTCCTCTTCAGTTCACGAGTATGGCTTCGAAATTTGGTATAAGAGAGGTCGGCGTTTAAGCATATGCTTGTAATCTCCTTACCAGTACCGTACGAAGAAATTTGCGCGGGATACTTGGTATATCATAGCTCTCCAGCTCTTGTGAGTGATTCCAAATATCATAGTGAGAAACAAATATAAAAAAAATTTCAGTGATGGAATTTCTCAGATGCAGTACCAAAATGCAAGGTTGAAATGCAACGAAGTAAAAAAAATCAAGATAGATAAGATTTGTTGGATAGATATAAAGATAATGTATGAATATGCACATAAAATCCACCATTACACAACTTGTAACTGAAAGCAACACTGTACAGGAGCGACAGCAAATTAGTCAGCAGACACACTCAGATATACTTTCCCAGGAATTATTAACTGGCCAAAATACTGTAGGTGATGCTACATATCTGGATTTGCCAAGACATACAGCAAATTCATTATTTAATCAAAACTCTGCGATCACTTCAGAAGACCAAAATAATAACATCAATACGATTTCAAGCAACGCACCATATTTGAACAACTCAGATTCTTTGAATGATACCACACAGGGGGCTTTACACTTACAACCAATATCCACGATCATGGATAATAATCAAAACTGTAGTCTCAGAAACTTACCAGCGAATGAAACATCAACCGCAAGCTTACCTACGTTTAGCTAGCAAAACATAACCTCAAACGCTGTATACATAACAGCCGGACAGACATCTAGTCACACGACCATAAACACAAATAATTCTAACCAAATGCAGTCACAACATAATACCCTTTTTTTATTCGCAACAAAACACCGCAATCTACATTTCACTCCACAATGAACACATCATTTGTGGATGATGCCGTAAATCGTCAATATAGGTTGGATTCTAGTACCTTGTCACAACCTCATTCACTCCACCATCAATCTTACTTCACCCAGCCATTGTCCGGAATAGACCCTTCAACATTCAGTACGCGCGGCAACCTCACCCAAGATTAACTTAATAAATGCTCGCCAAACAGTACCAAAAGATTTAAATTTTTTCTCTGGTGTTCCTGAAGAATGGCCTCTGTTTAATTCTACGTACGAGTGGTCCACAGCAGCATGTGGTTTGACTGCTTTGAAATCCGTTCAGCAAATTTTAATCCACCCTTCATGCGTTACTACCGCCATGTCTACTCTGAAGATGCTTTACGGTCAACCCGAAAAAATAGTTAACTCTATAAAAAATAAGATTTTCCAGTCAATATGAATAAATTAGACACAATTACCTCTTTCTCAGTGGAAGCTAAGGGCTTACAAATGATTATTGAAGCTTGTGGTCTCTTTGACGAATTGAACAATTTTACATTATTGCAAGAACTTTGTCAAAGCTGCCGAATTATATTCAACTTAACTCGGGTACACTCAAATTAAATCTTATGAAAGACAAGAGGAAAGCAAATCTAAGAGAATTTGTGCAGTCGATATATGTGACCTGCTCCACGAAAAGGGACCTCTGCGCCGAAAAAATTTTTTTTACTTTTTGAGTGATTCTTATAGGAAAAAAAACGCTCTTTCAAATGCCGCAAACCGCAAGTTTCTATGTCTTTTAAATCACCTGTAAAGATGAACATAATTAATGAAAAAATTGAAAAATGTGATATAAACAGATAATATATACATATATTTGAAATTTAAAAAAAGTTCAATATCAAAGGTACAAAATTAAAAAAATATCAAAATTTTACTCTTTTTTACTCCTAACACGCTTTTTTGGTGGTTCTTCTGTATTTTGCTGCTTTTCACCTTTGTCTGATTTTTTTAGGAAGTTCTTCCAGTTTTTTTTTTGTTATTTTCATCTCCGATTTATTCACCATTGTAGCACGTTTCTTTATAGATTGTTTATCTCCGTCTTTGTTTCTGGTTTTCACATCAGCTTGAGCTTTTTCAACTGCAGCTGTCTTCTTAGGGAGTTTTTCCACGTTTGCTACCGATTTTTTAGGAGTCTCAGTTTTGTTTTCAGTCAGTTTTTTTTTGTTCTTATTTTTTTGGCGACTGCCTTGTTTTCGGTTGATGTAAATTCTTCGGATTTCGCTGCCTTCTTCTTCGTCGGTTTTTGTGGCTTCGGAGACACACCATCGCACTTTTTCTTATCGAAAACAAGCTCTCTTATATTTTTGTATAAATACCATTGTCTTTCTAAGTTTAATCCATCCGGAGTAATAACGTTAGGATAGGATAAATCATCGGTGCAAATTTTATTGTATCCTGGCTATCTGCGAATAATTTTGCTTCCACGCCATCCTTACTAATGATATCTTCGTAAGTATCAATATTACTGATGGCGTACTTGGCTTTAAAAATTCCAAAGTATCTATCTGGCGATAATTTGGTGTGCCCCGTTAGAAGAAAGTTGAAATATATCTGTTTGTTTAATACTCTGGCCACTCTCCACATAAGGTATCCAAGAACCGCATTATTTTTATTTTGCGCAACGCAGTTGTCACTAAATAATATCAAGGTTTTGCCAGGTACAGATGAGGTTGAAAGATGGTGATGCAATAAGCTGATGGTACAATTTGGGCCTTTTCCTATTTCGTCTTGTTCATCAATCAAGTAGAAAAACTGAAAAGAAAAAAAAATTTTAAGATCGTCAAGGTCACATTCTGTGATGGAATTAAAAAATTCAATAATGAATGAAAAGGTACCTGCCTCTTCAATAATTCATTAGTAATGCCGAACACTGAGCACTTTCTACCAGCCTTAAAATATGCACTGCACGGCTGCTGAGGACTGACGGGGTAATTGACGTTTTGGCAAAATCAAAAGACCGTACATCGGCATCTTCATTGGTTTCTGTGCAAAATTTCTTGTAGTAGGCACGTTGACTCTTTGCTTTTTGGATATGATCCATGAAAGAAGAAATTCATTTTTCTTTTTCTTCATCTCCGCAATTTTTCAGCTGAGAAATCACCAACGTATTCTCTGTACAAAGAATTTCAATGATTAGTTACACATTGTTCATTTTTTACACATAATAATAAATTATTTTAAAAATACCTCTGCAAACGTCGCATAAGTCATCGGAGGGTTTCATAATGGTGATATATGGTACATAAAGGTTCCAGATTTTCCTGAATGACTGATTACTCAATTTTCTATCTTCTGTTTGAAGTGAAGATATGTACGTTCGATACAAAGAGGATTTTGTTTCAGATGAGGGGACTTTTATTACTTTATAATCTTTGAAACGAGGCATACGTCCGGGTAATGGAATCGCTAATTGATCTGCCGTACTTTTTATAAAATCTACTACTTTAGTGATTTCTTCCGGGTGCAGTGCGGCCGGATTAGCGCAGGGTTTGTTCTTCGATGCGCGAATTCGCATCACAACACCATGGCGATCGAAATGTGCGAGTAAACTCTTATACCTCTTCAGTCCACGAACGTGTAGAAATAGAAACATTTTGCGGCAGATGGGCAACTGATGAAAGTAAAAAAGTACGTGACCTTTTGAGCTGTCTTAAGTTGACTTACGTCCATACTTGATTTTCGCCAATATATCATTGAAATCGTCATGCCCTTTACCAGACTGAATTTGGCTTAGAATAACTAAATCTTGTTCATCTTTCTGTAATTCCAAAAAGTTATTTCAACAATTCGTTCTTCCGGAATTACAGTAGTGCATCCATTCGTACAGCAAGTGTTTTCTAAAAACTGCGATAAAGTTTGCTCTTCCTCAATGTCTTGAAGAGATAATTGCAGCGCTTCTGAAACTTCTGGCGATGAAAATGCATCCGACTCATCACTGACTATAGGTAAACATTCTTCCAAACAATCGCTGAAGTATTGTTCTTCAACACTCTTAAATTCGTCTTCCAGACACATTTTCTTACGTTAATTAAGATTTATTTTAACCTGAAATTAATTAAATAATAGATAAATTAAATAATAATAAATAATAGATTCAATTCTATCGGCTTAAATCCAAAAAATTGATAATTTGATAAGGAATAAAACAGCTCTAGTAATTTTGAAAACAAAATTAGCAAAAACAGGTTTTTAACTGTTAGAAATATTTTTCATAGAGGCAACACTGCATAGTGAACATCGTACAAAGTACCAGAGAGTCGAAATACATCGCCAGATGATCAGGTTGAAGGAAGAGTTGCATATCCATGCGCAAAACACGGAAAAACGAAGCGCTTTTTTTAAACTCGTTTTTCTCAATAACTTCTTTTCGGCGCAGAGGTCCCTTTTCGTGGAGCAAGTCACATATGATGTCGGCGTTTCAGCCAGCAGTGTAAACTTGGAGAGTAACAGAGCAGAGACATCGGTTGAAAACTTACGCGTCAGAAATTGGAATGCATACGTTCACGCTCATTCAGAAGAGAATAACAGAGGTTGCGTGGGGTGTGATAAGATTGTAAGGGCGCTGTCAATTGTAAAACGTTTTTAGCAGCGGATCGAAGCAAGAGATCGTGAGAAATGTAAATTACGCAGACTTTGTTTACTCAAACACTACGGCGATTGCAATAGAAACTCTGCATGTGGTATTGACGGCTGTAGCTTAAGACACAATTCTCTTCTACATCGGTTCTCATGAACATATCTCTACAAATGATAATATATCAGCTACATGCGAAAATGATAATCAAAACAAGGAAAGACATAGTGTCAACGCGCACACCGGCCCAAACCAAATGTTTAAAATCGTGCCAATTAATATATTCAATAAGCATAAACATATCAGCACTTTCGCGTCTGCGAGAGCTGAATGTTTTTGGAAATCCAGAACCATTATGTTTGAGGTGGACAAACGACATTGAAAGAAGTGAACAGAGTTCCGAACGAGTTTCTGTAAATGTTGCTGGTTTGTCTGGTAAGAAGTATGTAGTCGAATGTCGAACTGTTAAGGCAAAGTTTAAATTTCGAATCTTTATGTATTAAATATCCATACCTTAAAGGTCTGCCAATAAAAAGCTATACAGACGCTGTTCCGAGTATATTTATTGGTTTGAATAATCTTCACTTATGTGCACCAACACGTATACGAGAAGGAACTGTTGGAGAGCCCGTCGCATTTCATACCCGTATGGTTGGGTGTTATGTGGAAGTACTGATTGCAAAAGATTCAAAACGCAGTATAATTATCACATTTGCGACTGCGGCATAAGAAAAGACTATAAGTTGACGGATCTGGTTAAACAATTTTACAAGATAGAAATTGCAGGCATTGGGAATAATTCGAATTTGCTTAGTAAAGATGATCACCGGGCAAAAAATATTCTGGAAAAATTTACTATACAGCTACGTAGCGGGCACTACGAAACATCTTTGTTATGGCGTTTTAATGACATTCGTATGCCAGAAAGTTATAAAATGGCATATACAAGATTATCTTGCCTGGAAATGCATATAAGAAAAAATCATAATCTGCTAAGAGTTTTCGGAGAGACTATATCGGAATATCTTCAAAAAGGGTATACATCAAAAGTCGAAGTTTCAGATATAAATCGCAGCTATGGAAAGGTTTGGTATTTGCCAATTTTTCCAGTTTTTAATAAGAACAAGCCTAATAAATTTATGATACTTTGGGATGCAGCCGCTAAAGTGCATGGTGTTTCTCTAAACTCAATGCTTATTAAAGGACCGGATTTGCTTGCATCATTACCCGGTATAAGGTATAAGTTTCGTCAGAGATCAGTAGCAGTTTGTAGTAATATAGAACAACTGTTCCACCAAGTGTTTATTCGTAAGGATGATCGACATGCACAACGCTTTTTATGGCGTAGCTGTGATGATAACAGAATACCTGACGTTTATGTAATGAATGTCCTAATATTTGGTGCATCATGTGCTCCGTCCATTTCACAATATATAAAAAATCTAAATGCTACAAAGTTTGAAGGAAATTATCCAATTGCAGCAGCAGCTGTTCAGGACGACCATTATGTAGACGATTTCCTTACTTCAACAGATACCCCAGAAGAAGCTGTTAAATTATGTATGGATGTCCACTTCATTCACAAGGAAGGAGGATTCAATATAAGAAACTGGTGTTCGAATAACAGTGGTGTTCAAAAAACTCTACAAGGTACTAAACGTGCAGAGAATAGAAGTCTCAATATTGGTGGCGGTGTGGGAATGGAAAAGGTACTTGGAAGTTTCTGGTGTCCTTCTGACGACAACATCACATTTTAATCTCACATTTAAAATCTCATCAAGCATTCAAGCTCATCAAGAATTTGAAGAACTACGTTTTTTGCCTTAGAATTTTAATGACTATCTATGATCCTCTCGGACTAATTGGCCACTTTCTAATGTATCTGAAAATAGTTTTGCAGGAAATATGGAGAAGTGGTGTAACATGGGATGAACCAGTTTTGAAATGTGAGGCAGACAAATGCAGAAAGTGACTAACTTTACTGCCCTCTATTGTAAATATTAAAATACCTCGATGCTATCTTCAAGCTTTTGAAAATTATAATAACAGCGAGGTTCAATTGCATATATTTGTGGATGCCAGCGAAATGGGTACGCTGCTGTTTCATTCTTTCGCATATCAAACTCTTCTAATGTTACGGTATCCATAGTAGGATCGAAGGCTAGAGTTGCTCCTCTAAAGGTAGCTTCTACACCGCGCCTTGAGTTAATGGCTGCTGCAACAGGGGCGAGACGTGCAAGTTTTCTTCTGGAAAAGCACACTATTTTTATAAAACAAAAGATATTTTGGTCTGACTCTAAAACCGTTTTGAGCTGGATTAAATCAGACCATCGTAGATACCACCAATTTGTTGCTGTACGTGTGAGCGACATTTTAGATACATCTGAGATTGAAGAATGGCGTTGGGTTCCCGGGAAAATGAATGTAGCCGATGATGCCACAAAATGGTGCAAGTAACCGGATTTATCCGAGACAAGTCGGTGGTTTTCTGGTCCCGAGTTCCTTAAATTATCTGAAAGAGAATGGCCTCTAATCGGAAACGGCTTTGCCAAGACTGACGTCGAACTTAAACAACACAATTTGGCAATACAAGAATGTGATGTTCTAATCGACGTTCAACGATTTTCCCGTTGGCGTCGTCTGTTGCGAGCTTTGGCTTTTGTAACAAAGTTTTTGAATCTACCGAGAAAACCCATCAGATTGGATACTGTCGAATTAACGCAGGAGGAACTACAAACAGCCGAACACATTTTATTTAAGGAAGCACAGATGCAAATTTAATTTTTTTTAGCGATAATGGTACCAATTTTGTGTCTGCCGACGCCTTTATACGAGATTTTACAACCACGACTACCAAATGAAATTTTAACCCACCTTCAGCTCCACATATGGACGGAGCTTGGGAACGTCTTGTTCGTTCAGTAAAATCCGTTTTATATAAAATTTATCCAGAAAGAAGTCCCAGTGAAGAAACGTTGAGAAGCATGATGGCAGAAGTTGAAAACATAGTAAATTCACGTCCCCTCACTTACGTTCCAATTGATGAAAAAATACAGAAGCCTCACTCCCAACCATATCTTATTAGGCAATTCAAATGGATTAAAGCCATTAGCCACATATGATGATAGCGGTGCTGTATTAAGAGAAAGTTGGCAACATTAATCTGCAGAACGAAATGGTTTGAAAAAACAAAGCCGTTGGAGATAGGAGACTTAGTTGTGGTGGTTGATCCTTGTAGTGCAAGGAATGTTTGGCCAAGAGGAAAAATTGTAGAAGTTAGTATGGGCAGTGATGGCCAAGTAAGGAAGACAAAGGTGATGACTAAATGTGGAGTGCTAGAGAGACCCATTGCAAAGTTGGCGATGTTGGATGTGTCTAAATATCAGTTGTAAGGCGACAAATAATTTTCTCTCCCTACTGGGGGTAAGTATTACCGCCACTAACAATATCGCCTTATTAGTTATCGATGGTTAGTACACTTAATGTTATCAACACTAATGACAATCACTTGTTATGCCTGGAAAAAAGCTCTTTCCACGCGGTTAGCTACATTAATTTGCTTGTATTGGTTTCAAACGCTTCAATTTGTAATTTGGTTAAGTTAGTACTGTCGATTGGGTAGCACACGAAAAGTAGCATCGAGTTTCCTAACCAAAAAGTTAGTAAAACATAATAATATTTTCCAATTGTAATATTTAGTATTTTTGTAGGAATTTTAACTTTAAGTTTGGATCAAATAAACACTTGTAAAACAAATATCCTGACTTGGGTTTATAATCTATAAGGAAGCTTGGTGAAGGGACGAAATTCCCCAGAACAACGCTATTTTTAGTTTCTTACAAACTTGGAAATGATATGCATTATTAAAATTTCGCTCTGATAGAATGATAGTAAATCATAAACATTCCATTTTTCATGGTTTTTCTATTTTCCACAAAAATGGAGTTACCTGATTTTTCCGCGAGGCCACAGAATTATAATAGTTTTGCAACCCATTATTTATTTGAAAATTCAATTTCTAATTTTAGTATATTATATTAAGAAATAAGAATTTCAGTGAATAAACAATATAAATGTTTTTTTTTTTGTTTTTAATAATTGTTCGGTTCAAGGTCATTATCTATTAAAAAGTACTTTTTCCATGAAAAAGTACATTTTAATAGAAATATTACAAAGAAAACTGTGAAATTGATTATTATGGTGGATGGTTGGGAATATAGCTATTTCAATGACCACCAAGGCTTATAGGGATAAACAAATCTCAACTAAGCGAGAATTGCCTAAACTCCTACTTGTGCGAAAATATCCACAACAATACTTTACCATAACCATCAACGTTCACAACATTTCTTTCCTATGCATGCTTTCATCGAAAGCCATTGCACGAATGGTTCTAAGTGTACCAAAGTATGTATGCTCTGAGAAAAACAAGATTCAACGTTTGTGATTCACCAAATTAGTATGGAAAACTACGAAGTTAGAAGTTTCTTGCATTGGGTATCTAGTAAACGGTAAGAGATATATTCATGGTGATACCGGCAATCGAAAGGTCATACCCAACTTAGTTCGAACCTTGTTCTTCTAAGGTCGCGACTTATTTGTTCCTACGTGTACTTTCGGTGGGCCCGTTTTCTGGGTCCAGCGGGCTACATGAGTCCAACCGCACATTTCCTTTTTAATATTTCGTGTTCTTATATTTTTCTCTAATTTTGTATTATTTTTAAAACAATTGGGTCGACTGCATTTCAACCAAAAGTTTCAACTACTTTTTCTTTCATTTTGTAAATGGTTCAACTAGCGCGAGGAAATATGGTGGGTAGAATTTGACATCTGAAATGATCGAAGACTGTTTGAAAATCGTATTTTGAACTTGAAATCATACTCGAAAATAGACATATATGTTTTCTCAATTCGAACATTTCATTAAAATATGAAAATCATATCTTATTTATTTATTTTTTTAATTAATGAGTTTCATCGATTTTTCGGTTTTGGACACTCTAGCTCTGTCTCATGCTTTTTAATATATATTTAGTAGCCGATCTGGCGAACTTCGTTCCGTCGAAATTCGTTAATTGAACGAAAATAGTAATTCCAAGTGATTATACGGGGGCTTTGAACAATTGTGTTACGGCCGAGAAAATAAAATTTAATGGGTTAAACAAACAGAATGGGGTTTACCCCCCGATATTTTTAACTTGGCTGTACTGGTCAACAATTTTCAATGAAAATTAAACAATGTTAATTTCAATTTTCTCCAACGCTTCTCCGTATTTTCCCGGCTTCTTCAGGGAGATGTTTATTTTGATCTATAAAATTATGTTTTACAATGTTTTGTTTATTTTAAACTTTTATTTAAAATGAAGTCATAAACCAAATGAACAAAATAGAATATAATTTTCACAACAAAGTTCTACAGATGGAAATCAAACAAGCACACATCACACTCAACAAGATAAGAAAGGAAATACCGCAGGAAGAACGTAACTTACTAAGGACAATGAATAGCGAAGAGACTAAAGAATTCATCTCTAGACAAACACATCAGAAGAACAAACTCGCAACACAAATACAGACTGACATCAAAAGAAGAATTGACAAACTGAAACTTCAATTTTTGGATAAGTTTGAGATAACATATAACGAGGACTGGCTGATAAATAAGACAGACTCTCAAAAAAAAAAAATAAATGGTTTCCCATTACATCCCATGAAGGGACCGGGGAGAACTTCTCACAATCACTGAGCTGTGCGCTTTCCAGTTTTCACTCACTGATTGGGACCTACAGTTTTACACCGATTCCGAACGGTATTTTGAGAAGCTTTTTCATGGCTTTATACTCGATAGTGTCGCCGTCACTATGCGAGGTGACCGCCGCCGAAAGAAAATTTGAAGGTGGTCAGAGCCGGGTTCGAGCCCAAGATCTCATGTGCAAAGCCGCGCACACTTCCCATTGCACCACCGACGGCCACAAATGGCTACTCTCACTGGGAGAAAAATTCGCTTTACCGACGACAAACAAAAACCTTTCAACTATTCATATCATCGCCGACATCGAACAGTGCATCCAGGAGAGTCCAGATAATGGCAAGGATAATATTCGGACTAACCTGTCCAGAAAAGTCTTCAACTTTAAAAGGAATAGGAGAATCAACGGATAGGAAAAATTCATCCTTCAAACGTATAACACGACAAAGGACATTTTGGAAGAACATAAGGACAACTTAATCGTAACAACCGCAGACAAAGGTAACAAAACCGTAATAATGTACAAGGAGGAATACAACAGGAAAATGTACCAACTCCTAGATGACAAAAACACATACAGACAAATTAGAATATACCCTACCTCTAAACTGCAAAAAATTAACAACGATATAGTCAACGAACTTTTTAAGAATGAACACATAGACAAAGGGCAAAAATTGCAGCTATATGGTTCTTCGGCAATTGTACCACGACTGTATGATTTGCCAAAAATTCACAAGAAGGGCACACCACTCAGACCAATAGCGTCATCGACTAATGTCCCTTGCTACAACCTGGCTAAACACATCGGGCAAATCCTGAAAACCCTCATTTCTGACGACTTGAATACAAAGAATTGTATTGACACTATGGGAAAACTCGGGAACATGATTATCGAACCTGACGACATATTGGTATCCTTCGATGCTATTTCATTATTCACCAATATTCCTACGCAATATGCAATGAGGACGATTATGACACAATGGGCACAACTCGAAAGTAGGACGAAAATTCCAAGATCAAAATTTTTAAGAATATTAGAATTTTGTCTTAAAGACAATAATTATTTCAAATATGTCAAAAATTTTTACTCCCAAACATTTGGAATGTCCATGGGAAATCCGCTGTCCCCAACAATAGCTGATATTGTCTTGGACGACCTTCTAACCCGTGCTATGGCGAACCTAAGGGTAGAGGGAATAAATATTAAATTTATAGTCAAGTACGTGGACGACATCTTTGCAATTGTCAATAGAAATGATGTGGAAAAAATCCTAGCTGAACTTAACAAACAACACGATAAGCTACAATTCACTGTGGAAATGGAAAAAGACAACAAACTCCCCTTCTTGGATATATGCATACACAGACGAAATAATACCATCTTCTTTGATTGGTGTACAAAACCAATGTCATCAGGCAGAATCATTAACTACTTTTCTGCACAACCAAAACAAACGAAGATAAACACAGCTTTTGGCCTCATAAGCAAAGTCTTAGATACAACTGACGCACAATTTAGGAACAAAAACATACATAAACTCACTAAAAATTTACAACAAAACGGCTACCCACTAAGACTAATCAAGTCATTGATTAACAAAAAAAATCAACCAGATAAACTTGTACAACGCCAAAACTGCCACTAATAACAATAAAGAAAAACGATTTTTTTTTTTTTTTTTTTAAATCGAGCGAACCCATCGCCGCCACTCTTACCCGCCCCTACCGACCGAGAGGGCCACGTCCCCATAACGTGAGGACAGCGTACACATTATAGACCGGTCTATAACGGGAGAGCAAGGATTATAAGTTCACACGTTACAACCAACTACAGAAATTCTTCACCAGTTGGTATTACACTAACATAAATAAGTATAAAAGCACATCACGAGATATTAACATAAGATACTTCAATATATAATAATTACAGCAAAACGAAAACCAAATCATAAATCAGACCAGATAGTAAGGATAAAGTAAATTAAATTTACATATGTACGTCAACGAATATACAGCACTAATGCAATCGGTTCAAATGACAAATTATGCTAGACTTTGTCGTTTCCCAACTACCTGTGAAATCAATAAACTGATATAGCTCATTAAAGTCACGACACATTCTCCTAACTGGATCAAAGGACGCATAATTCGAACGCTGAAACTCGATGTTTACGAGTTTATAGTACCTCGTGGGCCTCAATGGGACATTTATGAAAATCTTAGATAACAGAAATTCAGAACATATACATCCATCAATTATCTTCAAAACTGTAATAGAGTTTATCATGGTACGTCTACTACTAAGAGTCGGCAATCTGATCAATGCTAGTCTACTGCTATACGAAGGAAGATTATGGTTCGGGTTCCATTGAAGATTTCTCAGACAAAAAATGAGAAACTGTTTCTGGACCGATTCAATCATATTAACATACAAATTGTACTGGGGGTCCCAAACAACTGATCCATATTCGAGAATAGGGCGGACTAGTGAAGTAAAAAGATTTTTCGTAACGTAGGGATCTGAAAATTCCTTTGCCCAACGTTTAATAAAGTTCAGAACGCCATAAGCCTTGTTCACCATCGTAATTATGTGGGAGTTGAAATTCAATTTTCTGTCCAAGAGAACACCAAGATCCACAAATGAATCCACCGATTCAAGAACATTGCCACCTAAAATGTATTTTGCCGAAAATAATGATGGCCTAGAGAACAGCATATGCTTACATTTCGTAAAATTAAGCTCCATCAAATTGGTCTCGCACCACGTCTGGAAAGTAGACAAATCCCTCTGAAGTAAAGTATATTGACAAGGATCCTTGTAAGAAAAATAGATCTTCACGTCATCAGCGTACATTAACAATTTAGAGTGCATTATGGAGGCGGGTAAGTCGTTAATGAATAACAAAAATAGAACCGGCCCAAGATGACTGCCCTGAGGCACCCCAGATGACACAAAAATAGATCTTGAGAATGATCGACCAAATGATACCATCTGTTCTCTGTTCATTAAATAAGAACTAATCCAATTCAGCATGTTGCAATTAAAACCCATTGCCCCTAATTTATATAATAACAAATTGTGGTTAACTTTATCAAAAGCCTTACTAAAATCGGTAAAAATCACATCAGTTTGATCTCCATTAATAAAGCCGTCAATAATAGAAGAGGAAAACTGAAGCAAATTAGTCACGGTGGAACGACCCTTCCGAAAGCCATGTTGACATGGATCTAAAATAGAGGAAACCTGATGAGAAATTACCTCTGTGACTAACTTCTCAAAAAGTTTAGGAATGGCACTCAATTTTGCAATTCCCCTATAATTTGCAACATTTACTAAACTACCAGATTTGTGGAGAGGGATTATATAAGAGCTCTTCCACTTTGCAGGAAAATGGCCGAACTTCAACGAAGCGTTAAATAAGAGAGTCAACGGTAAGCTGAGAGAATTCGAGCAGTATTTCAACATAGAGTCCGGGATACCATCAGGACCAGCTTTATTCGAGGCTTTCAAGCTGATTAAGTTATCTAGCAACCACGAAGAATTTACGACAGGTGCATCAAACGGAATGGTAGAGCGGACAGTGTACGGGTATGATTTGGAAACATCATAGGCTCGGGTGGAATAAATAGATGCGAAAAAATCGGCGAAACAATTAGCAATAGACTCTTCATCTGAATATTCAATACCGTTCATTTTGATCCTACAAGGTGTGGAAGACGAATTACGCTTCAAGTTAACAAATCTAAAGAATGATTTGGGGTTCCGTTTAAAATTAGCCTTCAACCTATCCAAATATAATCTGTAACTCCCACGAGATTTAGAGTTGTATCTACTCCTAGCAACAATATACCTAGCATAGTCTGCTAGCAGTCCAGATTTTTTATACTTGTTCGAACATCTATTCCTTACATTCTTGAGACTATTTAGAGCCCTTGAGGACCATGGGGGGCCAGTATTACCCCTTATTGGCCTCTTGGGTACAGACTTAGAAATATAGCCATTAATAATATTATAGAAATCATCCAGGGCGATTTCAAATTCAAAAGAATTATCACACTGACATATACTATGCCAGTCGGTATCAAAGATAAGATTATTCAAAAGTATAAAGTTCGCACGCAAAAAGCATAGGCCAACATAGGACGAAGAGCAATTGCAACCAACCTGCATGGTATCATATGTATAATTAATTCCCAGCGTTGGATGGTAACTATCCTCAGGAGAAATTAACGGATCAATTCGAGAAATATCAAAGTTGTTAGAATCATCCACTAAAACTAGATCAAGGACTCGATTCATAGAATTGGGAATGTCGTTCAATTGAATCAACCCAAGTTCGGAAATATGCGTAACAAAATCAGATGACCAATCATATGGTGTCAATGGAGTCAGAGAATTAGTATCGGGTAAAGACACCCATGTCACAGACGGCAAGTTAAAGTCACCCAATACTAAAATAAAATTTTAGTACAACTTTCATTAACCATCTAACTGACAACAAATCACTAAAACTATTAATCCCTAACAATAACATAATATTTTCACACAATCGACAAAAAACAACAATGCAACGTAGTATACGAAATACCATGTAAAAGAGTGGGAAATAGCAAATGCGACAAAGTCTACATTGGTACTACAAAAAGAACACTTGGAGTACGACTGGCAGAACACGAAACGAAAAATCAAAAAGAAAAAAAACGATGACAGGAATATCACAACACGCACTAGACACTGAACACACGCCTGACTTTGATAACACTGTGTGTAATTTTTTAAGTCATGGCAAAATAACCATATACGGACACCACTACGTGATAAAAGACTAAAAAAAAAAGACCCGTGTTTCCCAATTTTTCCCAAAGTCATGCACTTTTTTTTTTATGGGCCGCCAAAGATTTGGGGCCTCGGTATCATTTTCGTAAAAATGTGATCATTTTCTCAGGCTCATATCTTGCAAACCGTTCAGAATTTCGATTTACTCTCTGAGCCTGAGAAAATGATCACATTTTTACGAAAATGATACCGAGGCCCCAAATCTTTGGCGGCCCATAAAAAAAAAGTGCATGACTTTGGGAAAAATTGGGAGACACGGGTTTTTTTTTTTTAGTCTTTTATCACGTAGTGGTGTCCGTATATGGTTATTTTTTTTCGTGTTGCACTGTGTAACACAAAAATATTAGATATAGAAAACAAACACAGAAAACGAATGACACTAGAAAGTTTACGAATAAGGCAAAAAGCAAACAAAACAATAAACAGCAAAGAGGACATAGACAGAATTAGCGCCAATTATAATTTGATCATAGACAGTGTAGGTTGACTGTGGCTAAAAGTAAGTGTAAAATGTAAAAGTTTAAAATAAACAAAACATTGTAAAACATAATTTTGTAGATCAAAATAAACATCTCCCTGAAGAAGCCGGGAAAATCCGGAGAAGCGTTGGAGAAAATTGAAATTAACATTGTTTAATTTTCATTGAAAATTGTTGACCAGTCAGGCAAGTTAAAAATATCGAGAATTATTTATAATCTCTGGTCTAAAATAAAACCCAGAATGGGGTTTAGTTTTTCTTTCAAATAATTCAATTTATTTTACATTACGTCGGGGTAGTATTATACTTAAAAGTAGAGGATTTAATATAAATATTTTTATCTCCGTTGATGCAGGTTTTAAATGTCGTGTCTGGAACAGAACTGACCTAAACTCTATTTGCGTATGACATAAAGAGCGAATTATCATTGAAAGATCACACTGCTAGAATACGTCGGTAAAAGCTCTTTTCTGTACAGTGTAGGGAGTAAGAATAGAACTCATTAGCAGAAATATAATATCTAATTATAATTGAGGGTTTTCCACCTGAACACCAAGCATGGGCATGCTGCTTCATGTAATTTTGTCAATTGAAATTCTTTATTAGAAAGTTCTATTAAATACAATGGAAATAACTTGAGAATAAATAACTTGTCCTCAAACCTTCCGCTTTTTCACTCAAGTGCTTTATGGTACACAAAATTGTTTGGTTTATTCCCTGGCGCGTACACGTACAAAGCGGGAGGTTTACCGACACTTGAGCACACCGCATACAATTGGCCATGTGAGAAACATGGGAATTTATAATTGATGCCACAAACATCCAGCGATTGCCCTTGTGACTTATAAATTATCATAGCAAAAGCGAGACGCGAAATGAGAACATCTTCGCCTTTGAATTTTAACCTCAAAATCGCCGCTTGAATGGCATTTGATTTGGGTTTCTTCACAATCAGACGTGTTCCGTTACCAAGTTTCTGTGCATTGAGGTTGCAACATCCAAATAATTCAAAAATTTCTTAGGATAGTTCGTGGCTTCGTTGAAATCCATCATGGAGATTGATTTGATTGAGTGATTCGATTCTGAATGACTAAATTCTAATGATCGACATCCTCGTTTTGCAATCGTGGTAAACAGAATTCTGAGAGATATTCGGGAAAACATTCGTGATGACCTTTTCCAGCGTCATTGTACTGTAACAAAAATTCGGCGAAAATTAAATCTGGCTGGAATCACGCTCAGCAGTCTGGTTATTTCGTAAAGCAACTCGCATGTTCGTTTTCAATTGGAAATATTGCGATAAAGCCGACGGCTTTAGGCATGCGTTAAATTCATCGCACAGTGCCACATTTGCCCAATCTAGATGGACAAAACATCGAAAAAATAAAGTCGTTCAAATGATGTGATATTTTTTTTATATAATAAAAAACATTCCTATTAAAACAGAACATTAGTATGACAATTTGTTGATATTTTTCACAATATAGGGGCTCGAAGCCGAACTAACGACTGACATTACTGACGTCAGCTTTTAGCCGATTCGCAAAAGAATTTTTTTACTATCGGGCTAAACAATAATTTTTCATTCAACCTCTTAAGTAACGTGTATTACACGAAATTGTCGTAAATTCAAATTTGTATGAAGTGTTTGACATTTCGTAAATATGCGGATATTACGAAGTATACCCTAAGTATACTGCTCTGACCACCTTAAAATTTCTTTCGGCGGCGGTCACCTCGCATAGTGACGGCGATACTATCGAGTATTTAGCCATGAAAAAGCTTCTCAGAAAACCGTTCGGAATCGGTGTAAAAACTGGAGAAGCTCTCGCCAATTCCTTCATGGAATGTAATGGGAAACAATTTTTTATGTGTACCCGAGTTTTAAGTTTGAATTAAACCCCATATTTTTTCCAAAGTACTTATTTCTCATTTATGTGCACAATTGAATTTGTGAAATTCCAAAAAATTTCCAAAATATCTGCTAATAGAAAATTGCGAAATGTATTTGGATTTTTCTCTTTTTTGTATTTTAATTTCAATTAGGACGAAGAGCAATTGCAACCAACCTGCATGGTATCATATGTATAATTAATTCCCAGCGTTGGATGGTAACTATCCTCAGGAGAAATTAACGGATCAATTCGAGAAATATCAAAGTTGTTAGAATCATCCACTAAAACTAGATCAAGGACTCGATTCATAGAATTGGGAATGTCGTTCAATTGAATCAACCCAAGTTCGGAAATATGCGTAACAAAATCAGATGACCAATCATATGGTGTCAATGGAGTCAGAGAATTAGTATCGGGTAAAGACACCCATGTCACAGACGGCAAGTTAAAGTCACCCAATACTAAAATAAAATTTTAGTACAACTTTCATTAACCATCTAACTGACAACAAATCACTAAAACTATTAATCCCTAACAATAACATAATATTTTCACACAATCGACAAAAAACAACAATGCAACGTAGTATACGAAATACCATGTAAAAGAGTGGGAAATAGCAAATGCGACAAAGTCTACATTGGTACTACAAAAAGAACACTTGGAGTACGACTGGCAGAACACGAAACGAAAAATCAAAAAGAAAAAAAACGATGACAGGAATATCACAACACGCACTAGACACTGAACACACGCCTGACTTTGATAACACTGTGTGTAATTTTTTAAGTCATGGCAAAATAACCATATACGGACACCACTACGTGATAAAAGACTAAAAAAAAAAGACCCGTGTTTCCCAATTTTTCCCAAAGTCATGCACTTTTTTTTTTATGGGCCGCCAAAGATTTGGGGCCTCGGTATCATTTTCGTAAAAATGTGATCATTTTCTCAGGCTCATATCTTGCAAACCGTTCAGAATTTCGATTTACTCTCTGAGCCTGAGAAAATGATCACATTTTTACGAAAATGATACCGAGGCCCCAAATCTTTGGTGGCCCATAAAAAAAAAGTGCATGACTTTGGGAAAAATTGGGAGACACGGGTTTTTTTTTTTTAGTCTTTTATCACGTAGTGGTGTCCGTATATGGTTATTTTTTTTCGTGTTGCACTGTGTAACACAAAAATATTAGATATAGAAAACAAACACAGAAAACGAATGACACTAGAAAGTTTACGAATAAGGCAAAAAGCAAACAAAACAATAAACAGCAAAGAGGACATAGACAGAATTAGCGCCAATTATAATTTGATCATAGACAGTGTAGGTTGACTGTGGCTAAAAGTAAGTGTAAAATGTAAAAGTTTAAAATAAACAAAACATTGTAAAACATAATTTTGTAGATCAAAATAAACATCTCCCTGAAGAAGCCGGGAAAATCCGGAGAAGCGTTGGAGAAAATTGAAATTAACATTGTTTAATTTTCATTGAAAATTGTTGACCAGTCAGGCAGGTTAAAAATATCGAGAATTATTTATAATCTCTGGTCTAAAATAAAACCCAGAATGGGGTTTAGTTTTTCTTTCAAATAATTCAATTTATTTTACATTACGTCGGGGTAGTATTATACTTAAAAGTAGAGGATTTAATATAAATATTTTTATCTCCGTTGATGCAGGTTTTAAATGTCGTGTCTGGAACAGAACTGACCTAAACTCTATTTGCCTATGACATAAAGAGCGAATTATCATTGAAAGATCACACTGCTAGAATACGTCGGTAAAAGCTCTTTTCTGTACAGTGTAGGGAGTAAGAATAGAACTCATTAGCAGAAATATAATATCTAATTATAATTGAGGGTTTTCCACCTGAACACCAAGCATGGGCATGCTGCTTCATGTAATTTTGTCAATTGAAATTCTTTATTAGAAAGTTCTATTAAATACAATGGAAATAACTTGAGAATAAATAACTTGTCCTCAAACCTTCCGCTTTTTCACTCAAGTGCTTTATGGTACACAAAATTGTTTGGTTTATTCCCTGGCGCGTACACGTACAAAGCGGGAGGTTTACCGACACTTGAGCACACCGCATACAATTGGCCATGTGAGAAACATGGGAATTTATAATTGATGCCACAAACATCCAGCGATTGCCCTTGTGACTTATAAATTATCATAGCAAAAGCGAGACGCGAAATGAGAACATCTTCGCCTTTGAATTTTAACCTCAAAATCGCCGCTTGAATGGCATTTGATTTGGGTTTCTTCACAATCAGACGTGTTCCGTTACCAAGTTTCTGTGCATTGAGGTTGCAACATCCAAATAATTCAAAAATTTCTTAGGATAGTTCGTGGCTTCGTTGAAATCCATCATGGAGATTGATTTGATTGAGTGATTCGATTCTGAATGACTAAATTCTAATGATCGACATCCTCGTTTTGCAATCGTGGTAAACAGAATTCTGAGAGATATTCGGGAAAACATTCGTGATGACCTTTTCCAGCGTCATTGTACTGTAACAAAAATTCGGCGAAAATTAAATCTGGCTGGAATCACGCTCAGCAGTCTGGTTATTTCGTAAAGCAACTCGCATGTTCGTTTTCAATTGGAAATATTGCGATAAAGCCGACGGCTTTAGGCATGCGTTAAATTCATCGCACAGTGCCACATTTGCCCAATCTAGATGGACAAAACATCGAAAAAATAAAGTCGTTCAAATGATGTGATATTTTTTTTATATAATAAAAAACATTCCTATTAAAACAGAACATTAGTATGACAATTTGTTGATATTTTTCACAATATAGGGGCTCGAAGCCGAACTAACGACTGACATTACTGACGTCAGCTTTTAGCCGATTCGCAAAAGAATTTTTTTACTATCGGGCTAAACAATAATTTTTCATTCAACCTCTTAAGTAACGTGTATTACACGAAATTGTGGTAAATTCAAATTTGTATGAAGTGTTTGACATTTCGTAAATATGCGGATATTACGAAGTATACCCTAAGTATACTGCTCTGACCACCTTAAAATTTCTTTCGGCGGCGGTCACCTCGCATAGTGACGGCGATACTATCGAGTATTTAGCCATGAAAAAGCTTCTCAGAAAACCGTTCGGAATCGGTGTAAAAACTGGAGAAGCTCTCGCCAATTCCTTCATGGAATGTAATGGAAAACAATTTTTTATGTGTACCCGAGTTTTAAGTTTGAATTAAACCCCATATTTTTTCCAAAGTACTTATTTCTCATTTATGTGCACAATTGAATTTGTGAAATTCCAAAAAATTTCCAAAATATCTGCTAATAGAAAATTGCGAAATGTATTTGGATTTTTCTCTTTTTTGTATTTTAATTTCAAAGATACATTAGGGAAATGGTAGGCAATATTATTGCTTTCATCGAACGCCATTGCATAGATGTTTTTGTTTCAAAACAGAAGCACCGATTGCCATGAGATGGGCGTTACAGTGTACCGTCTGCGTATTATGCATAGGAAGGAAATTTATGAATATTAATAGTTAGGACAAAGTATTTGTTCTTGATGTTTTCGCACAAGTAGAAGTGTTGAGATGAGATTTGTTTATCCCTATAATGTGTGATAATATACCTAAATACTTGTGGAGAAAGGAGCTGATGATATGTCTTGGTGGGCATTGAAATAGCTATATTCCGAACCATCCATCATACTTTTTCATAGAAAATGTATTTTTTAATTGTTATTGATCTTGAACCGAACAGTTATTAAAGAACATAGCAACTTAAAGATCGAATAATGAAAACTTAAACGAATATCACAAATATTTAAGATTTCTTTAAAATTTGGAACGATGGGCGTGCTAGGTGCTTGACCGGCATTTATACCATTGTGTAAATTAAGTATCTATTCAGTATCGTTAAAACTCTGGGTTTGTTTCTTTATTAAACAAAAGGGGTGTGGCAGGTTATTGACCCACCATTTTCATAATATTTTGCACATTCATTTTGTGTGCCTAGATTTATCACATTATATGCCACCTCCTTCTGACATCAGAATATCGTTAAAATTCGAGTATTGCCCCTCTATTTCATAGTTTTGTAAAAAAGGGGCGTGACAGGTTTTTAGACCCGCCCATTTCTTGTGGATTTGTTTTCTACATCGCTAACTATCTACAGACTAAATTTGAACTCAATATCTTTACAATTCGATTTTTGTCCCTTTAGATTGGCAAAATGTGACACAGCAAAATCATTGCGCCACCGAAAGTCGTTTATCATTTCGTAAATCTGTCAATGTACGATTCAGGGCTTCCAATGAGCGTTTGTGAGCCATTGTGCACTCGTACCAGACTCAGTAGCGGCATGATCTCTAAAACAAAAAGAAAAAAATTCAATAATCATTGAAGAAATGGATTAAGTTCCATAATTACCGAAATTAGACTAGGAACCGCCGAAATCAGTCACTAAATTGCCAAATCACAAACCAAAATACGAAATATCACTTGGTTTCATTAAACTCACAAAAATCACTAAAATTTCCACTGATTCGCAAATTACCCAAATCCAATTGCACTGGTACGAAATCAAAAGCAGCTGGTTAACCTCATTTCTCACAATTCAAGAGATAGATAAATTAAACAAAATTAATCGAAATCATAATGAATCGCTCTTGATAAACTTAAAATAATCGTTCAAGAATTCTTTGAACACAATGAAAATTGTGAAAAATAACTGATTAATCTCAAAATTTTATTTTGTCTGAGAGCACTCAACAGCAATTCCAAATCAATTGGAATGACGAAACGAAAAGGACCATTTCGAATCATCAACAACATATCGCAAAATGTCAAAGTCGATGTACAGTGCCATCTGTTTTCGAACAAATGTACAAAAACCGGATTTTCCCGCATTTTTAATTTTTCCTTTCTTGGGCCAATACGAATCCATCAATTCCAAAATCGTTGTTGTAAAGAATAGCGTTCACAACACTAAGGCTGTCGGTACATACTACAGTCCGCGCTTTTCGGATAGCAGCGAATTTTATGGCCCAATCATGCTAGATTCACTGATCTGTTATTTAGCATCGTACATTTCATTTTGCATTCAATTCTCAGAGACTCTATAGGTGTGACCCTCAATAGCCCTGAGGCGGTTCGAAAACAGTTGTCGAGTGCTGCATCTATCTTTTTAATGTTGTTTACTCGTCCAACCGTATATAGTTAAGCAATGCTGCACCGAACCATATGCCAGAGAAGAACAGATACCAATTGCTGTTTCCATATGTGGTCCCTTCTTCTTAGAACAGATTATTTTCATCAGATCTTACTTAGCTTTCCCTGAATATGGTTAATATGATAATTCCATAATAGATTTCTCGTAAAATAAAGACCAAGTATTCTCATATTAGTCTTAAGTGGCACTGATGAGTCACCGAGCGTCAAGTTTTCAACATCACAGCTTCTCCTTCTGCAAACGTGGAGAATCTCAGACTTATTCGTCGGAATAACTGCCCCACGCGTAGTTGCCCAATGCTGTATTGTGTCATTTAACATGTTCACCTTTGAAGTTACGACAGCAGCAGTACCTAATGCAAGAGCAAATATGTTTCGATTGTCCTTGCCAATGAGTTAGCATAAATTGTAAAGAGAACCACGGACAATGGTGATCCCTGAGGAACTCCATTGTCTAAGGGGTGTTGTCGGGAAATATATCCATCAACCTTTACAATTATTTTCCGGTTGGAAAGGAATGAAAATATGAGTTTTATAATCGGTGGAGACACACCCCACTCCTTTAATTCAGCAACTACAAAAGTGGACACGACACGGTCGAAGGCCTTTTCAATGTCCTCTGACTATACAACACTATGTCTTCCCTTAGACACATTTTTTCTGAGTGTTGATTCGAGTTCATGACATAATGTGTGTACCCCATGTTTAGGTAAAATAGAATGATGACTTGGTGATATTCGATGTTTACAATTTTTTTGAAAATCGCGTGGAAATGATTTTCTCCAAAATTTTCGACAACACTGGTATTATTGAAATCGGGCGATAACCGTCAGTCCTATTTGGATGTTTGCCTGGTTTTGGAATGGGAGCCAGGAGCGCCGTCTTCCAACCATGGGGGAAAATTCCAGAACGCAGTATATTGTTATAAAGTTTTACTAATCTGGCCTTCATATCTACTGGTAAATTCTTTACCATAGAGTATGATGGCGTGGTCCCCTTGGTATTACTTAGCGTTTCGTTCAATTCTACTATGGTAATATCAACACAAAGAAAGCTGTATGATGAATTCAATGAGCTCAGCTGGTCAATACAGGTGTACTTACGAGCAATGATATTCGTATCGAACTTTTCATCAGAGCCGATAGACCTCCAAACTTCGGCAAATTTGTTGGCAATGTCAACTGAATTGCTTATAATCGGCCTTATTCCCGTTGTCGTCGTCGACGTCGTCATCAGATTTTTGTCAACTTTAGAACGTTATAAATGTATTGCCACATAGACAACAACAAAGTTTTTGATGTCTATGATCCAAAAACAACCCTCTTAAAACATTACGCAAAATTTTTTTTTCAAATTGCCTTCAAGTCGCCAATAAAAATGGTGTCGATATTGTATTGACGTCGACGACGACAACGGGAATAAGGGCGAATGTTGTTTCCCTCGATAATTGAGGGAAAGTTGTATGTTTTCTCCCTCCTTATACCGCTGACTCGGCACCATAACACCGTCATATCAAGCATTGGATTTAACGAATTCAGAAAATTTTCCAAGGATAACTGTTTCGACGTGAAAGATGCAAATTTTACCTTTGCACATGCTCTCCTATAATTAACGCAGTTTGGTATACTTCTGTGTCTTTTAAAAAGGTTCCAGGCTCCCTGCTTGAGATTAACTAGAGTTGCTATAGTCGAATTATGCCATGCTGGGGAGTTTTCGTTTTTCGGTCTAGTTGTCTGTGCTATGATTCATTGGCAGCTTTACGAATCGTTCTCTTAATTTGTGCTGCTTCTCGGTTTATATTGGTTGATTCTTCAAAATCAGACATAATACAACTAACTTTTCCCTCCAAAGCTTGCCAGTTAGCTCTCTCAACCAAAAATCTGGGAGTAAATCGCTTTTTATCCTCAATCCTATCATCACTTATAACAATAGGAAAGTGATCTCCTACCTCAGGCATGTCCAGTGTTTTCCATGTGAGAAAGGGTGCCAGATCGACACTAGCCATGGATCGTCTATGGATGTGAGAGTACCTCTTTTACTCAATAGTGTAGGGGAACCATCATTCAGAACCACAAAGTCCATATTATTAGCAAATTCTTCCCATAAGGCGCCAGTAGGTGAGAGCGACTGAGATCCCCAAATGGGATTTTGAGAATTCAGATCTCCCAACACTAGGTGATGCCCGTTATCAAAAACGTGAATACCCGATATCATACCTGCAGTAATATTTACGTCACATTCACGGTATATATTAGTTATGTGAAGTTTTTCATTCCCATATATCATGACAGTCTGAGACAGAAGGTCACCCGATGACACCAAATGTTGATCAACGTGAATGTTGTTGCCGATTAGGAACATAATTCCAGCTTTTGCATATTGGTAATCCTTGATATGATGGTATATTTTATAGCCAGGTAGGTGTAAAAGATGTTCGGTGCTGTCAATTATGTGGGTTTCCTGTAACGCGATTATATTAGGTTTATGTTTGGCAACCAACGTCGCCAACGCATACTTGTGGGCTATGAAACCCTGGACGTTCCATTGTAGAATCCTAATGTTTAGACCAATGTTCATATTAAATTTACAAAAATGAAGAAATGTATAAAATTATAATAGATTATTCTTTCCTCTGTGTTTTGGGCATTATTCTCCTCAAAGTTTCAGGTGTTATTAATACATTCAAATCTGTATACATATCATATAAACTATTATACGGATTATTATAGTCAGCTTTGCTGCTAGTAGCTCTTGGCGGTGTTACCATCTCAGTTGTATTTGAGATAGCAAAATCCATCTCCTCTTCGTCTCTAAGTTGAAGATTAGTGTTAATTACAGTTGTTTGGGGTTTAGTTTTTTTGTTTGTTATTTGCTTTTCGTCTTCATTCTCTGTTCTTGATTGATGTTTGTCTTGTTTTTCTGATTGATTTGTTACGTTTGATTTTTGTTCTCTTGTCTTCTCTTTTTCAATTAAATAGGATATATTTTCCAATTCCCAAGGGGGAAACGGGAAAAATAAAATTTTTTTTCAATCGACTTCACTATCAACTTATGTGGTTTTCAATGAATATTAATAATATAAAATATATAAATAATTTCGTACATTTGTATCTGCTATCACTTTTCCTAAATTATATCGTTTCTCCAGTTGCAAAATCTTTTTTTCTCTTCATTTAAGTCGGGTAAAATAAAAAGAAACATGTTGAGTGTTTTTCAGACCAAGTTGTTCGTGATTATTCTGTTCGATGAAAATGTTATATATTCTACAACCTTGCTGGCTTGTTTGGTCGCAATTCCAATGTATTAAATAAACCTATTTAATTCAATTGTTTTCCCTACGTTTCGATGCTTTATTGGTATCCTCTTCAGGGGAGTTTTATTCTATATAACAATGATAACAATTAATATTACAGGTAGTATTTTCCGTTCACTGTTCACACTTACTTCATTTCCCCAAATATGTCCTTGCATGTCATTTTTCGCCCCCATACATTTTTTGTTTACAAAGATAAACTTTTTCCATTGGGAATCTTTTTCAGGGCTGGAAATATTTCCCAACCACAACGTGAAACTCTACACACGTTTTAAGTAAATGAAGTTAAAAAAACTAAAGCGGTAAATAAACTATAAACTTACGTAAAATGTTTAATCTGTAAAACTAAACAAAAAACATGTTCGGAATATGTATAGCGACTGTTATGGAGATACGTCGGATCCATTAGCATACCCAAATTCTGTGTAAGTTCATGCATACAATAGTCATACATTATGGTCAGGGTTTTCACGATGTGGTTAGGAAATATTTCCAGCCTTGGAAAAGTTTCCCTTTGCCAACCCAAAATGTAGAAATTTACCAGAAAGAAATTTGTTCTTATTTGCCAAACTTAAACCGAGAGAAAAACAAATTTATCATATAGATATCATATAGTAAATTAAAAATTATTTGTACATTGTGAATGCGGCAAATAATTCATGTAAAACATTTATATTTGTTCAGATTTAATTTAATTTGTTTAATTTGAAAACATGAGTTGAAAGTGAAAGACAGACGACTAATAAAATTATGTGTTTATTTTCCCCCTTTCGTAATGTAAATTGCTAATAAAAAAGACGCTCACTATATTTATATTGGAAATAGTTTATATAGCTGGACCCGGCAAACTACGTTTTGCCTTCCAAGTTGTTGTAATGCCAAAGGGTGAACCAAATTTGTTGTTCCATTACATTTCAAACTATAGTTATGGCTGTTATATCGGTTTCTTTCAAAGGGGGCGTGGCACCGCCCTCTTTCACCCTGGCTGTAATTCATACTGTTCCAACAACATATATACCAAATCTCATTGTCACATCTCCGACAGTTCATGAGATATAGCGATTTTAAATTTCAAGTTGTATAGGCGGTGCCACGCCCCTTTATCCAATCACAACCAAGTATAGCCAAGGAGTGTCAGCAGGTCGTCAGTACCACATTGTGAAATTTTCATAACAATTGGTCTATTAGAAAAGCGGCAAGAGCGATTTTTGATAAGGGGGCGTGGCACCGCCCACTTTCACCCTGGCTGCATAGCCTATGTCACCCGCTAGATGATTCTTAATATTGTCTGAAAATTTCATCAAAATCGGCCCGGCCGTTTTGGAGTCCATACCTTTCATACATACATACATCCTCTTATATATATAGATAGATAGATAGATGTACTTATTTCCTAATATTAACAATGTACCTTGCAGAAGAATTTACCCAATAACTATAGTGAAAAACCCTTTAATAATTGTTGTTTCTGTTTTGGATTATGTTTGAGTTGCCAGTATGTTAAATTATGAAAAACTCTATATTTTAGTTCGAACAATAAGTGGTTTGCTCGAAGAAAATTGTGTGGCATCACTTTGTTTGTCTAAGTAATAGTGAAAATATGTGATTTTTTTTATTAAAAAAAAAAATAAATGTTTATTGCATTAAAACTTAGCAAAAATAATTAAAAACAATATTATTTATTCACAAAAAGTTATTTTACCTTACCTAAAAATATCAGTTCCATTTACAAAACCAAAAGTGGTTTCATTCCTAAAGAATTTCTCGTTTTTCGTTTTCTGAAGACCCAAAATACGGAATTAATTCCACTTTCGATTAGAATGGAATTCTGTGACTGGCCTGATAATTTCCTTTGCACACAGATTATTGTTCTTCTGCAATTAGAAACAATTTAAACTGTCAGTACTAGGTTTTGAACTCACATTGGCGGACGATCGTTTCGAAGAAAAAAAAAACAAATATTAAACCAAAATTGGATAAAATTTTAATTTATCACTATAAAGTAAACATAGACCTTTAAAATGAGCCATCAGTCTTTGAATTACGTCTACGCGTTTTTATAATACGGAAGTTTGAATATTGACATCACATCAACGTTTTTATGATTTCAAGAACTTTAATTACAAATTACAAAAAAATCTATTATTTTTTTCAAAAATAGGAGTAAAATATCTTGAACAGGAGATTCGAAATCAAACAAAAATAGCGATTCAATAAAGTGTTCGGTTTGACATTGAATTACCGACGTACGAAAATTGCAAAAAATATTCTCGTATATAGATACTTAAGTGGAAAATTAACTCTTTTGAACTATGGGCAGATTTTAGCGAATCATTTTGAACTATGACGAGTTTTTAACGAAATCAAAATATCTTAAGTTTGTTTTATGTAACTTAGTACTATTTTTTTTGTATACATAATGTATACAAATTCCATTCTAGGTATATCTTCGGGATCTTCACAAGGCGAAAGTGACGACGAAAGTGGGGACAACCAAATCGATGACAATGATATTATTGTGGTAGATCAAGAACTTAATCTCGAAATCTTTAATATTTTGGAAGAGAGGAAGAAATATTTACTTGGCAAAATAAAACCATATTCTTCGCCTATCGACATCAACAACCATACATCGCAACATATTAAAACCTATATCGACTACAAAAATGCTCAACTTATAGCACAATATTTAGCAACTAAAAGACCATTCAGTCAATCATTTGATGGATACTTAAAGAAAATTATACTGGTTGTAAAGTAAGTTAAATGCAAATTATATGATTTTAAATATTAGTATCTTTGTTTTTTGTATAGCGAGCCATCTATTGCTGTCAGGACTCGGGCAATGAAGTGTTTGGCAAATATTGTGGAAGTTGATCCGTTTGTACTCAAGCGAAAAGATATGCAAGTCGGAGTAAATCAGAAGTTTCTAGATGCAGCTATATCTGTCCGAGAAGCAGCTGTAGATTTAGTTGGAAAATTTGTGCTGAGTAATGAAGAACTAATAGATCAGTATTACGACATGTTATCTACAAGAATTCTGGTACTGTTTGATATTAATTCACTTTACAAATTGAACTCATTGTTTTACATACTTTTCAGGATACAGGAGTATCGGTAAGAAAACGCGTTATTAAAATCCTTCGAGACATTTGTATAGAATACCCAGATTTTAAAAAAATACCAGAAATTTGCGTAAAGATGATTAGACGTGTGAATGATGAAGAGGGAATTCAGAAACTTGTTACGGAAGTTTTTATGAAGATGTGGTTCTCACCATGCAGTAAAAATGACAAGGTATTTATTATGTATATGACTTTATCAGCAATCTAAATATATTATATTCATTTATATTACTTATTTATTATCTTCAGAAATTCTGTAACAATTATAAAATTTCCTTAAAAACCTCAAAAAAAAAATACTTACTTTACTTTTGTTGACGGTGGGGTAATGGTTAGTGTGCGCGCCTCTTGTACTTGAGATCCTGGGTTCGATTCCTGCTCTGACCACCTTAAATTCCTTTCGCCGGCGGTCACTTCGCATAGTGACGGCGACACTATCGAGTATTTAGCCATGAAAAAGCTTCTCAAAATACCGTTCGGAACCGGTGTAAAAGTATAGGTCCCAATCAGTGAGTATAAAACTACAAATCGCACAGCTCACTGGTGAGAAGCTCCTCGATTCCTCCATGGGATGTAATGGGAAACCATTTTTGTTGTTGTTTTTTACTTTTATTGACTATTTTACAACCTCATAAGGTCAGATGTCGTACACATATTAATTAAACAAATTTCAACATATTCCTCCAACTGGTTCTATCCGTCGCCTTTTCTCGCCAGTTGGTAGAACCAAAGATAAGGAGGGATTCTTCGGCCTGGTCTTTCCATCGGGTATGTTATCGAAAACCTTTCGCGCTGGCTCATCTCCATCCATTCTGATAACATGGCCTAGACAATGTGATATGACCCAAGTTTCGGAGCCATATCGTCGTTCGTATATGACAAAAATGCTATAGTTTAGTCGTTAATTAATAAAAACTGAATCGAAAAACTTATCCATTTTTTCTTATTACGGAAAGTTCTAGAGTGTTCTTTCCGTCAAAAAAATTTCTGTCGTTGGAAACGCTTCTAAGATAAAGAAGCGTTTTAAGATAAAGAAGCGTTTTAAGAAAATATACATTGTTCTACAAGCACTTATTTACGAAGCTCTTCTTGTTTCGTAGCATATAGAACAAAATGTAAAAAATTATTGCGAGAAATTAAAATGAACGTATAGTTAAGCTCACGTTCTCTTTTAATGTTTCTTTTTGTTTTTGTTTTATGCAGTGTTAAGCAAGTGAATTTAAGCATTTCAAATAATAAAAAAAAATTTTTAAAAAAACCGACCGTAAAAAATTTTCCGCTGCAAAATCTTGCAAATGATAGAAAAGAAAAAAAAACAGAAATTGCCGGCCGTCGGTGGTGCAACGGTAGTGTGCGCGGCTCTTTTACATGAGTACGTGGGCTCGATCCCTGCTCAGACCACCTGATATTTCTTTTGACGGCGGTCGCCTCGTCTCCTTCTCAAAAATACCGTTCGGAACCGGTGGAAAACTGTAGGTCCCAATCAGTATGTGTAAAACTAGAACGCACACAGCTCACTGGTTGTGAGAGATCTCCCCAATCCCTTCATGGGATGTAATGGGAAACATTTTTTTTTGCATTGCTAACCGAAGGTTAATATTGTTATAAGTAAGAAAGCATGTCATTGATATGGTATCATTAATAAGAGAGCAAAAAATGGTTTCAAAAGATGGGTATTGCCCTAACGACCGTTAAGTTTCAATTCCTAGTGTATTTGGGGGAAAAATATTTGTTGTGGTCAATTTGGGGCTCAAACGTCGCATCATGATGAGCATTTCACGGTCAGTAACTTATAATATATTGCCAAGTGACTAACCAAATCGGTCATATAAAAATAAAATTCAAAACGTACCTGACGTTAGACGGTCCTTACAAACTATGATCCCACAAATACGCAATTGTGTGGTCTAGGTAATTAGGGACCTTCGATCGGCGCTTTTTCGATTGGTCCCTTTGATATTATGCAAGAACCATGTATATGTTTGGAACATTCATATACTTACATACGTGCAAAAATTGTTTTCGTGGATTGAAGGTCTGCTGTTTTCTGGTTTCTTTGTTGCCTGTCTCATTTTTATTGTCAGCAAATCCATGTTTGGGTTACAAAAATATATACTATTACGTATTAATCATTGTGTCTCCAACGCGTAAACATTTTTTTTTATCAAATTTCAAAATTTAAATTATTTTATAACTAGTAGTTAGTTAGTTCGAAAAGAGGGGCGTGGTGTTGAGTGTTCAGAAGGAGCACTCTAAACCTTCCCATGTCAGTAAAGACATACACTTAAGCCGCTAAGTTCGACCTGTTGTGCGCTCTAATATTATCCTACTACTACACTATGTCCCTTATAGGAATTCGGTGCTTTTCACGAAATTCCTTAGTTTATTCCAGTCCATACCCACAAGTTTGGTCATGTCCGGTATCGTACTATCCGAAAGGTATCTGGATCTAGCTTGTGTGAAGGCCGGGCAGTGGCATAAGAAGTGCTCCAACGTCTCATCGTCCTCCATGCATGCCCTGCACTCACTGTTCGCCACTAGTCCAATACGGTACAGGTGGGCTCGTAATCCCGAATGCCCCGTTAAGACTCCCATCATTTTGCACATTTCGGCTTTTCCCAGTTTCAGCAAACCTTTTGTTCTCGATCCATCTGGGTCTCCCCATAGGATCTTTGTCATCCTGCCTACTGATTCCCGGTTCCACTGGGCTATATGTGCCGACTCCGCCCATTTATTTAACTCAGCCTTCGTCACCCCAAAGGGTTTCGCTCCATCTAGGCTTACCGTTTGGAGTTCCCTGGCTTTCTTTGCCAGGAGGTTCGCTTTCTCGTTGCCGAATACCCCGCTGTGCCCCGGCACCCAGATGATGTTGAGTCTGCCGTGCATATAGTAGTCGTTTATCACCTTCTTACAGTCAAGGACCGTTCTAGATTTTACCGTTTCTGATGATATTGCCTTTATTGCCATTTGGCTATCCGTGAATATATTTGCCTCGGCTGGGATTGTATTATCGCCGAGCCATTTGATACACTCCGTAATCGCCCGAACTTCCGCCTGAAAGTTCGTATTATGATCCGGGAGGCGTAGGTGGGATTCGGTTGCTGGATTTTCAATAAAGAATCCTAGACCCGTTTTTTCTCCTAGCTTTGAGCCATCCGTGTAGCAGTAAGTCCCATTTGGCATTGGTGTCAGGGTCCCATTCTGCCAGGCGTCTCTAGTTGGCGTTAGGGTCACGCAGTTCGCCTTAACCCTTATCTCGGGTATTCGGTCAGATTCACACGTATCTTGAGTGTACCCGAGATCCCTGTTGATCCATTCACCTGTAGCTTGTAGGCGTTTTGCCGCAAGGGCAGCCTCGTATTTGATTCTAATCTCGATTGGCTGGATACATAAAATAGTCTCCATGGCTCTTGTCGAGGTTGTCCTTATTGCACCGCTGATACCAATGCAGCACATTCTCTGAACCCTCTGCAGTGTTGCGATGTTACATTTCCTCTCAACTGCCGTCCACCATACTACAGAAGCATATGTTAGTACAGGCCTGATTACGCTTCTGTAGAGCCAGTGTGTCATAGTCGGTTTGAGGCCCCATTTGGACCCTATAGCCCTTCTGCATAGCGACCAGCATCTGTAGGCCTTATTAGCCCTTTCCTCTATGTGGTGCTTCCAATTCAGTTTCCGATCTAGGATTACTCCTAAGTATTTAACCTTATCGGATATTTTAATCGTCTTTCCCAAGAATCGTGGCTCTTCATAATCTGAGATTTTCGTCTTCCTTGTGAATAGACATATTTCCGTTTTGTCCGGGTTTACATTTAAGCCTCTTGGCTGTGCCCATTCATACGCTATACTCAGTGCCCTCTCGGCCTCTCTGCATAATTGGTTTGGGTTCTTTCCCTTAAGAAGTATTATAACGTCATCTGCGTAGCAGATTGGTTTAAGTCCCTCGTCGGTAAGTTTCCTTAGGAGACTGTGTATAGTGAGGACCCATAGGAGTGGTGATATAATCCCTCCCTGTGGGGTTCCACGTTGTACTCTGTCTCTAATATTTACATCATGGGAACCACAGCTTATCCATCTATTCCTTAGCATATGGTTGATCCAGTCTTTTAATGCCCGGTCCACCATAAACTGGTCTAAGGATTGGATAAGTGTTTCGGTCCGGACATTATTGAACGCACCCTCAATGTCTATGCATACAGCGAGTGTGTATAGTTTGTCATTGAGAGATTGCTCTATGTAGTAGGTTACCTCATGAAGTGCGGTGTCCACTGATCTGCCTTTGACATAGGCGTGTTGTCTAAACTTCAGCATATCGCTCGGTATTCCACTTTTTACCATGTCGTCCACTATTCTCTCCAAGGTTTTGAGTAGAAACGAGGTGAGGCTAATTGGTCTATAAGCCTTTGCCGTTGCATAGCTTGCTTTTCCAGGTTTGGGTATAAATACTACCCTGGCCTCCTGCCAGTTTCTCGGTGTGTAGGCGTATTTTAAGCATGCGGAAAAAATTCCTGCCAGATGGGTTGTTATTTGGTCAACCCCATGCTGTAGGATAGCCGGGAAAATACCATCCGGTCCCGCCGCTTTATATGGGGAGAAACTCTTTATAGCGTTTTGGACCATTTGGTCCGTAATGATTGGCGACTGATGTACCACATTCTCATCTTGTGACCACTCCCCTGTGGGTTCCGCGTTCCCATTTGGAAAGTGTGTATCCATCAGGTGCCTAAGTGTTTGTTCCATTGTATTCATTCTCTTTCCCGTGTCATCTACTAGCGTTTCCGCCTGTACGTCGGTCTTAGAGAGGAATTTTTTCATCTTCGACATATCGTTGACGCTATCCACCTGTTCACTGAATAGTCTCCAGGAGTTGCGTCTCGCTTTTCTCATTATTGCGTTGTATTCACCGAGACTTCTCTTGTAGTCCTCCCAGTATACTGTTGATTTCTTACGCGTGGCCCTGTTGTAAAGTTTACGGACGTTCTTCCCTAGATTTCGTATTTCCCCTGTAACCCAGGGTTTTTCTTGGGCCGATTTTCTTTCCCGAAGTGGGCAGCTGTCCTCGAAGGACTTTACTAGTGCTTGCGTTGTCTTTGTCACTATGTCGTCTAGTTCGTCCCTGCTAGAGTATTCGAGTTGAGGGTGGACTAGTCGATTCTTAAGTAGGCTTCCGAACTTTGTCCAGTCTGTCTTGGTCCTATTTCGGAAGCATATCGGTTTCGGTGGTGGCCGTGTTATCCTGAATCTAATATATCTGTGATCCGAGAATAAGTGCTCATTTAAAACCCTCCATTCTTGAATTTCATCTATAAGGTGTTCAGAACAGATTGTTATATCTAACACCTCCTCCCTGATCTTGTTGACAAAAGTGGCTTTGTTCCCAATATTCAGTGTGAAAAGGTCGTTAGTATTCAAATATTCTACTAGGGCATGCCCCCTACGGTTACAGTTAGTACTACCCCACGACGTGTGGTGAGAGTTAGAGTCACTACCTATTAATACTTCGTTACCTATCTGTTTGGCCCTCTCTACCAGTTGCTGTAATTCCGACGAAGGTGGTGGTGTCGGCGAATCATATGGCAAGTATACTGATGCCAGGTATATATTCCCATCTCCCTGTTTCAGCACTGTTGCATCCGATGTTGACAACTCTGGGGAGAAGAGAAAACAAAGGTTTTTATGGCATAAGATACATGTTCTCGGACGGGAATCCGTCTTCGTATAGAATAGTTGGTAATTAATATGATTTAATCCAATAACCTTGTCTTTAGTGGTCCAAGGTTCTTGTATTAAAGCAATGTGTATTTTACCTTTATTAATTTTATCCAACAGAGCGTGGGTTGCCGTCTCGCTCCGGTGGAGGTTAATCTGGATGACCTCTAACATTGGTCCTCCAGTAACCGGTCTTCTTGGGAGTTTGTGATGCCTTCGGCCACTTCCTCCTTCTTATTTTGCGGTGTCTGCTCCGCCGAGCCTCCACTCACTTCTTCATGCTTCGCATCCTCCGGCTGTGTTCCTCCGGTCGTCATGCCGATTGGCACTTTGCCAACTTTGATGTAGACAGCTTTGGTCACAAAGAACACCATACCTTTAGTCTTGGCAAGACCAGCCATGGATGCCGGGTCTATTCCGATCACAAGGAGTGTGCCCTCCTGCCCCTCCTCCCTGTGGAAAACGACCCATTTGTCCACGGATAGTCCTGCGTTTTGCTTGCCAATGACTTTAAGTATGGCGTCCGATGCAAACTTGCTGCCCCATCCTTTAATATATACAGTAGCCTTCATCAGCCTTGGGATGTCCTTCTTCCTTACGAGGGCTAGCTTACCGCCTTCCCAGGGGGCAGAGATTTCATCCACCAGCTTCTTTAAAGTCTCCGCACAGCGTTGTGAGGCCAGCTGTAAAGTGAGTACCTCCCCTTTGAAGCCGCTACTGACAACTTCTATGGGAGGTCCACTTTCGGCCTTCATTATGTGGTCCATTACCTTCGTGTTGACGAGGTCCTCCACGATTTGGTGTTGGTTATCCGGTATTGAGCCAGTTGGGTTACCGCTGTCAATTACTGCATAGCAGAGATCGTCCAGTTGTTGCCTTCTCGCTACCTTTGCGTAGGATGGCGGTTCTTTGCCCGTGTTCGCATTCAGCTTCCTCTTCCGAGTTGGATAGGGTTCGTGTTTACGCGCCCTTTCCTTGTCGGTTGATTTGGCTGATGTGCTCGCCTTTCCGGTAATCGCATCGGCTTTGCTCCTATTGTCCCTGGAGCTCTGTTGCATCCCCTGGGTAATATGGGGTTTGGGCGTCTCCGAATTACCAGATGACGGGGAACACTTTTTCCTCTTTGCCATTAATTTGACAGTTTTCTGTTCTTCCGGTGATCGGTTTCTCTTCTCAGCCTCTGTTGAGGTCGAGGGAGGCACCGACAGGTCCTTAGGAACATCCTGTTTTTCGGCTTGTTTGGCTGAACGGTTCCTCTTTGCAATCTTCCTGCGTTGAGCCCCCCGAGTGTCGTTTCTTTTGTGTGGATAGCTTCGCTATGCTCTCGCTTACTTCATCGACCATTCTATTTACCTCGTCATTTTTTGGAGTTGCTAAAATGGTAATGTTGTTTTCATTATTATCACTTTGGGAATCAGAGTTGGAGTCACCACCTGTTATTGAAGGCTGAGGGCTTATGCAGCCCCGCTTGGTTTCGTCCGCGTCATCATCCTTGTTTTGGTTGCCATTGGCTTTTTGTGTGCTTGCCACAGACTCTACTACAGGGGTCAAGACACCACCCCCTGTTGAACCATGAGTATGATGAACCCGACTCTGCGTTTTCATCATCATCGAAACGATCTCATGGTGTTGTTTCACAATGCTATCGTGGATTAGCCTGTGTTCCGTTTCAAATGTCGTATTAGTATCGTTTCGTGTATCAGTTTCGTTTGCAGTGTTGTTATCATTGTTTTGTTTTCCTGTTTTTAGTTTTTTCACTAGTTCTTTTTTGTTCATGTTAGTCCCACGAGTATGCCAGTAAATATAATACAGTCCACCCCAGTGACGGCGTGAGTTGGACCGGGCAACATATTTCATTACTACCGACCCGTGTCCTGGCGTCGGAGGGAGCTGTTAGGAACCAGTTTGTTTAAACACTAACTGGCCATTCTAGGTCCTCGGCACTGCTTCCAACCACCTTGACCTTAAAAGTGTTTTTGCATTCAACGTTGGATATTCTAATGGCGCCAAAATCGCAAGAATCGCCAACATAACTAAATGTTTTAAACTTAATAAGCTTTTCATGCATGAAAATCTTTTTAAAAATTGAATATGATTTTCGATTTTAAATCAGGTTAAAGCGAATTTAAACAAAACTTTTAAATTTTATATCAACACGCATTCCAAATTGGAATATATATTTTTTAAAATGTGATAATTTATTCGACCTTTCGTATTATTTATATAAGTAGGAATTTAAAATTAAAATGTTCGAGCGTTAGGTCTATTTTAAATTACTTTATTCTTCACTATTTCTCTACCTATTGCGTAGCATCGTCAGGAGAATAAGCACAATTAGTAATTACAAATTAAATTTTCATTTTTAATTTCATTATTTTTTTTCATTTAATTTTTAATTAATAATTGTGTTTATATTCCCGACGATGCTACCCAATGATTAGCGAAATATTGAAGAATAAAATAATTTAAAATGCACCTAACGGTCGAACATTTTAATTTTAAATATATAGTTTTTATTTAAAATTAAAACGTAATTAATTAATTAAATTACATTTGTGAAATTTTGAGTTTACAACATGAATAAGAATAGAAATGGTCGTTAAACAAATGTATTATAAGTTATACATGTGTAAATTAATTTAAAGCAAAAGCCAAAATAAAAAACCGGAAACCGGTTTCTTGAACAATTGATTTTTCGAACAAACCGAAAACCGGTTTCTTGAAAAATTGATTTTTTCGGCACAAACCGTAAACCGGTTCCCAAACCATTTCGGTTTTTTTGACACTCTAGTTGTGACACAAGTATACTATATATGTGGAAAGGCTACAAACACGTTATATTTGCATACGAAGAACAAACAAAGATTTTTCAGCGTCTATATACAATTGTTGGAATGACATCAATTTAGGTAAAGTAGTTGGGCCTCTGATGATGAAGTTGCGATGGATTTAGAAACTAGCAATGTCAGTGAGTGTGCTTTGCTAAATTGCCCTTTATTCTAACAAAACTAACAATTTCTCACTGAGAACAATGTTTCTGAACTTGTAAGCTTGCAGTATGAACGTCTCATACATAACTATTAGGCTTGTTCTGATATCACTTCACGTTGATATGGTTTTAAATCACCGGAATGGTGGTCTGCAAGCAACAATTTTCCAAATCGTGTGATACAAAATCGTTCAGGAAAATGACGGTGAACACAGATCCCTTGCTTGTTTTATGCAAAAAATTTATTGTAAATCTTTTAATACATTATTAGAAAACATAATTTGAAATGTTTTTATTCTTTTTTAGTATTATAATAAATAAGTTATTATTTTAATAGAAAAACACATAAATTTCACACTTTCTAAAACTGATGTTTTGGTTGATGAACTGTTTTGGTTCACATTTTGTTCATCATTACTCTTCTGCTTTTCGTGATTTTCTGTTCCTCTTTGTCTGTCCCGTGGTTTACTTTTCGAGAATGAAAATATTAATAATTAATAATAAATTTTAATGAAAATAATTTAAATTAAGAAAACTCAACAATAAAGCTCCAGGCATTTACATTTTTCCAAAATCTTTCACAAATTCAGAAATTTTTATTAAATATGACCACAAACATATATTGGGAAGCAAGTGAAATGAGAAACAAAGCAAAGCAAACAAAATCAGCTGTTCTCGTGGTGATTTCGCCGACAAATATAAAATCACGTGATTTTCAGAACACCTATAAATCACTGACGTGATCTTAAAATCTTTCGTGGTTTAAAATCGTTGTGATATCAGAACAGGCCTGTATATAAATTATGAAAAGCGGTAACTTTATCACAACTATATGTAATTTTTACCAAAACGTAATTAAAAAGTATTTTTTACACATCAACTTTTATAAATTATATAAATCGACGATTTTTGGGTGAATATCCCTCAAATCTCTTAATTCCTCCCTTTATCCCATTTATGTTTGAATATCCTTTAAAAAATGAATTTATCCCTCGGTTTGACATCGCTGCAACAAGTGGTGTCACAACAACTGAAGCACAGGTGCGTATAACGGTGTAAGCTACAATTTTTGTAAAAGTGTTTTTCTTGGGAATTCCAGTTCGAATTACTCTGCCAGATTGCTCGAATGCAAAACTAAGTAAGTGTAGCAGTTTCTGACATTTTAAATCCGTTTCAAAGTGAAAAAACCATGTTTTAAACGTGTTATCATCCAATCTATTTTGGATATAAACCAATTTTTCCAATACCAAAATGTGAAATGTACTGTACAAATCATCCAGCGAACACAGCTCGAGGTGGTACCGCCATTCTCATTAGACAGGATATAAGACATACACTCCTAGATAGTTATAGGACAAAGAACATACAATCCACGGCAATACAAGTGGTAGGCAATAATGGTCCAATTGTACTCGCGACCATTTACTGCCCTCCATCATGCTCAACGAACAAAGATCAGTTTGTCTCGTATTTTAAAAAGCTTGGTTCAACATATTTGGTGGGAGGTGACTTCAATGCTAAGCACCAAGTATGGGTCTCACGATTGAACAATACAAGAGGTAGAGAATTACACAAGGCCATGAAAGAGGAGCAACTTTCTCATTTGTCAACAGGAGAACCAACTTATTGGCCCTCTGATCTTTCAAAAACCCCCGATGTGATAGATTTTTTTTATCCTGAAAAATGTGGACAGAAACAAATGCGATATTTACTCATGCCTTAAACTTTCCTCAGACCACTCTCCAATAATCACCGTTCTACGATCATCAGTCAAACAAGTAGAATCACCGATTATTTTGCACACTGAGAATACCGATTGGAAGTACTTTAAGGAAACCTGTAGTAGGCTAATCAATCTAAAAAAGAAGACGAAATAGAAGACGCAATACATATCGAGACCTTATATGCAAAACCCTCTATCTTACGTTTTTACAATACAAAAAATACAAAAAATTGAGATTTTATGGTCAATTTTGTAATTTCTCTATCTTACATACTTATTTTTTCTGAATGCAATACCCTCTATCTCTTTATATAATTTGGGACTATTTTTGTTGTTGTGGTTTTTTTCTTCTAAATTATGGTTCTTTGCTAAATAGAGTATGCTAAACCCGTCGGTGGTGCAATGGTTAGTGTGCGCGGCTCTTGTACATGAAATCCTGGGTTCGAACCCGGCTCTGACCACCTTCAAATTTTCTTTCGGCGGCGGTCACCTCGCATAGTGACGGCGACACTATCGAGTATCTAGCCATGAAAAAGCTTCTCAAATTACCGTTCGGAATCGGTGTAAAACTGTAGGTCCCAATCAGTGAGCGAAAACTGGAAAGCGCACAGCTCAGTGATTGTGAGAAGTTCTCCCCAGTCCCTTCATGGGATGTAATGGGAAACCATTTATTTATTTTTAAACCCGAATTTGGTTAAATTTTTTTAATCGAAGCTTTAGTTTTCAAGTTATGACTATTTTTATATCTAGCTATGTGGTAATATTTTGTTTTACTTAAATGTAAAATTAATCCACATTTTTTTAATGATTTTTGCGAGATTTTGATAAATTGTTCATTGTTATTGCATATATCATTTATTGTTACTATTATTTATTATTTTTATTATAATATGTATCATTATATCTGTGGCTTGGTGCTAAAAGGGCCAATGTCAATATTTTGCTGTTTTGAGTTAATCGTTGCATTAGATTTCTTTTCTTGCTCTCTTTCATAATGCTAAAACAGCCAATGTCAGAAGGGAATAATAAATGTAATGGTGGCCAATGTCAATATGAACTCATCCATAAAATTTAAAGCTAAAAGGGCCAATGTCTTCTTTGGCCCTTTAAGCAATCACTAATGTTATATATTTTTTTAATAAACATTCGCCATTGGCTCAAGGACAATAGTTTTTAAAAAAGAAGATGTTTTGCAAATGCATCTCCATGATTCCTGACAAACCCCTTTTATAAAACAAAGTAAATAAAAAAATAGAGATATAGTATTGTCTTGAGGTTGAATAATGAAATAAAAAAAGTACCAATAAAAAGGCAAAATAAATAAATCATCCCTGATGAACGTAGACCACGACGAAACAACAGGCAATAACAATTGCCTGAAAACATTGTGTTGTCTTTTAGACAACAACAACAATCATTTCTAATGGGGAGCGGTGGTTCTCTGGAGATTGAAAGAAGTTGTTTGTAAATGTTTTCTTGTTTGTTTTGCTTGCGATATTTTTCGAACTATGTTCGTTATCGTTTGCATTTAGCAAGAAAACACCACACGGAAATCTTCTCATGCTTCTACCACTCAACAACGAACCAGTTCCTTTAAGTACAGGAAAATTGAATGACTTAAAGGCACTTCTCAAATACATTACCAATACGAATCGAATATACTACAATCAATCAATCATGAAGGTATGGAAGAGGAATGTGAATTAACACAATAATGCTATTATTTCCTTAGTTTGCAAAATTTTTTTATTTTTATATCCTTTGATTACAATCAACTTTGCATCAATATAATAAACAACTGAAACACAAAGGTTTTCTATTTGTTATTATTCTTATTATGACGGCCAATGTCACAAAAAAAACATAAAATAAAAACATAACTTTATCCTAAAAGGGCCAATGTCATAATTTTCTTCTAAATTTTCCAACTTTTTAAAAAATTAATTTTACTACCGTATTCTATTCAAATATGTTATATATCTGAGCTAAAGTTGATAAGTGAAACTTGGAATATTTGTCTGCTGTAGTTAAAATAGTTTGCTGTAAAACAGTCAGGTACAATTATCTCAAAAGTGTATTTTTTGACATTGGCCCTTTTAGCACCAAGCCACAGATATATTAAACAAATTTTTTGAATTCATAAGTACATTTTTTTACGATGCAAAACCCTCTATCTTTTTGTATACATGGATAATTTTTGAATAGCAATACCCTCTATCTTCCATAAAATGGCCCGTGGTGCAAATATTAAAAAAAAAATATTATTTAGTAGTTGACGTAGTTGGGTTTAATATACATTGTAGAACAAACAATTTTAATTTTCTTTAAAATTAGGGAAATAAACGGTTTTTTGGCTCTACTGAACAATTGTGTTTTTTTAAGATAGAGGATATTGAATATAAACTGTCGATATGTTCACTGCGCATATCCAACAAGCCGCTTGGGAAGCTACTTCCAAGAAAAAAATAACAAGCCTGTGTTAGATAACACGGGCGCATAGGTCAGACGTAGAATACGTTAGTCATTTTGCACTTAAAATATATGAATTAAATACATTTCCTTAACTACATAAAACTTTTATATATAGACATATAATTTTTTTAATGTAATTCGAAACAAAACATATTACCAAAACTGAGTAACATATAAAAATTGCTATAATATGTTTTAATATTTAAGAAAAAGTGGGTGAAAGTTGACAAACATTTTCTCAAAATTTTGTGCTCCAGATCAACAACAAACGACAGCAAAGATCTGTAAACTTTCAAGCACACACAAGTGTCCACGCTCCCCTCCCTTCATTTTATGTTCCCCTCCACACGAACTAATAACCGACCGATCCAACAAAACGAAATGTACACGCACACACATTTACACGCTGCTCGATAAATAAACAAGGCACAGCAAAGCCAAAATCATTTGATTTCACAACAACAACAAAAACAACAGCGGCATTTACAAACCAACAACAACAGCGGCATGTACAAAAAAAGTCTAAAATATCATGCTCTTAAATATTTATTTCCTTAACTACATAAAACTTTTATACATAGACATATAATTTTTTTAATGTAATTCGAAACAAAACATATTACCAAAACTGAGTAACATATAAAAATTGCTAAAATATGTTTTAATATTTAAGTAAAAGTGGGTGAAAGTTGACAAACATTTTCTCAAAATTTTGTGCTCCAGATCAACACCCCTACCTTACCGTATAACGTATTCTACGTTAAAACGTCATGCCGACCATAATCGAACGAGTGGGAAAATTAGAGCCCTCATACGAGAAAAGCGGAACTTAAAAAGAGCCTGGCAAACAACTAGATTCCCAGCAGACAAAACTAGACTCAACAGGGTTATGAAAAAATTACAAAAAGCCTTATCAATGGAAAAGAATAACAAGTTTGACTTCTTCTTTGCTAATCTTTCACCATCGGAAAACACTGTTTACAACCTGTGGAAAGCCAGCAAAAATTTCAACACAACAACGGAAAGAATACCTCCCATAAAATCATCTAACGGAACGTGGTCCAGATCTGATAAGGAAAAAGCGGACTCGTTTGCTCAACACCTCTCACACGTTTTTTAACCCAACCAGTCAACATATTTCACTTCTGAGGTCGATGAATTTCTCACATCACCTGCTCAAATGAACTTACCCATCAAAAGAACGACCTGCTATGAACTAAAAGAAATTATAGGAAGCCTACCTAACAGGAAAAAGGCGCCAGGTTTTGATCTGATTACGGCAAAAATCCTCAAAGCACTCCCAGATACAGCTATAATACATTTCAGGAACTTTCCCGTGCAGCTCAAAGTGGCCGAAGTGATTATGATTCCCAAGGTTGGTAAACCGCTCGAGAACGTGAATTCGTACCGACCGATAAGCCTCCTTCCAGTGTTCGGCAAAATAGCTGAGCAAATTTAGCTTAACAGAATGAAGCCTATACTTCGAACCAAACACCTGATTCCTGACCATCAATTTGGTATCAGGGATAAACACGCAACAATTGAACAGGTGAACAGGACGGTTAAAACAATAAGGACAGCGTTTGAGGAGAAACAATATTGTTCAGCGGCATTCTTAGACATCAGCCAAGCATTTGACAAGGTTTGGCATGAAGGCCTACTCTACAAGTTAAAGAAAAATATACCCTTCCCCTATTATGAACTACTACGATCCTACTTAGAGTGTAGATACTTTTATATATGTTAAAGTCAATAGTAGTCAAACGAATTTATTTGAAATTAAATCTGGCATACCACAAGGAAGTATTCTTGGACCATTGCTGTATACTCTGTTTACTGCGGACCTTTCCACTTGCAACAACACCGTAACGGCTAAATTCGCAGATTACACAGTACTATTGTCAACACACCATGACGCAACAACGGCAACACAAAACCTGCAAATCCACTTGAATAAAATTCAGGATTGGTCCCAGTCGTGGAAACTCAACGTCAACGCAACCAAGTCAGTACATGCAACTTTCACGCTGAGAGCTGGAACATGCCCACAGGTACTAATGGGACTGTACAAGGCAATTATCAAACCAGTATGGACCTACGGTGCAGAACTGTGGGGCTCAGCGTCAAAAACCAACATCGAAATCATACAAAGATTTCAATCAAAAATCAACGAACGATACGCTTTAAGACTGTCTTCACACACTAGCGTCTTAGCACGAAAATTTCTAGAAGTAACTCCACAAAGCAGAAGACTTAAAAGATTCAAACTCACGCATCTAGACAGCACTCGATGATATAAAACCCACCTACAACGAGGACCAGCACTGGTTGTTTCTCATCATGCCAAGACTGCAACAAATTCAAATTTGTATATTTTTTGAAACTGTTTGAACATTATATACTAGTTGACTATTGTCATGTATTTGATAGATTGCAATAAAAAAGGAGATAAAAAAAATACATAACCATAAAAATTAAATTTTCTAATTAACTTAATGTTTTCTGCTTAATGTTACTAAAAGTGAAAATAAATCCAGATCTTAAACAGACAAATACAGGCTAAGTGCCCACAAGTTTAAATAGTTTTTTGTCCCTGGTGAACAGTTCATTTTTTTTACATTTTTCATACCGATTTGGTGAAGAATTGCGAAATTTAAATGTATTTTGGACTTTTTTGATATCTTCTATTGTTAGTATACAATTATGTTGTATTTAACACAAAAACTAAATTTCATAAACACGAAATGCCATTATTGATTTCTTGTTGGTTGTTGTGAACTAATGCGTCTATCATATTTTGTGCTTTATTTTGTTTGCAACAGTACTCACACTATTCACTATATTTTCTGAATTAACTGTTTTTTTTTTGACGGTAACAAGTTCGACATAACACAACAAGAATTCATTTATATCCATCGACATTGTAATATTATTAACTTTTTTTTATTTTATTTGACGTACCACTTGATGACGGCTGCTGGATATCACTTTCATAAGCTGAGAATTTCTTTCTGTGCGCAGCCTCATAATGACGTTTTATATTACTAGTATTTTTTCCTTTAAGGGTATTTTCACATAGTAAACACTGTGATATGTTATTGCCTACGTCGTGCAAAACATATTTTTCATACACAACATTTTTGTGCCGACCCATTTCGTTTGTTGTTTTGTTGTACCCGATACAAATAGTTTTAACTGATTTTGTTCAACACAAAACTTATAATTGCATATTAAAAATGATGACATTAAAAGCACACACAGGTGTTTTTCTAAACTTTTTCAAAATTACGAACAACTTGCTCGGTGTTAGATCCAAAACATCCAAAACCCCATTTTACAGTTTTTTTTGCACCCTTTCAACCCACATACACTATTTTTGAACATGTTATATAAACCATTCCATCCCGATTTGCCATCTTCATGAAGTTTAAACATTTCTGTCCATTTTTCAATTATCCATTTTATCCACGTAAATGTTAATAACATTCCCAATCTTTCGAAACGATATTTTCACATTTTTAAATTGTACGCCTTTTTGACTTTTTTATCCACATATTCTATTTTTAACACGTTCCAAACGATATTCCAGTATTTTTGCATTTTACTCTTTTTTTTTACCTACTTTACAAACATGTATTTACATTTTATGAAGAAGAACTTTTAACAAATTCAAATCATGTGATGTATTTTTTTTTATTTTTTTTTTGCTTTTTTAAGTTTTACCTAATTTAACTGTTTTTGAAGTTCAACTATTTTTTACACACTTACACTATTTTGAATAAATTCCCAATTATTACAAACTAAATTTCTCGTTGTTTAAATTTTTACCCTTTCTATCTTTTTAGCCGCAAACACTCTTATTAACAGATTCCCAATAATTCCAAACTAATGTTCTCCTTTTTCAAGTTTTACCCTTTCCTGCCCTTTCACCCATATACTTAGTATAGATATAAATACTGTTACTTATATTTTGGGCTCTAAATCAAAAACTAATGAAGGTTTTGGGACCAAATTCTTTTTATCTATTTTTTGATATTTATTGTATACAAATAGCCTAGTTTCATTCAAAATGTCCGCACTTCATGCACCTCATCCTTTGGAGAATTGGATACAGCACGAACCAGAGCTGTCTTAAAAGAATCAATGTTGGGGTATCTTTTGTGGCAGACCATGTCCTCTAAAACGGTCCATAATTTGTAATCTGGAGGGTTCATATCAGGGCTGCCAGAAGGCAATTCTTCAGAGCATATAAAAGCTGGCAAATGGTTTCGAAGCCAGGTTTGTGTCGTTTTAGTCTTATGAGCTGGTGCTTAATCTTGCTGGAAAGTCCACGGCATGTTTTGGAACAAGTCAGTTACCCCACAATAAGAAACACCCCACCAAACCATGACTGCTGCTGGATGATGGCCCTTTTCGACCCGTGGGATTAGCTCAGATGCTTCGTTAGATGATCGTGCATAAACCCTATAATTTTGTTTGTTAAATTTTTCCTGTATGGTAAAACAAGATTTTTCTATGCAAGTTATCACCGTACTTCATCAAAAGACGTTTGGATTTTTCTATCCTATTTTTTTCAAGTTGCAGTCAACAAATGTCGTGTACGCCGTTTGAAAGCTCAAGTCCCAAGCCTTTTTTAATAATTCGACTCATGGACTTTTTATTTTCTGCACCTTTCACAACATTCCAACCGACTTTTGTCGCAGTTGCCTCGTATGTACGAGTATATCCAAATTCTAAAAAATTCCACTCGCGAGCCGAAAAATTCTGCTCTTCACTGTAAAGCACTCACTCCCAGTAAAATAAAAATTCAACTCCGTATCGAATAATCAAAAATTTTAAAAATTAAATTTGCTCGAGATTTAAATTTTGTTAAACTCGGAGTGAGAGCTTTATATTGAGGAGCTGAATTTTTTGGCTCGCGAGCGGAATTTTTACTTAATCTGGTTTATGGAAAGCAGTCCGTCTTGAAACACTCCTACAATATGGCAACGCATATGACAACGCAACAACGATTTGCGCACAAATTTAATAACTACACACATTTCGAACAGATTTGATAGTTTGCTGAGAGAAAGCGTCGCACAGTGCTTTGGCTAATAGACATAAATCGAAAAAAAATTGATTCAAAATTGGCTCATTAAATTGGGTGTAATAGTCTGATGAAATTTCAAGACCCACTAGTCAGTTTGTATGGGGGTACCAAAAAGCCTGGTCCGTTTCTGCTCAAACTATGTACAATAAGGATTATATTTAGAAAATTACGTTTTGGAAAATTTAGTCACTTTTGGGTCCAAGTTGGGCCTAGTACAATGTTTATGTTTTCTTGTTCGTTTACGTATTTTTATTGCCATTATGAACAGTGGCGGGAGGCAAATCCAGCCCACCGTGTTTTTGCATTTTACCTACTGCCAGGATATTTGATTGCAGCCGCCCATTATGGATCAGACGCTGACCAGGATGCGATATGTCGAACCGGGATTTTCTTCTTTTAGTTTCTATCCGCCTTTGGCCCATATGTTTGGCTCATCCGCCTTCTAAGGACAAAGGAATTTGCCCGATTGTGCATGCATTGGCGAAATATGTTATCTTCGTTTTGGTAGTTCCCTGACCCCCCGGGGTTGTCCGAGACCGGATAAGTACAGCTGCGGTAAAAATAATAGCACCACGCACAAATTTATATTGACTCCGTTTAAATAAATAAATGGTTTCCCATTACATTACATTTTTTTATTTTTTTTTTTTTTTTTTTTTGAAGGTGGTCAGAGCCGGGTTCGAACCCAGGATCTCATGTACAAGAGCCGCGCACACTAACCATTGCACCACCGACGGCCATCTGTGACTCCGTTTACATCTGTTTAACAGTTGGGCCAATTTAACTCAAAACAAGATAATAAATTCTTTGATGTTAATAGTTTATTATCATAAGAAAATTATTTGGTTTTTTCAACAGTTTATAATTTGCTAATTAATTTAATAATTTGTTTCTATTTTTTCGACCTTTATTTGATTAATTATTCTCGACTAATTGTTCTAATTTATATATTAATATAAATATATATTATATATATTAATATAAAAACTTTCCTGAAGAAGATTTCCAAAGGAAATCGAAATATCGAAAAGAACAAAAAAGTTTTATGAAATCGGAAGAGACCTAAAGCTGGAACAATTAGTCGAGAATAACTAATTAATTTAAACAAAAAACTTAAAAACTACCCAGTCAAAATAATAGCACTTCATTTCATTTTTAACAAAAAATAGTAGTCTTTCTTAAAATAAATCAAAAATTGTACTCAGATATCTTGTTGATAAATTAATTGTATTGTTTCAATACTTTGTCGCGTGACCTTTGTTTGCTATTACCGCGGCACAACGCCTTCCCATGGAATCGACTAAATGCTGGCATCTTTCAAATTTGATGGAACTCCAAATTTTCTGCACAGCCTCCCAGAGCCCTTCAACGCTTGTTGGTTTTATTGTTGATACACCCTTTGTTATATCCGTCCACAGATTTTCGATAGGGTTCAAATCTGGGGACTGTGCAGGCCACTCCATTACATTGATAGAGTTATCGTTGAACCATTTTTTTTGCCATTTTGCTGGTGTGTTTGGGGTCATTGTCTTGCTGGAAGACCCACACCAGCGGCATTTCGAAGGAAGCATACGGCAGCATAATTTCATCAAGGATTTTTACATAAACCGATGCATTCATAACGGTTTTGATCCAATATATGGGACCCACACCTTGATATGAAAAGCAACCCCATACCATGTTTTATAGTTTTTGATGTGAATTTTTGCATGTATTCACTGTTAGGTGGCCTACGGACAAAAGATCTGGAACCCTTTCCACCAAGAAGGACAATTTTGGATTCGTCAGTCCAAAGCACATTTCTTCACTTTTCCTTTGGCCAATTTTGATGTGCTTTAGCAAAAGATATCCTTTTAGCAACATGCTTAGAGGTAAGGAGCGGCACTTTTCGAGGACTACAGTCATTGAGGCTGTTGTCTCGAAGTTTGCGGCGAATAGTTTCCACGCTGGCCAATGTTTTTTTGAGCTCCGTGGCTGTCATAAAGGGATTTGCTTTAGCCGTCCGTACTAAACGCTTTACCATTAAGGGTGACAAAACTGGCTGCCTACCATGAGATTCAACTTTTTGCTCATATCTTAGGGCATTTATTATCATTTTATTGGAACATCCCAGCAAATTCCTTATTTGGGAATAAGATTTACCCTCGGCGAACAATGCTTTCCGCGACCCATAACTATACAATTTTTATAAAATTATTACCTGATTTTCAAGAAAGTATATTAAAAAATTTTTATTACCTTTTGTTTTCACTTTTTTTCACAAAATTTTGCAAAACAAATTTAAAAAAGCCTGCTGGTACTATTTCATTGACTGCACTGAAGTAGATCCTTTTGTAAATGATAGATCATTTCTAGAGAACCGTTAACTATCTTGAGGAAAAAAACTTCTCTTAAAAAGAGTAAACAGACAACTACGTCATCGCTTAGTTATGATCAAATAATAAGCACAGAATTTATTTTTTTATTGGAATGACAATATTTTTCGACGCTGGTGCTATTTTTTTGACCGGCACTGTAAGTAAGTAGTACAATGTTTGAACACTGTTTTCTTTTTTTTTGTTTTATTTTATTCGAATAATCAAATAATTTGATTGTATTTTGTTCGCTAATTGCCATCCATCCAACGTCCTGAGACTTAACGAGACTTTTAAAAAATTGTTCTTAATTTAAATTTGGACATTAGGCCAGCCTAATTTCTCTTTTTCAAATTTTCTTTATTCTTATTATTCAGTTTGCGAGGGAAAGGATACTTACTTATCCGGTCTCGAACAACCCCGGGGGTCAGGGATCTTACTAAAGGAAGATAACATATTTCGCCAACCAGTTCGATCTTTTGCTTTATCTCTCCAGTTGGTAATACCAAGTGTACCCAGGGTTTCGTCAACTTGATCCCTCCAGCGGAGTCTTGGTCTTCCTATTTTTCGCCTTCCTTCGAGTTCGGTTTCGGAAACCCTTCCTGCTGGTTCGTCTTCACCCATTCTACTGACATGGCCTAGCCAGCGCAATCGCGTTATTTTGATCCGCTTAACTATGTCAGAATAAAGCCCATACAGCTCATGGTTCATGCGTCGCCGATACTCGCCGCTGGGCACTATAGGGCCATAAATCTTCCGGAGTATTTTTCCCTCGAAGACTCCTCCAGATGTTTCATCTGCTTGCGATAAGACGCAGGATTCTGCGCCATAAAGCAATACAGGTTGTATGAGAGTCTGGTATAGCTGGATTTTCGTCATTCGAGAGGGCTTTATCTCTAATGTGCTTGCTTAGCCCAAAATATCATCTATTCGCAAGCACAATTCTCCGCTTGATCTCAAGGTTGACGTTGTTTTTGTTTACGGCAGATACGAGGTATATAAATTTGTCCACTACGTCGAAATTATATCGGTTATCAACGTTCACGCTTTGGTCTAATCGCGTGGAGGTCCTGCTCGTTGAAACAATTAATTTTGTCTTGTCCTCATTTACTTTCATACCCACTTTTGCTGATTCCTTCTCAATTCTCGAAAACACCGCAGTAACTCCTCTAATTGTGCGTCCAATGATATCGATATCATCAGCATACGCGAGCAGCATGTGACTTTTGCTGCTGATGGTTTTATTCACGTTGACTGCAGTTTTTCTCATAATGATCTCCATGTCGCCTTGCTTGACGCCTCGCTTGGTTTCGAAAGGTTCGGTAAGACCCTTACCAACTGTAAGCGGATTTGGTATTTCGTATCGGGCTATCGAAGGCTGCTTTATAATCGACAAGAAGGTGCTAGGTGTCGATTTGATTTTCGTGGGTCTTCTCCGGGATTTGGCGTAGCGTGAAAATCTGGTCAGTTATCGATTTTCCAGGCCTAAAGCCACACTGGCATGATCCAATCCAGTCAGCGATAATTGGTTTTAGTGTTTTGCACATTATACTTGATAGAACCTTATATGCTATGAATAAAAGGCTTATTCCACGGTAGTTTGCACAGAGACTCGGGTCACCTTTTTTAACTCCAATCGCCGGGGATGCATTCATCTTACCAAATTTTGCTAATGAGGTGATGCATGCACCTTATCAGCTCATCGCCGCCAGACTTAAACAGCTCCGCCGGTAATCCATCGGCTCCTGCGGCTTTATTGGTCTTAAGCCGGGCAATAGCTGTTCTGACCTCATCTTGGTTGGGAGGTGGGCAATCGACGTCGTCGTCTAAATTGTGATCGATTGCCCCATGGTCATTGGATATCTCAGATAGCAGTAGCGCGGAGAAATGATCTCTCCATATTCCCAACATGCTCTGAACATCTGCGATGAGATTTCCGTCCTTGTTTTTATAGAACGGGGGCCATTAGTCCCGCCATTAACTTTTTGGTAGAATTTTCTGGCTTCGTGCTTCGTTCTGTATGACTCAATTTTCTCACACTCGCGCTTTCTCCACTGCCGTTTCTTACGCCTAAAGTGACGGTTTACTCCTTTCTTTTTTCCCTCTACCGCTCTGTCGCAGCTCGCGTTGCAATTCACTGAAGCATTACCATACGTGCAGCGTTCTATTTATCATTTGCAGTAGGACACTCTTCATCGTACCATGGTTTGTTGCGAAGCGGTTTTTCAAAACGAAGTACGGTTGTTGCAGCAGTTTTTATAGAGTCGGAAATGGGTTTCCATTGTGCTTCAGAATCGTCATTGGGAGGGGGTGCGCTCTATGCCAAAAGCTGTGCTAGATTCCTTGAGTAGGCTGTGGCTACCTCTGGTACTAGCAGCTTTCAGATGTCCAGCTTCTTCTGCGTCTGGTTTCGTACGATTTTTGCTCTACTTAATCTTATGCGAACCTTTGCTGCATCAGAATAACATCAGAATCGATGTTAGCTCCTCTGATCACTCGTACGTCCATTACACTGGGTGAGTGCCTTCCATCAATTACCAAGTGATCAATTTGGTTATTCGTTCTTTGATCAGGGGATACCCAAGTAGCCTTGTAGATGTCTTTATGCTGGAATCTTGTACCACTAATGACCATGTTTTTTGCCGCTGCAAAGTCAATCAGTCTCATACCGTGGTCGGAACTGTCAGCATGTAGACTGAAATTGCCAATAGTTGGATGAAATCTCCTAGTACAATCTTAATGTCATGGCCAGGGCAGCAGTCATACGTTTCCTCTAGGCGCCCGTAGAATATGTCTTTGGCATCATCATGTTTCTCTACTGTCGGGTCATGCACACAAATTAAGGAAATATAAAAATATTTCGCTTTTATGCGGATTGTGGCTATACGTTCACTCACAGGATTGAACCTATAGACTAGATGTCGCAGTCTTTTGCCAACTACATATCCGCAACCAAATTCATGTTTTTTCTCATGGCAACTGTAGTATATATCGCAGTTTCTTTTTCTTGTGCAACAAAGTCCTGTCCATCGCATTCCCTGGATAGCGGTAATGTCAGCCTTATAACTTTCGAGGACATCTGCTAATTGGATACTTGCACCGAATCTATATAGAGTTATTACATTCTAAGTGCATATCCGTAAATCCTGGTCCTTATAACGTTTGCGGGGGTCGTCAACAAATAGGGGTTGTTTATGTTTTCTTTTTCGTTGTTGTATATTCACGGCCATTATGAAGGGTGGCGGGAGGCAAACCCAGTCCACCGGGTTTTTGCATTTTACCTACTGTCACGATAGTTGATTGCAGCCGCCCATTATGGATCAGACGCTGACCAGGATGCAATCTGTCGAACCTGGATTTTCTTCTATTGGTTTCTATCCGCCGTTGGCCCATAGGCTGGGCTCATCCGCCTTCTAAGGACAAAAGAATATGCCCGATAGTTTGATTAGCGTCAGTGACATCAGTCACCTAGTATACCTGAAACGTATCAGTGATGGCATAACCAATCTGGCTGCTCATTCGTTTCGCCTTCTCACTTTAGTTAGCTAACGGAGGTTTCCGAAAAAGCCATTGCCCAGGACATACTGCGTGGAAGTAATGAGCTGCTAGGACTGCCCAATGAAGAATTATTTCTGGCCACTCCCAAGTAAATGGCTATCAGAAACTTTCCACCTCCACGGACAGTCCCATGTGCCTACATACTAACTTAAAACTAACCTATATCTAAACAAACAAAATTAATCTACTATAAAAATATATATACAAACAAAATATAAACCAAAATGCTAATAAGAGCTCTGCCCAGATTTATTGTGCCATATTCTACACTAGTTCTTCCATGTTCAGTTCACCACATTTTCGATGATAAAATATTAGCTTTCCCTGTTCCTGTTTTAGCACACTCCTTGCATTAAGGTTAAGAAAACCCATCGGTGTTAGAGCCCCTCTAGATTGTAGTATCCTCTAAAATTCATTATTCTCCAATAATGGAATTTCCGTCTATATTTTCACGGTATCTGTTCAGGAAACCAATGGCCAGTTCAGCCATCCATACATATATTCTTTTAATCTTCGCCATTTCACTTTGCTTGTAGATTTGCTCACAAGGAGGACTTCTCCAGTGTCCCATAGTGTCGATTTTGGGCCTCAGGCCCAAGCATTGCCTGAGTATGCGCTTCCCCGCCCTCCGTAGTCTTTCCATCTAGCTGAAGCGTATGCTGGACCACGTTGGGCATCCATACGCAATCATCGGTCGTACGAGTATTACCTGATTATATACCAGCTGTTTTACTCTCTTGCCCAGATATTTGTTCCTGCTGAGCATTCTGCCGTACAGGGCAAGCGCCTTTCTCGTTTTCTCCAGTATCCTATCCACATGTTCCCGGAAGTGGATGTTCCCTGAAAATCTTATCCCCAAGTAGGTATATTGAGTTTTAGGGAACATTCCTCAAAATACAACTCCAACACGTTCAGGTAGTCTTGCATTTCTCTGAATTCAAGCGACAACAACCTACTTTGTTGAAAGCTACCATCCAACTGAATGAAGATTTTCTATTTGTTATGCTCTTTGTTGAGAGTTGTGTTGCCATTCATGTTGTGTACGAGTGAAAAGCCGAATATGATCGGCCACTGGTGGCTATGAGTGCCGACCGCTGGTGTAGACGGTTGCCACGGTTGGTAATATCCAACCAAAATTGGTAACATTTAAACGGCTTGGTAACATGGTAACATTTTATTCATTTTGGTAACCTTTTGAAATGAAATAATTATGTAGTATAAGAAAAACATTTGATTTCATACTTTTATTAGAAAATTTGTCGAAATGTGATCTAAAATGTTACTTCAAAACAGACGAATACATGAAGCAGTGGCAACACTATTTGGAAGAATTGAGTGGTTATGGGCCTAACCAAAATACGCGCTTTCCTTCGTTCGCACTTAAGAACCAAATATATTCGTCTCCTTCGCACTAACGAAGTCTTTGTTGTTTGATTGGTCTGATTACACTGTGCGACAATGAAATTAGGACCTTAACAAAACCAAAAAATTATGAAAGCCCATTGGCGATGTATCAGAAAAAAAACATTCACTTTTGGCCCTGCTCATCACAATTTTTTTTTATAGTCGAAAGAAGATTTCAGCTGTAGATCAAACTTGTAATTCTGATTATACTGCAATATATTCTAAACGGTGACATCTTTTTCATTACAACCTTCTACAAAATTTCGGTTTCAAAAAATTTTCTAAAAAATTTCTCTTTCATCGTCGCTCAATATTGACATTTTGTAAAAATTCACCGTCACTTCGTCAAATGACGCAACGTCAAACCAAATTTGATCCTTTTTGGATTTCTTGTAATTTGCCAGCACATGGTAAATAATTTGGGGTAACTGTTTTAGAGGGAGTCATAGCCCATAGAATTCTTGGCGACTTTGCAGAATACACTAATCAACAAAAGTTGTATTTAGCACTCTAAAATTAGTGTAGAAATGTAATATTTTATAATTTTTTTCGTTTTTTCGCTTATAAGTTACCAAATATAATCAAATAGATACGGCCATATTCTGCTAAGTTGTAGTGTTTAAGATCATATACAGTACTGTCAAAACATTAACCAACAAAAGTGTAATTTTAAGTACTAACATAATTATAGCAGCTTAACATTTTTAATTTTTAACATTACATTCTAATATTTCATAAGCTATACAATTCCAACTACAAATATCCAGAGTTTTAGATCAAATATTTTTCAATATTATTGCCAAGAAACAAACCTACAAAAATTGTTGTTCAAAGCAAAAAAAAATAGGGGTTTCTTCGTATTTTGTCTATAATTGACATAAAGTTGTAGAATTGTTACAACAATATTCTATAAAGTTGTACTTCTAAAGATGTATGACACCATTGTCAAATGTACTAAATATACTTACACATTATTATACCACATTTCCGTATTTCAACTGTCGAATCAAATGTTATTGTTGTGAAAACAAGTACTTATACAATGGTTCTTAATAGACATATTTTGTTTTTCTTCCTAATACAAATTTGGTAAAATTAACACTATGATATTATTTATTTATTTATTGAAATTATATATTACTTACTACATAAATTATAGTTTACAGATCACTGTCAACGCAGGACTTCAGCCTTTGCAGGCTGTTTTAGATGGAGGAGGCTCACAGTTGTCGCTAAAATCAGATTTAGCGTCATCAACAATAATGGTTTGTGCTCGTTTTTCTGCACTTTTCTATTAATTTTCTTGGTCATTGCGTTTATTACAATACCACCAGTGTATTTCAGCCAGGATTGCGTCTGGTGATTATTGTCCTTTGTATTTATTGAATACGTTTCTAGGAAGTCCATTTAAAACACATAACAAACGTGGAGTTGTGTATTTGAACGGCAGTGCAATCTGATGGTAACGCTCGGTCTGTTCATTAGATTCGGTTGCGATCTATTTGCCGAAATAGTCCAACTGTAAATGACATATTCACTTTAAGTTTTTCAAATGTTTCCAGACATGTTTGTTTCACACTATTGTTATAATTTGCTGAACGATTTTTTCCTAAAAACCCTAGAATTACGCTTTTAGAAACCGACAATTTCATCATGATCAAGCATTTTTTTTCATTGAACAACTATTTTTGTTGGTTTGTTTCTTTGGCAATAATATTGAAAATGATTTGATCTAAAACTTGGACAACTATTTAAAATTAGACAATTATTTAAATTAAAAAATTAAAAATATTTAACAAATATCATTATTTTAGTACTTTAAATCGCACTTTTGTTGGTTAGTGTTTTGACCGTTTTGTAAAGGATCTTAAGCACTACAATTTTGCAGGCTATTGCCATATCTATTTGATTATATTTGGAAAGTTATAAGCGAAAAAACGAAAAAATTATAAAATATTAAATTTCTGCACCAATTTTGGAGTAATAAATGGAACTTTTTTTGATTAGAATATTGTGCAAAGTTATCAACAATTTGGTGGGCTATAGTACAGTTACCCCAAATTATTTACTAAATAATTTTCACTAAATAATTTTGCGTAGCAATTGAAAGGCGATAAAATGCAAGGAAAGTGAAGTTTATATTTTGATATGACATATTTTTATTTTGTTTTTGGGTTTTCTGTAATGAATTATTTTAAAAAAACATTTAATGTTCTAAAAAAAAATTTTGTTAATTTTTGGTAACTGTTTCGGAAAATTCTGGTAATTAAAAAATTATCCCTGTGGTAACCGTGCTGGTGTAGAGTAGTCATGCAGAATTCAGCGAGTGTGACAACATTCGTACTTGTATGAAAGAAAATATGTTGGATATGTATCAATAATGTCGGTTATAATTATGGAGAACATACATACTTGTTACAACCCAAGTACAAGTGTTGGAGGTATTCGTGGTGCCACAAGTATAAGTGTACGCAAGTATGTTAATTATAAATGTGTACATGGTATACTTTTTTTCCGAGTACTCGAAGTTATTCTCTGATCTCCACCGGATCCTGCGTCTCCAATGAATCCATATTCAGCCGTAGTTCTATGGCCCTATGATCGGAGTCATAGTCCAGGGTCTTGACACTTTGTCCATTATGGTCTTGGCTCATTGGAACCAGCCCCACAGTCGTGATGAATATATTAATGTAGGATAAGCTACTTGTCGGTTCAACCGTACGTCGTATGTCCAGAGTCGGGCACGCCAGCATCCACTCATAAAGTACTTTGTCCTTCGCGTTGGTGTTATTTTCTCCCCAGGTGGGGTGTTTTGCGTTTAAATCCGCACCAATTATCACATCACTTGGTCTTGCGATACTATCTAGAATATCGAGGTCAGTGCAACTCAGCGTATCTTGTGGTCTCTGATACAGGGGCATCAGCATGATCGCAGTACCTCCTTGTACCTTCACGTGAACTATTGTGCCTTCATTTTTTTACAATATTCGCGGAGATTCTCTCACCCTTTAGGTCTTCTCGAAGGAAAATGGCTTTTCCCCCTCCTTTTCCGTTGATTCTGTCTTGCCTATATGTCTTATATCCTTTGATCTCGAAATGTATGCTCCGCCACCAAGAACACATGAGGTCAGTTTTCGTCTACGACCTTAGACACAACTGAATTCAACTTTATGAAGATGCACTTAAGGTCTTTACTCATTAAGGTGCACCGTCTCTGATACGGGAGTATTCCTCCGCGAAGTCGCTAATATTTTCCATGCAGGTCACAAAATCCCTGTACAGGTATTTGACACAATCGGAATCTGTCATCCCGAATAGCTTTTCGCCCCTCATCTTCTGTCCTGGTCCTCCACTTACTCTTGGATTCTCAGTAGCCTTATTTGCGTTGTTATTCACTGTATTTGCATAGGATTCGCCAGCTATCCTGAACGACGTTGTATATCTACTAGGGGTTATATCCACCCTTTCCTTTTGTGCTCTTCTCTCATCGAGTCTGCTTTAGTTCTCTCTTCGGACACATTTGGGAGCTGGCAACATGACCCTCCCTGTCGCAATTTGCACATTTGACTGGCAACCCTATTCTTTTCACAATGTTACCTGTAGCTCGATCCTCGAAGTTGTACTCTTGGGTATTTAATTCCTTTTTCGGGATCTTGTAGTTTTCCGGTCCATGCGATAGGCTGTACTTTTCGCATCTGTACGACCTCCAACGTTTCGAGGTATTGCTTTACATCCTCGACTTCATATGAGCCGGAGTGTAGTAGTTTATTTTCTCTTGTTTTCAATAACTCACCGACTTTTCGGTGACCATCGATGGTATTTAGTCTCAAGTCAATCATGTTCTTATTTATAATTTTTACCGAAATAGGTTATGTCGTATCAATTCCCTAACTTTTATTATCATATTCTTCACGACAGTATAATATATTTTTATTATTGGCGGGATGGCCTTGTCTGGTTGGTCCTCTTCGGGTCATCTTGTTGCATGATTTTCTGCTGCTGTCTTATAATCTGATCTAGTTTTGGGAATTCCTCTTCGGAGCTTGCTTCGCTTCTGGTATAGCGATTCTTCCTTCCCACTATTGTGTTCAATTGTGATCCGTTTAAGGCTTCATCCCGGATTTCGTCTTCGTCGATTGGGCCATAGGCTTCGGCCTCCATCATCTGTTCTTCATTCATAAGAATTTTCATTTCCCCTTGGGGTTTTCAACATTATTCTATACTCGTCGATCTTTTTAACAGCATTTTTCAAATCAGCTGTCAAGTTATCGATTTTACCACTTAATGTTTTATTTGCGTCTTGTAATTTTCTAATTGTCTCGCTATCTTTTTCAGCGTCACTGTCTGATGCCATTTCCACCTTCTCCTTTCTTTTATTCTTGTCTTTCTCCTCCACTTCATTTTCACTGTTCATCTGTTTCAGGATTGTCTAATTTTTTCTTTTTTTTTTAAAAAGAAATGCAGAGTCGGGAAGTGATTTATTGTTTTCTTTCCCGACGGCAGAAATGCCTTTGCCTTATTGTTCTTAATTTTCTTGCCGACGGCTGAATTCCAGAGATGGAATTTGCAGGCGGCATATTTTCCGCCACTTCGACTTTCATACTTGTATATCAGAATCTACTTTTTAGTTCGAACATTGCATTTTACCTTTGAAATTATCTCACTAGTCAACCAAATGAAAAAATGTCATGTACTTCTAATGAAGTATTTTTTTCTGTGTAGATAACCTTCAGATGAGCTCGAAAAATACAACAAAACCTTTGTCTATGGTAAGGTTTTTTCTTTTTTATTACAAAAAAAAATAAAATTTGTTGGGTGACAAAAATATATGACTTTAAATTAAAAAACAATTCGATATATGTACAAGAAATTATCCTAAGGATATCAACATTAATTAATTATAAAAAAGTTTAAAAAAAAAATATCTAAACACAAAAATAAAAAGCTTGAAATTAAAAATAATTATGTGCTTTTGTCTTTCTTTTATATTGTTGTGGGTCTGTTTCTCTTATCAGGAACCAGATATAGTCCCCCATCATAGCTTCGTTCCAAAATCCTTGGTAGCGGTGCTCTATTTCTTTCATTTGCTGATGAAAACGCTCGCCATGCTCGTCACTCACATCGCCCAGGTTGTCCGGAAAGAAGTCCAAGTGCGAGTGTAGAAAATGTATCTCAAGCGACATATTTGCTCCAATTTTTTTATAATTTTGGAGTAGTTGTTCGACGATCTCTCTGTAATTTGAGCTTTTGTGGTTTCCAAGAAATCCGGAAACAATTTGCCGAAATGAGTTCTAAGCTGCAGCTTCATTTGGTGATAAAATGTGCTCAAACTGTTGGTCTTGCAACAACTTTTTAATTTGCGGGCCGTCGAAAACGCCTTCCTTAATCTTTGCCGACGAAAGGTGACGAAAAATGGTTTTTAAATAGGCGAACGCTTAACCATCTCTGTTGAGAGCTTTCACGAAGTTTTTTATGAGTCCGAGCTTTATGTGAAGAGGTGGGAGAAAAACATTTTCCTTTTTTATGAGTGGTGTATATTTCACATTGTCGCTGCCGGGGATGAAGTTAACTCGTTCTGTCCAACTCCTCCTGGTGTAATGATGTTGACGATCGCGGCTGTCCCAAAGGCAGAAGAAACAACAGTACTTTGTGAATCCACCTTGTAATCCACAAAGGATACCGATAACCTTAAGGTCGGCACAAACTTTCCAATCGTGCCTCTTATAGTTAAGGCACTTTAGTAGATTGTCCATGACTTCGTATGTTTCCTTGGTGTCAACGGCATGAGCAATTGGAATCGAGGGTTTCTTGTTGCCGTTGTGCAGTAAAATTGCTTTAAGGCTCTGCTTGTTGCTGTCGATGAAAAGACGCCACTCTCCTGGATCGTAAGAGTACCCGAGTTCACCAAATAATCCGCGAATGTCATTCCAAAAACAGATGTTGCCTTTTTTCGTGTAGTACCTTGCGTATGGTTCATGACGCTTCCTGTAGATTGTTGTCACCACAGCAGGAGCCAAGAAACCGAACTGTTTCATGCCCGATGCATGCAACTCTGCATCTTCCTTGGAGAGTTTCAGTTCTCTAATCCAATCGTTCAGTTCTGCTTGCGAACATAAGCGTTGACCTCCATGCAATGTATATGTTGACTCGCATTCTGATGTGGTTTCTACTGTCTCCGGATCTGATGTTGGATCTATCGCCTCATTATTAGATGCCCATCTTGAAACGGACGGTTGCGGGTCCACTGGTTCTTCGGAAAATGGCACTGGAAAAGTCACTGATGAAACAGCAGCGTAAGTCCATCGTATATTTTTTCCCACGCCGGTTTTTTTTGCTAAGACAGAAGTAGCAATCTGTTACATGGCAAAGCGGTTCTCTCCAAAGCATTGGCATGATGATTCTCGGCTGTCGTCTGAAAGAATTTCAATAATAAGTTATATATGTTCTTGAATTTCGTAATCTACACTTACCTTGAGTCAGCTAGCTGTACGTAGCACCTTGGACATAGAGCACTTGGTGTCCACCGCTCATCTATGTTTGAGACCTGTAAATTGAAGCTCTCTTCAAATGAATCTCTCAATTTAGGTGAAAAACAACGCTTGTTTTTTTCAGAAACGTATTCTCCGCACATGTAACAAAAATTACTTGGATTGGTATTGCATTCAAATCCTCGCGAACGTTTGCTCATTTTGAGGTTACTTGCGAAAGTAAGTGATATTTGGAAATGTTCATCCTTAAATACCTAAAATACCTAAAATAAAATCAGGCACAACAGGTAGTGGTTAAGGTAGTTGCGGAGGTAGCAGAGTGACCAACAAAACGCATTGTTGCGTAGTGACATTACTACCTTCCGTTATTATTTTGTAAACATACCCAAGTGCAATATCTATAAGTGATACATACCAGCAAAGGTGCGCATACATTGAGCCATCCCTCACTGCGATTGTTGCATTTTTCAAGCTCATCTGAAGGTTATCTACACAGGAAAAAATACTTCATAAGAAGTACATGACATTTTTTCATTTGGTTGACTAGCGAGATAATTTCAAAGGTAAAATGCAATGTTCGAACTAAAAAGAAGATTCTGAGGGCTTTAGCGAAAAAATTCACAACTTCATTAATAATTGATGGATTTTCTTAAAAAGTAGCTTGTTTGATTTCTAAAACCTGCCACATTGCGTATAAAATACAAAAAAAAAATGCACTCTGTGAATTAATATTTTTTTAAAATGCTTTAAGGGGCTTTCACTTGTAAATTTTCGGTAAAATTTTGTAAAATTCCTGATTCAACAACCGATTACGACCGCTTAGCTAGCCGATGAATGAAGACGCACATTATTTATGTTTTGGGGTCTACTCCCATCCATTTAGTATATATTTTGATGAGATTTGTTAGTTGCTGAAACAATTTTTCATACAAAAACAAATTAACCAAAAAAAAATTTTTAAAATTTAAAAAAAAAAAAAACCAAACGAAAAAAAAATTTTTATCGCGTTTTTCGAGCTCATGTCAAGTTTATCTACACAGAAAAAATTATGCCATCCGGAGTACATTTTGACTGTTGACTAGTGTAATTAATTAAGCGGTTGGAAGTGCTAGTATTTTTATTTGACTTTGTTTTAAATACTTGCATAATATCTTCTGTGCCGGAAAAAGTTGAGCAGATCTTTTAATTGTCCATAATTAAGACATATTTACTTAATATAAATGTGAAAGCAGAAGGTCTAAAGGTTTGCAGAAAATCTTTTTTCTACTTTAGAAAAATAGTGTTAGTGACTTTTCAAGATTGTCGATTGCTGTTTTTTATTGTATTAAGCTCAAAATCAATAACTGTTAGATTTTTATTTTATTTTTTAATGGTTCCGAAGCACAAAATTATGAGTGTTTAAGAAAACAACTAGTTGAAGTATTTTTCGCCAGTGAAAGGGAGACTTTTAATGCCAAATGTTTGGATGTTGAGGCTTTCCTTCAACGTAAGACTTTATGCAGCGAAACTCATTTCAAACATCAGCTAAAAACCAAATTGGAACGATCAAATCGAATAAAAAACTGTTTCTTGCTTTAGAGTTTAAATGACTCAACGGATTCATTTCTTGGAAAAAATTTTCTCCATCTTCTGGATGTCCACCGCTATTTGTTGAAAAATGCAGTGAACTGCGGAATTAAGAAAAGCAAGCAGCAGATTTGGTAGAAGCCTTGTCTGTGATGATTGAAGCAAAATTGTCAAGGCAAAATTGTCAAACATTACAAAAACCTTTGCAAAAAATGTGTTCCCTTATAAAGAGGTTCAAAATGAAAGTAAAAATTGTTACCCACCTGAAATTAAAATAACAGAAACTAGTGCTGATGTACTTGATCACACTATCAAAAAATACTGGTCAATAAAATAAACGTTTTGGAATCTTTTCAATCAGATACAGAAAATTAATTAAAGTTAGTATCAAAGTGGGGTTTCGATGGCAATTTAGGTCATAGCCCATATCATCAAAAATATTTAGAGAGCCATGAGAGTGATGATAATTTTATTTTTATAAAGTTTCTGGTCCCACTACAACTTTCATTTAACCAAAAAGTTCGGTGGATAAACCCCTGTCCTTCATCTCCGCTCCAAAATCCGCATGGGTCAAATATAACTATCAATAGCAAAAACTTTGTTGTGAAACATGAATTGGTACTATCAATGATTGATGGCAAGCTTTGCAACAGTTTACCCGCCACAAAATCTTCCATGAGATGTTATTTATGCAATGGTACATACAAAGAGTTCAACAACGTAGACAAAATGATTCAAGTGCCGGTATCGGAAAAAATATATATCATTTGGCTATTCTGTTTTACATGCATGGATTCGACTTTTCGAATGTCTTCTGCACGTTGCATATACGCCTCCAGTCCAGGAGTAGAGAACAAGCAAAACAATAGAAGTTGCTGTTAATGAAAATAAAAAAGCTTATTCAAAGAGAATTTAAAGAAAAACTTGGCTTAATTGCTGATCATTCTAAGCCGGGATATGGGAATACCAACACAGTTAATGTTGCGAGCAGATTTTTTTGAAAAAAGTAATTTAAAAAGTAAGACAGCGCGCTGTCTAGCACACTTAGGCTAAAGAATTGTGATACCTGCAGTTTCCTCCATAGTAACTATTGACTAGTCGTTCAGCCAATTTGCCCTTTCAATAAATTTGTCTATAAGACCTACAGGAATATCCTGTAGGGCTACGGTGCTAACTAGATGTGTTCCGAATATCCTACTTCTCAGTCCTGCCAGAGCAGGGCAATCCAAGAGAAGGTGTTTCGTCGTTTCCTCGTCCTCTTCTATGCAGCATCTACAGAGAGTTGAGTTTCTATGTCCCAATCTTAGGGCGTATTTTCCTACAAGACAATGTCCCGTAAGTGTTCCTATCATTGTGGATAACCTGCCTCTCGGCAAGTTAAGTAGTTGCCTAGTATTCTTCCTGTCCACCTGTGGCCAGAGGGCCCTGGCTTGTCTGCAAGTTGAAGTAACTCTGAACTTGTCCTTGAACATATTATCGGCTCACTGCCTGATCTGCAAATGGCAGGTAGAGATTGACACACTAACACCTTCTTTTGCCGGAAGAACCTTCGCCGTAGTGCCCTGTCTAGCTAACGCATCCGCTACGCAATTGCCTGGAATGTCGCTGTGTCCGGTACCCAGATAAGCGTGCTGTCAAAATACTCTGCCATCACCCTAAGTGATGAGTGGTATTGAGTCAGGGACGTAGCAAACATGGCTTCCAGGGATTTTATGGCAGCCTGGCTGTCTGTGTAGATACATATTCTCCGGAGGGTTGTGACACTACTTTTCAGTAGTTCAGCAACCTCCAGTATGACGGTAATTTTCGCCTGAAATACACTACAGTGATCAGGCACCGTGAAGGAGATATTTATATTTAGGTCCGGTGAATGGACCCCATAGCCTACTTGCTCGTCCAACTTTGATCCATCCGTGAAAAATCTGATACTACTGGTATCCCCTTCCAGTGACTTTTCCCAGGTATTCCTGTTCGGAATAGATGTCCTTAGATTTGTCGCTGGTAGAAGGTAGGGGATACAGTATTCCGTTTTTACGGGAATACAGTAGATCCGGTGTAGTAATTCAGCGTGTCCGGAATGCCCCGATATCAAAACGCCACAATCTCTGATTCTCACCAGGGATGTAGCGGCTGCCGATTCGGCCATGAATCAGGAGTACAGATGTTCAGGATAGCACTAAGTGCAGTACCTGACGTCGTGCCCATTGCCCCACTAATGCTAATCAGTGCTGATCTTTGAATTTTCATCAAGGAATTCAGAATATATTTCTTTTGTAGGGACCGCCGCCATGCCATAGACACCATGCCATAGAGAAGTATTGGTCTGACTATTGCCATATAAATCCACATGGTGATCTTAGGAGATAGTCCCCAACGCTTTCCTATCGCCCCTTTACAGCAGTAAAGACCAACAGACGCTTTTTTCACCCTCTCCTCCACATTCGGTTTCCAATACAGTTTTCTGTCGAGAATTATTCCCAGATACTTGACCTTTTTTTGCACCCCATTATTGCACCCCATTAACTGACGGCAGTTCAAATGCGGGTATTTTATATTTCCGAGAGTTTTTAGCGGTCCAGTTCGAAATCAGACTAAGTAGGCTGGTTGTACGAATGCTAAGTAAATTGAGGTTTCTACCAGGACAGATGATAGCAATATGATCGGCATAGGCAAAGACCTGGCATTCGGCCCTGTCCAATTCAAGAAGCAGTTCATTGACAGAAGTTACCCATAATAGTGGAGACAGAACTTCCCCATGCGGTGTACCCCTGTTAACGTTCTTAGCAATTGTAACACCACCCTATTCAGCTTTGACGGATCTATCCACCAGAAGCTTCCCAATTAGGCGTGTCACTAAGCTGTCGACTCCTAGATTCTGTAACGACCTAAGAATCGCCGAAGGTTGAATGTTATTGAAGGCTTCCTCGATGTCCAGGAAGGTCCCTAGAGCGAATACCTTATTCTCTAGAGAGTTCTCTATTATGCTGACTATAGAGTGGAGATCCGTCTCAGTTGACCTGCCCTTGATACTACTTTACTTCGAACGTGAATGTCCAGTAACCTTTCAAATGTATTAAGAACAAAGGATGATAGACTGATTGGTCCTTTCGTTTGATATGAGAGCATTTGCCCGCTTTCGGGACGGAAACCAGTTTGGTTTGCTTCCAAATGCTAGGAATGACTCCCAGCACAAGGCAGCCCCTGAAGATTGCCTCCAACCAACTACAAGATAGGTATAGTGCCTCCTGTAGTTGCGCGGGAATTATCCCGTCAGGTCCGGCTGATTTATAGGGCTTAAAGCATCTAATGGCCCATTTCAGATTCTTTCTGCTCACTATTGAGCGAACTTTTTCTAAGCTAGGTGAGTTTCCGTCTAGCTCTTCTGGCTGATGACCAGCATTCCGGCCATCGTTGAGAAAGTGGGTATCCAGGAGAATCCCAAGAGACTCTTCAGACGAATCGTGGACGTATTCCATCATCTTTCACTAAGAACCCCGCACACGGTGGGTTTTTAGCGAGCACGCATCTTAAGCGTGCAGTCTGGTTGGTTCCCTCAATGGATTCACAAAAGTTTCGCCAGGATTTCCGTTTGATCTTCTTGATTTCACCTTTATATAGGTTAAGAATAATCTTGTAAACGTCCCAATCCCTTTAGTCGCCGCTCTTTTTGGCCTTGTTAAAAAGCGCCTAATGGACGATCTTAGATCCTGAAGCTCAGCGTTCCACCAATGAGGTTTTTTGTTACCCTTGGCAGCATTATAACCACTGCTCTTACAGGACTCATTGGGCGCGTTCCTGCACGCATCAGTAAATTTGGCAACTAGTTCTTCCAGCTCTGGCACATTAGTCGAAATATTCGGATGGTTACCTAAGAGTTTCCTGAGGCGCCCACGATAGGCGTTCCAGTCCGTTTTCCTATATTTTTGTAAAAACTTCATTTTTCAGAGGTTCGATATTTATGTGGAACTGTAGATATCTATGATGAGATATCAGAAAGTACGCTCCAATCGGGGACAGTAACATAGTGGTAGTTAAGTAGTAAAGTTAGGTCTAGTACTTCCCTCCTAACCGAAGTTATGAAGGTCGGTTCCTCGCCTCTGTTACATATAGACAAGGTTTCGCTTATAATGAAATTAAAAAGAGACTCACCTCGATTATTGGTGCCGGTACTCGCCCATATTGTGTGGTGCGCGTTGGCGTCGGCACCTATAATGACGCTACAATTCCGTCTTTTTGCGTCCGATACAATATCCCTGACGCACTTCGGAGGGGGTGATTCAGTATGGTCGTGCGCCATGTACGATGAAACTTGCCAAATGTCCCGCTGGCCGTTTTCGAGCGAGAGGCTGATGGCGGTTGTATCGCTATCACTAAAATTCTGCAATAAAAGGGCATTAAATTGGTATTTAATGAGTATGTATCCTGTATCCATTGCACCTGATACCACATATACGATCATTGACCGTCCATGGTTCTTGTATCAGGGCCACATCGGCTCCACCCTTCGCAATATGGAGAATGAGGTCGGCAGATACAGCCTTACTGCGATGAAGGTTTATCTGCAGGACTTCCATCGTCTACAGGATCTTCAGCTCCGGGTACCTCGATCACGGTTGTGTCGTGATTACCCTCGCTAGTGATGGACCCATCTCGGAGCCACAGGTCGACGATGCTGCCACTGTCGTCATCCAGTAGTGCTTCTTCAGCATATACCGCCGTTTCAGAATGCTTTCCAGCATTTACATCTGTGACTTCCGACTTCGACGCGGCCAGTTTGCCACTCAGAGTATCCACTTTGTATACCCTGAGGACTTATACAATCGAGCTGCTCGTTCATCTGAGCAGCCGATTAGTTTAATACTTCCCTGGAACCATCCCGCGTCTTCGCAGATTGGCACAGGACCAGGGTTGTCGTTGACGATGTCCATGAACACCGTAAGAAGGGCTCCTTCTACAAGGCGCCATTTATCCTTGGGGATACGTCCATCCTGGGAACCTTCATCCAAGACGTCAATGATTAGGCTGTCCTTCGCGACATCACTAAAGGACCTGCCGAGCACTGGGTGGCTTGTATGCCTCTTAGATGAGGGACCAGGTTTAGTATCCTCCTCCACTGAACGCTGTCTTTTAGTAACAGCCAGTGGAGGCTTTGTCCCTACGGACTTGGAGCCCTCACAGACGCCCTTAGCCCATTCCAAGGTGTTTACCTGTGCAGGAGTGAGTGCGGCGACTGGTCGTGCCGAGAGTTGACTAACCAATCTAGTGGCCAGTCGAAGATCAGCTCTCCGCTTCTGGGAGGGGCAGATATTTTTACTTTTCCCCGTAGTTGGGGAGGGTTGACCACCGCCCGCGTTATTCGCAGTTGCAGACGCCCCCTTGCGTGTGACCGCAGAAGACTTACGAGCACTAGTGCTCGAGGAAGAGCCCGGAGGATCGGGGGAAGTCACAGGTTTTCCTGTGGCCGAAGACGTTTTAATATTAATCTTCAAGATTGTCTTACTTGTTACAAAATATATGCTATAAATTTCGTCTTGATTGAAATTTGTTGATTGAAACCAAAAGAAACAAAATCAAATTTGACAGCTACCCACGGAAAAGATGAAAAAACCACAAATCAGCTGGGCTGACGCGTTTACCTGATCGATAATTTTACCACGGACAGCGACGTAAAGTTAATGGTTACTTTTAGTGTGATAACGGTTACTAAAATAATAATATACGACGGAATGAATGTAATATTAGTTAATAAAACGAAATAAAGTTAAATAATTATAAAACAAATGCAATGGTAAACGAAAATAAAAATTCAAAGAAACATTGGAATAAATGTATAATTTTAGGAAAATGTATATAAAATAAATGTCAGCGTTCGTAAATCCGCTACACTACTTTATTCCTGTCACACCATCTGCTATATTACGCCACGTTTAGATCAATAATGAATCTGGGCATGAAAATACAATGTGATGCTCGCTGGGCAAAACATGTATTTGAAGTGTCGAAAGATGCATCGAAGTGCCTAGGCTTTTTAAAGCGGTGCAAGAAGTACTTCACTCCATCTGATCTCCTTAATATCTACACCACCTACATCAGGCCGCGAATGGAATATAACTCCCATATATGGGCAGGTGCTCCAAAGTCATCTTTGGAGTTGCTGGACCGTGTACAAAGGAGAGCAAAGGTGTTGATAGGGGACAGTAGGGTGTCCAGCTCTATTGCCTCCCTTGAGCATCGCCGTAATGTGGGTTGCGTGACACTGTTCTATCGGTATTTTCACGGTGCGTGTTCCTCGGACATCCGTCAACTTATACCAGATGTGAGGACATTTGGCAGAGGTACGCGGCTTTCAAGGAACTCCCATCCGTTTACTATCTATTGGCCAGTCTATCGCACAACACACTACAGAGAAAATTCGTTCTTCAGTCGTACGGTCCGTATGTGGAATAAACTTCCCGCAAGTGTATTTCCCGCCAATTGTGACATACAGCGATTCAAGGCAAATGTAAATGAGCACTACTCCTTCTTTCCACCCTCCTCTACCTAAATTTCCGTCGCCAGCACAATGCATTGCATTTATAGGGGGCATCCCCTGAGTGCTGGTCTTAAAAAAAAAAAAAAAAAAAAAAAAATTAGCTTCTGTAGATTCTAGAATTGCTGCTACACGACAGGCAACGTATTTTTTATACACTTAATTTCTTAATTATTGGAGAGCTCATCAAGCATGTGCCGAACAATAAGATTATTTGTCCATTGATCCATCCATACCACGGGCCAAGGAAATTAAGCGTTAGCCCCATCGGGGAACCGTTTAGTTTCCTCCAAGAAGCCCACGATCTGCTCTACGCCTATTTGAGATAATTGTCCCAGGTCCCTAAATAAGTAGGACCCCATAGTAGACAGCCTCCCGCCGGCTAGTGTGCAAAGAAAATGTTCAGTGGATTTTCCTCTTCCTCATCGTTACAGCTTCTACAGAAGACACATGCCTAGACCTTTAGTCTCGTCGCATGTCTGCCAATCAGACAGTATCCCGTCAAAACTGAAACATGCATTGATACCTTGGGCCTTGGTAAAGACAGCAACTTCTTGGATCTCCTACTATCCAACAATTTTTCAATGTTTCCTACCAGTTCATGCAGTGCTGTCTCCGTAGACCTGCCATTGCAGTGCGAACGCTGTGCGGATTTTCGTAATATAGCGGAATAATTTGGAGACGTTATTGCGGTGTGAGTCTTTCCATGTACTAGAGATGTTAAGAGGAGGGGTCGGGCTTTTAGGATATTGTACTTGGAGATACTCAGTTATTACGGACATTTTTTGAATTATCTCAAACCGTTTGGAAGTGGCAAGTTCTCAAAGTTAAGAATTTTTTTGAACCTCAAAAAATGTAAAAATTTTGCCGAAAATGTATCATTAATGATTTACTGCGATTATTTAATTTTATTCAAAAGAAGATCTTTTTTAATTTTATTTAAAGATAAGCGTTGAGAATGCTGTCGAATGTAAATTTGTTCACGTCGGAAAATTTACCCCACAGCCAGCAACATTCGAAAATCGGATTTTTTTAAATTTTGCGAGCTTGTCAAAAATTTCGATTGCTGATTTTTATATTTTTTTTGGCATTATTTTTCTAGATTGGAATGTGTTTAAACATTTGTCGAAAAAAGTTAAATATGATACGAATAGATGTGGCCACAAGTGAAAAATAAAACAAAAGTAAAATGTTCTTCAGACATGTTCTTTCACTATTTCTCAAATACTATTAATTACATTTTATTAAGCAAATAGTGAGCTATAGTGTGTGAAAAACTCACCAATATTGTGCTCACACATAGTGATATAACATGTCCGCCAAATAATTTTTTTTTTTTTTTGAAAATGCTATATTTGGTTAATAATGAAAAATAATTTCATTCAAATGGCTGCCTCGGCTGGCCATGCAGTAGCCTACACGATCGGTCCAATTTGTAAGCACATTATCGATTGTGTGCAGCTGTATTCCACCAATGGCTTCACGAATATTGTCCCTTAAAGCGTCAATTGTCTCTGGCTTGTCGGCGTAACACTTATCTTTGAGGGCACCCCACAAATAATAGTCCAACGGTTTCAAATCGCAGCTCCGAGGTGGCCAAACGACATCAGCTCTGCGGCTGACAATGCGATCTTCAAAAACAGGGCGCAAAACATCGAGTGTAGCTTCGGCTGTATGGCACGTAGCGCCGTCCTGTTGAAACCAAATGTTGCCAATATCCTCCTCTTCAATTTTTGTGAACAAAAATTCGTTCAACTTGGCCCGATAACGATCGCCATTGACTGTAACGGCCACTCCTTGCTCATTTTCGTAGAAAAATGACCCAATTATGCCTCTGGACCAAAATCCGCACCAAACAGTGACTCCCCAAATGCGACAATTTTGCTTGTTTACATACCCGCCAAGATTAAAGTGAGCTTCATCTGAAAAGATGATTTTTTTTGGCAAAATCGGCATCTTCTGTAAGTCGATCGCAGGCCCATTTTTCCCATATTTCCCAGCGTTGTTCAAGCGTGTACACAACCACATTCATTCAGCGGAAGGATGAAACTAATTATCTATTAAATCAGACATGAGCTAAGTGTTACCATTCACGAAATAAGCACTAGTTGAAAAAAACGTTAGATGGCGGACCCTTGACTTCCAATCATATTTGCATAAGATTTGTTCTATATTTAAAATTTCACAATTTTCACCACGTTTTTGTAAAGTGTACAAAAAATGTTGGAAATTTATGCACGTTTATGCACATTTCAGTAGAAGAAGAAATAACGTTTCCAAAACTGTATAGTATGTATGTTTATCTTTGCAATTACACGTACTCTGTTTAACGCAGTACTCAGAATTTTCAGTATATCGATGGCTAAAAATTAAACGGTCGTATCTGTTTTTTTACGAAATCGCTTTTGTTCCACATTCTGGTAGGGGACTCTCAAATACACCTTTCGGACATTTTTTTATATTGTTATTAAAAAAGGATTAATTTTACTAAACAACTTCGTTTAAAAACAAATAATGTGCCACATCGCTCCGATTTTATTAAACTTTTTACTTCTCCTGTAAAGTAGCAAAAACTTGAGATACGTCTGTTATATTCTGTACTGACCGGTATGATAATTTCCGTACGACTTCGCCAATCACGTTACATTTTTTCCCGGAATCATTGTTACATAAAACTACCATTTAAAATCATATTGGATTATGCTGCGCTTGTATTTGGGTTATCCCCATACCATATCAATCAAATTTCCTATTTTTGTACCTACCAAGTGTGCTGGTCAATATGATCATTTGCTCATGACTATTTGTGCGGCCACAAATCAAATGCATATTTATGACTTTATGCTTTAGGACAGGGGTTCCCAATCTTTTTCAGCCCGCGGCGCACTTACAAGTTTAGTATTTTGTCACGACGCCCTAATTTAGTAAACTATTTGGAATAGATATAGTGACTATATATATTTTATAGTCGGAAGAAATACGTACCTACAATAATATTAGTTAGGTAGATACGCACATCCACAATATGAAATTGAGTTTTATTATATTTAAACAACAAAACAGACTTAAAAAATAATAAAATACGATAGTACCCAGTCAAATCAATGTGACGGGTGATATTGCTAATTTCCGCACAGTTTTTCAAAGCGGAGAATAAAACTTGAGACTGCTACACTCATTTGATGCTCCACATTGATCTTTGACCGATAGTTGCTCTTGTTTGCAGCTAAAAATTATCACATAAAAACGGAATGAAAACGTTTTGAATCCTGACGGAATGAAAACGTTGTGAATCCTGACGGACCTTGTGCACGGAAAGGATCTTGGATCCACGCAAATTTTTCGACATCATCATATGCAAAGTACTTCGAAAACCATTCTGTGAGCTTCGAAAGGTGTTCCGTGAAAATGGCCATCAGGTCTTGTGAGACAACCAGTTCATTAGATACCGCATATTTATACAATTGCGGGAAGCAATCTTGACCGCTGCCTTCACTCATTTTTTTTATCCACAGCTTCAGTTTCTGACTAATTCCACAACTGATAGTTTCAGAATGTGTGTGTTTTTGCTTTGTAACTGGACTACTGACTTGGAAGTGAACGGACATTGCGAGCAAGCAGTCGCGGGTGGGTATCAACGGGTTTCAAGCGCGTAGGTACTTTTCGGCGAGTGAACGACGGCGACGAGTATATAGTTAGTTATATATGTCGATGTTGTCAGAAGCTGCCAAAAAAATATGCTAAAAAAGTGCAATTTGTAAAAAAAATATGCTAAAACTAAAATGATAAAAAATTGCAGCATTGTCGGCTTTTTCTGCACTATTTTCGATAAAAGATCATAATTTCTTAGACAGTACATATTGTTTTTGAGTGTGATTTTGCTTATAAAAAACTTATTTGTGGTTTCGGATAATGATAGAGAATCGACTAACGGCGCCCCTCTACTTTATACGGCGCACCAGGGCGCCGCGGCGCACACTTTGGGAACCCCTGCTTTAGGAGACTATTTACATAAGTGAAACACAGTTAATGATTTTTTAACCTAAAAAAATTGCAAAATTTTGCCGAAATGCTACCATTAACCTTTTACTGATATTTTCGAATTTTATTAAGAAAGATGTATAGTTTTTATAATTTTTTTTTAAAAATTAGGCATTGAGAATGCTGTCGGATGTAACTTTGTTTAAGGTGGAAAATGTACCCTACAGCAAGCAACGTTCGAAAATCACTAGTCACTTCCAAACGATTTAAGATGATTCAAAAATTTTTGGAAACGTTGCAGTAAAAATGTCTTTTAAATTTTATTGCACAATTTCGTGGTTTTTTTATTTGTCTCTCTAAGAAGATTTCGCCAAGTAAAGAATATTAAAAATCGTCTCATAATGTTAGAAGTTACAGGTCTTCAAAATATAAACAGCACCAAAGTGGTCCACTTTGACGCCCTGTACCAAATTCTGCGTAACTCCAAACACAATATCCTAAAAGCCTGACTCGTCCTCTACACATCTCTAGTACCTTAAACGATCCGACAAATAGTTTAGAAGTTCTGATATTATTACCACGTTTTGCAATCAGTTCCACTGTTACATAGAGTTGTCACTCTCGCAGTTCAAAGGCTTGATTGAAAACAAGTCCTCTCTACGATCCAGCTAATACCGCCGAGGCTGGCGATCTTACCGTTGCTCTCAGCTTTGAACAGATCACTCAACTTCGCTCAAGGCTCTGCAAATCCTGAGAAATTATATCAGAAAGCTTTTTAATAAGGCACAGTTCGCAAGGACGAAGCGTCACCGGAATGTGTACAAAATTAGATTGAAGAATACAAGAAAGGGGTAAGAGGAGGTATTGGAGGAATTTCTGCAAATGCGTCCAAGACTTCCATCGAGGATCGAGTAAACTCGAGTTTCCAGGAAACTGGTTCGATGACTTAAGGTACGACTCCCCGAACAACAACTACATCTTTGTGTGAAATATCGTAACAGAAGAAACACTACACTGAGCTGTAGGAAGTTTTAAACCATACACGTGGAGAACATAGTTTGACTTCCTGGCTACAGAAACTTTATACGAGCTGAATCAAGACATCCTATATTTCCGTTAGGTGGAGAGAATCAAAGGGGTATTAATTCTGAAAGACGGAATATAATTGAATACTCATATTAGTCCAACGGACTTTAGACCAATCAGTCTATCATATTTCCATCCGAAGGTATTGGAGAGGACGATTGACTCGTATTTCCGATTTGTGCAAAAAAAAAAAGTAAAAAGCTAATGCGTCGCGTTTTAATGGTAGTGAATCATATTTCAGTTCTTCGATCTCACTCCCAATTTTATATATTTTTTTTATTGCAAGCTCTTCTCTTGGACATTTTTTCACCACGTGTTTTAATATCACGAATGTCAGCAAAAAGGATAGAAACGAAAAACGTATTAAGCATACTCATAACGGGTCTGTTTTTAAATCAGTTGTTTTAGTGGTGTTTGAAATTAAAGTTGTGTTGTGCGAAAAATAAAACTAGAAATGTTATAATTTCTTATAAATAAAAAAAAAATGCAAAACAATTATTTTAAGATTTTCAATTTTAGCGTTTGTGTTATTAATATTTTATTTTTATGGTCCAAAGAATGTACAATATTATATACCGTTAGAAAGACCAATCTTCGCCCGAAAATACAAAAATTCTAACTTTTTTTTGCTAGAACAAAATAACAAAAAAAATTTGATGTGGAAAAACGATAATGTTCGTTTGTGAGTTAAATTGCAGATTAAAAATCCCGCCACAAATAACGGACAAAGGATTTTTTTAAAAATTTAAAAATCCAAAAATTGCCTGGATTATTATTAATGATCTCCAATCGAAATATTATCCATATGTCATTTGATTTGGACAACACATTATTCAAAAGGTTTTAAGTCGTAAACAGCCCTAAAATGACCTATAAACGATTTTCGGAATGCCTAGGATCAAAATTGTTGGGGTATTGAAATATTTTTTATCTCGTTAGGGCTAGAACGTTCAGAAAATGGACGCGCACCGAAGAAAATAAGACACATAATTTTTCTCATACATTTTTGAACCGGTCTAATATACATATGTATATGTAATTGAATGGATCTCGTTATATCATAATCATACAAATCGAATGAAAAATCAGCTGATTTTAGATAAAAAGGTGTTTTCTTGTTCCTTAATGAATCGAAATTTTGTAAAGTACAAAACAATTTTTTAACCACATTCACAATTTTTGTCACAGTCCTAACCTATTAAAACGATTTTTCTCGGATTTTAAAGTTTTACCCTTGTCGCCCCACATTTTACCCTTTTTACCACCATTCAAAATGTTTGTCCATTCCTGACCTTTCCAACGATTCTTCTTGCATTTTGAAGTTTTACTCATTTTGCCCCCTTTTTACCCTTCTTATACATATTCAAACTTTTTGCGCATCCTATCCTTTCCAAAATAGTTTTCTCGCATTTTACCCGTTTTCCACCTCCCCCCCTTTATCCGATTTATCCACATTCACAAGTTTTGCCTCATTTTTAATCTTTCCAATCAATTTTCCTCGCATCTTCAACATTTACCTTTTCGCCTTGTTTTACTGCATTTTGAAGGTTTGCGTTCACAGTTATTCTGTACGAGTTTTGTCGCATTTTTAAACACCTTCCCACCCTTACCATTTTAAACACCTTCCCGTGCTTTCAAATAATTTTCCCGTATTATCAAATTTTAACAATTTGTTGCCCGCCTTTCTATTTTTTTATGTACATTCTTCGTATACATTTAATAATAACACTGTGTCATGGAATTATAACCATATACGGACACCACTACGTGACAAAAGACCAAAAAAAAACGACCCGTGTCTCCCAGTTTTGCCCAAAGTCATGCTCTTTTTTTATGGGCCTCGGTGTCATTTTTGCAAAAAAGTGATAATTTTGTCAGGCTCATATCTTGCAAACCGTTCGGAATTTTGATTTACTCTCCGAAGGAAAGTTGTAACTCTTGTCATAAAGAATTGTGAACATATAAAGTCAAAAAACTTCATCTTCAAGTTCAAAATCGCAAAAAACTAAAGTCGTTTTTTTCCTTTTTTTCTCCTGTTCAGGTACATAAGTAGGTAGCAAACCGTTCAAAATTCAAGGAAACAATCAACTATCATTTACCAAAGATGTCAATAAACAACTTTCTAGAACATATGAACTTCCTAGGAATGATTCTTAACACCGTTTAGATAGCGCTTAGGTAGTGTTTAGGTAGCCGCAAAAGTGAAATTTTTTAATTTCATTTGGTTTTTCTATATACCAACATTGAGATACTATGCTATCTATTAAAGGTCTGCAACGAATAACATTTTCCTGCATATGTGAAACTCGAAGTCGGATAGAGCAAATACACGTACTCTCTCTCAGAGCGCAAGCATTGAAAGAGAAGTAATCGCTTGTTTGGCAAATACCAACGAGTAAGTAGCCGCAACAATATGTGTACCAAAGAAGGAGAACATATATATTAGACCAACCCGATTTTACCTTGTTGTCGAATTTGGACTTGGGACCAAATTTTTTTGAGTCTATAAAAACACACAAGAATTTTGATATATATAAGTTTTTATTCGGCGAAGGGCTACTATCCGCGCAAACGCGATTTGTGATTTTTCATAAAAAATGACTTTTTCCAAAAATTCAAGTAATATGGGATTTGCATTTTTACGATAACTCAGAAAGGTTTTACTTGATTTGAAGTTTGTTGCATTCGTTGGAAAGATAATTAAATTTTCTAGATCTTTCCTAAAGAAACATTGGTGTTATTTTTAACCAGTTTTTCTACACAGTTCAACAAAGTGAGATTTTTAAATTTTAGGTTTCAAAATATATCGTTTTTGGGCTCTTATTATCCTGTTCTGTGCAATAACTAGCCAATATTTTTTAGCTGTGTAAACTCAAAATGGTAGGTAATTTAAAAGGTAACAGTTTGATATGCGTAACAGCTATATTTAGTTTATTAAACAATAGAATAGGGGGTTTCAAAAAGTACAGTCATAATTTTTTTTGTATTTTTTTTTCAATATGATTTACTGTTGGAGATTTTTTAAGATTGTGCCTTTATTGCCGTTTGGATGATTTTGGTTAAACTTTTCGATTACTTGAATCAGGTTGTTTCGTTGGGTTGAATCCATTGTTAATGTGTTATTTACTGTTTTTAAAAGACCGATTGCACGTTCAGCTGGGTCATTTACCACTGTTAAGTTATTCGCTATTTCTTTTATTTTTATGTAATCGTCATTTTCATGCCAACAGGATGGGGGACTCCTTATAAAGTCGTAGTCAACTCCTACGATTTTTAGCAGAAAATTTTTACATTGCATTATAATTTTCTTGATTTCGAGTAGTGTACAACTTATTTCTTTGCTCACTGTAGTATAACACTACAAGAAAACTATGTTGAATTTGTCAAACTGCACGTTACATGTAGTTACTACGTGGTACTACGTTCAGTTTCCAGGTCGCGGCATACTCGATGTGATCGCTCTCGGTATGTTTGAATAAGAGGAAAAAAGGAACATATACAGTCTGGCAGTGACCACAGACGAGTAACAGCAAGTAGTTATTCGACGATTTGTTGTTCTCTTAAAGTGAGTACATTTTTTTTGCGACACTTCGGATAAGTGTTCATCGTTTGCCACTGCACGTGTACTACGCAAATACAAATGGATTTGTGCAGACCTTTACTATCTATTACAAAAATAATAAAAAAAAATATTCGTGTTATGTTTATAATGTTGATGGCCCTGGACTTGCAAATAGCACTCTCTTAAGTTGCAAATCGATCCAAATCGTCCGAATCTTACTCTGATTCAGAACTTATGGTGTCCACAGGCACTTTGCTTCCAGACTGCCCTCCATCATCAGGTTTTTCTTCTTCAAATACTTCAAAGTGATCAAAAACGTTGCGCTGTGTTTTATAAACTACCCATTAAACAACGCAACTCAACGAATGTGGTGACGGAACAGTTGTAACGTCTTATAAACTACCAAAACTGCAAAAGTAACGCGAAGTGAGTGATTACCCTAAGTAATTTTTGAGATGCGTTAAATCACAATTTTTGTAAAAAAAATTGCCCAATTTCGGCAAATATATATTACGGTGAGAAGAATGAAAAGATTTATTTTTTAATCCGTATAATTTCGGATTCTTTGTTTCATAAAAATTTTAAAAAATATACTTCTTACCATAGAATATTGGGAAACACTATATATTGTATTGTAGTAAACTTTCTATATTAGTTTGGGGAGTACAGCTGTTTTATTCGTGGCAGAGAATAACAATTATCATCACGAATACGTGAAAAATTTGAAAAATGTTACACAATTTTGAGGCCATAGGGCTGTTTGTATGGGAGGTGCCAGAACGTGTGAGCAGATTGCGGCTCAAATCTCGCATAAAATTGGCAAAGGTGTAAATATTACGCTGCTCAAAGTTGGAAGCAAATCAACTGGTGGAATTATATGTTATTGTGTGATGCATTTTCAAGTTACATTGAACCCTTTGTATGGGAGGTACTACAATCCAATAGGGTGTTATGGTGTGATGAGTTATTGGGGACCATTAAACCCTTTGAATGGTGGTTACTAGAAGGAATGTCACGTTCCGTTATATCATAACGGTTCTCATTGCACTAAGTATTTTGATAGTGACAGCCACTTCTACTTAACGTAACCTAGCAGCGTCTAGTCCATTAAACCACAGCGGGGTGTATTCACACTTTTCTTGGAAATGCGTTCCAGAATTTTGTTTCATTTACATATATATTAGTCGGTTCACTTGTTAAATTATACTGACGAACACTACAAAAATAATAAGGTTCTGACAATGGATTCTGGTAGAGGGGGGTAAAATATATGTACATGTGTCGGCGTTTTGAAAGATCACGCCGGGGCGTTAAAATTTCCTCCCTTTTGAACATTCTTATGATGAACCGGTGTAGGAAACCGTGTTATCATTACATTTTAGGTATAAGATGTATTCACCAATTTTAGTTCAAATACTACGAGCAACATTTTTGTGGAACATTTTAACCCGCTAACTCCTTAATATATGTATGTGTCCTTTTTGTCCCATGTTATTTTCGAAAAGTTTCAGTTTGTTTCACAATGTGTGTCATTAATTCCCAAACTTTAAATGGTTTACTTAGACTATTTTACTGTTTCCTACATTTTTACCATTTACTCAATATACATTACGGTGTTTTATTACACACTTCAATTCCACAATGCCAACACTTTTTTACGCTACGGGAAAGAAGTCACACGTGCAATAATCACGCACGCACACTAACATAATTTTAGTTATACAGTGACCACAAAAATTATTCATACACCCATGTAATTAAAGTTCAAAATTGTTACATTATATTAGACAAGTATTTAGTTTCTCTTTTTTACATATCATTTAGAACGATTTATCTTATTCCTAATAAAATCAACAGTAAATTCAGTATTTAGAAACAAAAAAATTAAAAATAATACTTATTTTTTTTGGCAAAAGATATTCATACACCACGCTTTTAAATAGTATTGTAACAAAAATTAATCTAATCTATTTTTCTATACTTTGTTGGACCTCCTTTTGCTTTGATAACAGCTCTAAGGTTCGTTTCGTGTTTTTTACCAAAGGTTCTGTGTAATTTTTAAAGATTTTTCCATTCCATTGCACTGTTTGTAGACATTCCATGAACGTTTTTTTGTTTTTTTAGTTCTCTGTTCCAATAACTCCCATCCATATTCAATGTCTGCACTTGTAAAGGTCCATTCGTGAACGAGATATGATGAATGTTTTGGGTTATTGTCTTGCTGGAACAAAACTTCCTATCATCTAACCCAAGTTTATTGGCTCTTACGTGTAAATTGTCTTTTAAAAGGTTCAAATAAATGTACTTGTCATTTATATCTTTCACACAAATTATAAAGGGTCCGCCAAATAAAACCAAAAAAACTGCTGAATATTTTCTCAAATTTATTTTTTTATTTGAAAGTACAATCCTTCCGGTTAATAATGGAAAATAATTTCATTCAAATGGCTGCCTCGGCTGGCCATGCAGTAGCCTACACGATCGGTCCAATTTTTAAGCACATTATCGATTGTGTGCAGCTGTATTTCACCAATGGCTTCACGAATATTGTCCTTTAAAGCGTCAATTGTCTCTGGCTTGTCGGCGTAACACTTATCTTTGAGGGCACCCCACAAATAATAGTCCAACGGTTTCAAATCGCAGCTCCGAGGTGGCCAAACGACATCAGCTCTGCGGCTGACAACGCGGTCTTCAAAAACAGGGCGCAAAACATCGAGGGTAGCACACATTCTGCAACATTACCATGATTTTCAAAGTAATGTCGCAATATTTCCCAGCGTTGTTCAAGCGTATACACAACCATATTCGTTCAGCGGAAGGATAAAACTAATTATCTGTCAAATCAGACATGAGCTAAGTGTTACCATTCACGAAATAAGCACTAGTTGAAAAAAAAACGTTAGATGGCGGACCCGTTATAAAAGGTTATACATTGTATAAGTATTTCCACCTACGTGCTTTACAGTTGTAATATTATTGTTGACTTCCATTTCTTTATTTTGCTTTCGCCAAAGTTTGGAAGGGTCCAAATATATCGAGTTTGGGTTCGTCACTGAAGATGTCATTTTCCCAGAACGAATACCGTTCATTAGTGTGTTGTTTTGCGAATTCCAGTCTCTTTTTTTGTTGATATTGGAAATGTATGGGTTTCGGCGTTCTACTCTATTGCGGTAACTGGCTCTATGCAGACAATTGCGTACTCTTTGGACACTCACATTTTTATGAGTTGTATTTTCTAAGTTTTGACCATACTACTGAAGACAATACTACGTTCCTCTTATGGTGTTTTCATGATAATTGGCCGCTGTTTACATAGTTTGTTATGACGTGATTGGCAAATTATTTCTCCTATTTCACCAAGGGACTTTTTATCCAAATATAATTTAAATATAACCTTTTGTAAATTTAGTGATAAATCACTGCTTCTACTCAGTTTGACAATTTTCGACGGCTAAAGAAGTACAACTAACCAGAAATTGGTCGAATGCGTAAGCAGGTGTCTATGTTACAGCAAGTCAAACCAAGCAACATCAAAAATTTGAACGTTGCAAGTTATATTTGCTCGCACATTATCGTATAAAAGTGTATGAATAAATTTTGAGGAACATTGTTGGTAGTTTTTAGTGTTTTAATTTTATTGAGGCACTAATTTTATATCGGCACTTTTGGTTTCCATCAAGAAATGAATAGAAAACTTGGGACGTGTTGAAAAAAATGGAGGTCGATTTTAAAAATGTATTGAACAAGGATTCTCAAATTCGATTTGTTTATATATGGGAACATGTCACAGCAGCTTTGTTCAAGAATAGAAAAAATCATAAGGTCTTCCACAAAAAACACAATTTAAAAAATGGAATTCAAAATTCACTTAAAACTAGAAAACAAAACTTACATACTAACAAACAAAAGCTTAGGAACTACAAAATGTATTTACAAAAAATGGAAAAGAAAGAAAAACAATAAGTGCACCATGTTGCAATCCATCACTGAGCGGTGTTATACACCGTATCAGCCAAATCAAGGCTGCCAATGCGTCGGTGGTAGTATAGTAGTCGTCCGTTATCGTATAAATGTCCCGTATTGTCCAGTGTCAAAAGTCCAGCAGGTGGTATAAAGTTCCGCCATATTATGCTCGGGTTGTTAATACATTCTAAACACCTTCTCACCAAGGCGTTGTCCAGCTCGGCACTCTTTCGTATTGCGTCTAACGCAGTTCCAACTAAAAATACATCGATACGATCAAAATCGATTCCGTCGTAAATCACGCGACAAGACGGATATCTAGGGATGCCATCCATCCCCACCTCGGGTCGCAATTCCAAGCAAGAACTGAGTATTCTTCTCTCCCACACTCTAAGTCTCTCCATCTGAGAAGAGGATATACCCGACCATACGGGGAACGCATACGCCAGCAGTGGCCTTATAATCTGGCGGTATACAAGGTGGCGCAAAAGTAAACTTCCGATGTTTTTTGGCTGTAATTTAAAAAAAAATTAAAATCTTTGATTCTTCTTGTGGATTATTTTTATTTGGCCTTTTAATTTTTTTTACATCAAGTCCAGAATATGATGTCATATAAATGGCCGCCGCCACAGTTGATTGTCATTTGAGCCCTTTTTATGACATTTTCCATCACTTTGGCCAAAACTTCCGGCGATACGTCCTCACAATCTTGACGGATATTGTCTTTAAGAGCTGCAAGAGTCTGAGGCTTGTTGACATAAACCCGCGACTTCAAAAAGCCCCACAAAAAGAAGTCTGGAGCGGTCAAATCAGGCGATCTTGCTGGCCAGTGCAAATCGCCAAAACGGGAGATTAGGCGCCCGGGAAATGCATCCTTCAGCATATCGGTTGTGGCACGTGCAGTGTGTGCCGTTGCACCGTCCAATTCATCAAGTTGCGGCAAAAAGAACTCGTTGATCATTGCTCTGTAGCGCTCACGGCGCTTCCATGACATCGACGGCGCTTCCATGACATTCTCGGCTACAGCAGCAATATTCTCTGCAGAATGGCTACTCCGGGGTCTGCCACGCCTGGCAGCATCTCGTGTTGTGCCAGTCTCTTCGAGGCGAGCGGCTAAACGTCGCAGTGTTTCACCAGTAGGCGTTGGACGGCCAGGAAATCTGCGACGAAATTCACGTTCTGCCAAAGTCACCGACCGATTATTGGTCAAATAAATAGTCAGCAATATTCCGCGTTCTGGAGCAGTGTAGCGTAACATTGTTTATTAACGTGTATTTCGCATGTGTTTACTACACAAATGTCAAAACAGAACTGACATTAGGGGCCAATCGCAAAATTTATAGCATTTTCTGATAGGAGGATTACTTTTGCGCCACCTGTTATTAGGAGTTTAACCTCGCCACTCAATCCACTTCTAGGGCGGAGTATCCTGGCGTATGCGTTGAATATTCGCGCCACTCTACCGAGGACGAAGTCGAACATAAAGTGAAATTTTATGGCTATCATTTTTGTAGAATATTTTGACCACGCCCCCGTCATTTTGGAGCAGTTTTTTGCGAGTTTTAAAAAAAAAAAGTTAATATGGTTATACATACGTGACAGTTAGAGGGTTAATTTGTTCCACAAAAATGTTTATCTGAATCTTTTCTATAAAACTGCTGAACATATTTTGTACCTCAGAAGTAAGGAACACACAATTTTGCATGCCGATATGTTGCAGGAAAGTTCCGAGGGGCGGAAACTTTGACCCGCCGTAAAAAAATCTGATCAGATCTGGCAAAACGCCGATACACGTATATTTTTTTAGACCTTTCTACCAGAATCCGTTGACAGAACCCCATCATTTTTTTGGTGTCGCACAGTGTTATGGATGGCAGTGTGTCGAAACTGGATTTTGGTTTCTTCAATTTTGATCCGCCGTAGGCCAGGGGTGTTGGCTCATCCGCCTTCAAAGGACAGAAGAATATGTCAACTACTTCGAAGAGCTTCAGTGACAGGGTATCAGTGATCGCATTACCATTCACGTTGCTCATTCATTTCGCCTTCTCACTTTAGCTAGCTAACGGAGGTTTCCGATAAGCCATTGCCCAGGACATACTGCGTGGAAGTAGTGAGCTGCTTGGACTGCCCAATGAAGGAATCATTTCTGGCCACTCCCAAGTGAATGGCTATCAGAAACTTTCCACCTCCAAGGACAGTCCCATATCAAGTTGCTAATTCGGGGTATTATCCAGAGTAATGTTTTGATGTACTGTTGAGCCGAAATTGTCTTAGTCACAGCAAAAGTGGAAAACCATTAGGACGAACTAATTCGAGATTTAATTGTGGCGTCGACAGGAAACTTGATGCTAGTTCGGTCTTCACTAGAGATGAGCACGAGTCACGTAATTGGCGTGATTCACGTGAATCACGCGTGAACGTGAGGGGGTCAAATTTTGCTCACGTGAGCGTGCGTGAACGTGAGTAGTGAAAAAATCTTCGTGCGTGAGCGTGCGTGAGTCCAATCTTTGCGTGAGTGAGCGTGCGTGAGCACTATTTTCGCGTGAGTCACGCATATTTCCTAATGGTTGATATAATTTAAATTCGATTTTCTTACTACTTTGTTACACAAAGTATTTTTGGAAGGCTTCTAACAATATTTCCCTCAACAAAGCGTAGTTAATCGTCTTTTGTATTTCAAGGAACTCTACTACAAGCGAAGGCGTTTTTTTTTATAAATTTTACAGTGGGACCGTTTGCAAAAAAGTTGTAATAATATCAGAACTTCTAAACTATAGGTCCGATTGTTTGTGAATGCACTAAGGATTTGTAGGGGAGAAGTCAGGCTTTCAGAATCTGGTATTTAGAGGCACCTTGTTTCAACGTACGTTTCGCTACAGGCAGACAAAGCTTTCATGGCATGTAAGTTCCTAACTTGTGGTCTGATTTAAATGATCTTTGTTTTTGAGATTCTACTGAGCCGCACAAACCAACAACATTTAGAGTCATGTGTCGTCTCTCTAACCGTTACAAAGATATTTGGAATTATAAGTTTAAAATGTAAACATTCGCACTGACTTTCTTAAGATTTTTGGTAATAACTTGGTAATTTTGAGCCAAATTGTAGTTCTAAAAACCAGCTACATTGGCAAGACTGCAACCAAACGTAAGTTAAAAACCCTTTTAAATTATTTAAAACCGGTTGGTAACGACAACTTCTCAAATTTAAAATGTTTTCAAACTGAAAAATAAAATTTGTTAGGAAAGGTACCATCATTCTTTCAATAGTTTCTCAAATTTTCTGTAAAAAATACATAAAATGTATTTTTTTAAGCAAGGTCCTTACCAAAGGTGTTAAATGTAATTTACAATTTTTGGGTATTAAATTTTTGAGTTTGGGTAAAGTCTCGCCTGTTGATTTTCATAATTTTTTAAGCCAAGTTCTAGACTGAAATGAGGTTAACTACAAGGGAGAAAAAGTTTTTGATCGTACGCATAATCTTGATCAGCAAAGCTGAATTTTAAAAAAAAATTTAATTTTCATAACAGATTTTTTTGGGAGTAAAAATCTCACACTTGTGTCCCTATTTTTCAAGTAATATTAATTTCATTATATTAAACATATAGATACTAGGCTATAATACAAAATTTGCCCTATTACGTTGTTATATACTTCTAATCGAATTTGCACAGAATTAAAAAAAAAAGATATTTTTTTTAATTTTTTTCGCAATTTTTCCATGCAGTGCTGTGGAGTGCTCGGAGTCGGGGATATGTGCCTGCAGTCAGAATTTGTGTCGTAAAAATTTGCACGGCTCTAACTCCAAGTTTAGAATTTCCACCAATAAAAATTTGTTTGGGCAGAAACTATTTATTTTATATATGTACTTCGGTTTTTTCAAATAAAACGCAAACTTATTTAGGTTTAATATTAATATGTTGGTACCCTGTCTAACACATTCATTTTTTCAGGTTTAAAAAAATGTTAACTTTCAGAGATTGTCGTTACCGACCAATTTGAAATACTTTAACAATTTGTTCAACCTACTGTTTGAAGTTTAGTCAATGTAGCATTTTGACTCAAAATTACCAAGTTATTGCCAAAAGACTAAACAATGTCGGTGCAAAAATTGACATATTAAACTTTTGATTTCAACTATCATTGTAACGGTCAGACTCAGAGTGGGTTTTGTTTGTGCTGCTTAGTAGAATCTCAAAACCAAAAAATCTGGTTACAAGTTTCACACTCTGTAGCAAACCGTGCGTTGAAACAGGGTGCATTTAGATACAATATTCTGAAGGCCTGACTACATTCATAAAATTCTAAAATAATCTGACTATTGGATTTAGAATTTCTGACATTATTACCACTTTATTTTGCAATTAGTCCCATTGTCCATTTGGAAGAATACTAATGACAATAAGAGGCAAACTTCTTTAAGATATATCTTAAAAAAATATTCCCGAATTAATTTCAATTACTGATTTGCTTGAAAACAGAGATAAAATTCAATTATTTCATTATTTGACTCAATCATTTGAATACTTGGTTCAACAATATTACATTTTATAAAGCGAAGAAGATCAATTAAAATTTCACTGGAATCAAGTACTTGTGTACTTGAAATTACAACATTCTTTATATGTTATTTGACGTTTTTTGTTCGATTTTTAAGGCGAATTTTTGTTGTTGTCAGGGAGAACAAGTGGAAGATGCGCATCACCAAAAATCCGTTACAAACGGTGTTTTGTTATTGCAATCGGCACTCGTCAACACAACGACAGCAACAACACATGTGCTACAAAATTATTGCGAAATCAAAACACATCTTTGAGAATTTACAAATAAATGTTCAAACGAAAAAAAGACATACCATAATTTTTATTTTTGAATATTTAATAGAATACTCAAGTTGAGTACGCTAGTAATCAAAACATTATATAATTTCGATTAAACGCTCACTCAACTTGATTACGCGCGTAATCAAAACATTATGTAATTTTGATTAAGCACTCACTCAACTTGATTACACGCGTAATTGAAATTTTCCATAAAAAATTGATTAAAGTCATGCTTAACTCAATTACTAATTTAATCAACAATATTAAGAAATTTTGATTAAATCTGTGCTCAAATAAATATTTGCTTTAATTGAAAACTTTTCAATTACGATCTTACAATTCGAGTAATTGAATTTACAAAAATCGTCATTGGCGGAAAGCCAAGTATAAAAATAATTGAATTGACAAATATCGTAATAGATTTGAGCATTTGCTATTTTCTGTGTATGTAGTCCAATTGCAGCAATAAATTGATGAGTAGATGATCCAACGACGATGAAAACGAAAACGATGCAAGAAAAACGATGCAACAAAATCCGTAGCTCGAAATAATTATCTGATCCACGAAGCACTAGTCACTTTTTTAAATGGTTTAAAAGGTTAATCGCTATTATTACTGGCCGCCAAAATGTTCGCGCAGAAACTATTTATTTTTATTTAAGTTGCAATACAATTTTGATTTCAATACAAAAGTTCTATTTTTAATAATTAATTTTGACTATATTGTTTTAAGTGTTTTCGACAACTGATTTACAATGATTTCTTATTGTCGCGGGCCACCAAATCCATCAACTTAGGAACGACAGTTAAGCCGGATAGAGAATCCAAAAGAAATAACAACAGTATAACGGCTGAATGACCAAACTAAGCAAATGACTTCGTCAGCGGTTTTGTTGTTGTTATATTCTTTTGCATCGACAATGTAAACAACAAGCAACAACATACAGGCCTGTTCTGATATCACGACGATTTTAAACATCGAACGATTTTAAGATCACGTCGGTGATTTGTAGGTGTTCTGAAAATCACGTGATTTTATATTTTTCGACGTTATTATCGAAATCACCAAGCGAACAGCCTTGCTTCTCAACATATGTTTGTGGTCATATTAAAGAAATAATTTGTGAATTTGTGAAAAATTTTAAATGCCTGGTCTTTGTTGTTGAATTTTCTTAATTTAAATAATTTTCCGAATTTAGTTGTCTTAGATCCTCGTATTTTTAAAGTTGTAATTTCCTTTAGGCTAAGAGATCATGTTCTCTCCGGTTAGTGTAAAAAATGTAAATGCCGCGAGTGGGATTCGAACTCACATTCGCTGGACGATCGTTTCGATGTTTGTGAAGCATCATCTTCAGCTGCGTCTAGCCCGTTAAGCCACTGCGGTGTGTATTCCCACTAGTCACTTTACTTTACTTTTATTGACTATATTATAACCTTATGAGGTCAGACGTCTTACACATATTAAACAAACAAATTAAACAAATTTCAACATATTCTTCCAACTGGCTCTATCCTTCGCCTTTTCTCGCCAGTTGGTAACACCAAGGATACGGAGGGATTCTTCTGCCTGGTCTTTCCAGCGGAGTCTTGGTCGTCCTCTTTTCCTGCTTCCATCGGGTACGTTATCAAAAATCCTCCGCGCTGGCTCATCTTCATCCATTCTGATAACATGGCCTAGCCAACGCAATTGGCACACTTCGACTCGTCTAGCTATGTCCACGTCAGACTAGAGACTATATAGCCCTGCGTTCCAGCGACGTCGGTACTCGCCGTTTTCCCTAACAGGCCCATATATTTTACGGAGAATTTTTCTCTCGAAAACTCCCAGGTGTTTTTCATCCGCTTGCGATATGACCCAAGTTTCGGAGCCATATGTCAAGACAGGTAAAATGAGAGTCTGATATACCTGGACTTTTGTCCGTCGAGAGAGGGCTTTGTTCCCAAACTGCTGAGCCCAAAATAACATCCATTCGCAAGCACAATTCTCCTATCTATGCCCAGGCTGACGTTGTTGTCCTTGTCCACGGCGGATCCAAGGTAGACAAATTCATCTACCACAGCAAAATTAAATCGGTTGTCAACGTTCAAGTGCGGACCAAGTCGAGAGGTTTCCCTAGTCGTCGACACCATCAATTTTGTCTTGCCCTCATTAACAGCAAGACCCACCTTTGCTGATTCCTTTTCGATTCTTGAAAATACTGCAGTAACCTCTCGCAAATTTGGGGGTACAATCTATACTATCTTCCACTATCATTACCTCCTGATCTTCAGTGGAAGAATCTGAGTGGAGTAGTGCTGAAAAGTGGTCTCTCCACATTTTGAGCACACTGCTTCTCAGTCACCAGATTTCCATTCTCGTCCCTGCAGGAGGGCAGCCCATTATTAGGCCCGTTGGTCGATCTTCTCACCCTCTGGAAAAACTTTCGCGATTCACCATTCATCCTGCACATTTCGGTTCTTTCACTCTCTCTCTGCTCCCACTGCCATTTTCCTCGCCTAAATAATTGGTTTTCCTCCCTTCTCAGCCTCTTGTACCGCTCACTCGCAGCACGCTTTGTAACTGACTGTTTCGTTGCCATACGTGCAGCGTCTTTTTCATGAGTTGCAATGCGACATTCTTCGTCGTACCATGGCTTATCCTTCTGCGGTTTTTGATAGCCAAGTTCAGTCATTGCAGCGATTTCCAAAGAATGGGAGATGTGCTTTCACTGCGCATCTGGGTCTTCGGGAGGGGGGGTATTCTGCTCCAGCAGGAGAGAGAGTTTCTGTCGATAGGACATTGATATCTCCGGTATTCGTAGCTTGTCAATATCGAACTTTTCCTGTGTTCGGCTTCGTACGGTTTTCGCCCTGCTCAGTCTTGTGCGAACTTTCACAGCCAGCAGGTAATGGTCAGAGTCGATATTGGCATCTCGAATCACACGTACATCCATTACACTAGAAGAGTGCCTGCCATCTATTACCAAATGATCAATCTGGTTCTTCGTCCGCTGATCAGGAGATATCCAGATCGCCTTATGGATGTCCTTATGCTGGAATCGTGTACTACTAACTACCATGTTCTTTGCAGCGGGAAGTCTTATCAGTCTTATTCCATTATCCGAGGTGGTATCATGTGGACTGTGATTACCGATGGTTGGTCGAAAGACACTTTCCTTTCCTAATTTCGCCTAGAATAATCTTAATGTCGTGGTCAGGGCAGCGTTCATATACTTCCTCCAGGCGCTCATAAAATGTTTCTTTGACCTCATCATCTTTATCCTCTGTCGGTGCGTGCACACAAATTAACGAGATGTTGAAATATTTCGCTTTGATGCGAATTGTGGCTATTCGGTCACTCACTGGGTTGAACCTTGAAACTAGGTGTCGCAGTCTCTTGCCCACTCCGCACCCAAAATTCGTGCTTACGATCATGGCAGCTGTAGTAAATATCGAAGTTTTTCTTCCTGGTGCAACCATATCCTGTCCATCGCATTTCCTGGATCGCTGTGATGTCAGCTGTATATTTTCCGAGGACATCCGCCAGTTGGAAAGTGGCACCAGTCCTGTATAACGTTCGAACATTCCAGGTACATATCCTAAAATCATGGTCCTTACAACGTTTGCGAGGGTCGTCAACAGTTGGGGGGTTTCTTTGTACATCATATTTTCTGCGTATTTTCATTGCCGATATAACGGTGGCGGGAGGCAAACCCAGTCCACCGTGGTTTGCATTTTACCTACTGCCAGGATGATTATGTTTCAGCCGCCCATTATGGATCAGACGCTGACCAGAATGCAGTGTGCCGAAACTGGATTTTGGTTTCTTCAATTTTGATCCGCCGTTGGCCAGGAGTGTTGGCTCATCCGCCTTCAAAGGACAGAAGAATATGTCCACTACTTCGAAGAGTCACCTAATACAGGGTCACCTAATAATCCTGAGACGTATCAGTGATCGCATTACCACTCAGGTTGCTCTATCGTTTCGCCTTCTCACTTTAGCTAGCTGACGGAGGTTTCCGATAAGCCATTGCCCAGGACATACTGCGTGGAAGTATTGAGCTGCTTGGACTGCCCGATGAAGGAATCATTTCTGGCCACTCCCAAGTGAATGGCTATCAGAAACTTTCCACCTCCACGGACAGTCCCATGTCCTAACTAGTCACTAACCGTCTCCATAATTTTCCTGGGAAACTATTCAATTTAAGGATTTCCACCACTTTTCCCTTAGTCGTCTTGTGCAATTCAGCGTCACTTATCTTCAAAACTCTCCTAATGAAGTTGCTCGCAGTGTTAATAATTGTCCTTCTTGTGTGTTTGGAATGATAATTTATCAATCGTCCCGATGCTGTAGGTTTTTGGTACCAGTCCATTTTGAGAGCATAATTAAAATTAGTCATTCTCCCTTTGGGGAAAATAATATATATTTTTATGTTGATTCTTGTTTGAACTGTTCAATAATGTTTATGAATACTTTGTGTTTATTCTTGTTTTATCAGATCCTTGAGAATGATAAACGAAGTTGGTCGAAATATTGGAAAATATTAATAAAATTGTAAGAAGAATACTTTCAGCTGAAACAACTGAAAACTAATATATCTACAAAGGTCAACTATACTCACAACTAACATTATTTATTATTTATAATTTATTATTTATTTATTCTTTATTTATTTATTGGTAAACCTGCACAACAGGACATATTGCCTTATGATTATAGTGCAGGGATTTCTAACTCAAATTAATTACAATTTTATATAGTTACAGGTTTTTTCAAATTTTGTAAAAAATAATCAAAAGTATAAAAGAAAAATAAAAGAAAGAGCAAGCTCACAAAGTATTAAATTAAATTGTAGAGCATACGGATTAAAAATCATCCATATATCGGAGAAATTGATTTCGAAATATAAACACAATCAATTTGATCGAAATATCTAAAATTAACAATATCACAGATGTTAACAATAATATCATAAAAAATATAAGTATAACAATGCACATTGATATTATTAATTTTAATTGATTTAATTAAAATTATTAATTAAAATTTAAAATTTAATTTTCACATTATATTTTAATGGACATGAATAAAGTTCTGTTTATTGATATCAAAAATATTCAATTTGAATGATTATACAATTCTGTCACCAAGCGTTTAAATTATGCGTTGTCGCGAATACTCCTTATATTTACTTGTGAAGCGTTCCACAAGCGAATTACATTAATAAAAAATTTACGTTCAGACTCTGAATATCTATGTACAAATTGGATTAAAGTGGTACTTCTCCTGGAGATTCCAAATCGTAGCCGCTCAAAAAGATAAATCGGCTCACAACTATTACTTATTTTATGGAGAAAAATCAAGAATTTTAATTTCATGTAGTTATTTCATGTTAACTATTTTAGAGCTAAATGGATTTATGTGGTCATAAACATATCTTACAATAGTTTTAAAAGTAGAGTTTAATTTTCGTCTACTTTGCGAGTCCCAATTAGCAAAAATTTCAGAGCTATACATGAGTGTAGGAATCAGATCCGAATTTGCCAACAGCATACGAATCCTAAAAGGTTTAAATGAATGATTGTGTAATCAATAATGCAAACGTTTTACCCCAAGCAGAGACAATACGATCGTTCCAATTTAAACACTTTTCCTAAATGTTTCGCATTAGTGACAACTTTAACAGTTATGCCATTTATCACAATATCCGGATGGTCTTTATCTACACTACTCCTTTTTACTATTAACCATTTCGATTTTTCTGGATTTACAGTCCATTAATCATTAATCATAGCCCATTTAGACACCACATTCAATTCCTGATTTAGAATGTTAACACACTCCGAAAAGTTACCACGATTTCCACTGACATATATCTGAATGTCGTCTGCATACATCCTTACTGTTGCTCTTTGCAAAACTGAGGGTAGGTCGTTAGCATATATAGAAAAAAGAAGCGGGCCTAAAATAGAGCCTTGAGGTACACCTCTTCTCACATATCGTGTTTCTGACCGGTATGATTCTACCAAATTTAAGGACTCATTTTAAAACTGCTTCATCATTTGTAGTTTTTGTAATAAAACTGTGTAATCCACAGTATCAAAGGCTTTAGAATGGTCCAGCAAAACCAAAACTGGCTTTTCCCGCATCCATTTCCTTATTGATATCATCAATAAGCTAGTAGTTATAATATTGTTCAAAACAAAAGTTATATATGGTAGAATTTAAAACTTTCAGAATAAATTATTAATATTAGTAATATTTTCATTCTCGAAAAGTAAAGCACTGGACAGGCAAAGAGGAACAGAAAATCACGAAAAGCAGAAGGGTAATGATGAACAAATGTGAACCAAAATAAACATCATTTTTAGAAATTGTGAAATTTATGTGTTTTTTATTAAAATTTTAATACTAAAAAAGAAAAAAAAACATTTAAAATTATGTTTTCTAGTAATTTATTAAAGACTTACAATAAATTTTTGCATAAAACAAGCAAGTAATCTGTATTGACCGTCATTTCCCTGAGCGATTTTATATCACGTTATTTGCAAAATCGTTGCTTGCAGAACACCATTCCGGTGATTTAAAACCATATCGACGTGCAGTGATATCAGAACAATCCAGATACATACACATACGTGACAAAACATATTGACTAAAACCAGTATGTATGTTGTTGCTGCAAAATTATTCCAAAATACTATTAAGGTGGCCCGCAATTTCAATACTTTAGAAATTGAACAAAATTAAAAATATAATATGATGATCGATGTAGGGCGATCTCACCCAACAGTGCCTTTAGAGGAGCCAAATGTTTGGCCGGCACCCAATATTTTTTCATCCTCAACAGTTTCTCGTTTAAAGTATTTTTTTCTTATTAACACAACATTGAATTTAGTTTATAAACAATAAAACAGCCCATAGTTTTTTTGTGTCTCAATTTATAAAATTATTTGCATCGATTGTATAAGTATAATATCGATTTTTTTAAATTTTAAAAACTTTTGTTGTATTCTTCAGCAGGGAATCCTGAGGAAAATAAATCAAATCATTGATGTGGTCAACACGGCGCATGATACGGGAACAAGTTGGTTAGAAGGATTATTAAATAGCGTGAGTATTAATACATTTTTTATGCTAACATTTGTGATGATGTCCCTATATGTTGCCATATTTTCTTATTAACTTCAGTGTATGCTACGGCAAACTTCTTTGTCGAACTTTTGTTTTTGTTGAAAAGGAAACCGGAAATGTAGTTCCTTTTTTGGAAGAGAATCAAGTTTTTAAAAATTGATCACGAAAGTTTAAATTTGTAAATAAGAAAATAAAGCGCAATATTCGTGATAATTTTCTTGGTAGACTGTTGACAATCACCACTCTCGGCTGATAAGTACTTACGGGAATTTGTTACCGAGGGTCAGGCTCTAGTAATTGTGGGTAGAAATATGGAATAAGAGTTGAGATCTTGAGATTGAAGGACATATTGTGGCACATTCGAGGACCGCCTAATGGTAAAATTGCTAATGATTTTAGCAAGGCAGTACCTCGTTTCTGAAGTTCTCGAATCGAAAACGTTTTCACATGTAACATGTGAATTGAAACAAAAACGCTGCGAAAAATGAGAATAAACCTATCGAAAAAGTTGGCAGTCGAAAAATTTATAATTTGAAAATTCAAAAATACTCACAAATTTAAACGGCGTGAGATTTTGATGTTGTTTCTACAAAAAAAAAGCCGGAAGATTTCAATCCAGACTACTGTGGGACCAAGATGACGTAGTCCTTCAGGATAGCTATTCCATGGCCATCAATTGCTTTTATGGTATAGAACGAAAGATGGATAAAAATCCCGAGTGTGTCGTGGCGTATAGAAATTTAGTTGCTGAATATGAGGAATATTATGTATGCACGGAAATTGTCACTAAATGAGGCTCAAGATTCTAACCTGAGGACATGATACTTGCCTTACTTTTGAGTTGCTAATCCCAATAAGCCAGTGGCAATTCGTTTAGTATTTGATGCTGCTGCCCAGGTAAAAGGAGTCTCTTTAAATTCAAACTCATTGAAAAGGGCCCTCAACACTATTAGCCGTTGCCATCAGTATTATTCAATTTCCGAGTTGGTGCAGTATCTGTTTGAAGAAGTCACTGACATATAAGAAATGTTTCACCAAATAACTGTGGCTCCAGAAGAACGATGCTTCCAGAGATTTATGTGGAAAAAATGAAATTTGTCAACCAGATTCGGTCGTAATGACGTTTGGAGCTCTGCCTGTTCGCTGTGTGTTACCCAATATGTGAAGGAAAAAAATGCGTTAGAATATCGAGATCGTTTTCCAGGAGCTGTGAAGTCAATACCGTTATGTTGAATAGCGAAGCTAGTTATATACACAATTTTGCTGGGTTTGAACTGCGTCGGTTTACATCAAACTCATCGAATGTGATCGTGGCTCTAGAAGGTAATTCAAATCAGAATATCAGTTTTGAAGGAGCTTTAAATGAATTTGAGTTATCGAAGGAAAAGATTCTGGGCACAAATTGGCATCCGGCATTCAAATTTCATCGAGTAGATACAGTCAAAAATGTTTTATTTATTGTAGTTGTTTTGTAGTCTTCTAACGTACAGTACTTTTACATCGATGTCTCGACGAGTACTACATTTGTCCTATAGATGTCGCTGACGTACGACATCATTTTATAATGAAGGCCTAATTTAATGCAGGTTCTATTCCTAAAATTTAAAAATTATTGCATACTTTTTAGCGCAAATTATTGCATATTTGTTAGCGCTATCGACAAATTTTTTAAATTGGGGTCGAAGCTGCATTAAATCAGGCCTTCATTAGAAAATGATGTCGTACGTCAGCAATATCTATAGACAATTGTAGTACTCGTCGAGATCTATACAACGATGTCTTGCATGTTACGATCGAGCTACGGACAAAAACTACGATAAAAAACGATTTTGGCAGTTTTCTAGGGCTCGGAAAGGAAAAAAAATATTTTTCTCGACTTTTGGATGTTTTTTATATGGAGGCCGACCCGGTCTATTGCGTACTATGTGTACTACACTCAAAGTTGTCCGAAGTATTTGTTGGAGTGATTCTGTTGCCCCTATTACGGTTTACAACTCAACTCAGTTCTGTTGAAGTTGAAACAACATAACTTTAAAACAACTTACGAATTGCAACTTGTTCCAGTTGAAATTGTGTTGATGTTGCCAGCCTAAAAAAGCAATGATTTGACAAATGATTTTTTTTTGGAAATAAATAAAGAAATTGATATGAGTTTGGATTTATTTTACAACGATAAAAGTGTAGATGAAAACATTGACGTGCTGCGCATACGAAGAAGTCTCCGCCATCACTCTAATCCCTTGGAACTTCCAAGCACCAAGTAAGAAAAGGATGTGGTTATAATTGAATGGCTTTTTAATACTTTTTTTGCAGATTTAGAAGTTTCTTTCGTTTAAATAAGGAAGCATTTTGCTATCTGCTAGATGAGCTGAAGGAGCATTTTCATAAGCCTTTGGGAGGTACGGCTATACCTCCTATTTTAAAGTTATGTGCAACTCTCAGGTTCCTCGCTGACTGCAGTTAGTGTTCAAGAACATTCGTCGCTTCTCTTTTCTGGTTCCTTCTGTATTTTCATTGCATATGATGTAAGCGGCTAATCCCATGACGTCTATCATGTTGCAAAAAAATGCTAATGGCCATCGTCTGGTTGGTCCATTGTATCAACGCCGGCCTTTGTTGAATTGTAAAATAATATAGCTTCCGGTTTTTTTTGCTACGCCGTCAACTTCCTCGGTGTAGTGCACAGTGGATAGTAGATTTACTGCTTTGTTCTTCTTTGGCACAGTGGTACAAGGTTATCATAAAAACGGAACACAGATGAAAGCACTGGCCGTTTGCTGTCTTTTTTCTCTTCTTTGGGAAGACACCTTTTGTTGGATCTAATGGTGCCAACGTATGCTAGTCCAATCGACGAAAGACGTTTAGCTGCGTCTAATGTTGTAAAGAAGTTATCAGCAATAATAGTTCTGCCGCTGTTGGTGTATCGATTAGCCAAACTTATGAGCACATTTTCGCCTTGGTTTGTCTCTCGTTGTTCTCACTCTTTACCACTGTACAGTTTTCTTGGCAACTGATATTTGGTTTTCGCATCGCATTCCCACCATACTTTTATGCCATACTTTTCGGGCTTTGATGGGATGTATTGCGTGAACTTTGTGCGCCCACGGTATGGAAATAGCTGCTCATCGATGGTTACACTTTCGTATGGTTCAAAATTACTGGCAAGATTGTTATTCAAGAAGCTGCATATGTCGCGAAGGGGAGCAGCTTTGTCGGTTTTTAGACGAAAAGCGCGCGTACGACTATCGTCAAATCGAATACAGCGCATCAAAGTAACAAATCGTGTAGATGATATGGCTGCACGGAATATTGGAAGTGCATCAGTTTGCCACATCAATCTTGAGAGCTGCACAGTATTATGACTGACACCAAGAACCAATAGTATCCCAATAATAGTGCCAAGCTCAACACTTGTCATATCAACCCATACTCGAGGTGTGTAGTTTGCATGTTCTGCGTTCCATTTGCGTGTAACTTTTTCTCCATACAGATTTGTTTGTGTTACGATGATGAACGTAATATTCGGTGAAAAGAAAAGGTTGAATACCTCAAGCGGAGTGGTCAGGTTTGTTTTTGGTCCACCTCTGAAACGCATGATGTTGTGCTGGCGGAATCTCACTGTAGCAGGTTCAGCTGCACTCCACTTGGTACCATATTTCCAAGCAAAAAACCGTCTGCAGCTTCAGTTGGTGCATTCTCACTTTCTTCTTCGGATTCTTCATCGCTGTCGAATATTTCATTTGCTTCAATTTTCAATTCATATTCAATGTCCGAGGCGTCATCTTCGGGCACAAAATCTGTGTTTTCACCGCTTTGGTCTTCAAATAAATCTAGTTCTTCGTCTGCTTCTGTGTGAAGTGCGAAATCACGCTGTAATGCTGATGATAGTTGTTGTTGGAAATTATCAGTAAGGCTGCCTGTACGCAAGCGCGTATTATACACAAATTCTAAATCCTCTGCCATAATAACAGTAATAATTTCACTTTAGTTTCCGCACAAAAAATTTATATTTCGGACTGTCGATGTTGTATGTTCAGCTTTCAATAATAAACTAACTAACTCAAAACCAAAATCACAAACCAAAGAAAGATAAAAATTAACACAAAAACTACCTGGAAGCAAACATCTGCATTGAATTCAGATGCCAAAATATAAAAAAATACCTGGAAACAATAATCTGCATTGTATTTGCAGAAAAATAACCCAAAATGTGTATAATAATAATTTATTTCATACAAATTGTATAGGGGTCTGGCCAGGCATATGTGTTTGTTCGAGGGGGGGACTTTTTTTGCAGTTTTCGTCGTGTTGGAACGATATTTTTGAGTTTTTTTTACAAAATAGAAAGCCAACAATATTTTAGGCGGCTACCGGGAAATACAGGTATCTACCTAAACTAGAAGTATGTTCAATTAACGCTCAAAAATGAAATATGCCTGGCCAGAACCATGTGTTTGTTCAAGGGTTGAAAATGTTACCTAATGACAAATTTAATGATACATCAAACAATTCTCGGTGAAATGTTCTACATTTTGTGCTACATTATCCGTATCGGCTTTAAAGTTTATTCTCTTCGCTATTGGAGTCCTTATTATCTGTAATATTTCTAACATAAATCGACGTTAAAAATTATTTTCCGTATTCAAAACTGACGTATCTTTAACCGGGGTGAATTCATTAGTGGATTGGTACCAAAAACCTACTGCTTCTGGTTATCAATTATCACTCCAAACACCCGAAATTAACGGTTATCAGTGCGGCAATAAACCTAATAGAGAGAGTTTTGAAGATAAGGTAAGGGAATTTTCACAAAAAGAATAAGGAGAAGATTAGAACTATATTAATGGACACAAATTCGCCAATAGATTGTTTAGTAAACCCAAAGACAGAATAGATAAATTTGACATATCTAATATAGTATATAAAATACCTTCTAGAGGAAATCATAGTGAAAGTTGCAATATGGTATATACATATATGTACAACTAAACATAAACTTAAGACTAGAATTGCAGGACATAAATCAGATCCAAAATATAGACGCATCTCAACACAAAAAAGCATTATCATCACAATGTGCAAACTTAAATTATTTTCCAAATTTCAAGATACGTCAGTTTTGAATGGAGAAAATAATTATAAACGTCGATTTATGTTAGAAATGTTACATATATCGTTTTTATTATAAATTGCACTTTCAAAGTCGCTCGGGTTTTTGTTGTCGTTGGTCCACGTTTGTTGTATTATGTTCTCGACATCGAATAATACAAGGGATTATTCAAAAGACCATTTATTTAACATGATTAGGGTTCTTGCCGCGCAAAAAAGGGATTGAAAGTAGTTCATATTAATGCTCAAAGTCTCAAAAATAAAATTGACGAATTTCGTTACATCTTTATTAAATCAAATGTTGATGTAATTTGCATCTCTGAGACGTGGTTTCTGCCTGAGCTCCATAGTTAATAGTACCTTAGCGACACATTTTTCATCAACGTCAAACTCATTAATTGATCTGTTCTTTGAAAGTTGCATACAGAAGACCCTGCTTTATGATCAACTTTATGCTCCAACGTTTTCCAAACATGACCTCTGTTTTCTAACATACGACTTTGAAACATTTCCATATCTTGATACTTTTATATACCGTAACTTTAAAAACATTGACTACTTTAGCCTACATCTTGACATAATTTCATTCGAATGGGACAAGGTTTTTCGTATAGCTGATATCGACGAACAAATACAATATTTGCAGGACCATATTAGTTATCTATACGACAAATATGTTCCCCTTAAAAGTAAAACAGTAGCTAGTGATCAAAATCCTTGGTTCGATAATCAAGTAAAGTCATTGATTGATCAAAAAAATCGGGCACATGCACGTTGGAAGAGATACAAAATCCCCCAATTTGAAGCAGTGTATAAGTATTTAAGAAATAAAGTTTATCGCGTTATAAAAAATAAGAAAATATATTACTATGGTCGAAAATTTGAACAAGCAGTTAATTCTAAGGATACGTGGAAGCACATTAGGTCTATTGGAATTGGGAATAAAGGTAATAATTCGACATGCGACGCAGATCCTAATGAGTTGAATAACATATTTGTCAATATCCCAACACGATCACCAAATTACGAATACTACAGAAATTTGAACTTAGATCTGAGAGAATACCATTTTAATTTCTCCCGCATCACCCAACATGATGTGATAGAAAGTATTTCGTTTATAAAGTCAAATTCCATTGGATCAGATGGCATTGATCTTAAATTCATGTATACATACTACCATATATAGTACATATATTCAACACCATTATTATGAAATCTTCTTTCCCCAAAAATTGGAAGCATGCGAAGATAGTACCAATACCTAAGTCTGGGAATGATTATCGCCCAATTGCAAGTTTGCGCTATTTATCGAAAATTTTTGAAAGAATAATTAACATACAGATGAGAGCATACTTGACTCAAAATTCACTCCTTTCCAATTTACAATCTGGATTTAGACCAAATCACAGCTGTGTTACCGCTCTTCAGAAAGTAACAGAGGATTTAAGAGCCAATATCGACCGTAAACAGATCTCTTTACTTATTTTACTTGATCACAGTAAGGCTTTCGACAGTGTAGATCATAATATTCTTGGTACAAAACTTGGTAATTTCTTTAATTTTTCACTACAGTCTGTCAAATTCATCAGATCATATCTCTCTATGAGATCTCAGTCAGTTGTTGTTGGGAATCACTGGTCAAACCAATTAGAAATTTTAAGATTCGTGCCACAGGGCTCTATTATAGGCCCATTGTTGTATGATCTACCACAATGTGTGGATCACAGGAGCTTACACATGTATGCAGATGATGTGCAGGTATATATGAACTCCACGAAATCTGACTTTAAAGATAATGTGAGAAAACTAAACAGCGATTTGTGTCGTATTGATACGTGGGCTAAATCCAATGGTTTACTTTTAAGTCCTTCCAAATCCAAATGCTTAATTATTAGCGATAGAACTTTCAAAATACCAGATGACATAAATGTTAATATGTCCAATGTGCCTATTGATGTCGTACAGCATGCGGAAAATTTGGGAGTGATCTTTAATAATCGCTTGACTTGGCGTGAAGATGTCGTTTCGGCTGTGGGCAAAACTAGCGCCGCTTTAAGAAATGTATATTTTAGTCAGAAATTTACTCCGGTTCACATATGGTTTATGTTGGCCAAGTCATTTTTAGTTCCTAAGCTTATTTATGGTTGCGAATTATTTTCTAGTTGTACAACAACAACATTACTAGATATGTTTTTGGTCTAACTAGGCGGGATCACGTATCAGAATTTGCAAAGCGATTATTTGGTGTCTCATTCGAAAATTTGATGAAAATACGAGTCCTGATAAGCTTACATAAAATTATTACAACGAAAAATCCGCAGTACTTGTATAGTTATATTAGATTTGAATGCTCGCCTAGAGGTCGTCAATTAATACAAATAAGTCACAACAAACATCTTTCAAATAAATTCTTTTCTATTAACGCAATTCGTCTTTGGAATCTTCTCCCTTCAAACTATTACGAACGACAAACAATTTAAGTCCGAGCTTTTTAATCCTTTTCAATGAATAATCCTTTTAATGTTTTATGTTTTTAACAGTACTATTTTTTTTTATTTCTATGTTTTTATTTTTACGTTTTTAATTTTATTTTATTTTATTTTGTATTGTTTTATTTTATAACTAAATCTTTTATTTATTTATTTAGGTCTTTCTACAATAATTGTTATTAATAGTCATTAATTTTAATGTTAAATTTAATTATCTTCATCTTTATATTTGTATTTAAAACTTTTGTTTTAACTTTAATTATTTATTTCATTCCTTTGTAATAGCATATATTAGTAAGTTTAAACTGTAAACTGTATTATCTCAATCATGTTAACGTTGTTCAATATTTTCACACCTATGCTTTACATAAGAAAATTAATTCTTTTGCATAGGACGATCCAATAAATACGTAATAATAATAATAATAACAATAGATAGAAAGGAATCCAATAGCGAAGAGAATAAACTTTAAACAAGATACGGATATTGAAACACAGATTTATAAATATTTAATTAGTAAAATGTCGAACATTTCACCCAAAATTGGTTGATGTATCATTGAATTTGTCATTAGGTAAAATTTTGAATATATAGAATTTATCATTATGTAAAGGGTTTTCCAATTTCAGTGATACTTACTTCACTTTTATTGACTATTTTACAACCTCATGAGGTCAGACGTCTTACACATATTAATTAAACAAACAAATTAAGAGAATTTCAACATATTCTTCCAACTGGCTCTATCCTTCGTCTTTTCTCGCCAGTTGGCAACACCAAGGATACGGAGGGATACTTCTGCCTGGTCTTTCCAGCGGAGTCTTGGTCGTCCTCTTTTCCTGCTTCCATCGGGTACGTTATCGAAAACCTTTCGCGCTGGCTCATCTTCATCCATTCTGATAACATGGCCTAGCCAACGCAATTGGCCTAATTTGATTCGCCTTTAAATTATATAGCTCGGGGTTCCAGCAACTTCGGTACTCGCCGTTTTCTTTAACAGGGCCATATATTTTACGGAGAATTTTTCTCTCGAATATTTCCAGGTGTTTTTCATCCGCTTGCGATGTATGTCAAGACAGGTAAAATGAGAGTCTCATATAGCTGGACTTTTGTTACTCGAGAGAGGGCTTTATCTCTAAAGTGCTTCCTTAGCTCAAAATAACATCTATTCGCAAACACAATTCTGCGCTTGATCTCAAGGCTGACGTTGTTGTTTTTGTTTACGGCAGATCCTTGGTACATGGGACGGTCCGCGGAGGTGGAAAGTTTCTGATAGCCATTCACTTGGGAGTGGCCAGAAATGATTCCTTCATTGGACAGTCCAAGCAGCTCACTACTTCCACGAAGGCTATTCGGAAACCTCCGTTAGCTAGCTAGAGTGAGAAGGCGAAACAAATGAGTAACAAATCAGGTTTAGTAGGTGACTGGTGTCACTGAAGCTCATCAAACAATCGGGCATATTCTTTTGTCCTTAAAAGGCGGATGAGCCAAACATACGGGCCAACAGCGGGTAGAAGCCAAATGAAGAAAATCCAGGTTCGACATATTGCATCCTGGTCAGCGTCTGATCCATAATGGGCGGCTGCAATCGAATATCCTAGCAGTAGGTAAAATGCTAAAACACGGTGGACTGGGTTTGCGTCCAGCCACCGTTCATAATGGCAGTGAAAATACATAAACGAACCGATTTAGCTCCAACGATGAAATTACTGATCATACAAATGCCTATTTTATGGACTTCGTAAAATCCTATTCTTTGGAATGGATACAAAAATTGGAGAAACGTTGGACTAAGTGTTTTGAGCTAAAAGGAGATTAAGTTGAAAAGTAATTTTTTTTGCAAAAAAAAACTCACGGACTTATTGATCCGCCCCCGTACTCTAATTCTTAGTTTGTATTTGTTGTGTGTGCTCCTCGTCTATGAGGTGAGTAAATTCTTTATCCACTGGTAGGTAATATTTTTTCCAGATATTGTGAAGGGCACAAACAACTTTGAAAATGTTAGCGACATAATGAGGCTGGTAATGGAGAGGCATTTGCATGCATCTGAAGCGGCTCTTGAGGTTACCGATAGTTCTTTCAACTATATTATGAGCCGAAGTTCGTTTTTTATTAGACCCGTGTAGAAATTGCCCGAATTGCGGACTTTCTGTACGACGTTATAAGGAACGGTTCCAATAAATATCCAGAGACGTCCGGGGCTACGACCGTCAACCTCGCGGATATGTATATTGAAGTCGCTAATCTAAAAGTGCATACAATAGTAACTAGGGATGTCATGCTTGTAAATTGAATACCACTTACAACCATCACGTTGAGGCGGTAGCATCCCTTGTGGTTACAAATAAATGCATGATTGGATGGGCGCTTTGTTAGACGAACATGTGTACCATCCACATCCGTTTTTGATAATTGAAACCGTTTGGTTCAGACAGAGGATATCAAAAGCGCTTGTTCAGTGAAAAAGAAGGCTCGGACCGTTAAATGGTTTGTGATGTTACTTTGGTTTTTGTGTATGTGTTTCGTATATATGTGTGTGTGCTACCAAAGTGATAAACGATTTTGAGGAAACAAACTGGAAAGGGCAACAATGTGAAGCCCTTTGTCTGTCCGAGCCTTTAGTGAGAAAATCGGAACGGCGGACCATTTGTGAAATAAGTGTAATAAAAGAAACAATTAATTATTCCACGCTTGGCTTGCATGAACTTGATTTGTACTCGTATATAAATATCTTGTTTGTGTACCAACGCATAGTGATAACCATCGCATAGCTGAAACCTTCTGAAAACAAACACGTGAGACACAACAAAGAATGGAGAAGCAAAACAGCAGCAGATTCTTATTTCGTGAAAAAAAAAGCAAATAATGCATTCAATGCAAATAAATGTAAAAAGGGCCGTTTTAAATCTATTAATTTTTTGTATATTAATTGTAATTATAATAAATAATACATATATATATATAATTATAATATATATAATTATAATAAATAATACACATATTTGGGAGGAAATTCGCATATGTTTCCACGTAAGTATGTATATATAGGTTTGGGGGAAACACGCGATTGCTTCCACGTAAGTATATGGATGTTTAGAATGAAGAACGCATATGTTTCCGCGTAAAAGCATACATGTTTGTCAGCAAACATGATACTGTTTGCATTTAAATACAAGTAAGTTTGGGGCGCAAACATATGAATGTTTGAAGTGTGTTCCAAACATAAAGTACATGGTTTCTGCTGAATATGTTTGGGAAAATGTGTTAGAGACCGTTATTTTTCAGCGTGTACGAATCTAATATTTAAATATACATCTATTCTAAATTTGTCATCCTAAATTCTGTGAAATTTACATAAGTTTTACACCAACCATGGTTCAAATCTGCAAGTGATGTGGATAAAACTAGCGCAATTTTGTATAAAGTAGATTGTCACATCATCTATCGAACGGCATACAGCTCGCTATGATTATATACAGGGTGGTTCAGTCACGACTGGACAAATTTCACAAGCGTATTCCTTGGCTCATTTCATGAAAATATGTCCATCTACGACCATCCCTGAAAATGCAAGGGGGCGAAATGGCGGCGGTTTGAAAATTTTCGGATTGGTGGTCGGAGGGTACTAGGGTAAAATTGCTAATTTCTGAACCAGTGGTCGGATTTGGAACGGTAAGACCTCTGGGCTGCGTTTGGGGTATTTTGGAAAGGTAAGCGGTAGGGCTATCTTTTAAGAGAATAAAACAAACATAACTTACCTGCCATCATTTTTTTTAACCTCTGTATCTCCGCGATTTCACTTTTAAATTTAATGATTCTGAAAGGTCCCTTAAAGACCTTTCCAACAAGCCCAAAAACAAAATGATCTGGTTCAGATGTTAGCAGTTTTACCTTACTACCCTCCGACCACCAATCCGAAAATTTTCAAACCACTACCATTTCGCCCCTTGCATTTGGTCGTAGATGGTCGTAGATGGACATATTTTCATGAAATGAGGAATACGCTGGTGAAATTTGTCCAATAGTGACTGAACCACCCTGTATGTCCAACTACTTCGATTCTGTTTTTTGATTATGTTTATTTGAACCTTTAGAATTTTATTGGTTAAGTTGAGAAGATGATATCGGTTAAATGGGCGCCGTCACAACTGATTACAATACGGGCTCGTTTTATGGCATTTTTTAAGCTATATGACGTCAAACCCCACTCATTTGCTGAAAATCTTTGATTCTGCCACGTCCATTTTGGCACGTCCCATCCAAAGGCTAGGTCCATTTTGGCACCTCCCATCCAAAGGCTAACTAACAGAAGCGACAATAATGCAATTTTGTGTTAGGTCCTGTTTCATCAAACGCCCATTTCATTTATCAAACTACTCAAAAAAGGATGGTACCTTTTCGATAAAATTTTACTTTTTGTCATGTTTAGAACTACTATATATTTCGGCTCCAAGTGACCAAGTTATTACCAAAAAACTAAACAAAGTCAGTACATAAATTTACATTTTAAACATTTGATTCCAAATATCTTTGCAACAGTTAGAGACACCACAAATTCCTCAGCATGGTTTTAGCTTGTACTTGCTTAGTAGAATCTGAAACACAAAAAAAAATATTGGAATCGGGTTACAAGTTTAGAAGTTCCACGCCATGAAAGTATGAACAGTTTAGCAAATCCTATGTGTGCAAACCCTAAATACCATATTCTGAAAGCCTGCCTGACTTCTCCCCTACAAATACTTCGTACATCAGACCAATAGTTTAGAAGTTCCGTTATTATTACCATTTAATTGTTTGTAATCTGCCCCACTGTGTCAACATAAAATGCAACTCAAATATATATACTTTCGTTGTAGATTTTTCAACCAAAGGAAAATATGTTAAAATTGGATGGAAACATTCACGATCCCGTGAAAAGAAATACTGAGCCTCCCCAGGAAATTATTCTCGCCTGCCAGCAATTAGCAGATGGCCTCGTGGATCGACTTATAGAGCTAGAAGATACAGACAATGAACGAATGTTGGGATGTGTGACCACATTACATCTGTTGTCCAAAGTCCGTCCACAGTTGTTAGTAAGGCATGCAATAACAATTGAACCATATCTAAACATTAAGTGCCACCCATCTACTGCCCCAAAATTCATATGCGCAGTTGCTGACATTCTGGAAAAGGTAAATACAAATTAAATAAAATACGTCACTACTACAATTGTTTTTTTCCCCTTTAGGTTGTTCCACTTGTAAACAACGCTAGTGAATCCTTTCTTGTATCATTGGAAGAACACTTAATGCTTCTGGTTGTGTCGTTAAATCAAGCAGTAGTTTCAAGTTGTGTATCCTGTCTTGGAGCTGTAGTGAATAAAATTACGAAGAACTACAAACTTATCCGAGATTGTTTCCAAAAGTAAGTTAAAAGCTACTACATTTTATAATATACATATAATACACAGAAATAATGATTTCGAGTACCAATATTGGACACTCCTGATAAAAGCGAATGGACTAACTCTATATTCCAAATTAGCCCCATGGGGGCACATAACATCCCCATTACAAATATATGCTGATTCCATTTCAGATCGGAGATATAGTCAGCTTTATGAAGCGACCCATGTCATTGACAGAAATAATGATTTCGAGTGCCAATATTGGACACTCCCCATGTAAAAAATGGTAGATCTGAACGGATCTAATTGGATCTGACAGCACATATAACTAGATCTCTGTAGATCCGAAAAATGGTTATATCTAATTGGATCGTATTAGATAAAAATCGTATCTAATTAGGTCTAATTATATCTAATTAGATCCGAAATTTATCCGACATCTAATCTTATCTAATTATATACAATTAGATGCAATTACATATAATTAGATCTAAATGTTGCAGATCTGATTATATATGGCCCCTTCCCAATCCTTCATATAAAATAATTATTTCACTGTTGAATTGAAATTAAAATCTCTTTATGAGTTTATTTTATAACGTTTTAAATTTAAGAGATGAGATGTATTAAAATAAATAAAAATACATACGTGTGTAATAATAATGTAATAATAATAATAGTAAAGTAATTACTTAAGTAAACAAATATAAATTAATGTCGTTTTTGGCGCTTTATTTCGCTCTAACTCCAAACGTACAAGATTGGTCAGATTCTATCCGTATAAAAAAAATTTAACAATGAGAACAGGTGAAAACATGCTAATTCAAGCCGGAAATGTTGAAAAAATCGATGAGTTACATGTAAGAGTCATTAAAGGATACTCCATAGTATCAATCTTGCCATCATTAGATTTAGGAACCTGTGTTTCCAGAGTACATGCATTCTGTGCTACTGGGAACTGGGAAGCAAATTTTAAATATTTGGCTGACAAAAAAGGGCCTTTTCGAATATCAAAGCACATAAAACAAATTGACAACCGCTTAACAAATATACGACCACTTCAGTCTTTTTCAAGAATGCCTCGTTCCATAGCTCTTTTTCAATCGTACAAGGCATCCGAAATGTACTATTGGATACTTTTCTATTCTATTCCAACACTGGAACATATATTACCACATGACTTCTATCAACATTGGATTTTATTCGTCGTTTCTATTTATAATTTGCTTAAAGGGGGTATCAAGTACCGAAATATCGACGAAACAGAAATGTTATTGCATTTATTTGTGAAAGAAGTTGCATTAATTTACGGTGAACACGCAATGACGTATAATGTACATCAGCTGTTACATCTATGTACATATGTTAGACGATGGGGACCTTTATGGGCAACATCTGCGTTTCCATTCGAATCTCATAACGGGGTGTTAGAAAAAAGTGCCCATGGAACCAAACACTTGGGAAAGAAGATCATGAACAAGTTGGAAATAGATGAAGGTGCAAATATAATTAAAAAGAAAGTTGAAGCAAATCTAAATAACATTGTCTTAACAAATATAATTATACATAATTTCAAAATCCTTGGAAGAAGGGCCAATTACCAACCTAACTCATGTGAACAGAAAATTCTATCGGACTCCTTTGAAATCACGGAATCACTTTGTTTTACTCAAGACATGAAATTGATAATAATATTTACACTGCGTTGTTATATAAGAAAACCAAAACAAATAACTACACAATAAGATTAGTTACCAAACACTATTTAACAGTATATGTTGTCATCACAACTTTTTTTACAAATTCAGAATTTTTTTATTAAAACTTTTGATATAAATGAATCTAATGTAAAACACATACAGAAACTGGCACTCATGTGAAACATATTAGTTGATACTAACAACTATGTACATGTTGATGAAACTAGTAGATATCGACGATATATCTCATGTTTTGAGAATCAAAAATTATATATGTAAAGTGCCAAATACTTCAAAATCTGTAACTTAAAAATAAAAATACATTTTATTTTTCTAACAAATTTCAACTTTTTTATTTTGTTACATTTTGCGGTAAGAATTTCGGAAAAAAGAATTCGGGAAAAAAAATTACATACGGCCACATATAATTGGATGTAACACGAGATATAATTGATGTATGTGAAGATAAATTCGAATATAACTTCCAGAGCTCTGCCGGCAGAGGAATTGGCAGCGGTCTGTTAATTAGTTAACAGACCTATGTTAAGCAGCTCTAATATATTGATTATATATAAAATCAATAAGTTTTACAAATGTAAAAGGAATTTTAATGCGATATTATTAAAATAGGTAGAAAACTCTATAAACTTCTTATGTCAGGAGTTTTGGGGAAGCTGTATGACTGCAATATATAATATTTCGAAGCATTGGCAAAACTATGTTTTCAAAAGGAATCAGGATTCAGGTTCCGTCAATGGGACTAGTATCAAATAATAGGTATTGATGTCTAGTTCAATAATTTCAGACCCAGATTTCCCAAAAAACTTTCGGAATATCATATTCTCCGACGAATATAACTTTTTCATATAGAGGGCGGATTAAGTGCGTCCATGGTGGCCAAACGGGGAAGGTTGCGTCAATGGGACTAGTATCAAATAATAGCTATTGGTGTCTAGTTTAATAATTTCAGACCCAGATTTCCCAAAAAACTTTCGGAATATAATATTCTTCGACGAAAATAACTTTTTCATATGGAGGACGGACTCAGTGCGTCCATGGTGGCCAAACGGGGAAGGTTGCGTCAATGGGACTAGTATCAAATAATAGGTATTGGTGTCTAGTTTAATAATTTCAGACCCAGATTTCCCAAAAAACTTTCGGAATATCATATTCTTCGACGAATATAACTTTTTCATATGGAGGACGGACTCAGTGCGTCCATGGTGGCCAAACGGGGAAGGTTGCGTCAATTATTTATTTATTTATTTATTTGTCTATCCTACACAACAAGACATAAAAATCTTATAATTACAGCATAGGAATTTGCGATGGAAATGCATTTTTAATTTTGCAGAAACTTATAAAACTTATTATTAAAATTCTGGTACACGTATACTCCAAAGGATTATAAAAACATATAAAATGAAATTAAAAATAAAATAAAAGATTATAATATAAAAATTAATATAAATTAAAATAAAAATATTACAATAAAAATATTACAAAACGACCCTTTTAATGTAGTTTAAAGCAAATTAGTTATTGTCTAAAAAATATTTCATTAATTTTACCCTAAATTGCACTGCATTGCTGGTAGTTTGAAAGGAATGAGGAAGAGAGTTCCAGAGAGGTAAGACGTTGATAAAGAATTGTCTTTCTGACATCAGTGAGTTATATCTTATAGGTATAAGTTTGTTGCCTCTATTGGACCTGGCAAAATTTAGACGGTGAAAAAGATAAGGAGGTTGTTTCAAATATATTATTTTATGAAGAAGTACCAAAGCCTTAAATCTGAGCAGATTATCAAAAGAAATTCCATATAATTGTAAAGAGAAGTGGGAAATATGGTCATGTCTTCCTATGCCATATACATACCGACAAATGTTGTTAAAGACAGTATTAAGCTTTCGTCTACTAGTTGAGTCACAATTTGAAAAGACCTCACAACCATATAGAAGAGATGGCATTATGTAAGTTTTAGCAAGTAGCTTTCTAATATTTAAAGGAGTATACGATTGTGACATCCACAGCATACGTAGTTTATTGTACGTGGAACCAATAATGCTGTTAATGTGATTGTTCCAAGTTAGAGAAACATTGAACATAACACCTAGATTCTTTACTGATGACACAACTTGTATCAACTGTCCATTGATCGCTATATGAAAATCAAGAGTTTGTTTCACCGATTTTTTGTGAACAAATAAACATTTTGATTTTTGGGGATTTAGAGTAAGACCATTTGCACACGCCCACAGGTATATGGAATCAAGGTCACGGTTAACTTTACGGACAGCCTCGTCTAGACGATCTGTGGTTGAACTTAATTCCAACTGAACATCGTCTGCATACAAATGGGACTTGCAGTTCGATATATACATAGGTAAATCATTAATGTACATTGTAAACAATAAAGGTCCTAGAATCGATCCTTGGGGAACTCCTGTTAATGAACAAAGTGGCTTAGATACATTATTCTTCATAAAAACTGATTGGCTACGATTGAAAAGATACGACTGAATCAACTTTACTGAGGTTTTTGAAAAATTAAAGAAATTGTATAGCTTGAAACATAAAGTGTCATGAACGACAGTATCAAATGCTTTAGAATGATCGAGAAGAACTAAAATACTGACTTTCTTTTCATCTATATTTCGTCGCATGTCTTCAACCACATCTATTAATGTCGTAACGCAACTATGTTTGGATCTAAAACCAGATTGATTTTCCACCAGTAATGAAGAGATGTTTAAATATGTTTTTATTTGGTTGTGTAAGAGTTTTTCAAAAACCTTAGATAAGTATGGTAGTATGGCTATGGGTCTGTATTCCGTTTTAGACTTGGGAATTGGAATAATTTTTGAATGCCTCCATTTTTTGGGAAAGTAACTCGTCATGATTATAGTGTTAAATAAATGTGTAACAAATGGTAACAAATGGGGTAATAATATCTTTATGAATTTCGGATTAATATCATCACATCCCACTGCATTAGATCTGATCGCTAAAATACTTTCGAATACCTGCCTGACACAGGAAAACTCGAGCTGATTGTAACTCGAAACCGGATCATTTTGTTTATAAAATCCAGAAACAGGCTTGACTATGGGTACATTTATAAATGTTTTATTTAACTCATCGGCATCAGCAACAACATCTGAAGTAGAAACATTTCGTCCAACTCCAATTTCTCTTATAGTTTTCCACGTCTGCTTTGAACTAATAGATTTACTAAAGCGGCTTGCGTAATATTCAAATTTTGCTCGCTTGATGGCTACTCTTACATTTCTTCTCGCAGATTTGTATTCCTCTCTAAAATCCTCAGACTTAAAATGCTTCCATCTAACATAGGCCAAATCCCTAAATTCTATTAAAGATTTTATATGGTCGTTAAACCAAGGACGTGATTTGGATGAATGTATTCTTGTTTTAATTGGCACAGCAATGTCATACAGCTTTATTATATTACCTTCGATAAAATCAACTTGCTCATCAACTGAAATCAAGTCATACGTCATACTCCAATCTATTCGAAAAAAATTCTCACCCAAGGCATTATAATCAACATTACTCATATCTCTGTACGAAAATGTTTGTTTGGACTCACGAATGTTAAAGTCGTATGATAAGAAAATCAAGTCATGTTTTGAAAAACATGGTGCAGAGATTTGGTCGTACAACAGTATTTTTGATAAATCATTTACAAGGAATAAATCAAGTAAAGTATTGCATGTTGTGGTATAATGGGTTGGAGTAACGGAGTTTACTACGAAGAAACCAAATGAAATCATATTTTCTTTAAAGTGAGACTTAAAGTGAGACTGACACAAAATCATCAACACAAAACAGCCACTACACCTCTATAGACGTATTACTTTCTCCCGTTCATGTAGAGGAAGGAAACTTAATTCATTCAAATATAAGACTCACACTTCAGAATGGCAGTTCTTCATAAATGGAATCCGTCTCTGGAACACGCTCCCAAATAATATACAGCTAATAAATAATGTACTGCACTTTAGAAATATTATTACTGATCTGTATTCTTAAGTTTTTGTTTTTTTGGTTTATAATTTTTGTTGAAACTCCTTTGATGGTGATTAATGATTTATGTGCTTTTTTTTGACTATTTTCCTTTTCTACGTAATTATAACGGAATTAATTTTCTTTTGTGTCTCTTTTAATAATGATTATTTTTCTTAAATTTGATTATGCTACATGTTTCTATGCTAATTGGTATTATATTTATGTTTTAAAACAAACAAAGTTTTTTTTTCTCTCTTTTATATATTACGACTTATAATTTTTGTTACAGTTATGTCTTTATGTTTTTTCTGTCTTATTTTACACTAGTCGTAATTTGCGTTTTAAATGCCTGTGCTGCAATATAAGACTTATGTCTTGTGTACAGGAACTAATTAATCAATAAATAAATAAATAAATAAATAATAGGTTTTCGTTGAAATCTCCAGCTAAAAGTACATTGGCGTAAGTCCTTGTTATGTTCTCCAACTTTGATGTAAATACATCGAAGCAAATTGAACGGTGAGGCCTATAAACAGATCCCACAAGCATCCTCTGATCATTTGACAAGATCTCTATAAAAATAAACTCAACTGGATCATCATCATCGCTTTTTGATACAAACTTTGCAGAAATGCCCTGCCTTATATATATAGCTACGCCTCCTCCGTGCTTTTCACGATCTGCCCTAAAAACATTATACCCATTTAATGAAATCATATTATCAGATATTGCTTCATTAAACCAAGTTTCTGAAACGCAAAAAAATTTCAACAGAAGAATCTTCGAAAGTTAGTCTGAACTCATCCATTTTATTTCTCAGACTTTGGGCATTTATGTGGCAGACGTTTAAGCCATTTCTTTGTTTAGCTAGTATTCTTACCATATCTATCATTACATCTCTGGAATTCAATCTTTCAGGCACATCTAAATCCATTACTTATATTCGGAAAAACTATGCAAACACTCGGAAAAACTAAGCAACTCACAGCAACGCATTTGCAAACGCTCAAAAAATTATCGTAAAGGCCAAAGCAATAGGAATTATAAAAAGGTCGTTTTGTAATATAATAATTCTCTCTCGACAAATGAACATAAAAGTAAATAAAAGACATAATGGATACATGCATAAAAAACAAAAATAAGTCGCAAAAATTTAAATAATAATAGTAATTAGAATTCCAAAGATCACGCATACTGCTCATCATAGCCATCACGAAAAAACATGTTCAGTTGATCAGCGTTATTTACTGCTGAAGGTTTATCATCTTCGCGTTTCTTTACGTAGACAATTCCACGCAGAGTAAAAACGGTAAAAATTAGTTTTTGTTTTTTCAACTTCAGTGCCTCGTTAAAAATTTTATAGTTAGTCGAAGAAAGATTTTCATTAACATAAAACGGCTCATTGCAATTATAATCTAACAATCTCAATCTCAATAAGTCTTTGTTGTTTCGGCGATAAATTGAAATGGCTTTTAATAAAAAGTTTTTGTCATAGGGACACATAAGTTTCACCAGGATTGTTGGGGCGGGTGCTTTGTTTTTATTTTCCAGACGATAAATTGTACTAATGTTTGGTGTTTGGATTTGTAGTTTTTGGCAAAGGCACTCAAAAATATTAAAAAGGTTTTCATTATCGTAGTACGGAATACCATTGATGCGCAAATCACATGACACGGAGGAGTTTTCCTGCTGCAGAATTTTTAAACGTAATGTCGCCAGTTCACTTTGAAGTTTCTCAGACTTGGCAACCTCGTTAGATGTGTCGCTATTTGTCTCTATTTTTTTGTACTCTTTCTGTTACATTCGAAATATCTCTTCTAATTTCTGACAGCGTTTCATCTACAATTTCCTTGTGTAATGTTTCCAGCTTTGAGACGCGCTCGCATATGTTACTCATGTCCGCTCTCATTTCATTTAATCTCTTGTCAATTTCACTTAAGTGACAGTTTTCGACTTCGACTAGCAGAGATTTAAATGACTCAATTTGTCTTTCGTGCCGCGCTTCTGCCTCACGAAGCATTGATTTAAACAAATCGATTCCCTTTTCAATGCGCTTATCCACAACTTGAAGCATTTGAAAAGGAGAGTCAGGTAAAACTTCTTTTACTTTACGTTTTGACATGTTTAAATTGTTTCAATTGACGTTCTTGTTCGTAGTATGTATGTGTGTTGTGCTTGTTGTTATTTGTGTTCAAACTCTATATAGTTCTGTTCTCACAGGGTTGATTGCGCGGGAGAGACAGTTATTTTGTTTGTGTTTCTCGCTGTAGGTTTATTTCGTTTTGATTTCTTTGTTTTGTGTTAGACGTTCGGACAGTGAGAGTCAAGTTTCTCTTGATAGCTTTGATTTTCGTTAGGTTTATTATGTTTTGTGCTGAGATGTTCTCGGTCGGTTTTTTTTAAAGCGTTGGGTGTTATTGTTGTTGTACTTGTAACGTTGCTGCAGTTGTTTTTTCTCTATTGTGTTTGTTTTGTTTGTTTGTTTGATTTTAAAAGAATGTTATTTTGGTTTTTATTTTTATGGTTTATTAGATTGTTAGGCAAGTTATAGATTTATGGTGATGCATATTTATAGCACTATGTATCTTCTTCACGTTTTGTTGGCTACACGAAAGATATTTGTAATGTATGTGTTGCTAATTATTTAAAATGAAGAGCGACCAAAAAAACACGTCCGTCTCTCACGAGAGTGAACAACATAATGGGACTACTATCAAATAATAGCTATTGGTGTCTAGTTTAACAATTTTAGACCCATATTTCCCAAAAATCTTTCGGAATATCATATTCTTCGACGAATATAACTTTTTCACATGGAGGACGGACTCAGTGCGTCCATGGTGGCCAAACGGGGAAGGTTGCGTCAATGGGACTAGTATCAAATAATAGGTATTGGCGTCTAGTTTAATAATTTCAGACCCAGATTTCCCAAAAAACTTTCGGAATATCATATTCTTCGACGAAAATAACTTTTTCATATGGAGGACGGACTCAGTGCGTCCATGGTGCCCAAACGGGCAGGTTGCGTCAATGGGACTAGTATCAAATAATAGGTATTGGTGTCTAGTTTAATAATTTCAGACCCAGATTGCCCAAAAAACTTTCGGAATATCATATTCTCCGACGAATATATCTTTTTCATATAGAGGGCGGATTAAGTGCGTCCATGGTGGCCAAACGGGGAAGGTTGCGTCAATGGGACTAGTATCAAATAATAGCTATTGGTGTCTAGTTTAATAATTTCAGACCCAGATTTCCCAAAAAACTTTCGGAATATCATATTCTTCGACGAAAATAACTTTTTCATATGGAGGACGGATTAAGTGCGTCCATGGTGGCCAAACGGGGAAGGTTGCGACAATGGGACGAGTATCAAATAATAGGTATTGGTGTCTAGTTTAATAATTTCAGACCCAGATTTCCCAAAAAACTTTCGGAATATCATATTCTTCGACGAAAATAATGTTTTCATATGGAGGACGGACTCAGTGCGTCCATGGTGGCCAAACGGGGAAGGTTGCGTCAATGGGACTAGTATCAAATAATAGGTATTGGTGTCTAGTTTAATAATTTCAGACCCAGATTTCCCAAAAAACTTTCGGAATATCATATTCTTCGACGAATATAACTTTTTCATATGGAGGACGGATTAAGTGCGTCCATGGTGGCCAAACGGGGAAGGTCAATCGGCCTAGTATCAAATAATAGGTATTGGTGTCTAGTTTAATAATTTCAGACCCAGATTTCCCAAAAAACTTTCGGAATATCATATTCTCCGACGAATATAACTTTTTCATATGGAGGGCGGATTAAGTGCGTCCATGGTGGCCAAACGGTGAAGGTTGCGTCAATGGGACTAGTATCAAATAATAGGTATTGGTGTCTAGTTTAATAATTTCAGACCCAGATTTCCCAAAAAACTTTCGGAATATAATATTCTTCGACGAATATAACTTTTTCATATGGAGGACGGATTAAGTGCGTCCATGGTGGCCAAACGGGGAAGGTTGCGTCAATGGGACTGGTATCAAATAATAGGTATTGGTGTCTAGTTTAATAATTTCAGACCCAGATTTCCCAAAAAACTTTCGGAATATCATATTCTTCGACGAATATAACTTTTTCATATGGAGGGCGGATTAAGTGCGTCCTTGGTGGCCAAACGGGGAAGGTTGCGTAAATGGGACTAGTATCAAATAATAGGTATTGGTGTCTAGTTTAATAATTTCAGACCCAGATTTCCCAAAAAACTTTCGGAATATCATATTCTTCGACGAATATAACTTTAACTATTAAATGTTATCAGATTATGAGTCATATAATTTACCACAAATCAAATAGTTACTACTTTCATTAAAATGAGAAATTTATATAAACATTTAGTAGTTTTATTTTGACTTACAAACAGTACAAAAACATCAAAAAGCTGGTAATAAGTTAACATTAAAAATAAGATATATTTATTCAGGTGGAAGCCGAACTTGTCATTTTGTTTTTATACTTTTTTGTTGCTATTTGTTTTTGGAATACATTGTGTTGAATTTGTCAATATCAGCCCTCCAAACTAAGGAAATCACTTGTGATAAATACGCCGTTATTAAAAAAAATAAACAAATTACTTACATTCGTAAATATTTTCTAAATAACTGTTAATGCAAATGAATAATCTAAGTTGTGGTCTTCAATAGTTCGGTACTCCAGCTCGAGTTCCTAATGGTACATAATTCAATTTATTTATTTAACTCATATATCGTAATTGTCCGAAGACATAAGCACTAGAAAGACGATAAATTATGTCGATCGATAGTGACGTTATTAATTTAATTGATTAAATAAATAAATGGTATTAGTGTACATTATAAAACAACGTTGTATTGCAAATACTAAGGGCGAGTTTCACACTCTTCATTTAAATGCTCAATTCAAAAACTCACAGAAAATTTCCATATTAAATGACAAACACCAGGCAGTTAAATTCCATTTAAATGGAATATTTTTAACTGTGAAATTGGGCATAAGTCATTTAAAATTTTGAGTATTTCAAATACCTCCAAACATCGTATATGTATAGATAATAAATAAAGTAAGTAAAGTAAACAGAAAATTTGAATTTTAAATACTTAGTCAAAAAATACATACATTCAAAATTTTTAAGGATGTGTAACTTATATAAATATTAGAATTTTGTTATTTTATTTAAGTAGTTTTACAAAGTGTGCAAGTAAATTCATTTGTTGCAGTATATTCATAGTATTCTAAATGACATCCACGGCATGCAAGCCGGCCGCATTCCACACATGAATTTCCATCGTTGGTGTCTGCTCCACAGTGCACGCAAATGTTGTGCATGTGATCAGAAAACTCATGTAGACGTTGTCTTATTTTCTGTCGATATGAATTAGGATCATCAGTCTTCGTTAAATCGCTACCAGTCAGTAAGGCTTCAATAAACTGGCAAATATGTACCCCACAATTGAACCTATCTATTTGATGTCTATGCTGTATTTGTCTCATAGTACATCCCCGTAGTCCTGTTTTATTCTTATATGTCGTAAATAATTCTTCAATGTAATTCTGTTCATTTCCGTATGGTTCTATAAATGTAAAAGTCAGTTTTTTGTTGTCCAATACCACTAAAGTGAAATGGTTGTTATACAACTTTGGTATAAATAATTGATCTACCTCTCCTACGGGTAAAGTCAAGATGTCATTACTGTGGAAAAAGTGGAAACCTTCCTCACACAACACACTCCTAACATTTTTATCGCAATGTATGTGCATTAATATTGTTATATATATGTATGTATATCCACAACATTATTGAACAACTCTTGTTTTCTGCTAAGGCTACTAAATTCTTCAGCGCTTATCGATTGAACAAAATTTGATGATAAATTCATTTTAGTGTGCAAGTCATTAAATCTAAAAAGAGTATACGAATTATTCCTAAAGGAAGATGGTAGCCTGGTATAATTCGTCAGCAATTTTTCATACACAATATTTTTGTTGAACCTTTTCTTAACTTTCTTTGGTGTTCTCTTCCAATGCTCTTCCTCTAAAGGGTAATTCTCAATTTTTATATTTTGTACTGTATCTTCCGAATCTAAATACAGTCTCTCTATTTCTTTAAGTTTTTCCTGAATATAAAAAATAACAAGCCTGTGTTAGATAACACGGGCACATAGGTCAGACGTAGAATACGTTAGCGTATACATCGCCAATCCTTTGTATTAATGTACATACACACACATTTACACGCTGCTTGCAGAAGTAAACAAACGACAGCAAAGATCTGTAAACTTTCAAGCACACACAAGTGTCCACGCTCCCCTCCCTTCATTTTATGTTCCCCTCCAAACGAACTAATAACCGACCGATCCAACAAAACGAAATGTACACACACACACATTTACACGCTGCTCGATAAATAAACAAAGCCCAGCAAAGCCAAAATCATTTGATTTCACAACAACAACAAAAACAACAGCGGCATTTACAAACCTACAACAACAGCGGCATGTACAAAAAAAGTCTAAAATATCATGCTCTTAAATATTTATTTCCTTAACTACATAAAACTTTTATATATAGACATATAATTTTTTTAATGTAATTCGAAACAAAACATATTACCAAAACTGAGTAACATATAAAAATTGCTAAAATATGTTTTAATATTTAAGTAAAAGTGGGTGAAAGTTGACAAACATTTTCTCAAAATTTTGTGCTCCAGATCAACACCCCTACCTTACCGTATAACTTATTCTACGTTAAAACATTTCTTTCAAAACAACGCGCTTCATGTGACCAAAATAAGCTTCTACGGGGCTATTTGAAATTCTAGTCTTACATTTATTCGGCTCAACAAACACCCCCATAATATTGGTCCAAAGGGGTGCGTACGCTGCGTACTTTTTTAAAAGAATATCTGCAAAATGTCTACTAAAGTAAGTTTTTCGACTCGCATTCTGCTCGATATTATTTTCTGCCTTTTGAAACATTTCAAGAGCTTTCCGATAAAATTGACTTTTTTTGTATAAGGACTTATCAGGGGCACTATCAACATCTTCCATTACATCTTCTAAATCGTCTATTTGGATCGAAGTTTCGAGCAACCTTTTAATTTATCTAATGCTACTTCTAACTTTTTTGTTATATTCGGTGACAGTGATATAACAAACATATAGTTCAGCCATGTGAAAAACTTATCAGTTACTAAAATTTATAGATTTAATCATTTGGAGCTTGTAGAATTGGATTGGGGCTTCCTCCGAAAATGAAGCTTCAATATCTTTGTACGTTATACGTAGAAAATGAGCACAACATATTTGTACAATTACCATTCTAGTCCTTTTGCCTAGTTCACATACACATACTACTTTAAAACATTCATCTAAATACTTCTCTAATGTGCCAAGGTTTATATCCCCATTAAATACGGACATTAAAGCGTTAATTGATGCAAAGCTCCAGTATGTGACAAATCTTTGAGCAATTGGCCATGCTACGTTATTGCATATGCAATAAACTTTTAAAAAATCAAGGAATCGTCTGATGTTTTCTTTAAAATGACTGCATAAGAAAGCTTCTGCTACCGGAAGTAAAATGCCTGTTTCATTGCATCTCCTAACATGTGTCACTATACTATATAAAAACACCCTCTTTGTGCTATCTTCAAACTTTTTTATAATGCTGCCAGTTGCGTCGAAATATAAGGTATTTCTGCTAAGCTTAAGTATTTGCCTTCTATTTTTCTGCAGAATCAACAGTTGTTCATTTGTGAACAGATAAACTTCTTGAGGACGAGCGTGATGTTGAATAAAAGTTTTCCACTTTGTATCATCATACATTTTTGATAGGTCGTAGAAATTGTCCGTATCTCTGTCCAGTGCCCTTAGATCTTCAGATTTAATTTTCCGGCTAACAAATCTGGTTGGAACCTGATAATTTCCCAACTTCGCCAAAGCACTAGATTGTTCCATAATTTTTTTGTCTCTAAAATTAGAGGGATTTTCATGCCTTAGTTCAGTTTTAAATATCGACCTTTTTACTGCGCGTATCTGATGTGTCTTAGTTTCTTTTGAATGCGTTATTTGCTCCTGCGTACTGTTAATATGTATCTCAATCTTTCCAAGAAGAAAGTGGACTAAAAATTTGTACCGCCCACATCCTTCAGCATTATATAAACACCTAGCGTAAAGAGTTAGTTTTGATTTTGACTTGTTCCATCTAAAACTGCAGTAATTAATCGGACAGACGTTATTTATAGCTTTAAATTTTTCCCTAGTAAAATCTTGTAACTTGGAAACTGCTTCGTCGTATCTTGAATGTAGGAGAAATTCGTTTTTAATATAGGCTGCTTCTGAGTCGGATAGTTTAATTTTACCTTCGCTACGTTTATACGTGTTACAACGAGTTTTCGGAAATAATTTTTTATTGGAATCCAAAATTTTTACATTTCTGTTCGGTACTTTGTTTATAGGTATTTTTTTTTCTTAATATTCGATATTCTTCAAGCTCTATGTCCGAGTTCGTTGTAATTTCAATTGTTTTGTGATTGTCTATATATGTTTCATTTTTTTCCGTTGAATTTATGATTATGCTTTTGTCAAATTTAGCGGTATCAATTAACTCAGTGTCTTCAAATACTAAGTATTCTATTAGACCTACATTCAATTCGGATGACGTACTTAAAACTATTTTTGGGATATCTGGGTCTGAAATTATTAAACTAGACACCAATACCTATTATTTGATACTAGGTCCATTGACGCAACCTTCCCCGTTTGGCCACCATGGACGCACTTAATCCGTCCTCCATATGAAAAAGTTATATTCGTCGAAGAATATGATATTCCGAAAGCTTTTTGGGAAATCTGGGTCTGAAATTATTAAACTAGACACCAATACCTATTATTTCATACTAGTCCCATTGACGCAACCTTCCCCGTTTGGCCACCAAGGACGCACTTAATCCGCCCTCCATATGTAAAAGTTATATTCGTCGAAGAATATGATATTCCGAAAGTTTTTTGGGAAATCTGGGTCTGAAATTATTAAACTAGACACCTATACCTATTACTTGATACTAGTCCCATTGACGCAACCTTCCCCGTTTGGCCACCATGGACGCACTTAATCCGTCCTCCATATGAAAAAGTTATATTCGTCGAAGAATATTATATTCCGAAAGTTTTTTTGGGAAATCTGGGTCTGAAATTATTAAACTAGACACCAATACCTATTATTTGATACTAGTCCCATTGACGCAACATTCCCCGTTTGGCCACCATGGACGCACTTAATCCGCCCTCTATATGAAAAAGTTATATTCGTCGGAGAATATGATATTCCGAAAGTTTTTTGGGAAATCTGGGTCTGAAATTATTAAACTAGACACCAATACCTATTATTTGATACTAGCCCCATTGACGCAACCTTCCCCGTTTGGCCACCATGGACGCACTGAGTCCGTCCTCCATATGAAAAAGTTATTTTCGTCGAAGAATATGATATTCCGAAAGTTTTTTGGGAAATATGGGTCTGAAATTGTTAAACTAGACACCAATAGCTATTATTTGATACTAGTCCTATTGACGCAACCTTCCGCGTTTGTCCACCATGGACGCACTGAGTCCGTCCTCCATATGAAAAAGTTATATTCGTCGAAGAATATGATATTCCGAAAGTTTTTTGGGAAATCTGGGTCTGAAATTATTAAACTAGACACCAATACCTATTATTTGATACTAGTCCCATTGACGCAACCTTCCCCGTTTGGCCACCATGGACGCACTTAATCCGTCCTCCATATGAAAAAACTATATTTGCGTCGAAGAATATGATATTCCGAAAGTTTTTTGGGAAATCTGGGTCTGAAATTATTAAACTAGACACCAATAGCTATTATTTGATACTAGTCCCATTGACGCAACCTTCCCCGTTTGGCCACCATGGACGCACTTAATGCGCCCTCTATATGAAAAAGTTATATTCGTCGGAGAATATGATATTCCGAAAGTTTTTTGGGAAATCTGGGTCTGAAATTATTGAACTAGACACCAATACCTATTATTTGATACTAGTCCCATTGACGGAACCTGAATCCTGATCCTGATTCCTTTTGAAAACATAGTTTTGCCAGTGCTTCGAAATATTATATATTGCAGTCATACAGCTTCCCCAAAACTCCTGACATAAGAAGTTTATAGAGTTTTCTACCTATTTTAATAATATCGCATTAAAATTCCTTTTACATTTGTAAAACTTATTGATTTTATATATAATCAATATATTAGAGCTGTTTAACATAGGTCTATTAACTAATTAACAGACCGCTGCCAATTCCTCTGCCGGCAGAGCTCTGGAAGTTATATTCGAATTTATCTTCACATACATATATAATTGTATATGAGGCTAGATATGACTGCATCTAGATGCAGATATAGCATAGATCGCTGGATCCAATTATATATGGCAGATATAATCGTATGTAATGCTACACATAACTAGATATGGCTCAAGATATCATTAGATTTGCATGTAGATATAGCAGATCTCGTTGCATATAATTTGATCTGCGGGTAGATATAGTGAGATCTAATTACATATAAAAAGATCCGATCAGATCTACCATTTTTTTCACGGGTCCTGATAAAAGTGAATGGACTAACTATATATTCCAAATTAGCCCCATGTGAGCACATAACATCCCCATTACAGATATATAAAAAAAAAAAAAAAAAACCGTTTCCCATTACATCCCATGAAGGGATTGGGGAGAGCATCTCACAACCAGTGAGCTGTGCGCGTTCTAATTTTTCACTCACTGATTGGGACCTACAGTTTTTACACCGATTCCGAACGGTATTTTGAGAAGCTTTTTCATGGCTAAATACTCGATAGTGTCGCCTTCACTATGCGAGGTGACCGCCGCCGAAAGAATTTTTTTTTTAAGGTGGTCAGAGCAGGGATCGAACCCGGGATCTCACGTACAAGAGGCGCGCACACTACCCATTGCACCACCGACGGCCACATTACAGATATATGCTTATTCCATTTCAGATCGGATATATAGTCAGCTTTATGAAGCGACCCATGTCATTGACAGAAATAATGATTTCGAGTGCCAATATATATGGGCAAATACAAATCCTGCTGTGTCAGTAACACCGCAAACACAAACTGTGATCATTATCGACACAGTATTTTTTTTTGTCATCATTTCTGTTGCCAAGTGTCTCGTGTGTGTGCCATTGGTTCGTGCCCTTCATAGATATGTTCGTGTTGGTTACATACGCAGATTATGTCGTCAGTGTAATATGCAACTGAGAAAACAATATGATCTCACAGTTTGTGTCTGCTGTGTTATGGCTGCAGCAGTTTCTGCAGGTTCACATATGTGACAAAACTTACTGCGGTGTATCGCAACATTATGTACACTGTCCAAACTCAGTGTGTCGTCCATCGATCGCACATCAATAAAAAAAACGTGGACTTTCATTTGTTCTGCAGCGTTCTTTGCAAATAGATGTACATTTTCAGTGTTAATTTACCTAAAAGAATTTCATTATGGAGCAAAATATTGACTTTGTTGCCCAACAAATATCCATTGGAGCCTACTCCTTGACACAACGGCGGAAAGGAAAAAGTTGTATGTGGAATATTCTGGCCGAGATATTGAAAGAAGACGGTACCATTCTAGAAGGATTGGTGTATTGCCGCACCTGCCGTAAACTTCTTAAATGTGTTGGAAATCAAACTTCTAATTTATGTAGGCACAAGTGTTGTCGAGCCCTGAAGGAGCCTCATATATTAAAAACTGTTACGGAAGCTGATAGAAAGCTAGCTATTGGCACTTGCGCAGAATTGATAATTGAGGATTGCCGGCCATTTTCGTCCATCAATGGATCGGGGTTCATGAAGATTGCTAAGTTTTTCATCAAAATTGGTGCAACCTACGGAGAAAATGTTGATGTTAATGACTTGCTTCCTGATGCTGCAACTATTTCCCGTAAAGTGCAGCAAGCAGCAGAGGAAAAGAGAGATATTATTAGCAACGAAATTAAAGATGTTGTGAGTTCTGGTGGAGCCACTGCAACAATGGACATGTGGACCGATAATTACGTCAAACGTAATTTCTTAGGCGTCACATTACATTATCAAAAGGATTTCAAGCTGTTCGATATTATTTTGGGACTAAAATCACTGGATTTCCAAAAGTCAACTAGTGCAAACATTTTGAATAAATTGAAGACATTATTTCATCAATTTGGGGTAGATAATATCGAACCAATCAAATTTGTTACGGATAGAGGAAAAAACATCGTCAAGGCAATTGCAGCAGCCATTTGCTTGCGAATGTTTTAGACAAGTAATTTGAAGAGACAACTGAGCTTACTGAAACATTACAGACTTGCAAAAAAATTGTGAGGTATTTTAAGAAAGCTAATTTACAACATACACTACCAACATCTCTAAAAAATCCATGTCCTACTCGCTGGAATTCAAATTATACTATGCTAAAATCAATTATGGATAATTGGTATGATGTCAATGCAGTGCTTACTGAGACCGAGGAGACTAAACGACTAATGCACATAAATATATCAACGCTTACAGCTTTAGTTGAACTATGTGCGAATTTTGAAATAGTGTTTCAAAATTGGAACTTTGCAGCTCTCCTTCCTTGTGGTTTGTTGTGCCATCAATTCATAAAATAAAAAGTCTATGTATATCTAATAGTACAGATATATCTGCCATTTCGATTTTAAAAGGAAATATCACTCAAAATATTGAAAATATATGGGAACTTAATTTAACAATATGGCACAAAACAGCGTTTTTTTTGTTTCCACCAGCTGCAGGTATCCAATCAACTGATATCAACAATATAAAAAAGTTTTGCATATCTCAAATTATAATTTTTGAAAATGATAGATCGGCTTCAACTTCACAGCCACCATTGCATTTAGTCGATAATTCAAATCCAGCAACCCCAACTACACCATCAACTGTAACAGGTTCCCAATATTCATTTTGCGCATCTTCAACTTCAGCTAATCTGCCATCAGCTCAACAGTACAATAACTTCTTTTTCTCAAATTGGATAATAAATTCAAGTCAAAATTGCAATCAGTCTCCTAGGGATGAAGTGGAAAGATATTGCAAAGAAATAGTGCATATGACCGAAGACTTTGATTTAATTGAATGGTGGAAAAATAATGCGAAAAGCTATCCTCGCTTATCAAAATTTGCTCTGCAAATTCACTCAGTGCCTGCAAGCAGCGCAGCGGCTGAGCGAGCATTTTCATTAGCAGGGAATATTATTACCGAAAAGCGAATTAGATTAGGACCGAAATCGGTAGATAGCTTGTTGTTGTTACACTCATTTTATAAAAACTTTGAAAAATAAATATATATGTATAATAATAAATAAATAATCTTAGTCCTAAAATTTTGTGTATTTTTAAAGATGAATAAATAAATTGACTTAATAAAAACAATTAAATGTGTATTTCTCAACATTTTTTAAACTTCTTTTGGGTGGTGGATTCTAATTATTAAAAATAAAACAATTAAAGAAATATGTATTAACTTTTTTTTTACATCAGCATAACAAATTATGTTTGTAACTCCCATCACAAAAAACAAATATTTTTTAAAAACACCCTACGACAATCAAAATTTTCGATCCACCGTATTTTCCAAAATATTACTTGTGCATAGTATCTGTAATCTGCTTATATTAGACCAAAATCATATGACATTTCATCAAACTTGCAGAAAACAAGAAGGTATAATTTTTCGGTTCGATTCATGTAGATTGGATTATTTTGTTTTCTAAATACCTACTTGCCAAAAATGTTGTTAAACTCTTTCCTCTTTTGTTCTAAACAATCCCTGTACAATTTCAATATGAGAAATAACGGTTCTATTTTATATGTATAGCTTCAGAAAAATTCACACACAACTACACCTACGAGTCCACAGTATGTATTAAACCTACAACACACCAAAACATCTAAAAAATAGACACGCATGTGAAACAGCAAAGTACAGAGAGCATCACTGTACTTTTAATACTGTGTTCGCTCTCATATTGCACATCTGTGCACAGTTCGAAGAATGCAAAGCACAACTGTGATCGCATACTGTCATATGCAAATGAATGCTGGGTGAAATAGACACCGCACAGTTTTCGTTGCGGTGTTAGAGACACAGTTGTCACCGAATCACAGTGTGTTTGGACGGTGTACATATTGTTGCGATACACCGCAGTAAGTTTTGTCACATATACCCACATGCAGAAACTGCTGCAGCCATAACACAGCACACACAAACTGTGTGATCATATTTTTTTCTCAGTTGCATGTTGCACTGACGACACAATCTGTGTATGTATGAACGTTGTCCGAAAACCAATGCGAATATCACCATCTTTACACGATGCCATTTTTAGCTGCCATTTTTTATCAATTCTCTTTTGAAATTGCAGCGCAAATCTTTGTGCCTTTACACGTTGCCATCTCATGATATTAGTCCTTGCCATTTTTTCTGACATCTCTCTTTAGTGAGTGTTCTTGTGTGTGTTGTTCATTTTTGTAAACGGTCAAATTTTGTTCTCCATAAGTCTAAAAATTGCTTTTCGAAGGAAGAAATTAAATTGTTCTTTATTATTTTTAATTAATTTTTATGTTTAACTTTCTTTTTTTTAACTTCTTTTAAATTATTTCACGTAACCTCTAACAATGTAACACAACACACGAAAAACTAGAATGAAAAAAACAATAACATCAAATGTCAAAATGATAACAAATGCGGAACGAGCACAAAGAGAATTGCAATAAAATTTCATGAAACCCGGTGCGGTGGCGCGTCGTGCCATTTTTTCCTCCCTTCTTGCTTCTCTACACCCCTTATCAACAAACGCAAATTGCATGGTCACACAGTCTGTGTTTGCGGTGTTACTGACACAGCAGGATTTGTATGTGCACATATGTGGCAAAAATCAATGATTTTGCAGGCCACTGATTTGTGTCTTCGATAAATAAATTTATCGGATAAATTTATCTTCACACCCTTTATATCAAATACGTTTTTTCCATTCTCCGTGAATACGTTGGTGTGCACTTGTGTTTCATTGCCTGGGATTAGCCAGATAAGGTTTGTTAATAATTAATGGGAGGAATGCCAATTACATAATTTTAAATCGTTTCAAGGAAATTGAAATATTTCTTAAAGACGACGCACATGGATATACTTTTCATAATATATCTTAAGCGAACACATATCATAAGCCTTGAAAATTTCTTCTGAAACGAGATTCTCGGTCGCGCCGAATATCATACCAATATTTTTGTTGTCCAACAGGACCATCTAGATTACATTTTTTCTCGTCGCTAAATACCACATACAGTGCCGGTCAAAGAAATAGCACCAACGTCAAAAACTATTGTTATTCCAATAAAAAAAATAAATTCTGTGCTTATTATTTGAACATAACTAAGCGATGACGTAGTACTCTGTTTACTCTTTTTAAGAGAAGTTTTTTTCCTCAAGATAGGTAACGGTTCTCTAGAAATGATCGATCATTTACAAAAGGATCTACTTCAGTGCAGTCAATGAAATAGTACCAGCAGGCTTTTTTAAATTTGTTTTGCAAAATTTTGTGAAAAAAAGTGAAAACAAAAGGTAATAAAATTTTTTTAATATACTTTCTTGAAAATCAGGTAATAATTTTATAAAAATTGTATAGTTATGGGTCGCGGAAAGCATTGTTCGCCGGAAAAACGTGAACTAATAAAAAAATTTGCGTCCGAGGGTAAATCTTATGCCCAAATAAGGAATTTGCTGGGATGTTCCAATAAAATGATAATAAATGCCCTAAGATATGAGCAAAAAGTTGAATCTCATGGTAGGAAGCCAGTTTTGTCACCCTTAATGGTAAAGCGTTTAGTACGGACGGCTAAAGCAAATCCCTTTATGACAGCCACGGAGCTCAAAAAAACATTGGCCAGCGTGGAAACTATTCGCCGCAAACTTCGAGACAACAGCCTCAATGCCTGTAGTCCTCGAAAAGTGCCGCTCCTCTAAGCATGTTGCTAAAAGGATATCTTTTGCTAAAGCACATCAAAATTGCCCAAAGGAAAAGTGGAGAAATGTGCTTTGGACTGACGAATCCAAACTTGTCCTTTTTGGTGGAAAAGGTTCCAGATCTTTTGTCCGTAGGCCACCTAACAGTGAATACATGCCAAAATTCACATCAAAAACTATAAAACATGGTATGGGGTTGCTTTTCATATCAAGGTGTGGGTCCCATATATTGGATAAAAACCGTTATGGATGCATCGGTTTATGTAAAAATCCTTGATGAAATTATGCTGCCGTATGCTTCCTTCGAAATGCCGCTGGTGTGGGTCTTCCAGCAAGACAATGACCCCAAACACACCAGCAAAATGGCAAAAAAATGGTTCAACGATAACTCTATCAATGTAATGGAGTGGGCTGCACAGTCCCCAGATTTGAACCCTATCGAAAATCTGTGGACGGATATAAAAAAGGGTGTATCAACAATAAAACCAACAAGCGTTGAAGGGCTCTGGGAGGCTGTGCAGAAAATTTGGAGTTCCATCAAAGTTGAAAGATGCCAGCATTTAGTCGATTCCATGGGAAGGCGTTGTGCCGCGGTAATAGCAAACAAAGGTCACGCGACAAAGTATTGAAACATACAATTAATTTATCAACAAGATATCTGAGTACAATTTTTGATTTATTTTAAGAAAGACCACTATTTTTTGTTAAAAATGAAATGAAGTGCTATTATTTTGACTGGGTAGTTTTTAAGTTTTTTGTTTAAATTAATTAGCAAATTATAAACTGTTGAAAAAACCAAATAATTTTCTTATGATAATAAACCATTAACATCAAAGAATTTATTATCTTGTTTTGAGTTAAATTGGCCCAACTGTTAAACTGATGTAGACGGAGTCAATGGTGGTGCTATTATTTTGACCGCAGCTGTAGCTCCACTCATCTTCCCAGAACTTGTGCTTTTTCGCAAACAGCAATCGAGCGTTTTATGCCGTTTTGGTAGCCTTGGTTGGGGCACACGTTAACATAATATTTGGCAAACTGTTAAACTTTAATCAAACTATTCTTTTATAATATCTGTGGTCACAAACAATAACAGCCTAACTCGAGTTAAGCCAAATTTGAAAAAAATTTTTTGAGAAGTCAGCGTGCTCAAATAAGCAACTCTTTTTTGTTAAGAAGTAAGTAAAAGAATTCGTTTCCTTGTTATCTGTAACAAAGTTATCACAAAACCTCCAACTCCTGATTTCCAGTAAAGATATTAAACTTTAAACTGGTCTCCCTGAAAAATTTTAGAATCGACTTAGGCTGTTATTGTTTGTGACCACAGATATTATTTAAATACTCGTTAATATTCTGTGATATGAAAAAAACATTGTTATTCGCATTATTTACGGTAATATGGCAGAAAGAGGGTTTTTCATTTTGAATATTGAAAAATTATATTCAAATTTTGATTTATAGAGGCTTTTGCTCAATTAAAAATATATGATTTTTGTAGAGAAATGTAGAGCTATAATCTATACAAATTACTTTATATGCATCAAACACCTATGGAAATGAAAGTTAGTTTATAAACTTATTATCTATGGCTTGTTAAATGATAGAGCGAAGAAATATTGGGTTCTTAACATAGTTTGGTTTTTTGATTTAAATTTTTTAATTAAATGCTTCAGATCTTTAAGACGATTTTATTTTTTTTAATTGACCATAGGGTTACATATGGGCTAATGCTATTTTTTCAATTGGCTAGTAATAAAATACCAATGTATTTCAATTATTATTCAATGAAAATTAATTGAGGTTTATTTATCATTTAACAAACTAATTAAGAAAATTTAAAATAAAAAGAAGTTGAAATTCAACGAAGATAAATAATTAATGAATATACTCTAATTATAAATGTACATATATTGTCGTAAAAATTGTGATATTCTGCTGAAATAACAGCTTTCAAAGATTGCAAATGTTTCCATTTACTTGGTTGAACTTGAAGTTGTCCTGTATGCAGAACCTTAGGGTCTTTGTTGCCATTATATTTATGAATTCGGTGAGGTAAATCACTGTATTCATAATTAAAATCAATTTTATATTTAACGCTGCCATCTGGTAAGTACTGGAGCGATTTTAAGTCACAAACTTCAGGGCGTATACTTTGAAATCGAAGAAGGCTTACGTCGTTATAGTTTAAAAGAAAGTGTAACGTAAGTATTTATATTGCATCGAATGGTAGATTAATCTTTTTATTCTCAACTTTAACAGTCTTCCGAGCTCCTTCTGTTACTGTAAGGTAGTCTATTTGCAGATACAGTGGCAGAACAGTATGTTTTAAGCAGAGCTGTAAACGAATCATTCGTTTTTGAATTAATTCGTGAATCACTGAATTAGCAAAATTTTTAACTAATTCTTTTCACAAAAAAAAATATTATTGAATGGAATTTGAATCAATTCAAATGAATTTGGCAAAAATGAATTGCAATTCAATTCCAGTTCAAATAAATTTGCAAAATGAATTGCAATTAATTTCCAATTCAAATTTGAATCGGCCAAATGAATTGCAATTCATTTCCAATTCATTTTAATTGAATTGATTTTTTATTAATTCGAATGAATTGTAATTAATATGCAATTCATTTGAATTGAATTGATTTTGAATTAATAAAATGAAATGCAATTATTTAGAAATCATTTGAATTGATTTTGAAAAAAACTAGTGTAAGTAGTTGTAAATCTAATTCACTTGAATTAATTAAAAATTAATTCAATTTAAATGAATTGCAATTTTGCCAATTCAAATTTGAATTTTAAATGAATTGCAAATCATTTTGCAAATTCATTTGAATTGGAATTGAATTGCAATTTATTTTTCTCAAGTTCATTTGAATTGATTCAAATTCCATTCAATTCTTTTTTTTGGAGAAAAAAATTAATTAAAAAAGTATGAAAGAATGAAAAAATTAATTAAAAATGAATGATTAATTTACAGCTCGTGTTTTAAGATGATGTACTATAATTGAGATGAATGTTGAAGCGGAAAGGTCGCAGTCAATCTCGCTCTACTCGCACTACTCTACTCTACTTACTGCGAAGACGTCCTTTAAACAAAGCTCGAAATAATACGGATTTTGTCTGGCAAAGAGGAGAATACGTCTATCAACCCCAACGGAAATCCCAAGTGAGTCAACCGGGAATCGCTGACATTGGCAGGAACTTGAGGGCTTCAATCGTATTATGAATCTTGTGGAAACTTTTGTTGTTTTCTGGGAATACTTGGCAAAAGGGAAACAAATAAGCATCAACTAAAATACTCCAGCTGTTTCAGTCTCTCAGAATACTGGTTTTCGTTTGTTTATCTGTCAAAAGCAAATCAGCTGACGACCCATTCTGAGTACTGGCATTGCCAGCCATCATTAACATTACTGGTGGTTGTCTTCGCTAAACTGACAACACTGTAATAGGCTTAGCTAACGCTAAAAATTTCCCAATTAGAACTGGAATTGGAAAAAAGAAAATGTAATAGCTGTCCCAAAATCGAATGATAGTGAACTCACAAAAAAACGGGTTGCGTTTGAGACAGATGAGGAAGAACTCTCAAGAGAAACTGACTGGATTTTGCAAAAACGCAGATCCAAAAAGGAAGAGAACAATATTTCAAAATCCACTGAACTTGGAACTGTAACAAATACGGATGTAATTCCTAGCTCTTCAAAGCAAGCTAAAACTCTAATTCAAACTAAAAAGAGCAAGCAACCTACCCCAAGTATTGTGATGGATAGAACTGCATCACCCAGTAACAACGAGGCGGAAATTAATACACCTCCTCTGGAGCAAGCACCATCTGAACCAAAGCGACCCCCACCTATTATGGTGACTGGCGTAACAGATTTTAAAAACATTCATGAAATTTTAAAAAGTTAAATAAAACGTGAATTCTCACTAAAGCTCTCAAACGACAATGTCTACAAGCTAAATACTCGAGAAGCTGAAGACTACAGAAACATAACTAAAATACTTAATGAAAATAATATAGCTTGGTATTCTTTTGAAAACAAACAAACAAGCCAAATTAGGATCTTCAGCTGCAAAACTTTAAAGTTGTAAATGCCGTCAGGAAGTATAAGTGGAAGACAAAGAACCACTTGATATGTTTCTTGTCTTTTTCGAAGCTGAAGAAGAAGAAATCTATAATATTAAATACATTTTAAACACTGTTGTTAAATTTGAGCCAGTCAAAGCATCTAATATAATACCTAATATAATTGTCAAAGTTTTTTGCAACAGATCTCCGAGATGTGTCAAGTGTGCAAAAAAACATCATACATCAGAATGCGATAGACTAAGTACTGATGCATTAAAATGTTGTAATTGCGGCGAAAATCATCCATCCAGTTATAGAGAATGCACTATCGCCAAAGAACTGCAGAAAAGAAGAAACTTAGCACTAAGGGCTTCTAAATCCAAAAACAACAATATAATAATAATTTCACCTAGAAATCACCAAGCTACGCATTCAGATATTTCATCAAACTTCTCCACTGAACGGACTACCTACTCAGCTGTGCTTACTCAACAAAAATTGCCTCAACGCAGCCCACAGTCTCAAGGCAATATATCACGATTATTTACCCAAATTCTAAAAGAGTTATCAGAAAATGAAAATATGTCCAAGCTTTTATTACAGAGACTGGAACGAATGGAAAATATGACATATTCTTTTGTAGCAGCCCATTACAAAAACAATTAAGATTATGTCATGGAATGCTAACGGATTAAGGCATCGCCAAAAGCAATTAGAAGTTCTGTTAAACACAGAAAATATAGATATATTTATGCCTTATCGCTGAAACCCATCTAACCAAGCACTCTTTCGTCAACTTCAAGAACTACGAAACTTATTGCACGAACCATCCAGAGAATAATGCTACAGGTGGTAGCGCAGTGATACTAAAGTCCACAATTAAACACCACGAAGAAACAAACCTCTACACAAAAGAATTCGAAATAACTACAGTATCTGTAAATCTCCACGGATCTGTAGTTTTAGTCAGTGCAATCTATAGCCCTCCCAGACACTATATCAACTTCGATATGTAGAGAAATATGTTGTCTAATTACAAATTTGTTAAAATAAAAAATAAGCCCATAAAGCATTATTTTCCCCTAAAAACTCGAATGGAGACTGGATTAGGGATGATAAAGGAAAGGGATGATAAAGGAAAGGGATGATAAAGGAAAACCTTTCAAATATTTTTAAACCTATGGATTCAGAAAACTTATTAACTTATGAATTCCAACCGTATCTTGAAGAGACTGGACGTGTTTTGAAAAGCTCTTGATTTGTTTTAATTTTTTATTTAATATTTCACAACATTTTCTCAATTTTTTTATAAATTGTAAACACAGTTGTAATACCTATTACGGCTGATATAATCAATACACAAAAACTCCAACATCGTTAACACAAAACAAGTGTAAACAAATATTCCATAAAATTGCAAACATCTTACTCGAATACCGAAGGAAAATTATCAACAAAATACACTGTGCTAATCTCTCATCAAATATATTCTCTGAACAACATCACTAACGTAGAGCATTGTAACAACAACAAGAACAACATGAGTGTATAACAAATCATAGAAACACCAGCATTAAAACGCACAATAGACCTTCTTCATGATGACACTCAATCTGTCGACAGCTCGAAGCTGCCTCGAATGAGTATTGAATCTCCATTTCGCGCCATGCAATCATTAGAGAATAGATTTACCAAACTGTCCGCAAAACTCACTCAAACAATAATAGAAACAGTGAAAAGTGAAATAAGAGATTGTGAACAAAAAATAATAACCGAAGTGAATAAAACAATGTCAGATATTGAGAGAAAGCTCTTAGCTGAAATAGATTCTCTTAAATCACAATAGCTTTGTCTGTTTACTTTTCCAGCAAGATGTATCCAGTAACTTTTTGCAGAGAGTAAAAAAAAATTTTACGCTCTTTTTTTTCTCTATTCCAAAAAGTAAACAGACAATATTGCAAGCAAACAGCTGATCGGTGTGTAAACAATTGAAATAACAAAGCAAAGAATTTTAGCATATGTGTCGCACGGTCGCACTGTGTATTTGCACGTTTCTAGCCTGAAGTAAAATGTTTTGTTTATTATAATTTATTATAAACGTTAAAAATCAACACAATTCTAACTACTTACCTCTGCCATTGTTAAATTTCAACTTTATTCTTCTTTTTCACACAAAAATATTGCAATCAAACTGTAAATAAAAAACAGCTGATCGAACTTGCAAAATCTTGATAGAAGAAATTCCTCCAGTAACATTTTGTCACTGTCAAAAAATTCTCTCTTTGGCTCTCTCGTTGCAAAAGTTTTGCAGTAAACAGACAACATTTTGTAAAATTTTGTACAATATTGCAGTAGACAGACAGACCTAATATAATGTTATAAACGATCGCGTCACTGCAGTTGAAAACCATCATCAATGCCGAAACCATCAATTTAAGAAATGAAATTGATTTTTTAAAAACTGAAATATATGTAATGTCATCTAAAATACAAAAACAGGAAAACGCGTTAGTGTCTTCGGAATTGCGAGTGACGGGAATACCTTGGATTGAAAACGAAAACCTCGAATTAATTTACACAAACTTCTGCTCATCTTTACAAATAAATCCACCATATTATAAATCAATTTCCCGTGTGGGTGGATTCAAACACAAGAACAAATCCCCCGACTCAACAGTAGGGCTATAACCAATTTTTTGGCATAGTACCACGAGATGCGCCATGATGTTTTATTAATGAAAAGCATTATCTTGCATCATTTTAAGAAAAAAATTTCACCCACCAAACGCATTTTCTAAATCAATACAAAAAAAATTAAAATTTAAGTAATTTTATTTCATATCATAACGAGTTATTAAACTTCATATACAATGGTTATATTAAAAATAAAACACAACAATATCATAGCATCCATTTAATTACTATTGTAGGATAAAAATTTTAAGTTTAAAGTACGTGTAGATTTGTAAAATGGGTATATATCCTGGACAATTTTTATTGCACGTTCTGCACAAATATTGCTCCTTTGCTGATTTTTGATGAATGAATCATCTTGTACCCAATGTTTAAGAAAGCATTTCTTGGCGTTTTCGAATATTGCTAATGATAGGTTTAAAAACCAAACCAGAACCATATATCGTACCATTGACCGCAAATAAAATCACAAATTGGGTATAACTCAGACCGATATTTTGGTATTAGTATAAAAGCTAAAAGTGCAAGGATGACCCTCGAATTCCATCGTGCATTGCTGATCGGCGAATAGTTTTAAATTTTATAAATGGAAACTTTTGGTTTTTTTGAAAATATCTGAATGCATTTCCTAATTCAAACAGATACTGCATATCATCGCGCCACTTTATGTTTTTGGTGTCTATTTTTTCTTTATTTTGGGTATAGCTTATCTTGAGTTCGTTGTAATTGTTGATTAATTCTGGTATAAAATTGTAACATATTTCGGGAGATGACGTTTTTCCTCCGAGCAACTCATCCATAACGTGCCTTAATATTAAATCTAAAATATGGTGTTGACAACCAACGTATTGCGGCGTATTCAATTTAATTGATTTAAAATAGTTTTGCAATTGAATAACTACTCCATTTTTATTCCCTGTGTTTACTGCTGTTGTATCGCAAATTATCATTTTTATGCATTCGTAAAGTTCGAACTTACTAAGAATATCTTTTATTCCATGAGATATAGAATTCGCTTTTCCATCATCCAAAACCAGTACTCCAAGGTAGATTTCTTTACGTTCATTTTTTAAAACTATCACCTGAACTTCTTTACCATTTATTTTTTTGCCATCAAAGTGCAGACACCAATTTTCTTCTTTTAACTGCTTTTTTAATAATTCTTCTTTTTGTTCAGCTGATTTCATAACTGCCTTATATATAGCTGGGTGCGAAGGTGTGGAGATTTTAATTCCAGATTGAGCCAATTCCTCACAAATTTTTGCAGCCTTTCTTGTACTTATATGAACTTTGTTCACAAGCTCCACAGCTGGAACTGTAGATTGTGGATTCCGTGTTAGTCGTGCTGGAGGTTTATAATTATCCGATTCTGATGAGGAAATGTTGTCTTCAAATGTATAACTTGATAATGATTCCAAATCTATTTCTTTTTATTGGAAATCTAGATCTTCAGATTTGAAATCTGCCACTTCGTTAGTTATATTAAAAATGTCTTCAAAATTAACACCACTTTTTTGCTTTCGTGAATATTTTTTTGATAAAGTTGAATTAAGTTTTCCACTTTTCTTTTCACTGATCTTTTAGTAAGTTTTGGAATACTCATCTTTCCCCATAATGTGTGTAATTCACCAGATATTGTAACGATATCTTTTATTTTTACTTTTTACTGATTTTGCTAAAGCATTAAATCTTCCAATTATTATCTTTTGACTAGGCATTTTGTTCAATTCGTATAATTGGGTCTCTATATTGGGAATCATTCGAGACATTGATAAACTGTTTTGGAATGTGATTAATTGTTTCTCCCAGATTTTGGAATTTTTTTGAACCACTATTACACTTTTCTTATAAGACATATTGAAATGCAATGAATCACGAAGCCAAATTATTAACAATAAAGGTGGCTATACTCGAAAACGCGTCGAAGAAGCTAAAATTTCCATTAAAACTAAAATAAAGTTTGACAAAATTGTTTTTTGTTTTCATATTCATATTCTAAACTTCATCGCTGTTGGTGGGTGAACTTTTTTGACGCTAGCGAAAAAGTAAAAACGTATTTCTTCATAGTTTTTAATGGCCTATTGGACTATAGTATGCCAATTTCGAAATTCGCAAAAATTTTTAAAAAGTTATAGACCTACTCAACAGTCATTATAAAATTGGACTCCCCCCCGTATAATAAAAATTATTTGCTAAAAAAATACATAATTTCAAAAATGTGGTAAAAGGCCACCTTAAATTAAACCTAATTGGTTTTGAATCGGATTCAAACTTTTATGTTAATGAAAATCTGACTCAGTTAAATTATAATATTTTCAAACACGCACTTAAATGCAGAAAAGTTAATAAGTTGTCTTCCGTGTTTACACGCCGTGGCACAGTGTGGTAGATTGCAAATCTAACTGGACAAAATTAATAAATCGCGTTGGGTTCACTTCTCACTTATGAATTATATAAAAAATGAGTTCAAATATATAAATGATTAGAAAAAATCAATTTTTTTTAAAAAGAAGATTTTTTTAATAAAATGAGGCAAAAAATAAACAGTTCTTACTCTCAAGAAAAAATAAATTTTTAATATGTATAAAAAATTGGTTTCTTAAATACATCCTCTAAGATTATTTCTAGTTATATATACTAGTATTTATGTTGAATATAACTAAGATTCATGATTAATAAAATTATTAAGTGAGTTTTTACGTAAGGAGTCGGAGATAATCATTTTTAATATTAAAATAATTTTAATATTTTTAATAAATATTTGATAATAATTGTTTTCTTTACTTGGTTTTGCTTTATTACATTAATACTACAGATAATAACATATAAATACACATAGAGATATTAATTTATTCACTTTCATATGCATCGTTAAAAGGTTCTTCCTCCTCAAGAGCATCAACAGATAAGAAAGAACTTCCTTTGATATCAAACCTCGAACTCGAACATAAAACGGATCCATGAATGTAGCGGAGACATTCCAAAGGTTAAAGATCGTTCGTCGACAATTTTGTTTAAAATCACAGAAGGTTTATTTAGTTCACTCGGTTTCGCTCCACATATGAAACACGTTTGAGAAGAGAAGTTACAGATGATAGTGCAGTACAAATTTTACCGTCTATCATAGTAAGCATAAAAGTAGACTCAACAAGAAAACTTTGTTCGCCATTTGTGGTAAGAGTTGGAGACCAATCTCTAATTTCTTGCTGTACTAAATTAACTTCTTGAGAAATTAACTCAGTGGACTCTTTGGCAATAACAAACTTGATTGGACGGCAGTATCTTGTAGATGAAGGAGCAGGATTTTGCCATACAATTATTTTTCTTTGTGTAGAACTAAAATTCATTTGAATAGGAACCATTGAAATACTAAATAAATTTTCATCTGTATGGCCCTCCTCCGAAGAAAACTTCTGTTTATACTGCTTTTGCTGAGCCCCATCGCATCCCTATTTTATCAAAATATTAAGACGATTTCCATCAGTTTTCAGTTCATCAATACCGAGTAAAACGTCTTTTTGAGCCAAACAAAGCCTTTCTATAGTATGATTCACTAATGACTGAAGTGAACTATTTGCATGCATCTCAGTGATTTCTGTTTCAGCTGGATAACATTTTTTCTTAGCTTTTTGAACATTAGTGTAGGAGGGAAGAAGATTTTTGCATTTTGCGTTCACTTTTAGCCGAATAACATCGTATTGATGTTTCGACAAATTTGCATCAACCATTAAAGATAAGGCTTCATCGGGAGAAAGGCTCCCTAAAGGCACAGGTTCAGAGCTAAATCGCTGACAAATTTTTTTCATTTCAGTACCTTTACTGGATGAAGCTTCCGACAGGTCTTTCACAAGTCTGGCTGAATCTCGCTTTCCTATTTTACGAAACACTATCTCACTAGCTTTAATAATTTCTCGATGGTCAGTAGAATCTAAAAGACTGTATCTTTCTTTTTTTCGGTTTTCACTACAGTCATCAAAGTTTTTCGGTTTTCTTCCAGCTTTTTCACATCTTTTCGGTTGTACATTTGCAGGCAATACATACGGTTCATCAAGCCAAACTGAATTTTATCTTAAAAACGGTCACGATGTCTTCCACTTTTTATCAATTTTTCGGCTAGCTTAAAACAAATACTATTTATATTTGCCTTAAGATTCGTTTTCACGTCTTCTGGTATATCTTGAAGACCATATCTAACCATTATTAATGTCAATAAGACGTCTATGCGATGTATTTTGGGAGTTTTTACCCATTCTTCAAAAATTTCCTTTCGCGAAAGAGTGGAGGTCATACTGGAAAAGGGAATAAAAATGTATCGTGGTCGTAAAAATTCGCAATATGTTTTTGATTTACCTTGAAGTGAACACTTGAAAGATTAACCCAAATATAGTATTACACCGGAACTATGCGAAAAAAACAGCTTCAACTTTTTGTTTTTTTTTTTTTTTTTAACGAACGATCCCATCGCCGCCACTCACACCCGCCCCAACCGACCGAGGGGGCCTCATCTTGAAAAAAGGAAATATTTTATTTTTTGCACTTTCTGAACTTCTCTCAAATTTTTTTTTTTAATTCTTACAATAGAAATAATTAAATGAAAAGAGCGTAATAATAATAAAAAAAATTATGACAATAAAATCACCGTAGCCTTTTTAATCATAAACCAAAGTCACACAAAAAATACGCTTCTCTTTGAATCCGAATGCACGTGTTGACAACAACTGAATAAAGCTTACTTTTTCCTAATCAGAGCTAAAAACAAAAAAAAACATGAATTACAGTTACCTATTGTATTGAGAAGCTCATTAAACGATCAGAAGGAATGTTGCCACACTTTCTCAATGATTCGCGTACTAGCAACACAGCGGAAAGGATTAAACATTGTGCACATTAATGCTCAAAGCCTCAAGAACAAAATAGATGAGTTCCGTTATATGTTTTCAAAATCTAATGTTGATGTTATTTTTATTTCTGAGACATGGTTTCATCCTGAGCTACAAAACTCACTATTTGCACTGAATGCACATCAGTTATTTAGAGCAGATAGAGGCAGTCGTGGCGGAGGAGTCGCTGTTTATGTCAGAAATTCAACTTGTTGCAAAACTGTGTCGACTTGAACCATTGGGGATACCATGGAGTATTAATTTTTAGAGTTACTCTGCAATAATAAAAAAAATTTTAATTGGTGCAGTCCACCGCCCCCATAAAAGAACGAACTACGATATATGTACTTATAGATAAACTGGATACATTGGCACTAGTTTATAGTGATATTGTAATATGTGGCGACTTCAACTACAATGTTTTTCAAGAGAATACACTTATATTGAACATGAAATCACTTGGCCTAGAGTTAGTCAATGGAAACGAACCTACTCGTTATACTGCGACTTCTAACTATTTAATAGATCTTTTCTTTGTGAGTAGTAAACGTAAAATATTGATATATGACCAACTATCTGCCTCTATGTTCTCTAAACATGATCTTTGTTTTCTTACCTTCGACTTTCAGACTTGTTCAAGCATCAATACATTCGCTTACAGAAACTTTAAAAATCTGGGCATACAAAATTTTTACAGTGATATTGCGTTGATTGAATGGAATGCCCTATATTATATGGTGAATGTCGATATCTACTGTATCAAATAGATTATCTGTACAAGAAATATGTGCCCTTGCAAACTAAATCTGTAACTACCGATGAAAATCCATGGTTCGACGTAGGGGTAAAATCATTAATTTATCAAAGGAATCACTCGTATGCCCGTTGGAAAAGGTATAAACTTCCACAATTTCAACAGGTGTACAAATATTTGAGGAATAAGGTTAATAGAATAAAAAGAAAATGTTGTACTACAGTCGAACATTCCAACAAGCTTTAAACTTAAAGGAGACGTGGAAACACATCAAATCGATTGGTATAGGAATCGATAGAGGAAATGATAGTTGTAACGCAGATCCTAATGAATTGAATAACACATTTGTTCAAATACCATTGGTCTCTCCAGATAGTGACTACTATAGGTATGTTAATATATCGAACCCCGTTGAAAGTCAATTCAGCTTTTCCAATATAACACGAAATGATGTGATTGAAAGCATCGCAAATATTAAATCAAAAGCGATTGGGACGGATGGTATCGATCCACGGTTCTTTAAAATTATTTACGCTTTTTTATTAGCACACATTATTTACATTTTCAACTCTCTTATTCTCAGATCACATTTTCCTACATTATGGAAGCATGCCAAAATTATACCTGTACCTAAGACAGGAAATGAATACCGCCCTATTGCGATTCTGTCATATCTGTCTAAGGTCTTTGAACGAATAATAAACAAACAGATTATAAAATACTTAACAAACAACAATTTGCTTTCCGAATTACAATCTGGGTTTCGTCCAAATCATATTGACAGCGATAAGATATCGCTACTTATATTGCTGGATCACTCGAAGGCTTTTGATAGTGTTGATAACAACTTTTTATGCATGAAACTTGAGAGGTTTTTCAAATTTACCCAACAGTCCACAAATCTTATTAGATCCTACCTATATTTAAGATACCAATCCGTTGTTATAAATTCATGCTGGTCTGATCCTCTGAATGTTTTGAGAGGAGTCCCACAGGGCTCAATTTTGGGGCCTTTACTGTACTCTATGTACAGTAATGATCTTCCACAGTGTGTTGAACACAGTAATGTACATATGTATGCGGACGATGTGCAGGTGTATATGGATTGTCTAAAATCCGATTTTACTAAAACTATCGACAAAGTAAATGACGATTTAAACAGAATTGAAAAGTGGGCAAAGTCTAACGGTTTGCGCCTAAATCCTTCCAAATCTAAATGCATAGTTATTAGCAACCGAACTTTCTGAATATCTGACGTTCCACTTAAAATTGTAACAAGTGCGAAAATTTTGGGGATAACTTTTAACAATCGGCTTAATTGGAGAGATCATATTTACGCAGCCGTTGGCAAAACGAACGCTGCCTTGAGGAACTTATATGTCAACCAACAACATACTCCTTTTCAAATTAGACTGCTATTGGCAAAGTCGTTTTTAGTACTGAATCTAATATACGGTTGCGAACTATTTTCGAGTTGCAACAGAGAAATGTTTGAAAAACTTTCTGTAACTTTTAATAATATTGCAAGATATGTTTTTGGGCTTTCAAGACGTGATCATGTTTCCGAGTTTGGCAAAAAAAATATATGGAGTATCTTTTGAAAATCTCATGAAAATTAGAACATTAACATCACTTCACAAAATCATCTACACAAGATATCCCGAATATTTATATGTGTTCATTAGATTCGCACGATCACCTAGAGGATACCAATTAATACAACTGAATCACAACAAGCAATTATCTGACAAGTTCTTTTTTATTAATTCAATACGTCTTTGGAATTTACTCCTTTCAGACATCCAAACAATTACGAACACCTGGCAGTTTAAATCCGCACTTTTTAACTATGTTCAATAACAAATATTTCATGGTATAGACAATTTTAACTAATTTTTCGCCTTTTGTTTTAAAATATAATTTGAAGCACATTTCCTTATTTAATTTAATTTTTGTTTGTTTCTCTCTCACTTTTTTCTTTCTCTTTCCCAATTGTACTCTTGCACTCTTGTCATTTTATTTAAATGCATTTAATTCAATATTATTTCATTCATTCCCATTTTTTTCACCTTTTAGTATTTATTCGATAAGTTGAAATTAAGAACCAATCAATAATACATAAATGTTTTCAGGCAATATTACATATTACCAAATTTTAAATTTTTAATATCATTACAGTTTACTACATATTGTTAGCTACTCTCATATTATTTATGAAAATGTATCAGTTAACAATTATTAAACACCCATGCTTTATATAGTTAAAGATAAATAAACAAATAAATATTTATGGTGACCATCAGGTCCGTCCAAATTAAACTTTTTCTCATCACTAAATATGACGGTTTCATATTCGTCCTCGCAAAACTTGTACTTTTCTGCAAAAGCAACACGCGCATTTTTATGGCGCTGAGTTAATCTTGTTTTGGCCATCTTGCTTTGGTACCGAATACCTATATCATCCTTTAGCAGTTGCTGGACACGCTGTCTCGTTACATTTGGACCCAATTCCACCTTTATTTCCCTACAACTCATATTCTCATTAGCTGCTAAATTCCGAATGCGCCGCTTAGTCCTCTGGTCTACAGTTGGCATGCGTCCACTGCGCTTAATACAACCATAGTTTTCGGGGTCTTTGAGGAAATTCGAAACTGTTTTGCGATGCTGATTTACCGCAGCTGCAATCTCGCCAATTCCTTTACCTGCAAGTCTCATTTCAACAATTTTTCCGCGCTCCTCATCAGTAAGTGCACTTCCACGTGGCATATTCAACTAGAAACAAAACTGTGAATAAAACGTTTCGTAGAATATATTCATAGCGATCACTTTACTCACGTACAGAAAGATATTTTATACTAAACACCCGAGAAAAATAGAGTTGTTCACTTTAAAGTGTCAGGAACGCGACGGCACATATAATTATTTTCTATTGAATTGCAAACTTACAGCGATAATCATAGATAACGGGACTAAAAATAAAGTCCAAAAGAGAAAAAAATATATTATAAAGAGAGAGGGATATTATCGAAAAAATTGTATATGATCGACATTAAATTACAGTTAGTTTTCAGAAGGAAAGAAAAAAAAATTATTTTGCACATATAAATATTTGACCGAGGTATATTCAATGCCTGTATCTGTCTTAATTACTTACCAAAATATTGGAAAATATCTGAGGTTATTATGATATCTACACCTGGAAGAGATCCGTATAATGTATCTTCTTATCGCCCGATATCTTTGTTGCCCATGCTGTCAAAGTTATTTGAAAGACTGTTTATTATACGCTTAAAATTAATCGTTGAAATGAAAAATTTTATCCCTAACCACCAGTTTAGATTCAGAGAAAAACATTCTATTTTAGATCAAGTTCATCGAATAACAAGCATAATTGAAGAAACTCTGAAGTAGAGAAAAGTGTGTTCAGCTATCTTTCTAGATGTAGCACAAGCTTTCGACAAGATGTGGCATATAGGATTAATAAAAAAAGTTACGACAAATCCTGCCAGAATATCATACAGATATTCTAAGTTCATATTTAGAAGATAGACTCTTCTTTGTTAAGGTAAAAGGTGAAATCTCCGAAATATATCCCATTAATGCATATTGTACACATATGACATGCCTTCTCCAAAGCACTGCACCACGGCAACATTTGCCGATGATACATGCTTACTGACCACTGGGAGGAACAAAATTGAATCCACACATAAATTGCAAATTGCCATAAAGGACGTTGTTGATTGGACGTGATATGGAAGATAAACCTAAATGACAGGAAGTCAACGCATATAAACTTTACAAACAGGAAAATAACGAAGCTATATCAAACCGCGTAATTCCATACTTTAACTGTGCAAAATACTTGGGAATGACTCTGGACGCAAAGCTTAAATGGAAACAGCGTGTAAAAAACAATATACAAGAATTGAATTTGAAATATAGAAACTTAAAGTGGCTTATTGGATCGGACTCTAGACTTTCCATTAAGAACAAAATCCTTATTTACAACCAAAATATGAAACTAATTTGGACGTATGGTATTCAGCTGTATGGCTGCGCCGGCAACTCACAATTGGACTCTATACAAAAGTTCCAAAACAAAGTTATTAGGGATATTGTAAACGCTCCATGGTACATCCGCAATGACGACCTCCACAAAGAACTTGGCGTAAAAACTATAAAAGAAACCATTAATCAGTACGCAATAAAATCACTCCAAAAGATTTCGAGAACACATTAACCCACACGCATCAGGCCTAACCGATGTCTCAAACAGTATCTGGAGGCAAAAACGAAAAAAAACCCATGATTTATTAAACATTAATCTATAAGTACGATATCAATTACACTCATTTGAAATAAACTTAGACTAATATTACTTGTTAGCTCACTGCTAGTTGTAATATAATTGAAATATTACCAAATAATAAACATATTTCAAACAAAAAAAAGTCTCGCTTCACCAATAGTTTGTACATTGTGGCTTGTTACAATATAAATGGTAAAATTATGGTAAAATATTCGGAAACAGTTTAACAGCTGGTAAATCCATCGTAAATACATGAATACGCCCATCTTTAGCTGCAACTTTGCCCGAATATTTTTCAAAGTGAGCACATTCTTTTTTCAAAATATGTGCATTATATTCTTGAATCAGGGTGTGGTGTGCGATACGTTGCAAACCATTAAACGACATTGCATGCAGCCAGTTCTCTCATAAATCACATTAAAAATATTATTCAAAATCTACAAATTCTATTTTTAAAATTAAAAAATTACATACAAATCAACGATGGATAGAGGGTTTTTCATACGAAATTAAATAAGAAAGTAGATAGAGGAAAGTTAAATATTGAAAAATAACGCCAACGGAGAGGACTTTGGCTTTAATTTTTTGAGGAGGTGCTGACTGACCCAAATGGCGTATAGAGAAATTTGTTGAATTCTGCGTGTGGATTCCGGGAGGCTTATTTGGAGCTTGATATTCGTGTATCTATAGCTAAACGCTTTAACTGCCGCTTGGTCCTTCCACATACAAGAGGCTTGCATCCTATTCTTTTAGAATTTCAGTAATTGTCGGGATTTTTAGAAAAGACAAGATTGTTTTTGTAATCCTTTTCATTCTGCTTGCAATCTCCCTTATAGTTGTGCCACATTCTCATAAAGATATAATACTTGTACGCACTTCAATTGATAGATTGGTTCCACGCGGCATTGCCTTTACAAAAAACCAGATATTAACACTATTTTCCATAAATCTAAATATATTTTAGAAAACATCCAACAATTAACCAACTTTAGAAATTGGTTCAACCCAAACGAAATGTTAAATACCACTGTCAACATAAATTATCACATTTGTACGCTTTACTTATGTACTTCGCTCTGTATTTATAACTTCTTCCAGTTATTTAAAGATAACGGTAAAATCACTCTTCTTTCATGAACCGTGTAATGCAAGAGAGGAGAAATTACATGACTGATAAAAATAATACCAAAGACATTTTTGTATGCTGTATTTATTTCGTGGAGTGTATAATTACTAATTAAGACATTCATTTTAAGGAATACACAATATTTTATTGATTTCACAAAACAAATTCTATTTTTTGCGTAATTAAGCTGCCATTTCTGCACAATAGATTGCAAATTAAGAAAATTATAATAAAAGTAATGGCAAAATTGCTTTTAAATTTATTGAATCTGGTTAGTTTATATTATTCGATCTGTAAGTTGTTACGTTCTTTGATAATTGTTCGGGTCAAGATCAATGACTATTAAAAAGTACGTTTTCTATGAAAAAGTAAATTTTAGTAGAAAATATTAAAAAGAAATACTTATGTTAAATTGATTATTATGGTGGATGGTTGAGAATATAGCTATTGCAATACCCACCAAGGCATTTCATCAGCTCACGTTTCCCTCCACAAGCATTTAGGTACATATATCACAAATATGAATTTCACATAATTATTTTTAATATTTTCTATTAATATTTCCTTTTTTTATGGAAAAAGTACGTTTTAATAGTTATTGAAATTGAACCGAACAATTATCAAAGATAATTATTGAATGAAACTAGTTACAGATCATTTGGTTAGGAGTTACCACCAAGTAACTTTATTATGACGTTCATTTTTGGAAACTAATTACCAATGAAAATACTAACATTGTATGGCTTGATGACCAACCCAACAGACTTGATCGATTTTAAATGTTGTGAAATCGGGAAGAAATGTTTTTTCCTGCCGCCTGTGGGTTTCAATTAATTTTGATATAAATATAAATTTTTGAGTATAATTTAATAAATGCTTTGTGGTTTTTGTTTTTCGAAGTGCCAAAGTTGTAAATCTCAGGTCCCCCCAACGTGCTTACCAACAGTGAAAAGTTAAAGTCCTCCTTTCTAAAATACGGGTCAAAAACACATTATCCTGTTGATATAAAGTATAAAATTACCTTAAATATTAATAAAGTGGTATTTTTATTTTTTCTTTACTTTTTATACTGTTTCCTATAAACTATACACATTTTAGAGTGGAGACTTTATGTAGTCGGAAATTATTGTAATGTTGTACTTTTAAAACAATATTTTTCATATATGCCGACTGTAATTTTGTTTTATTTTTTCATATTTCAGATTCTATCGTGTATTGGATTACAGCAAACAGCAAGTTACCCAAAACAGTAAAATTGTCGAAACAATATACACGCCAATGTTTCGTCGCAGTCTGTTTACAATTGGAATATTAATGAGATATTTTGATTTTAAAGCATCGTGGGTAATAGGTATGTATGTATGTATATTTTTATGTATCCTCGTTTGGCCTGAAAGAAAACATCGAGATGTGTAATTACCCCAATTTTTTATTGCACCAGGGCTTAGTCCTTTTAGCAAGCAGTTTGCGGATAAATGCATTGGTTTAAAAGTTAGCAGAACTCGCAAAGTCTGAATTGTCGAAAAAAAATTCTGTTAAAATTGCAGGTTTCTTGCTTTCCTGAAAATTGGATGAATTGAAAACACATACAGTTTTTTTGAAAGCCCAGTAATACAGTGTGGCCTATTGCAAAAAGTGGTTATAATATTATAACTTCTAAACAATTGGTCGGATTGTATTAGAACGTACCAGACATTTGAATGGAAGGAGCCACGCTGTCATGAACTTTAGAGGCACCTTGTTGGAACTCACAATAGGCGTGCTTTGTTACACCGCTTGCTTAAATTATCGCTTGTTTTGTACGAGTATAAAGCACTTAGTGAAGATTTAGCGATACGAAAAGAATTCTTTCAGTTTTTTTAAAGTGACACCATATTAGACTTATTACTTATAAATAGCCGATAATCGCTAGCTTGTAACAAAAACACGGCGAATGTGAGTCTGGGAAAAGTTGTCCTTGATGATTTCGACGCTTTTATTTAACTCATAAAAGTGGTCAGGAGATCTAAACTTGTGAAAAGTAAAGTTGTCATGAGAGACTTCTTTGCGAGTACAAATCACACATGTCTTTCACTATTTCTCAAATTAAATGCTCTCTAGTTGTCCAGCATTTCTCAAAAAAATTAGTAAGATAGCGGTAATACGTAGTTCTATACTTCAAATCGAACTTGCATACGATTTTCGCAAAATTTTTATTCAAATGTCATTATAATTGAATATAGACAAATTTGCTCCCATACAAAAATTGGGCGGCAAGCCAACTGGTTGATACAATAACTCGTTAAATACTATTATTAGTCTTTCAAATGGGCTTAGAGGTTTAGAAGTTGCAGGCCTTGATACGTTGAACGCCACCAAAGTCGCATCACATTGTGAGTTATAACAGGGTGCCTGCACAGGAAAAATATTAGCTTAAATTGGTACATGAGAAATATTTTCAGTGTTTTGTCAAATAATATTACTACCATATGGCAACAGTGGCAAATGCTACGAAATATAACCGGTATTCATACATTTACAATGCATCAAACTGACGCCATTTGCAAAAGAAAAGTGAAGTGATAAGATACAAAATATTTAATGAAATTGGAAAATATTTGAGCAGAAACAAAGTTCTAACTGCACTACGAGTTATATGATATGTTTTTATTGTTATTTCGACTTGGATGGTGATTATAATTGTTCACATTAACAATGTCAAAATCATATGATCACTTGATCATAGTTTAAATGCCCAACTTTGTTTGTTTAAATAACAATCAACTATTAACCTAAAAAATGAATTCAGAGTTTAAGTTATATTTGATTGTTGATCAAAGCTGATTGACTAGTCAATAATTGGGCCTAAGTGAGTATAAAACTAGAAAATACACAGCTCACTGGTTGTGAGAAGCTCTCCCCAATTCCTTCATTAGATGTAATGGAAGGCATTTATTTCTATTTAATTTAAAAACAATTTTATTCAGATTCGTAGTAGTTAATGTGAGAACCTTTTGTTTTTTCATCTTCAAAGAATCTGTTTAGCATTGAGTTGATTATATATTTTAAGATGTTTAGTCATCGAGAATATTTGATTATAAGCGTGTGACAAGTCTAGCTTTGAAATAACTTCACTACCTTCAAGTGACATAAAAATTTCGTGAATAAGTGGTAAGGGGAATTTAAATTCCGATAAATACTTACTTGTGGTAACTTTAAAGTCACCACAAATTCTGATTTCAGCGTTTGGCATCAAAATTGGAGCAAGAGTATTACCCCACTCTGAATGATCTACCGGCTCTAAAACATGTTTTGCAATTAGTTCTGTCAAATTGCTTTCAATTTTACTTTTCCAATCAAAGGGATGGTCGTGGCCAAATATATTATTCCAATCGTATAGCTACCAAGACCGTTGTCGAACACTTCGCTAAATTGATTTTTAATATGTTCTATAATATTAGACGATTGATCAAAGTTATTTACCGCGTTAACTTGGACAGTCTCAAAATTAAATTGCCGTAAAATGTTCCTGCAAACAATGGACTGTTATCTTTATTCGTAACTACAAGTTTAATTCTTGGTAATATTCTCGTAACATATTAATCCTTTTTCCATTATATTCATCATAGGGATCATAACAAGAAGCAAGACTTACGTTTTTACCCAAATCCCCAATCACAAACAACATCAATTTGAATTCCATTCATTTTAATAGAAACAATGAATAGCTTGGTGGAAGTGACACTTTTGTTATTAGAAATACTGTTAATAGAAAAATCATTCAAATTAATTCTGTCTAAATGTTCACTACATGAATCTGATTCTGATAAATAATTTCCAACTTTTTCCTTTCTATTATAAAGTAGTGACACTTGTTCCCCTTATAACGCCAGTCATTCGGTACATGATCCACCCACAATTTGAAAAGATCCAGTTGTACTTTTGCTTGGTATTGCTGTTGTTTTTATTGTAATAGCCTTTATTGTTATTAACCTGTCCTATTCGCATTTCACCTTTATTTCTCGCTGCAAGATTCATCTCCATGATTAAAGACTTTTCTCGTCCTCTTCACATAGTCGCTCAAATGTTATATTGCTAATTCCTATGATGAATCAATCTAAAACAAAAGCCGACAAGAAGTGAAGAATGGAATACCCACTTGCGTTGTTTCACGATTAGTATAACACGATAAACAAAAATTGGAAAAGATATGCGGACTCAACGGATTTACATTAATTCGGGTCCTACGAATCGAACAGCATCATTAGTTTGTTTTTGACATATAATGATGGATTCATGCAGATTTTTTTAATTTCTTACTCAGAGGCTGCAATTTAGAGCTAATTTTTTGAGACAAGTTTATACATATGTATCCATTACTCGAGAACACCTGATCCGATTTTGTGTAAACAAATTTATAAAAATTAACAATTACAATACTTTTAATCTATACCTATACCAGATAAGCCACAGAATATAAAAAAAAACTATTTACAAAATCAAATTCCCTGGCATAATGTGTATACTTGTTCATATGTTCCACAGTATAATGACTCTCACATAATTTTTTTAAATTTATATCTTTTATGTATACTAAGTTTTTTTGTGTACTTTTGGCTTCAATCTTCTTATATAAGATTAACAAATAATGTTAATATGTTCAATTAATAAAAAATATCATTCACATAAAGACTTATTTGCAAATATTCCCATCCAAGCATGATTGATCGGATGATCACATTTACTAATAGTGAATTTGAGATTCTTGTTAACAAAAATTAAATCTAATAATCTATTAAGAGAATTATGAAACTCATTAATTTGGACCAAATCCGAACCTAACATACTATGAACCAAATTAATTTCATGGGCGAAATTTACATTGCTTGCATACAGATAATTTGAATCAGGAATAATACTCCAATCAAGCTTAGGACAATGTTGGGCAATTGTAACAAAGTTGAATTCAAAAATTTTTTTTACAGCAACCAGCACTGCACCTCCACGAGTACATCTCGTGTTAGCAGCATCACTGTCTTTACGGAATACATTGTACAAATCCAGATTACAAAAGTCGTCATCAAAAAAATATTGAGTGAACCACGTCTCAACGAAAACAATAACATCATAATCGGCCTCAGGTGTTGAAATATACATATAAGTAGATCTAATCAGCTTAATCATCATACCAGCCATGTTTTGATAATACTTTCGAAGATTTTGAAATTTATTTTGAATATTTGAGTTTGCATCAACTTCTGCGGGCCCCGTTGAAAATTTTGAAAGTGGCTAATTTTAACATGCGACGGCCATAATGTCGGTTTAAACAATTTATTACAAAATTCTGGCGAAATACCAAGTTTGCAGTTTATACTCCTCAAATTTAATAATTGTAATTTGTAGCACGACTTATGATGGCTCTTAACATTGTCAATACGTTTTTCAACATAATCAATGGGTTTGTCCTCAGTGACTGGGAATATTGAGGATAAGTTAATCAATCCATTATTTTTAACCACTACTTCAAGTTCAGTATTATTATTACCACAAAAAACAGCAACCTCTTTACGAGCTTTCCTGTGATTAACATTAACCCAATCAGATTTGATCGTTGGGTTACGTATTTCCTCACAATGAGAGCCAGAGAGAGGAACAACATGAGCATTATCACTCAATCCAGGGTTATAGCGTAGACAGACGACAGCGTTAATTTGCATTAAAAGCTTACTAATGTCAATTAACATTTTGCCCTGACAGACGACAGTTTTTGCATTTAGTAAACAGCTGTTGACTTTGAATCCATTTTCAATTGACGATAGCAAACAATTTGACAACAGCTGATTCAAGATGTATCAAATACATAGTGATAGCAAGTGGTGTTGTTGCAATAACATCCACTTCAGCGGTGTCAAGCATCAGTACATAAAATCAACAAAGCAAACAAACACAAGAAAGTTCCACTTCCACTGTGTTCCGGCTATCACCTCTATGTATAGCAGTGTTACCAGAGGAATTTTTATAAAGTACCTACATGTGCGAAAAAAAATACCTATTTCACCAACATTAAATCAAAAAATTTCCCTACACAAATCAAAAACGTTTAAATAAAACAAATATTTAAATATATGTAAATTTCAAGTTTTATTTGAACTGTTTTAAAAAGTAATTATATTTTATGAACTTAAAAACCGAATTCAGGTATAAAACTTAACAAACGATATTTTTGTGTATATTTAAAAATAATATAAAAAAACAAAAAAGAAGTGCAATTAAATCCAGGTACCTATTATAAAATATCATGTATCAGTCATTTCTTGTGTTATCTTTTAAAAATTATAAAAATGCATTTTATACGAATTTTATATATAAATTGATTTACAACTTAGTTGTTGAAAATGACTGTTGTTACATTTAAAATCATTGCAATTTATATTATCATTTTGCAAGAAAGATCGGATTATACATATTGAATTTAAAATTGTATGGCTCAATTTATTTCGTTTTTTTGTTCTTACATCGGTAATTATAGAAAAACTTCGCTCAGCATCAGCATTTGCATGAGGTAGTGCAAATATAATTTTAACTACTTTTGATAAATTTGGAAATACCAAGTTATCATTAAAATTTCAAGTTTTAATTATTTTGCACCAGAATTCCAACACATTCATCTTTCTGAATGATTGAATTTCATCCTGAGAGAAATTAAACTCCAAAGTTCTCCACTCAAGTAAGAGATCATTCAAATTTATATTGTATTTTTCAGACAATAATTCGAATTTGCAATAGCTGGACTTAAAAATTCAGTTTCTTTAAAAATTGATCCGCCTTTTAATGTAAGCCTTCGTTGTATTTCTTCTGATCCTATGATATAAAACTGCGCACAATCCGATTTTATTTTAAGCATATTTTTTTCAGGAATACGTTTCAAAAATTCTTCACACTCATTTCCTAGAAACACATCTTTTATTGCTACCGATATATGGGGCGATCTAACATTACAATTAATTTTAAGTTCCAACTTTTTTATAAAATTGTGACCAAATTTTAAAAATAATTTAATAGAATCTGCATGAAGAGCATGAACCAATATGTTTTTGGATTGAAAAAGTGCATTTAAAGCATTAAAAAATAATGTGAGCCCGATCACAGGGGAGATGTGTAAACATCTAGTAATGAAAATTTTTTTTTAAGTTGGAAGTACTTATGCTTTTAGTATATTTATTTAATTAATCAATTAAAAGTATCAAAACTTTCAATATTGTAAATACATAGGAATTTGCTGGTTTTTGTTTGTTTTATTTAACTTATTTGGTTAGTAAATGGGCACACTGCGGTATATATGTACTGCATTAAAAATTACAGTAAGCAGTAAATTTACTGATTACTGAAAAAATTCAGTAAATTTTTACTGATAATGAAATTAATTTGCATTGCCAGTAAAATCATAGGGCCGTATTCATAATAATCAGTAATCGGGCATTACTGATTACTGAAAATTCAATGCACCTCATCATGATCATGTAGGCACTTTATAAAAATTGTTGAAAAAAATTTTAGTAATCAGTAAAAATTTACTAGTTAAAGAATTATTTTTACTGAAATTTTAGTAGTACTGCAAAGTGCCCATCTATGGTAAATGCCTTAAGTGCAAATAGTTAATATTGGCTTATGGTAACTAAAATAAGATACATATTTAAATTTTTGACTCGATTGTATGTAAAAATCTATGGAAAACTGCATCTATAGTAGAGGAATTGTTAGTTGTGGGGGTTTGTGGAGAATTGCTCATATCCAAGTGGAAAACGTCAAATAAAAATTTTGATAAAGTTTGCGACTGTGGGTTTCCAAAATTTGTGTTTAAATCTGCACCGATAATAATCGGCATGAGATGGAGATTGTTACCCAATTGTCGTTCACCAGCTTCAGTGTAATGAAGATATGTTATAATCTTAATTTATATTGGAATCTAATAGAAATTTTATTAGAATTAACATTACCTCCATTCAGGTTTGATACACTTTGTGTTGTTTTATGTTCTGAGTTATAATTTTTTTGGTGTTTTGTAAAATATTTTATTATTTTGTATTTGTTGCGGTTGACAAGTTATTAATCAGCTGTTTACTGAAATGTAATGCATGTAGTTATTTTACAGCAATGGTTTTCGAAAATTAGTAGCTACTATTGCACACTAGATGGTGCTTATATGCAGCTGTTAACTATGAATGACAATCTCAAAGACGAAGAAGACTTAACGCTCGTTCACAATGATAGCAACAAATTCAACAGGCGTTCACAATGCAAGCAACAAATTTGTTCGAATAAGTTCGAAAAAACAGCTGACTGGTAACATTGTTTACATTATACAGCAGTGTACATATTTGGGGATTGAAATCCATGGAGAATTGCAATACAAACGAAAACCCAAACAGTAAAAAATAGAAAAAATATATGTGAGACACGGACCTCAGATTTGTACCACTACCCGGAGCAAAAAGTATTACGTGTTTTTCTTTAGAAAACTTTTCAAATTTTTCTATAGAAGAGTTTTAAAATTTTTCTATAGAAAAGTTGTCAAATTTTTCTATAGAAATGTTTTAAAATTTTTCTTTAGAAAAGTTTTTAAATTGTTCTATAGAAATATTCTCAAATTTTTCCATAGAAAAGTTTTAAAATTTTTTTATAGAAAAGTTTTAACATTTTTCTATAGAAATGTTCTCAAATTTTTCTATAGAAAAGTTTTAAAATTTTTCTATTGAAATGTTTTAAAATTTTTCTTTAGAAAAGTTTTTAAATTGTTCTATAGAAAAGTTTTCAATTTTTTCTATAGAAATCTTCTCAAATTTTGCTATAGAAATATTCTCAAATTTTTCCATAGAAAAGTTTTAACAATTTTTTATAGAAAAGTTTTGACATTTTTCCATAGAAATGTTCTCAAATTTTTCTATACAAAAGTTTTGAAATTTTTCTATAGAAATGTTCTCATATTTTTCTATAGAAAAGTTTTAAAATTTTTCTATAGAAATGTTTTAAATTTTTTCTTTAGAAAAGTTTTAAAATTGTTCTATAGAAATATTTTAAAATTTTTCTATAGAAATATTTTCAAATTTTTCTTTAGAAATGTTTTCAAATTTTTCTATAGAAATGTTTAGAAACTTATGTTCCATAATATGTCATGGCCTTGGACGGTTTCGATAAACCTGAAAACGTCAGCTTTTTTTAAACTTTTTTCTTTTGTTTATTAATACAATTGGCGCGAGCTACACTTACTACAAACAACTACACATTTCACATTTGCATCAGCTGATTTGTTCGAAAGCCAGCGACAGTGTTGTATTCTTGGTAATAAAAAATTCTAATTATATGTGAAATTATTGTTATTGGCAGATTATACAGATATTATTTATTAAAATGTTTGTTTTGATATAAAATGTTTACATTTTCATTCATACTTTCAAGTTTTAAAACAAAATTCGAAGTAGAGCGCCCCTAGCGGTCAGTAGAATAAACTGATTCGAACAAATTCCAATTTGAAGTAGAAGCAGAACCTACTTCTATGACAAATTTGAATTCCAATTCCACGAAAAACATGAGAGGGCATTATATGCAATACTGTGAGTGGGAACGAGAAGGCTTGAATTACAAATTCGTTGCTGCCATTGTGAACGCTACTTTATAGTTTGACAAGTTTAGTTTTTAGTTTTCCTTATTTTGCTTTGTTTTAGTAAATTTCTTATTAAAAGTGCAAAAAATCTTTTTAAAAGTTATTAAAATTAAATGTTTTTGTATTCATTTTATTTATTTGTTTTCATTTGCCTACGATAACATAATGTACGACAATTAGTGAAAATTAGTAGCTACTATTGCACACTAGATGGTGTTGAGTATATTGTATGCAGCGTATGATTACACTAATACACTCATACATAGCTCACACCGATTTGATAACGCTTTACGATTGGTTAACGATTACATCGCACATCTTGCTCTAAATTTGTGATTGTATTGTGAAAAAGATTTTTACCCCCAGCGTATAGATGTTTACACATCAAAAAGTTTAAGGCGTATTTCAGGAATAACAAATATGCTTTCTTACATTCATTTATGAGATCATTGTATATTAATTCGGCTAACTTTAACTTATCTCGTGTGCAACAGAATTTGAAGTATTCCACTAGGACATTCCAATTGGCTAGAATACGCTCAATACATTTTTGGTGAGACAACCACCGAGTCGCAGACGTTCTTAAAATGTTTCGCTTTTCTTCATTAAGCATAGACTGGAATTCTTCTAACTCTGAACTCTGAAATAATGTCATTGGAACAAAATGTACCTAAATAGTCACCAAATTCAAAAAATCTGTCAGTTTTTCCCTACGTCGTTATTTAACCAGCGAAAGTACCTACATGTAGGGATTTATCCCTACTTCTGGCAACACTGATGTATAGATACATCTTGAGCTGATTGATTGTCGACGGTGTTGCCATATTGAAATACCTAAATGCAGTATAAATGCACTCTGATTTCATGCATTTACGCCAAAGCTAATACGCATTGGGACGGGGATAATTCACAAGTTAATTTGAATTAATAGCGTAGACAGACGACAGCGTTAATTTGCATTAGCAGTCTTCATTCAAATTAACTTGTGAATTATCCCCGTCCCAATATGTATTAGCTTTGGCGTAAATGCATCAAATCAGAGTGCATTTATACTGCATTTAGGTATTTCAATATGGCAACACCGTCGACAATCAATCAGCTCAAGATGTATCTATACATAGAGGTGATAGCCGGAACACAGTGGAAGTGGAACTTTCTTGTGTTTGTTGTTTGCTTTGTTGATTTTATGTACTGATGCTTGACACCGCTGAAGTGGATGTTATTGCAACAACACCACCTGCTATCACCATGTATTTGATACATCTTGAATCAGCTGTTGTCAAATTGTTTGCTATCGTCAATTGAAAATGGATTCGAAGTCAGCAAAGGTGAGTTATTTTAATTGTTTTTTGCAAAAAAATGAGAAATATTTAAAATCGAAACGCATTTTTTCCATTTTAAGATTTCCAAGGGAAAGAAGCGAAGCGTGTGGTGTGATGGAGATGCGGAGGTTCTGCATCTGATGTAAAAGTCCAAAAAATTACTTGACAAACAAACAGTTGTTTACAAACAAACAGTTGTTTACAAACAAACAGTTGTTTACAAACAAACAGCTGTTTACTAAATGCAAAAACTGTCGTCTGTTAGGGCAAAATGTTAATTCACAATAGTCAGATTTTAATGCAAATTAACGCTGTCTACGCTATAAGACTGCTAATGCAAATTAGCGCTGCCGTCTGTCTACGCTATTATTATTGACTGCAGCATTATCAACAACTGCGCTATTAACATCGGGTACACCAACACAAGCACCTACAACCGCAGCAGAAGAGAGTGCACTCACATCCCAACTTCATGCGTAGTAGCAGTAGCGGCAGCAACGCCGTTACCATTGCAATTATTTGCATTGCTTAAATCATTTAAAGCATTTTTAGCTACAGCAGCACCATGAAAGTTTGTAATACGGTGAGAGAAAGAGCGTATTTGATCAGATATTTTAGAGCTAGGCGCCAATTCATCACTCAATTCAACCGAATTGGACATTTTCTGCGTATTTGCCATACTCTTGTCACTAACAAGAAGTTTTGTGAGCATATTTGTATCTATCTCAACTCAAGAGATAACAATTTAGGTACTGACGCTACAATATCTTTTGGCACAGAAATGCAGTCATTGCAATTATAATCGATATTCTTTGAAGATTTTACAACCGCAAGCGAATTTGTATCCGTTACGGCCGAACAAAAGTAGTTATATTTTACATTGCACACGCTACACTTTATATACTTTTCACATTGTAAAGTTTTGAACACTTCTCGCACAAAGTTTTTGGTGGTGCGTCTGCCATTGCGTATGTCTACTCAGAACAACGGTTACGAGAGAACATTTAGTTCTTTGGATTTCAAAAGTAAATTCTGTTCCTTTTCGGAAGTGTTAAGAGGTTTTGCGCGTCCCATGTTGGTTGTAATTAGTGTATTCAATAAACCGGATTTTCAAAAGTGTCGGTTTTCGGTTTCTTCGAATATTCTGATTTTGACGAAACCGGTTGTTGGTTAAACCGAGTTGTAGTTGGGGTTTTATGACAAAATTGTGTAAAACTGCAGATTCCAACCAGAGCGGGTAAGCCTATGCCTTCATGGGATGCAATGGGAAACTAAAGTGTGGGTAATGTAAAATTTGGAATTTAATTTCGCTTTAAAAATTCTAATATAGACCAACCAACCCAATTTTTCAGTACATTGTCGATTGGTTTGCAGGTATGAGGTGGCCAATGGACTCCGAGTTTCGGTGTGATTATGCGGTTTTCCTGCACAGTGCGCAAAAGATCGATTGTAACGTTGGCTGTGTGGCACGTAGCGTAATTCCCAATTTTCTTCTAAAGTAAAGCGACCCATTTCGTAAATTTCAAACCTTTAACTAATAATCTGTTCATAAATGTCAAATTGGTCATCTGCTTTGAAATAACGGCATGGCCGTTAAACATAGTCCACCCTTTATTTATTTATTACATTCAACCTATCTGTTCTAATATTTGACTTCCCCAATTAGGCAAAATCGTTCTCTACTTTTATTTGGATTGTGAATACTGTGTATAAATATTGTTTTGTGCATTTCTGATAATACTACCTGCGTTGTCATTAGTTCCGGAACTTACATCTAAATCGGAGTTGACACATATGACTTCTAATGCATTGGACAACTTATTTCAGAAAACTATAGGCTAAATAATCCGTTGGGAAAGTCTTTTGTGTCTGTCTGATGGAGTCAGTAACCATAGGGAGCTATGAAACACGATTTAGGGGTGTAATTCTGTGTTGTTATATCAGTTGTATAAAAACCGGAAAATCCGGTTAATTGACTGGAAATAACCGGCGAAACCGGTTCTTTGAAAATAGCAATTGTTAAAAAACCGACGTACTGTTAACAGGCCTGAATTCACTACTTGTAATTTAAAACAAAAGTGTTCAAATTTTATTTTTTTTTGATAATTTTCATATATTACAACCGGGAATCATGTCGTACTTGATCAATATAAAATAGTTGCTCATTCAAGTGACGCATTAAAAAACATTAATTTATTGCATGTAAATAGACCAAAGAAAGCATTTTTATTAAAATAATAGAAAAATAATTTTTCTTATTTTGCTACAAAAATAGTAAGATTATAGACTTAATTCTTAATGAATTTTGAAATTCTCCTATCTACATCCACTTTAAATGATATTTAAGTTCAAAGTTTTGGAAAATATAATTCCTTGCACAGCTAACCAACGGAGTCCGCAAGGTGCTCCGTTAGGACTCCCTACTCGGTCCGCTAACGCTCCTAGGGAGGCTCCGAAAGGAGTCCAAAAGGAGCCTATCCGCCGGAGAAAACAGCTTGCTCAAAATATATGAAAAAAATGTACCCTAGGGACTCCCTAAATGGGTGTTTTTGGAGTCCCTACACACACGCTTATTTAGATAACCCGCAAGTGCTGCGAGCGGACTCCTATACATGAGTGTTTTTGGAGTCCCAGAACCCTAATTTAGATAACCCGCAAAGCCTCCGCACGGACTCCTTTTTGCCTCTAATTTTTAAAAAAGGATACCTACTAAAATCATCTGAAGACAATATAGAATGAGTGCTTCGTATTGCTTTTCCCAAATGCTCCTAAATTAATAATTAATTACAAGCATAACACTTTTTTCGTTTTTTGTTATAATTTCTGATTATTTATTATACATATTTTAGAAAATGAAGTATATGGGCGATTCTCCAGAACCTTTAACTTGAGCTAATTGGAAAACTAAAATTTCAAATTGATAGCAAAACTGTGCAATGATGTTTTTTTTTCATGTTTCTTAATTCATAAATAAACGTTTTCTGATGTAGAGCATTAAAAAATTCAATGCGCATATTTTTTTATAAAAAAAAAAAATTTTTTCAGTAAGTTGAGTAATTTTTGCAAATTTCATGAATAATGCATAGGATTTATTATAAACATAATAGGAACTGTTCCAAGAGAGATCATAAATAACATTATTATACAAGAAAATCTTCACTTATACAAGATACGGGCCTCTTCCTTTTCCGCCTCCTCTACTCTTCCGCGGCCCCTACCTAGACCTCTATCAACATTATCTACTGTCTTCTGGTGAACTGAAACTGAACTTCATTGGAGTGGACGTAAAATGAGTACAGGGCGGTCTCAAAATGCACTCGGTGCAACTCAACTTATTTAAATACAATGATTTCAGTTCGACGAGACTTTTTCGGAAATGCTTGACTGCTTTGGTCTTATATTTTAAAGACTTTTCTTCATCCGCTCCTCGCGCTTCTTTTCACGATTGTACTGTCGAATTTGTTCTCTCTGGTTAGAAGGCAAATCTTGTATACTCTTCAATTTGCCTTCGGCCTTTTCTTTCTCTCTGTAGAGTTTTTCTTTTGTCGTTCCAGAAGTTCGGGATCTGCCTTCAGTTTTGCTCTAAAACGTCTGATTGCATCTAGATTGCGCTGTCTTTCAAGGACAGTCTTCGTCTGAACTTCTGTGATTACGCTCATCAACGTTCAGATGAAGGAAAACTTCGGGGGATTTTCTAATAAATTTTTTAATGAAAAATTAATAAATTTCAACTAATGTGTAAATTGCGGTTAATATTTGTTAAGTTTACATCGTAAGTCTTTTGTCCCGCCTTTGTTGATTACGTTTTTCCTTTTTGAAATTTCAACTTGACGTTTTTCACGCATTTGTTCTCTTTTCTTTCGTTTAACTTCATTGTCGTCCATTTGTCTAAGTATCACTGCGTAGAATCGAGTGGTTGACAACCTTTCGTTGATAAAGATTTCTTAGAACTATTATCACTTTATTCCCACTTCCAGTATGTGGCAGTTAAGCTATATGCTAAAAAGAGACAGCGACTGTGCTTATAAAGTACTGTATAATAAATTGAACATTTTTCAAATTCGATATCAAGTTTGACATGGTTACAATTTTGACATTCGCTTAAATTATTTTTTTTACGATTTATGAAACAATTCAAGCAAAGTAAACGTTACATATGATTTAACTCGGTACAATTGGTTTTAAGAAATTTTACGGAAATGAATTTAATGTAATAGGAGCAAATTAATTGCAGTTACAATTTTGATATTTAAATGTAACCTGCGTTCACGTCAGCCAATTTTGCCCGAAAATCAACCAATTTCAACTTATTTTTGTCAAAAAATGTATGCACATGTTTGTTAGTGTGTGAACAATAAGGGCGTTTAGAACATATTATGATAAAATGAGCCGATTCGGAGTAATTAGACTTACCATGTGGGTTACAACTGTGACGTCAAAACCGAGGGACAAAATTCAAAGTTGTTTTTTTTAGTAAATATAGCGATTTGACACTGCAGCGAACAAAACTGCTTTATTCCTTAAGAGTTAAACTACGACTTTTCACTATTTGTTTTAACGTTTCCCGGCACAAATATCAATAGCTTTTCATTCAGGTTAGCGCTAAAGACAGGTCGAAAAGTGACAGGTAACGGAACATTTTTTCAAATTTCATTGCAAAATATCGTTTTAAATGACTTCGTACTTATATCTCATTGTTCATTTATAATGTCTTAACATATAGCTTCTTTTATTTTTAATCTTCCTATAAAAATTATAATTCATAAAAATTTCGAAGCGACAAGCAGGTTAAATGTTCCGGAGAATATAGATACATATTTCAATAATTGTTTTATGTTTACAGAATTTTGTAATATTTGCTCCGGTTATTCTCAAGATTCAATAATCCTTAAACAATCCAATGCGGAGTTCTTTCTGACTTTATAGGCTCACTACGTAAAGACTCCTTTCAGGAGCGCTGTGGGAGTCCCTACACGCTCCTTTTTAGGAGTACAAAGATAATAAATTTCGGACACCCTTAATAAGTGCACTCCACAAACACTTCCTTGAGGAGTGCAATGGTAGTCCCTACACCCTCCTTTGGGAGTGTAGGATCATTTTGAGTTATGTTTGATCTGACGTTAAATACGAAAAGAATTTGTCAGTGCTTTGTCAAATAATCTTACTACCATGTGGCAGCATTGGCAAATGCTACGAACAATAACCGGTATTCATACATTTATCGGCTAATCGTTACAATGCATCAAACTGACGCCCTTTGCAAAACAAAAGTAAAGTGATAAAATGAAATAAAGTTCTAACTGTACTACGAGTTAAATGATATGTTTTTATTGTTATTTCAACTAGGATGGTTATTATAATTGTTTATAGATTATAATTGTAACAATTAGAGAAGCTTTGTGTTTGTTCATCTTTTTGTTTTCTGTCAAAATAATATGGTCACTTGATCATAGTTTAAATGCCGAACTTTGGCTGTTTAAACAGCAATTAACTATTAACCTAAAAAGTGAATTCAGAGTTTAAATTATGATTGGTCGTTGATCAAAGATGATTTTCCACTCAAAAATTAAATAAATATTAAATAAATATTCATAAATATTGTAATTTTTCCTAATAGCGCGATATAAAAATTACCAAATTTTTTAGGCATGTTTTCCCCTGAATTCCATCGATGTTAAATTCTATTGTTTATATATTACTTAAAATGTACTTCAGGTTTTTTCTATTCCCACAGGCTGGATCAGAGATTTCATAGCTTATACCTAAAGGAAAGAAACATTAAAATATGCCCAATAAACATTTTGGTTGGAATTGAAGAATTCCAGAAATGTTTTCCAATTTCAAGTGTTAAATTCAACTTGAATTACACTTTAAAAATATACCAAGCTCCAGCAAAATTAACCCTTGAATTCAAGTCAAACAATAAAGTACAATTACAATGTAATTCAAGCATTGAATTACAGTTTAATTTTTTTTTTAAAGACCAGCACTCGGGATGCCCCCTATAAATGCAATGCATTGTGCTGGCTTCGGAAATTTAGGTAGAGGAGGGTGGAACGAGGGAGTAGTGCTTATTTACATTTGCCTTGAATCGCTGTATGTCACAATTGGCGGGAAATACACTTGCGGGATGTATATTCCACATACGGACCGTACGACTGAAGAACGAATTTTCTCTGTAGTGTGTTGTGCGATCGACTGGCAAAATAGATAGTAAACGGATGAGAGTTCCCTGAAAGCCGCGTACTTCTGCCAAATGTCCTCACATCTGGTATAAGTTGACGGATGTCCGAGGAACACGCACCGTGAAAATACCAATAGAACAGTGTCACGCAACCCACATTACGCCGATGCTCAAGGGAGGCCATAGAGCTGGACACCCTACTGTCCCCTATCAACACCTTTGCTCTCCTTTGTACACGGTCCAGCAAACCCAAAGATGACTTTGGAGCACCTGCCCATATAGGGGAGTTATATTCCATTCGCGGCCTGATGTAGGTGGTGTAGATATTAAGGAGATCATATGGAGTGAAGTACTTCTTGCACCGCTTTAAAAAGCCTAGGCACTTCGATGCATCTTTCGACACTTCAAATACATGTTTTGCCCAGCGAGCATCACATTGTATTTTCATGCCCAGAACATCAAGAGCGTCTGATTCATCAATATCCACACCAGCCATAGATAATGACGATACGACTGGGTCAGCTGTCCGCTTGTGCGAAAGCAGACAGCATTGGGTCTTCCCCGCATTAAAACTTACTCTATTCAATCGACCCCACTTAACAATGGCCTCGAGATCGCGGTTGAGTGTTTCATTTATTAATTGACGTATATCACTAATTTCTTGAAGATTTGGCCTGTGGTCGAATGAATATGAATGACAGAGATTACTGTCATCCGCAAAAGAGTAGATTTGGTTCACAGTCCGACCCAGGAGATCGTCAATGAAAATAAGAAAAAGAGAAGGAGAGAGACCAGAGCCCTGTGGTACCCCTGCCGTTAATTTATGTTCATCGGAAGAGATGCCATCTATAACAACTCTTATAGTGCGATCTCTGAGAAAACTCGATATAAATCGAGTGAAATTATCACCAACACCAAAAGCAGCCAGCTTCGACAAGAGTGCCTCATGCCAAACTCTGTCGAAGGCCTTGGAAATATCTAGAGCCACCACCTTAGTCTCACCAAGCCGGTGGATGGATCGACTCCACTGTTCCGAAAGGAACGCCATCAGGTCTCCCGTAGATCTTCTCTTACGGAAGCCATACTGTCGATCATTAAGCAGGTAATTTGACTCGAGATACTTCACAAGATGGTGGTTAACCATGCTCTCCATAACTTTCGGGAGCGCAGAACAAATAGCAATTGGGCGGTAATTCGCCGGGTTACTTGCATCACCTTTTTTGGGAATAGGCTGGACGTTGGCTACCTTCCAACACGCCGGGTAAACCCCAGCGCGGTATGCAAGATTGAAAAGGTTGCGCAGTGGGCGTGCCAGCGTTGAAGAGCACTTACTTAGAACCAGTGCTGATATACCATCCGGACCGGGGATTTACCTACGTCGAGATTCGCGAGAACCTTTTTAACTCCTCGTGTTCGAAAAAATATTGCAGGCATGAAGCCAGATACGTTATCTACTACGGGGAGTGGTTGATTGCTTTCCGGCAAGAAAGAATTCCTTGCAAACATTTCAGCCAAAAGATTTGCTTTATCAACCGGTTCAGTGAATAAGTGGTCATCTTTGACAAGAGTTGGAATAGAAGAAGAACTATTCTTTATTCTTCTCGCAAATGACCAAAAGTTCTTACTTCCCCTAGGGAAAGTGAGGACATTAGCACGAATACGCTGTTCGTGAAGAAATTGTTCGCGTATAAGTACTTTGACACATTCTGATCTTGCTTGCTTGCGTAGCATTTCAGTGTGGACGTTTTTATTTCGACACCATTCACTGAAAGCTTCCTCTTTAGATCTGACAGCATTCTTGCATGTCTGGTTAAACCAGCATTTTTCATATGGTTTAACCGAAATGTTTTTTGTCGGAATGAATGACTTCATACCGATTAAAATTATCTTTACAATCATTTCAGCAGCAGCATCAATGTCATTATCTAGAAAGCAAAGCTTCCAGTTGAAATGCTGATAAAAACTGTTGAGCTCAGCCCAACGTGCCTTTTCGTAGGAAAAAGTTGTTCGCTTCGGGGCTGAGTTTGAAACGAGTCGAAGAGCTGAATACGAGAAGGATGCCGAAATGACACAGTGATCCGAATTCCCAAGAGGTGCAAGAGTGATAACTTCATACTTTTCAGTTAAGAATAGGTCAAGTAAATTATGGTAGTGCCCTTGAACGAACGGAATGTGCGTCGGTTCATTCACTAATTGCGCCAGGTTGTTGTGCGCGTCGAAGAGCTCAGCGTATTGGCCCTCCGGATTTGTATGGTTCGAATGGGTTAGCCAGGAGGAGTTATGGACATTAAAATCACCTGCGACAGCAATTTCTCTGTCCGGATATTTCTCCAAAATTTTGGATATGGAGTCAGAAAGGGCGTCGAAGCCATTAAAGGATGCCTCCCTTTCCGCATTGGGACTTCTATAAAGAAATCCGAAGTGAAGGACATGTGTTCCAATCCTAAATTTAACCCAAAGGGAGTTAAATTCCGGATCTTGGGAGTCCAAATGACTGACTCTGAAACACTATGCCATTTTTATATAAACCACAAGGCCTCTGTGGGAAACAAAAAGAGAAAGAACGTGAAAATCCTGTGGATCAGAATCCTCACACACCTGGGTCTCACAAAGAGCTAGAATATCAGGCCGGTGAACATTAATGTGGGAGTAAACACTAAAAAAATTCGTTCGCAGCCCTCGTATGTTGGCAAAGTGAGGAGAAAACTTACCTACCATTGCAACACACAAACAAAAATCAAAGCAAAGTCAATGCTAAGTGCACAATACAAACAACCATTCCCCCACCTTCCCGCTGTTGTCCACACAATGCTTAGTGTTATGCCTTAAACACTGAGTAGCAACGAGAAGGCGTTAGTTGAGATGGTGGGGTGGGGGGGGGCAACACATGCATGCGGAGAGGGGCATAAAAGCCCGTTGGGTGGTCAGTGTAGACATTTGTTGTCGTTCATTTATGGTTTGGTGGTTTTGATGTCGCGGTGTCGGTAGTTGTTGTTGATTATTATTATTTTGTTTTGCACTTGTTTCCTTAGTTTGGTTTGTTTGTTTGGATTTATGATTTATATTTTAATTTTCGGAAATTGAGTAAGAATAACTGTGTTTTGTGGACTTCACACGCGACGGATTTGACTTTTAGTATTGTCAATTTATACACGCGGACTGGACGATTATTTTGATACTGAACTTAGAGTACAAAATGGACAGATACACTTAAAAAACAATAGTTAAACGGAGCTTAGTGAAAAACACGACTGAACAGAACGACGGACAGCATAGCACTTTAAATCGAAATAAATAAGTCGGTGCGTTGGAATTCAAGTAAGAAATTGCGTTAGAATTCAAGCTTTAAAACAGTATTAAAACACTCCAATTCAAGCTTTATTTCCAATCTAATTGCAAATTCCTAAGAATGCTTTGATTACTTGATATTAGATAGAAATGTACAGATATATTTAACTTGAACAGCATTAATACATAGGATATATATTTTATACATACAGAAGAAATAAAGTTAACATTTAAAATTAAGTTTGAAGTTCCTATTTTTGAGGCGGATTTTTCGCTTTAATTAGATTCTTCGGGCCCAATTTGAGTAATGAAATTCACCTTCGCTTGCAGGTTGATATTTTATGAAACGTTTTACGAGCGACCGATTTTGCTGCTGAATAACTGCTTACAATTTTGTTTTTATACAATAGTTTAGCTATATATTACATACCGGAAATTTTGCATGGGGTATAAGTTCTTTATTTTATCAGCCGCCATATTCATTTATGGAAAATTATTGTACATCTATAGATCTGACATACATTTTGCTCAGTTCTGCGAGAAAGAAATATCAAAATTTTGAGAGGTCCTAATTTAGCTGTTGAGCACATACTCACATTTTTATTCGGATAAAATTAATGACAAGGTGTTACATTTATGAGCTGTTATATGTTCTTATTGAAATATTTTTAGTTATAGCTGACATATATTATATGAAGGCAATTTCTATCCCTGCGATGAAAAAATATTTTCAATAATTCAAATTACCTTTAAACGAAATTTGAAAAGAAGTTTAATTTCAAACAATTGTCAAGCATTTGATTTGTATAAATTGTTGTCATAGAATAATACATACCATAGAAGCTTTTATTCGCTCAACAAATTAAACGTCGTAGGTACGATGGAAAGTAAACATGGGTTCAATAATACCAGATAGTGACAATAGTAAACAACGTCCAGCAAAGGAACAATAACCGAATTTCGTGTTTTCAAAGTCAACAAAAATGTGCAAAATACATTTAAATTTTTCAATTCTACACCAAATCGACAGGAAAAAGTTAAGTGAACATATTTTGTAACTCCACCTGGTGTAAGTTAATTTTAAATTTAATTGCTCTCATTTTCACAAACCTACGATGAAGAGTGTGAAATGGAACGTCAGATGAGAGAATAAGTTTATCTATGTATGTATTAGTCTATGATTTTTGTGCTTATTGGGTGGTTGAAAAAAGTATATACATATATGCATAAGTACATATGTTTATAGGCATAATGCAAACGAACGTAGAAATCTCGGTTTCCGCTGCGGATAATACTATTTGTATTTATAAATTTTTGTTCAGTATCTAGTGGAAATTGTTTCTTTAGTGATTGTGTATCGGGTTTGTTATTTAAGAGGGATACCAACAACTCCATTTTGTGCCGTCAATGCCTCTGCAATATATTTCAGTTGACCTAAGTATTAGAGAATAATATAAACAATTAGTTTCCCAACACAATTTCTTTGTTTGATTTTGTTCCTCTATTTTAATTGGCAGAATGCTAGTATATACTCTGATACAGAGTTTGCGTGGTTTAATGTGGTTCTCGACGTGAAGTCCTTAACCACAGATGAGCACCGTCCCACCAAGAACATGTTTGATGCGACGTGAGATACCCGTGCTACCCCGAATTGAGGAGCAGCCAAGAGATCAGGAATAGGAAGCCTTACACCGTTAGTATACGCGATTACGTGAGCAACTCTCTGTAAATGAACTGGCCGTCCCTGTGTTGGCAGGCTACAACAGTACCGACAACGAGATTCTCGACGACTGAATAAAGCCTGGATGACGAAAAACGTTTAACCACTACATAAAGGAGATGCGGATAGAGACCAGTGGTCACCCAACACCTTAACTAAACCGTCCTAGCGCGCCAGCTCTCGAAAACACGAGACGGAAACCGCGCTGCCACACACAACGCCTCCGAAGACAAAAGCATTCTACTCACTCACCACCGGATCTGGTGACACACATGCCGACTAAGTCCCCAAAAGCTCCGTAAAGGGGACACTCGTACAAAACATGGAGCCAAGCTTCAATTGTCACTTCGCAATCACACGACACCCGATCCGCAAGTCTCACTCTATGGAACAATGCATTCAACGACCCGTGACCTGTCAATATGAAACCAAGGCCAAGGGTTCTTCCCGACGAATTCGACATCCGGTATAAACCTATACGTTACTCGATTGTTGGCACTGGAATTCCAACGGCCTTGCCACTCAGACGTGACTAACGCATTCAAACGAGCCCGCCGCTCACTCCTACTCCTGCTCGCTGCGCCAACACTGAGTCAATCTGACTCACTCAGTGCGTATTTTGAAGTCCATGCTACGACGCATCACCTCTAGATCAAGAGGAGTGGTACCCATCAACACCTGCAGGGCCTCTGTAAACGCCGTATGACATACTGACATAAATGCCAATAACATTACTCTCTGAACAGAGAATAGTCGAGGCTGCCCGAAGACGCTTCTCGCACCAAACAGAGGATGCAAATGTTGCCAGGCAACAAAAAGTCCCCTATACACAGTCCTAACCACCATTTATACCCACGATTGGAGAATGGGTCGTGAAACTACACTTCAGCAACATAGTTACTGTCTTTTCTACCGATAAACTAACTCATACACGCTCGCCCCATCGAATTACAATACCCATCACGGCCGCGGATAACTGTTCCAACTCGGAACGTGATCTACCCTCGACCATAATGAGTAGGTCATCGGCGTACGCTCAAAACTTGTATTCGGCCTCAAGCTCATGCAAGAGCGAATCCATCATCAGATTCCACACAAAGGGACCACAAATGTCACTACCTCCGTTCTCGGAAAGAACTCCCGCAGAAAAATCTTGACGCAATCACTCCACGAAGTCAGAATGACATCGCCATCTTTCTACCCGGAGAGATCTGTCCTCCTACCTCTGTCAATGTAGATTCAATACACATACCCCCAGGGATCATTCCTATGGCAGGCAACAAACAGTCGTCAATCTTCCTCTTTCACTTTTACAAACACATCCTTCTAATCGCTGAGGCAACTTTTGTACGCTAATCTGAGCTGGTCAAGATCACTAGCTTCGTTCCGTTTGCCCCTCTGGAAACATTTCCTGAGACGGCGCACTTTCCTCCGCTTGAGTGTCAACTCATGTGTCCACGTTTTCTTGCACCACCTTTCAAGGAGATCGTCGTTAGCCCTATGTACAACCTCGCGTAAACACGAAACCTGATCATCTACGGTCTTACGACGAAAAACTTTAAGTGGAACCTCGCTAGCCTCAGCTGCGACGAATTCCCCATACACATCCCAGTTCACATCCCTGGTGCGCCACCACACGATGTCTAAGCTGCTAGACTCAGTCCGTTCGTAAGTGAAATCAATTTCAGTGTAATTGTGATCACTTACGGACGGTCGGATTTTCCAACTAAACTGAAACGTTCTTACAGCTCCGCTATTTGCAATTGTCACATCTATGTCACTAACTCCTCTACCATTATCAAAAGTGTACTCCTCACTCGGCTCATTTATGGCATGAAGGCGGCCCGAAGCAATCTATTCACTTAGCATCTCTTCCCGAGAATGGTTTGGAGACCCAGTCGAAAGTCTGGCGGGTTTGATGCATTAACGTCTATCCCTTGGACGAGAGAGTTACTATTCGCAAGTATTAGTAGCGGTTCCATATATGCCAAATACGGCTCTAAAGGCTCACAAAACTTGCAGTAGCTGCCACACAAAAATATCCGCCCAAAACCCCCTTCAACACACCCACAGTTGGTCTTAGAAACTACGGTACACTCAACGTTACCGTCATTCACGACCACCGCAGAGTTAAGCCTCGAATCAGCGAAGACCCGCATACTCGCAGGCAACCTCGTAATGACACCATCGCCATTAGCAGGTTCCTGAAGGAGCGCAAAACCTTCAAACTACACTGTCGTTTTACAATCACCTCCCCTAACTCCCACATTGCCCTACCACAATTTATTTGAAGAATTGTGTGCTGCATACTTAATGTCTAGCCCTCGCTCTAGCCAGCATAACGCTGGCTATCATACGATGACCCGAGGGTCTCCCCTGAAACGCGCAGTTTCAAGCATACTCTCTCCATCTGCACTCCCTAACGTAGTGGTCACGACAAACACCTGAAACAGCTTGGCACCGGATCAAACGGTCGTACGCAGAACGAGAACTACTTACGTAACAACGACGCGATGCAAGCAACATTTCAAGGGCCGAGGCCAAAACAACGTTCGTTGTTCCACCCCTGGTACTGTCCCACGCACGACTAGTGAGCCGGACACCACTCTTAAACTCGTGCAACGACACCTTGCCCTTAAGGTTCTTCTCGAAGACGTCTCCCATGAACTCGTAATGAGTGCTCTTCGACTCGAAACCTTGGACGGCGACTCGCACAACTGAGCTGTCAGGCACCGTAACGGTGAGCCCAGCCAGTTAGCAGTATGGTCCTTACGGCCCCGCACTACTAAGGACCGATTCTCGACGGGCTTCGCAACTGATGCAGCGACTACCGAACAACCTCCTCCAACAACCACAGCGGCAGTCGCCACTGGAGACGGAGCCTGGCATGTTGCCGGCGCGGTGGGAACCGCGGGTGGGACGGTACTCCTACTATTCTCCCTGTACGTGGCTCCAAGACGGCCCCGAATGCGCTCGATTTGAGCCAGCAGACCTACAAGGAGTGCCTCGTACTCCGAACAGTAATCAAGGACCCTCGTGACCAATTCCTTGCTAACATTGGCTTCCATCAAATCAGAGACCGCCTGTGTCCGCTTTACGGCAGCACTGACGTCACCCAGTCCACCAATGGGACTTGCGCGGCTACGGCCACGTCCACCGTCGCTGCTGGGGTGCAAATAATTTCCAAACCCGTAACCTGAGCCTGTGGTTGGATTACCAACAAGCCTGATGGTTTCTTTCAGACGCAACAAACTGTGAACATTGTAGGAAACACTGTTTTGGCAAAATATTATGGGGGAATTTTCAACAAAACTGTCTAACAGCACTTGAGATGTGTCTAAGTTGGAATTACATTGCTTTGGACAGCAGTGTAATCGGTAAAAATTCATATTATACGTCCTCGTGAACATTGGTGGTCTTCATGAAAGCTCGAAAGAACCTCGTAAACTCGAAAACATCGTAAACTTGCACAGCAAACGTCAAAACAAACAAATTTCCCATACAAAGCGAAGTGGAAAGTTTTCGAGGCAAATTTGCTGAGCAAACTTAGAAAAAGAAACGTGAAAACTTTTGACATTTCAATGTCAATATTTTTGTATTGAAAAAAAGAAAGGGTTTTTGATTTATGTGAAAAAAATAAAATAATGGAATAGGTAAAGCATATACTTTTAATTTTAATTTGTTTATTTACTTTATCAGCCACTATTGTCTTTACGGGCTATTACACCTGAATACAATACAAATTGTCGTAACTGTGTGGCTTTCTAATTCATCCAAAGTCCTTGGTTTGCACGCAAACTCTTTTGTTATCGCGCATATCAAGTAGTTTGGCTGAAATGTTACTCAACTTGTCTCGAGGAGTTTTAAAACATATTTTGTTACTAACGATCCTTGGTGAAATCTTTCTTGTAACACATAGGTCTTACAAATTCATCGTATCTAACGTTATATGTGTTTCCTTTAAAATACCCAGATTTTTCAATGACGATTTGTTATACAGGGTGTTTCTTTTAAACTGAGACGATCAAATATCTCGAAAAATAGCCACTCTACGGAAAAAATGTCCATAATCAAAATTTAATCATGCCGCGGGGGAAATACATTAGTGCAAAAACAATAGTCCCCCACCCCCGGCTTTGTAGGTGGGGCGGGGGTAACTTTTAAACTAAGATAGGAAGCCATATTTTTTATTGCAGATTAAAAGAAACACCCTGTATATTCATTGAAGTGATGCTTCGGGTGTTTTCTTGAAGTAAAATATGCATCGGTTATTACAACTGCTGACTTAGTGCTGTACGCCTAAGTTCCATCAACCTTTTTTGCCACTTGACTACATTTTACACATCCGTGGCCCGACGTCTGGGAAGGTGTGCCACTAATGAAAGCTCGTGCAGGGGCATCATAAATTATAGCCCTTATATCAATTCTGATTACTTTCCTGGCTATTTTTAAACCATGGAAAATACAATGTTTATAAAATCGGGAAGTTCAATGACACTAGTTTTCCCATTGAGGGATCCGTTCAATATTAAGGTACGACCCCCTGCGATATTTTACGAAGAGGATAAACTGTACAGAAGATACAGATAATGTAGTTCACCGTAAATTGTTTGATGTATCATTGAATTTGTCATTAGGTAAAATTTGTAATATATTAGGATGTAACTTGTTGAATTTACCATTATGTCTATACTTTTTTTCAACCAAATTATTTGTCTGGCTGTAACTTAGAAAAACTATTTCTACAAAAACTTTTTTTGTCTGTAACTTAAAACATTTTTCACATGACAAAAAATATTTCTTTAATTGTTTAATTTTTTAATTTTTGTTATTGTTGTTTTTTCAAATGACATAAGGAAAATTTTTTGTCTATTAATTCATTTCGTTTTTAATTAATAATTGCTTATCTTCCTGACGATGCTACCCAAAGAGCAGCGAAATATTGAAGAATAAAATAATTTAAAAAAAGACCAAACGCTCGAACATTTTTTATTTTGAAAAATTACTTTGTTTTAGAAACGTACTTTTTGTATAAAAATCTACTTTTTTTAAGCAAAGGTACTTCTGTAAGATAAGGTATTTTTTTCAAAAAGTTGCTTTGTTTATTATTGTTTATTATCGATAGTCGATTATCGATAGCAACCGAACCACAGTTGCGTTGCCAGTTGCCGAAAAGTTATTACATATGGCAACTGGCAAGTGACAGCTAGCAACTTCAATTGCTTGATAGAGGTTATATTGGCAACCACGAATTTTTGGTTGCTGTATAGTTTTTAAAACAAAACAAAACGTTCAGGTGAACGACAAGGAGTCAAAAGCTGTGGTTCTAAAGAAAATCCTAATTTTTTGTTCTTAAATTGTAATGTTTACAAAAATTTGTGCATAATAAATACAGTATTATTCATATAAAATAGTTCCTAGTAGCGGCAAAATTGTCGGAGCTTGGGCAGCTCAAAACTTATGAAAAAACCAAATTAAAGGAAAATATAGCAACACGAAAAGTATATTTTTCTTGTCGGAAAGAACTATGGGGGCCCTTACTTTACTTTTATTGACTATTTTACAACCTCATGAGGTCAGACGTATTACACATATTAATTAAACAAACAAATTTTAACATATTTCTACAACTTTGAACTGCGCCCGAACTCCGGCAATTTAGACGTAGTAACCGTGTGTTTGGCCTGAAATCAGCAACCTGTTGCTTCAGAGGACTGTTATTCCAAATGAGGGCATCGTGAGTAGAACCAGGATGTCTGGCTTCACATATCTGATTCGCATTACGTTGTCGAACATCTACAATTAGGCCATTGTTATGAAAATAATTATTATAGTACTATAACTTACCAGCAAAACATTCAACCTAAACTAGCCTTTCCTATTTATGTGTAAATGGCGAACTTCTTCATTCAATGTTACGTACGTATGTCCCATCTATACATCCGACAACACCAGGAAACTTCGTAAAATCGGTTTTTATTTTGGGTCTCTCCTTCCTCCGTTATTTTTGAAATGCTCCACATCTTACAACTGTTTTTTTGATGTGTTAACATCTATACGCGCGCCTCTAGGGCAGTAAACTATAAATTTAATACATACGCAAGTGTTAGGTTTGTAAGAGTAAATATCATCGTTTGTTTGTTCGATGCTTGGCAGTCGGTATTGAAAGTGATTATTGGGCGATTTTCATATAATTTTCCCACGCGATTTTCTCCGGAAATTCATAGCCGATTTTATTAATTTTTGGATTAAAAAGCTAGTGCGGGTTTCGACGAAGAGTTTAGGCCAAAAATTAAGGCGATCCGATATCGGCGAGCCGAGATTGAAGTGTTTTAATTTGGAGTATTAATTTGGAGTAATATTAAAAAAGTATTTTATGTTGATCTTCGGTTATATCGTACGAATATAACAATGTATGTATGTATGTACAAGTGTCTGTTGCTTTGCATTCTTTGACTTTTGTGGGAATAAAACAAAAAGTATTGAGCAAGAAAATAATGACACATGTGCTTGCACTGGGTCTTTAAATAATTTGAAGTATTAATATTATTTAACTGTAACGTCATCATATGATTGAACGCTGTTTTTTATTTTCCAATGTAACATTTACGAATGTGTTCATAGAAATCGAACAGGTACCGTGTAGCAAAAAGGTGTTAACACATCGCCCGTGAGTTCGAACACTCATTGGATTTTTTTTTCAATTAGATGCACAACTTCCTTCAAAACAACCGACAATGTAGGTTGAGCCATGCCAAGGTTGAAGTCGTTGCCATGGGACTTTTGGAAACTTCCCTCCCCAAAAAACCTTAAAGCTGCACTAATTTTAAGAGCGGAAGTATTGCTGTCGCCCGATGACTTCGTTTGAAGTAAGTCCAAAATATCTTTTTTTTGTAAGGCGAAAAAATGGCTTGAACCTAAAACGGAATTGTTTCTTAACAATTATTCTCAGCAATAACATTCACTGAGTGTAGCCGGCAATTCTAAAGGATTAGAGTTGTCTCTTAAGTGTCTTCTAATAGTACTTTGTACTTTGTCTTCCCCGTCAAAAAATAATTCCACTGAGCTAACCATTATTATTAAAAAGTTTTTTATTTTCCTCCTAAAGACACTTTTATTTTTCACATACTTTAGATTTATTGTTTGTTTACGTTATTTACAGTTGGCGAAGTGTCAAATCTCTGTTATCGATGGGAAACACTGTTACCTACGGCAACTGGCCAAAGTCGCAATACATAATACTAATTTTTATTCCAGTGGCGTTGTCAGTTGACAACGGAACTGAGGTTTGGTTGCTATCGATAATCGACCCATTACTTTTTGTAAGAAAAGGAGCTTATTTAAGAAAATTGGTTTTTTTAAACTTCTTTCACTTACTTTGGCGTTTCTAAATTAACTTTTTATTGGGATCAAAACTAGAATATATACTAAATATTGGTTACAAGCTCCACCTAGAAAACACCAAGAAACAAGAAATTTCCCAAAATATCTTAGTCTAGGCACACACCAAGACAAAAGTACCCAATATAGTTGATAATACTAGGTTGTAGCATAATAGTGTTAAAAAAGAGTTGTATTTTTTTTTCATTTAGCCCCCATCCCGCAACGTGCGATAAGGAACTTCGTTCCACTAAAAAGCCATATTTAGAGACAATAATATAATTAATAACAACATTCAATTAATATTGCGTCAACTATGCTTGTGGCCGTCGGTGGTGCAATGGGTAGTGTGCGCGCCTCTTGTACTTAAGATCCTGGGTTCGATCCCTGCTCTAACCACCTTAAAATTTCTTTCGACGGCGGTCACCTCGCATAGTAACGGCGACACTATTGAATATTTAGCCATGAAAATGCTTCTCAAAAATACCGTTCGGAACCGGTGTAAAACTGTAGGTCCCAATCAGGGAGTATAAAACTAGAAAGCGCACAGCTCACCACTGGCTGTGAGAAGCTCTCCCCGATTTCTTCATGGGATGTAATGGGAAACCATTTATTTTTTTATGCTTGGGTTGTATTTAAGAAGTAAAATATTGAGATTTTCTGGTTTTACATGATCATACATAGGGTCAAAACAATTGAAAGTGCACTGATGGCTCATTTTCACAGAAACAGGTAGTGCAACTTCAGCAATTTCCACATAGATAACTCTTCTTTCCCTAAACTGCACTACATCATAGTGGAATCGCACACTTTGTAGACACTGCAATTGTTCTATATGTTGAGGTATAAATTCGTAATCGTAAGCGTTTGTAGCCTTTGGCTGATGGTGGTATATTGTCTTTGTTTAAATAGTCGCCACTCGTTTGGTATATACATTTTTATATATACCACTTAACATTTGTGACATTTAAGAGCTGGGTCTAGACTAGAGGTGGGCAAGTGCCGTGCTTTTTGCTGTGCCTCGATGTACCTCGCGTGTGCATGATGTGTTTGTGCAGGAAATTTGAATTTCGAGCGTGCGCCGTTCATGTTTGTGCAGGGTAAAAAAGTCGAGAGTTCTGTGACACGAAAAAGCACGAAAAAAAAATTTTCAAAATTATATTGGGAAATTATTCGTTATCGCTTTATCAAACACAACTAGACCAACAAATGCTGTCAGTGTACATGATTGTTATATTTACGTCAGCGATAGACAATGTTACAACTTGAATTCACCTCTGTAAGCTGCAGCACTTCATGTGTGTGAATTTTACAACCGCGTTAAAATATATAGTTACAACAATTCGATTGACTTCTTCCGTCACAAATTTCAAGGAAGATACACACAATTAAAATCAAGCATTGGCGCGTCGTCCAAGATGTCAAACAAAATACAAAAATAAGACATACAAAGAGGAGTTCTAAAAAGGGACCCGCATTTCAAGTTAAAAAATTAAAATGCAAATAGGGAAGTTTGGCAAACATTTTTCCAAAGTGAGTGCGGTGGGACAATAGTGGGTTATGTATGTTGCGAAAAACGAAAACCAGTTTTGTCCCTGTTACGCACCATTTGGTGGTACACACATTTCTCTAAACATAGTATGCGCTTTTACCTAATGTTTTCATTGTATTCACTCTTTTTGTATTTTCGTGTTAGACCCTGCTTTTTCGTGCGTGCGCGGGCCTGTTTGCAATTACTAAGTTCGTGCTCGTGCGGGTCGTGTCTCTGCCAAAATTTAGTCGTGCGTGTCTTTACGTGTTCGTTAATATCATATTCGTGCTAGTGTCGGGTCGTGCCTAGAAAATTAGGCACGCGCCCATCTCTAGTCTAGCACAAAGGCTGTCAGACCATTGTAGTGTCTTCCAGTCAGAAGACATGACAATCGGTGAAGTTGCTCTTTAGCTGGGCCGAAACGTCGACACCGCCTGGGGTGTCAACATCTACTCTGACAGTCAGACTGATATAACATCCCTGCAATCTGTATTCCTGACTTCAAGAACTGCGCACAACTACTGCGCATCTCTAAATGGGATCTACAAGAAGTTCGATATTCACCTTATATGTAAGCTGGGGCACACGAACATTACAGGTTACCATAGAGGCAGATGAGCTGGCAAGATTAGGAACTACCTTAGCTGTTCCACTGGATATGGTCCCTTTCTGCATGCTAGTTCATTCATAAAACCGAAGCTGTAAAACATGCTGATGATAGATGGTCTCGTGGCACAAATTGCAGAATCACCACTTATGGCCTGAATATTACTCCAAACTTGATATTCATTCGTAGGTATATAAGATATCTCGATGCTAGTAGCTGTGATCGCTGGGTAATTTTTTATAGTCAGTAGAGAATGCATCCCGGGTATTTCCGCCCGGAATTTCGTCCATTTTCAATTCCCGCTTTCCGGGAAATTCCCAAAAGATTGCAATAGAATATTTTACAAAAAAAGTGTAGTTTCTCAAGCTCTTCTTGCTCTAGGGTATTCTATATGTTTTAAATTATTGTATTTTCGTAAAATATTAGTATCAGTTCACTGAAATAAAAACGGTATTTTCGTTAGTAGATGTACATTACTATAATGAAAAGTTCTATACTCCCCACGATTGTATCGTTGCTGCAATATAACATGTTTTACAAGATTTTTTGAACGATCATCGATGCGTTGCTCCAGCAACTCAATTTTTATTGCTGCAACGAATACGTAATTTATCCATTTTGGAGGAAAAAAGTTTTATTTGATTATTCCTGTATTACCATTACAAAACGAAACAGTTGCTGCAACGTATCACTATTAAACCGTCGAAACTGATTTGTTTGAAAAAAGGACAATTCTGATTTACACCAATGATTACTAGTTTTGTAGCAACAATGCTCCACCACATAACTGTCAAATTGTCAGAAACTATATGCTGCGTCACTTGTCAAAATAAAAATAATATATTTTAATTTTTCCACGAATGTGGTCATGAATGATGATTAAATTTCCAAACCAGATTCTTGCATCAATGAAATATAAGTTACATTTTGTGTTATTGAGGTTCACTATGTGAACATTAAAATAAAAAACGTTGAGTAGATTATTTGTCCACTATGTGAACGTTTTGGTTTCTATAATCAAATTGACTTTAATATTTCTTATCAACTTCATTTACAGTTTGTGTTACTCAAAAATGCAGTCGCTACGTCAGCATTTTTGTCTGTTGTGAAACTTTTGCAGTGATTGGACCTATTATGTTTCGACATACCAAGGAACTGCTAATTTTGCAGAAATTAAACGAATGAAATTTAACATAATTAGCCAACCACATCCTAATAGCTAATCACTAAGGGTATTCATTATTCTACTTAAAATAGTAGGGTGTTGCATGCAGTGCTAGTGGTAACGTATATTAACCGCATCAGTGCAACATATTCATCACAGTAATGAAGCATATTCGCAGCAGTGACGAAAGTTTCCAGGTTAATGAAATCATTTTCGTTGCGTTGATGTATCTTCGTAGATATCTAAGCAATACTTTTAGATTGATATCAAAATTTTACAAATAATTATAAACCATTATTTGGCCAAACTCGGAGATAATTTAAAACTATTTCCAAATCTGGCTTAGAACGCTAAGGTGCTGATGAGAATTGTCACAAACTTCGAAACAATCCTCCTCCAACGAAAGTTCAAAATCTTGTTCCTACTGTTCACAATTTTTCTAATTGCAGAAAAATCCGTGATCGTTATATCCCAAAGGAAATAGAAAAATATTCTTCTAAGATACAATTTCAGATCGAATCATATATCCTTATAATAAAAAAACAAAACAGCTTCTAATCTACTTTCGATTAACTGGGATAAATGATTTGTTAAGGTTTAGAGCATTTGTGACTGTTGTTCTGCAACAGCTGAAGAATTCTATTGCTTAAGCTCCACATTATTAGAAACGGTTAAAGAAGAGTCAGAAAAAATGTAAGGAGATTCATTCGAATTAGAGGCAAGTTGTTCCACGGGCCGACTAGCATCGCAATTTTTAGCTTTATAACTAGACCTAGTCGTCATTGGTGATACAGTTCTTTGAACGGAAGCAGAAGAAGCGGCAGAATCTTTTGGTACCACAATTAGGACAATTCGGGTTGGTTTTTATATGATTTGTGATACAATTTCTATGAAAAACATATCTACAAATGGTTTCCATTTTTGACCCAATGTCATTTATCAAATTCTTGCAAATAGTGCACAAAGGATCATTACCGGCATTAGCTAGAGAGGATGGAATGTTCTCTGTACTTCGCTGCAGAGGCATTATTATAAATTTTAGTACTCCTCAGAAAAAATGAACAGAACTCAAATAAGACTAAGTAAAAATGTACCACTAAAGAAAATATGATCTTTTTTTCTTTAAATACCGACAACAAAATAAAATTTTAACTCAGTATAAAAATAATGCCACATACCACAATGCCATCAGCGGTAGGGATTCAGTAAAAAAAAATATATAAAAAAAATCCGTATTATTAATTTATTTAACCTGTGATACACCTTAATTATTTATATATTTTAGTTTTCTTTTATTCAAATTATATTTTTATGTTATTTATATATTTTATTATAACAACAAAAAAAGAGAAAAATAATAAAAAAAAAACCTCAACTAACATTAGGCCTTCAAAAAAAAAATAATAAGAAACAAAATACGAGAAACAATGTAAATATATAATATTTTTACACAATAAAACCAATAAAAACTGATATTCGTTTGATATTTGATCATGACCGGAAGTAGTTGGGTATATAATAAAAACTCAAACTCAGAAAAAAAGAAAGAAAAGTCCTTAGAAAAGGGATAGTTTGCATTTCCTGCGGATAAGAACATATAAGACAATGAACAAAAAAACTTTTCGATTCAACTTGTTAACAATTCAATGTTAAGGTCTGTATTTGAAATATTCCAAAAAAATACAGTATTCGTTCAACAACACAATTATTTAAAACAAATTAAAAGAAGAAAGAAAGACCAGTATTTTCCTCACCTCAGGTTACATCCGGAAGCACTACTGCTTTTTCCTATGGAATGTAGATTCCATTGAGGTGATAATACTCTGGACAAGTGATCAGAGGAAAATAAATAAGGAAAAAGGAATAAAATAAATAAGTAAAAATAAAAAAAATGGGGAATAATTTAAATTGAGAAAAAATAAAATAAACAATAACTATAAAGGATAACAAAGTCATCAATAACCCTGTTATTTTCCCATAGCAACTTGTTGAAAATAACATATTAAACCCATTCGTACAGAGGTCATACTTCGAATCGAATATCCAAATAAATGAATTCACTCACGCGCGAAGTCAGATTTAAAATAAATAGAAAAAAATAATCAATACAATTTCAATCCACGGTTATATTTGAAGCACTGCTGCTCTATTCAAATTATAAATTCCACTGGTTAAGACTGGGTTGATGAAACGAATGAAATAAATTGGAATTAAAAAAAGGTAAAAGAAAAAAATTAGAGCCGAGTGATATTGTTACGATATATAAAATATCAAGTGGTATTTAAACAAACAAAACAAACAAAAATATATTCAGTTCACTCGGGCCCCACGTTGGGCGCCAAAAATTTTATAAATGTAGCATGCAACGGATAATAAACTCAATGAATTTATCTTAATTATATATGTTCGTGTGTGTTATAATGGCGGCAGCACGCTATGGTCTATCCGGCCTACTGGCTCGTCGGTGGGGTGGGATCTTGCCATCAACCTCACTAATACCGCTACAATAAAATTTTATTTAAAAAGCGTGCTTACAAAAATCTAGGAGAGAACAATGTAGAAAAAAAAACAGTAGACAGTTGTCCGAGGCCTTCGGCCACGGACTGTCCCTGCAGGCTGTGTCAGAGACACGGCCATTAAGTTTAACGTAGAATACGCCATCCGATAAGACAGAAAACATATATAACAATAAATGATAAATAACATAAGCAAATGAATTTATTTATTTGATAGATACTTTTGATAATATACATAAGCTTAAAATTAAATAAAATAAATTTAAATAAAGCTTATTTATTTTTAATTTAACATAAAAATGTATGAATTAATTTTTTCATATATTTTTTATAATTATATATCCATGTTAAATTCAAATTCACATTTAACATTTTGTTTCACTTAAATACATAAGTAAATATACGAAATTTCAATATTTCATCAATCAAAACAACAGCCGAAGGTTTGTGTCCACACTGAAACAGCAGCATAGTTTGTGTTCACGCTATAAACTCAAACACTCAACCAAACACCACACATATGTTTGAGTGTATGTGTTTAAACAATTTTCATTTGAGAAATTTAAATATTAGGAAGATATCAACCAATACGAAATGTATATCAAACGAAAGATAACATCTTCATTTACCTACAAAAAAATTTTTAAAAAAAAGTTATCTCGCCGTTTCCTCATAATCAATGAAATAAAGATTACAACAATAACAATCGGACACGACTCCCTATACCGTAAGGTAAGACGTATTCTACGCCAAAAGAGAGAAGAAAGATAGATAGAGATAATAGATTTCCTTTTCTGAATTTGTAAAGGCATGCACCCAAGATGTTGTTGGCACATGCGAATAGCCCATCCTTCCTGTTTATCTTCATTTCCTTCTTGAAATATTGTGCAGATAAACCCAATTACAACCCAGAACTACATCCGCTTCCGATCAAAAATCAAACTCACCGAACTGCTTAGCACATATTGTTACAATTCGTTTTATTAAAATTAAAATTCAATATACCCAGACTTCACGTATTTATATTTTTATAAAAAAACATTAATAACATTAATAACATCCACTCAAATGCAATACAAATTTTTTTAAAATTAAAAGAAAACAATTAGAATTCCTATCCTATAAAATAAGCATGGAAACTTAAATCTAACTATTACTAACAATTAAAAATATTACACGTATCAAAAATAACAAAACAAAATAAGCCAAAACAAACCATGTATCAAAATCTAACAATTGTACGGATGTGTGTTGATACAGAAACTAAACGCATTTTCTTATTTAATTCGTGTTCGTGTGTTTATGTGTTCCAACAAAACTAAATGAAACAGCTGATCAGTTCAATGTACACATAGATTGGATTTAGCAAGGACAGTAATCCCCAAACAGAATAACAAACTACTTAAACCAATTTTTCAAAAAAAACTTGATAATTTCATCAAACGTGTAACGTTAACACAAAGGCTCAAGAATTGCTCTTAACTACCAAATAATAGTTTAATTATTTGGTGAAATATCACGAAAATGAGGACGCAACCAATAAATAAATTTATATATCGCCATATAAAAAGGCAAGCTTGACTGTATCCAAACACTTAATGCCAAAAGCTCTTCATGGTTTATGTCTTCACTAGAGTGAAAATCCCCTTTATAAAGAGAGAGATCATCGGAGAGAACGGACGCGTATTTCAAGGCTCCAGAAATTATTTTAATTCCTCTACATAAACCAACTTTAAAAACGTAAACTTGTATTGTCTGATAAGGCTACACATTTACTTTGTGCCCGTGTTAATTTTCTATTATAACAACATCTGATAAATGAAAATAATTTGTAAGAAATATCTGCTGTACAGAACAAAATCCAAGCCGAAAATCCAAAACATATACATACATACATACAAGACAAAAGTCAATACTTAAATATCAAATTGAGAGTAAACGTCAACATAATAACAATATAATATCACCAAAAATACAATATTACAGAAAACATCAAAACTGAACATAACTAACTAAACCACAAAAAATTTACATTAATAAACTAAACACAAAACACAAGGATAAGTGCCCGAAAATCTAAGCAAACAAAACTACATATCCATACAAACAAACTACATACATATAACGAAGACAATAACAACAGTGATAAGCCACACAGCCAGTCTACAACGATAACAACAGTGCTGTTGAGAGACACAAGTTAAATATCAAAACAGAAAGCATAAACAGAGGAAACTGTGGATAAATTGACGACGACAACCACATCGGCAAATGACATCTCCAGCTGGTAAGCGCAAAATTACTTCGCCTTCTTCTCTGCAGAAGCAAATACTCTCACCCGCTCTAAAAAATCAGAGGCTTGATGATGGAGCGTCTAATCTGGGCAGTATTATCAAAGAGATGAGAGACATGGAGAAAAGACTCCAACTACATGCCGACCAACTCTTTGGCAAATTGTCTGCTGCTCTTAATGCAATTGAGGAGAAATTATTGTGCAAAATAGAAAGCGAAATTAAACTGATAACCGAAAGGGCGAATGAGATAGAAGATCGTGTTGCGTCTATTGAAAGTGATATGGGGAGTATCGATAGATTAAACACCGAAAATGATAGTTTGAAGAAGGAAATAGAGGAGCTGAGGAGTAAAGAGAAAACTAGCACAGTGGGTGATATTGGAACTGATGCCATTGTATTTGGTATTCCATTTTGTGAGGCGGAAAATTTGAAGAGTATTTTTAATCAAATTTGCCGATATATTGATTATTTAACTCCACAGATCCGGGATATATTTCGTGTCCGTCCAAAAACTACTGTTAATCAAAACAATACGGTGGTTATAGTTAAATTTTATACCCCTTTTGATCGGAATCGCACTTTGAAAGCGTTTTCTGATTTCCGCCGCAAACATAAGGGTATTGTGTCCATGCGCTCAGCTGGGTTTGAGTGCGACACAGTTTTTCGTATTTATGAAAGTTTGGATGCGCCAAATAGAAAAGTCCTTCAACTAGCGACGAAATTTAAGAGAGATAAGAAGCTGTGGAGTGCGTTCTCTGTAAGGGGCAAAGTTTATATCCGATTACAACGTAACTCTGAAGCAGTGTATGTACCTGATGAGGACACCTTATTAACGATAATTTGAAAATACATTTTTTTTCTAATTTGTAAAATAATTTTATTTTCTTTGATTTTTCTTTTTCTTATTACTTATTGAACAAAATGATTTTGAGGCTAATAATTTCTACTGTTCTATATAATTTCTTTTTTCTACTGTCTGCTTTTTTAATCAAGCTTGATAAAAATGTTTTTTCTTGTAAATTTTATGAATCATCTTGATTTGGGCAATAGCGTTGACGGGAACCATTCTGTAATGATAAATATATTGTGCAGGCAAAATACTGGACTTAATGTGGTTCGTTTTAATGCAAGAAGTCTAAATGGGTCGAAACTTTATTACGTTAGATCAGTGTTTGAAAATTCAAGTGTTGATGTAATATGTGTAACAGAAACATGGTTTCGCCAGGTATTGGACAGCCACTACGACATTAGTGGTTACAATCTCTTCCATAATAGCAGGAGTGGTAGAAGAGGTGGTGGTGTGGCCATATATTGCAGAGACAATTTAAAAGCAGCATTAGTTAATAAATCTGACAACTCGGATATAGAGTTCATTAATGTTGTAGTGTAAGATAATTTAACAAAAGTTCTTGTGTCTTGTGTTTACAACCCCAATAAAGCGTGTAGTCTTGAAACATTTTTCTCCGATTTTAGTCAGCGTGCCATAGAATATGATCTATTTGTTACATGTGGTGATCTTAATATAAACTATCTTAGCGAAGATAAAAACAAAAATGATTTATGTGAATCTGTTTATTCGGTTGGCCTATCGTTTGTAAATGAGAGTGTACCTACTCGTTTCTCTACTAATTGTAGTCCTAGTCTAATAGATTATATCCTACTTTCTGACTTAAAGTCTGTGCTTCTGTTTGATCTAATCTCCTTTGTATCTGATCTTGATCTTTTGTTTTGTACGTTAAATGTTAGCCTCCGGAGAAGTGAATGTAGTCGTCATATAACTTATCGGGATTATTCTACAATCAATGATCCCTCCTTGTTCTTTGAAATGTCAGAGCATAGCTGGAATGACTGTTGGTACCAGACAACTGTGGATGAAAAGTTGGATGCTCTAATGACAAAAATGCAGGACGTTTACAACAGACATATTCCTACGAAAACAGTATATGTGAAAAACAACTCTTGTCCATGGTTTACCTCTAACGTGAGAAAATCTATTAAGTTTCGGAATCGGTGCTATAACATGTGGAAGAGACATCCGTCGGCAGTCAACAGAATTATTTATACTAGGGCCAGAAATAAAGCCACCACAGTGACAAAACTAGCGAAAATCCATAATTTCTCCCGTAAGTTAAATATTTCATTGCCTGCTGCACAACTGTGGAAAAATATTAGAAATCTTGGCGTTCACTCACAAGTATCAAATGAATGCAATCTTGATCCTGTTATACTTAATAATTTTTTCTGCACAGATGCAACTGACAATATTGATAATGCTATTCTTCGTCCATCGCTTTTTTGTTCTTCAGTGTTCGAATTCAGTTCTGTTTCTGAAATTGACGTATATGAATCTATAATGAAAGGTAGATCAAATGCTATTGGTGTGGATGGTGTCTCTATTAAGTTTCTGAAAATTATTTTACCATATGTTGTAAGCTCTATTACACACATCTTTAATCATTGCCTGACTACATCTGCTTTTCCAAAGTTGTGGAAAATAGGGAAAATAACTCCTGTAGCTAAGATATCCAATGCTAAGTCTCCTAATGATTATAGGCCTGTAAGTATTTTATCAGTGTTGTCCAAAGTGTTTGAGTCTTTATTGTCTAATCAGCTAACAGGTTATCTTAATAATAATATGCTACTTTCGCCTTTACAATCTGGCTTTCGTGCTGGTCACAGTTGCTCAACGGCTGCCATGAAAGTAATGGATGACGTAAGAGAACAGTTGGACAAAGGTAATATGTCCATAATGTGTTTTTTAGACTTTTCTAAAGCTTTTAACATGGTAAACCATCACATACTCTGCCAAAAACTCAAATATTATTACGGATTGTCTGATTCTGCTCTACTACTTATAATAAATTACTTAACAGATCGTTCCCAAAAGGTTGTAGTTGGCGACAGTGAATCAAGTCTTAAAAGTGTTACGTCTGGTGTTCCTCAAGGTTCAGTCTTGGGTCCACTTCTGTTCAGTGTCTTTGTCAATGATGTATTTCAGGTGTGTGTTAATTGTAATATGCATGCGTATGCAGATGACATACAATTATATATATCCAATCGAATAGGACTGGTTGAAGATATGTGCTGTCGTATGAATGAAGATTTAATTGAGATATGGAAATGGTCCGTGGATAACAAATTGAAACTTAATCCCATGAAAACTCATGTTCTACCAATAAGTTGCTCTGAGATCACCTTAAATCAAATGCCTATCATCCAGCTAGGGAACACGGTTCTGCAATATGTTAACAAGGTTAAATATTTAGGTTTTTATGTTAACTCCTCTTTGACTTGCAAAGATCATATTAACAATTTGGTGAAGAATGTATACTTCGTTCTTAGAAATTTAAGAATGACGTCTAATTGTATCCCAAGTCAGACAAAGAGACGTCTTGTAATTCAGTTGATACTACCATTGATTAATTACTTTGCGGATGTCTATAGTAAATTGGACTCCCAGTCATACCACAAATTATTGTTATCACTGAATAGTGCTACGCGTTATGTCTTTGGCATTAGTCGATTCAGTAGTGTGTCGACATGGAGAACAATGATTCTTGGCTGTGAGTTAGTGGATTACCTGCGGATGCGTAACTTACTTTTCTTACACAAATTAATTAATGACAAGACCCCCTCCTACCTATATGACAAACTAGCATTTGGCCGCATCTCACGTAATATGACACTCATAATTCCCAAACATACTTTGCTTAACACAAGCAGATTGTTCTTCGTCAACGCTATTAAGCATTGGAATGCCTTGCCCATAGCAATAAAATCTATAACAAGAAAAAACATTTTTAAAAAAGTCCTCCTTGATTTAATAAATTCTATCAACTAGCTCTATTTAACCCTATTCTCTTCCTATTTCTCTCAAACAATTAATTTATGAATCACTTCTCTGAAATTATTAGTCATAATTTTTGTGATTAATAAAAATAATGTAAACCTTGGTGGAAAATAAAATTTGTATCGTAACTACTTAAAATTTTATGTTATTATAGAAAAAAAAAAAAACTTACTTCGAACTTTGAATTACATATATATATTTAATTATAATGACTTCCATTTGTAATACGCTATTGAACTATAAAAGAATTGTATTCTTATTGTTCTACCATCGAAAATAAACCAATAAACTAAACTAAACTAAACTTAAAAACTAAACTTTATTTTTTCGTTGTTCCTCTTTCGTTTTCGATCACTGAGCGCAAATAAATACTCTTGGTCTTTGTTTTAAACAGGAAATCACACGAAAACTCATCACAGAAAAAAATCTTATGTTGAAATCATCAACTTCATAATTCTAAACGCGAATTTTAAACATTTTTTATTAAATTATGCAAAAAAAAACGACTTAGAGAGATAACGGAAGGCTCTCTCTCTGTCTCAGAGTAAAATAAGCACACACAAAAAAAAATGTAACACAACTTTCAATCACTTACTTTGTTGTTTGGTCCCACGATGAAAGGCCTTTCATGAGGAGATGTAGCAGGGGTGACGCAAAGGGTAAAGATGACAGTGATAATAATGATGATGATGATGATTCCGATGATAATTACATTTCCGGCAAGAAGAGTACGATTTTGGTAACTTTTTCGTATTTTCTTCTAGAGTTTGTCAATTTTGGTGTTGTTGTGAGACATTAATGATTTTTCACAAATGATATTTTATTTGCAATTTTAAATCGATCATTAACGAACACACGAATAAAAAAAACACTTCAATTTCACACACTCCACATAAATTAACACTAAATATCCTAGCTTAACCACCGTAATTGCGATAAACGGAACTTAAGAACTTAAAGAATAAATTAAGCTTTGAGTACCGAAATTTAAAATTATTTCCTATTTCTTGCACTTTTAAATCTTTTCCTGTGCTTAAACCTTTTTTTTCCTCAAAAGAAACGAAATCGATACCGACGGCAATTTCCGTTTGACGCGTTCCAAACAAAAAAAAACCAATACGTTTAGCGATCAATTTTGTACTGAAACCTTAACGTCTGAGGGCAATGTGTGGGACACTGTTGATCGTAGACCAGTAGCTAATGGCTGAATTCAGCGTATTCTCGATAGATATCACTAGGTGCCAGCACTGCAGAGAAAAAAGTCCTCAAATTAAGACACTGCGAGAGGGATTATTTATGGTTTTTATTACCTTCTTAAACCGGCACCAAAGACTGAATAAAACACACAGCTTCACTGCAGGAAAATCTCTTCAGCAAATAACAGCGGCAGACCAATAAATAGAAATCACACCAAAATCCCAAACAAGAAATGGTCCGAGATGTACCAAAAGATGCAGGTTCTAACACAAGTGATAAAATTACCTTATCTTTAATTTAAATCAATTCGAAACGTAAACTAAATGAATTAATTTCGAAATCGGGAAAAACTAATTTTTAGAAAAATAACCGGCAAATACTCACTTAATTATAGGGTTAAGGCACTTTAACAACTTAAAAATAATTACTTTACACTTGTGTTAGAGATTTCTGACAATTTCGGCTTTCAAAATTTACTTCAACAGCACTGCACTTTATGAACACCTTTGAGGAATGACCAAATGCTGTCCCGCCTCATGCTTTTATAACGTCGGAGATTTTCCAATCACTAAAGCGCTATAACATAACTTTTCCTTCACATAAGCATAATTCCAAAAGCATTATGTCTTCATCAGGAAAATTCCACAAAAAAAAACCCGCCAAATGCGAATATAACAAAGACACGCACGCCCTTCCATATACAAAAAAAAAACAAAAATGCAACCAACAGTACCTTAAAATCCAAATAAACAAAAGGAAACGCATGAGAAAACCGAAAAGCAAAAAAAAAAAAATAAAAAAAAAATCAAGCTACAATTTCACCCCAGTAGGATTCGAACCTGGGCTGCCGGAATTCTAGTTCTAGTTCGCTTCATCTGATCTACTTCATGTCGCTGAACGAGTCGGCCTAAAAACATAGAGGAAACGGACATTAGGATCCCTATGCGTGAAATGTGTAAAAACGACAAAATTCTGTACGAAAACACAACTTAAATAATACACATACACACCCAAAGTGTATTCAAGTTCTTCATCCGCATAAATATCTGTCAGTTGAAGTATCTACCAGCGCCACTACAAAGCTTTTACCAAAACTTCACTCTTTAGTTACTTTGGTCAGTAATATAACTTTTGTTAGGGTAGACGCATGAGCTCATACAAAATACATATATTTATAAATATATATTTTAATTTTAAACTTTAATATACATATGTTGCCGTTAAAGGGTAAATTAATCATTTTATATTTGGAAAGAGGTCTTATTTCTTATCTGATCTTTGGAAATACTTGCCAAAATTTATAAATTTGTATAAGTATATCAGGTTTTCAATGATATATACTATATCATTTCGGTAGGATACAAAATGTCATAAATACGCCCGATTATATCTTTGACGTTTGGGAATAAGGTCTTAAGTCAAAAAAATGCATTTTGGGTTTTTGATTGGGTTTAACTCAATTTTTTTTTCTCTTTCGTTTGGTATTAATAACTTAAATCTAGCACAACTCCATCCAATCGTAATCATTTGCTCTTTAGGCAATAAGTCAGAAAATTTCATATATAAATAATTTTCAATTTAAAATTACGAAAAACTACAGTTTCTGACTTAAGACCTTATTCCCAAACGTCAAAGATATATTCAAGCTTTATCCAAGAATTTAAACTGAAACTTTATGTACGAAATCGACACCAATAATTTCACCCCAGAATGTGTCACAAGGTGGTCAAAGTTCAAAATTAGTTTGTCACCGCTAAAAAATAATAATAAAAAAAAATTGTCAGTTGAATATTTGCCATTGGACAGATAAGTGATAATGTATAAAAAATTCGTTAGTTTTATCCACATCACTTGTAGGTTTAGATAGGGTTGGAGTGAATGTTAGATAAGTTTCACAGAAAGGTTGCCAAATTTGAAATAGAAGTACATAATCATCAGTATTCAATGCATCATATATTACATTTCGTTACACATTGCAATACACATAATTACATTATTTAAGATGTTTGTACTGTTTGTGGTACAAAATTGACATACAAATTTCGAAATAAGTTACAAAAAAGGGACTCACATTTCAACCGGGAATTCCGGGGAATTATTTTTCCCAGGAAATGAACCAAACCAAATTTATTTCAAAAAGTATTTTAGTACCATATATTTGGAATCAAAACTATTTATCTTTTCGGCAGTTGAAAATGTTTTCTTCAACAAAAACAAATAGTTTTTCTCAAAACTTGAAAACGTTTTTATTCATTAAGTACAAGTTAAAACCCGAAAAACAATTACGTTTTTCAACATTGATGAAAAGTATTTTGAAAATAACTTTATTGTTTTGAACATGAGCAATTCATATTAAAACGAACATTGTTTAAAAGTTATTTAACGTTTGAGTTCAGAATTTATTTTCAACTTTTGTGATATCTATTTTTGGTGAAATCAATCGTTTTGCGTCCCTTGATTAACTACACTGGATAGAGTAAATTATGTTGTTATGTTCCCATTAATTGGAGCATTATATACAATACTGAAAGTGTTGATGAACAGATAAGATACCTCAACTAGTACTTGCGTGAGGTACTTATCGCATGTGTTCCGATTAAAACTAAATACATATATTAAACACTAAGCCACAATGGTTGTTTAATAATCAAATTAAGCAGTTGATAAAAAAAATGGGATCATTTGTACAAGAGATGGAAACGATATAAAACCGCACTTCTCCACTCTCAATTTAAAACTGCAAGATGTGAATTTGTTCGACATATCTATCTAGCAAAAAGTCAATCCTTTCGCCAAAAGTTTACACTGGCTATTGGTAATAAGTCCAAATGGAAGGAGATTTGAAGGTAGGTAGGTAGTATATTAACAAATTAACAAATTATTTGTCGGTGTCAATTAAGTAAAGACCTCTACAAACGTTTACACCACCTATTGTAATGAACATATTGAAGACGACTTTTAATTTTACTATGTTGGACAAAATGAAGTACTTAAAAGTTTATTGGCCATTATGTCAAATGCGGTGGATGTGGATGGAGTTCGTCCACGATTCCTTAAAATAATTTTACCGAAACCGAAAATTCTCCCTTATATAACATTTATTTTCAATATTATATATATTCAATACGAACAAAATGCGCTTTTCCGACAGCACGAAAATTTCTAAAATATTACCACTCCCGAAAACTAATAACGAATTTCGCCCCATTTCCGTTTAACAATAATCTCAAAAGGACTTGAAAAATTAACAATTCACTGGTCAGATTTATCGAATCACTATAATTAACAGGCAAGACACTCCGTAAATCCTCCATTGCATTTCCAAAATCGTGATGAGTTTTTCTAACTTCAACATATTCATTATTGAATCTTTTGGTTGCATGTTTAAATTTGCAGCAGATTAGATTATGGTCTGATAGTTTAATTTCAACGGAATCCACATAAAGTCTGTCAGAAAAATTTGCTAAACACTTGATCGATGAATGCTCTAGAATCAGGCCTAGTATTTAAACTATGAGCGATTTCACAACCATAGTTTGGAAACATAGATACTAGTTCGTCATAATGAGGATTCAGATACATATCAACATTTGAATCACCCACAACCATAATCGGATTACAAGCATAAGTATTTAACATGTTTTCTACAATTTCCAAAAAGTTATTCACACTGCATTTCTGCGATCTATAAAAAGAAATTAATCTCAACGGTTTGTTGTCCACTTTAAGATTTGAAAATGTAACAGTAATGCATTCAACAAAATTTTCGCTCTTACATACATTAGTTAAATATTCCAATTTATCATTAATATGTATATACATATATATAGCCATCATCTCTACAACAGTGAACGTTAGAATACCCAGGGATTCTGTAAATTTGTGTAATGTCATTTTGAAACCAAGTTTCTTGTATCGCAATTACATCCGGCAAAGAAGGCAATGTTGCTATTAACGATTTAAATTTATTGAATTTGTCTACTGATGAAATACTTCTAATATTTATGCTTAGAATAGATACAAATTCATCATTTAAAATACGAATATAGCTTTTAAAAGCCGAAATTTTATCAAAATGTTGATTTTTAATAATTTTATGAAATATATTTATTATAAATCAAACAATTACATTCAATTATCAGTTTAAGGAGATACATAATTTGCTTCATCATCATCGGCCACACTTCCCTTATTTGTATCATTGATCTGCGTTTCAAATGGCTGTTCGTCGTTGCTTCTAATAACAATCGATCAACATCGTCCTCACTTCTTATAAGAATATTTTTTGACATGTTCATTTTTTTAAAAAACACTCCCATTCGCAGCTTATACTTGTTGAGTAATATTTTCCCTGTGTGAACAAACTTGTTTACTGCAAAATACGGATGCGTATATGTATGTATATGCAGTATTTACCGCGAGTTAAGTCAACTTACAAAAAAAAATTTTTGCGTATAAATATTGGTTTTTAATAAGTTCAATATTTTGAAAACGTTTTTTTTGTCAACATTTTAAATATCTTGACTAAAAATTTTTTTTCGAACTTTGGTATATATTTTATTTTTTCATCGGTTGAAAATATTTGTTAAGCACGAAAGTTAACTATCTTTTTGAGCATTTGTTGAATTCAAAAAGAAAAACAAATGAAAATTAAGCAGAATTTCGTTTCTATGAGGAAAAAAATAAAAATACGGTATATTGGTATAAATATCGGATGCCTGGGTATAGTGCATTAGTTGGTACACTATAGTACAAACTAACGTTTGACTTCAGAATTTATTTTCAACTTGTGTGATATTTACTTATATTTCTATTATATTTTATATTATTAATTTGTCTTTGTTGGTCTATTTTCAGGTGACTGTAATAGTTTGCCATCGAATATTTGTGATGAAGCTTTCGACTGCATAATGTTTTTTAATCAATGTTCTAATTACGAAATTCGTAAACAGTCGCTTATAGCTCTAGGTTCGTTTTGTGTAATGAATGATAGTTATTTAATAAGACCCGAACTCAAACATTTTTACTGTGATATACTACGCTCGGACCAAACAGAATCCAGTATCAAAATTATATGTATGCGGAACATATGGATTTACCTAACGGAGTCAGAAATGAATATGTACAATAGAGAAAAGGAATGTAAGTATCAAAACAACCTATTTACAAAGCTTAGAATTATGTACATATACATAATTTTCAGGGGAAAAACAGTCGCACAATGAAGACCTCAAAGAAATGAATGACGTCTCCTCGGGAATGGCAAGTCGAGTAATTCAATTATACCTGCAGGAAATTTTGGACTGTTTTCTGAACCGTGATGATGCAGTTCGTCTTTGGGCAGTTAAGGTTGTGCAAATTGTGTTAAGACAAGGTCTAGTTCATCCTGTTCGAATGGTACCCTATTTAATTTGTTTAAGCACAGACTGCAAACTTGAGGTAAAGTAAAATATTAATATAGTAATTTCAGAATGTTTAACAATTTGTTATTTAGTCAGCGCATAGAGCAGATGCTTTACTAAAAGATATTGACAGGACATATTCTGGGTTTGTGAATATGAAAGTACAAATTGGCCTGCAGTTATGCTTTAAACTGCAAGAAGTGCTACAACATAGCAACAAGACGAAAAGTAATATTATCCGCGGTTACATGTAAGTGCAAACAATTCTTTAATTTTTATGGGTCATAATATAAGAATTCAAATTTTATTGAATGCATTATACCCACAATATAAAATTGTTAATATAAGTCCATCTGCAACAGTCATCCATCATTTGATTTGATAAATTTGTTTGAAAAAATATTTTATATTTACAACCATTATAGGGGCGTTTTTTTCGTAACTTATACACGGTAACTCATACAAAATGATAACCTGCACGTTAAAATGTATAATTTTAGAAGTTGAGGATAACCCCGATAAAAGTGTTACCAAGTTAGAGTGTTTTGTATGAAAAATATAAAATTGTCATTCCATTTCTTATATTTATTTCCACGACGTTTCGAAAATTATTATGTAAATATAAGGGGTAGTTAATTTACAAAATTTTTATCAAATTGTATAAAATATTATTGATTTTTTTCTTGTTCAAGAAGAATTATTCCAAAGCAATGGAGACAAACAACAACTAAAGCAAAATCAGTGACGAAGGAAACCGAGGAATAGCTCGATTCTCAAACATATACTTTACCCGATATCTTCCCATTTCACGACAAGATTAGCAAGAACAACTTCGGATATTTTCCGCTTGCAGCACATTATGTAATTTTTTGACACACTTTATGTACTTTTTTGTACACACTATAGTACCTTTATGTACTTTTTGGTATTTTCGCCAACAACTTACCTTACAATTGAAGTAAGTTGTTGGCATTCGTTATGTACTTTGGATATATTTTGTGTACTTTTTGTAAATTTTTTACGAAATTTATGTAGTTTCTGGTGGGGTTTATGTAGTTCGTGAATAAATAGCACACCGACCCCACATTCTTTACTTGACGCCATTTTGTTTTACCTATCTATACAATAGCGTTTTACGCCTCACTGGGGGACGCCTGCGACTTTTGTTTTTGCCCGTGCTTTCGAATCATATGTGTTGGGTTTGTTTTTACATCTCACAACTACCGGGCGGGCTGTGAGCGCGGGTTTATGGTGCTTGTTTTATTTTTAAATTGTGTTTTACACCAACATGACATTAAAGTACTGAACCATTGCAATCGGAATCTCGTATTTGGAGATTTCGTTTACACAAACATCTGTTTTTCAATACAATAATCAGAAGTTAATTTACTCGAAACTTTCAAATGAGAAAATCCTGCTACAATGTCAATGCAGAATAACCACCTCATATATTACATTGTATTCTTTAGTATATGTTGTCTTTTTGGCTTTTAAATAAACAAATTGACAAATAAATATGAAAAATTTTTGGAAGAAGCCAAGTTTAATATACTCAACGTCTCTGCGTTTTTTTTGTAACAGTTGATGTTAACTTATATAAGTTACGAAAAAAACACCCCTTATATTAAAAAATCCGATCTCGAACCGGGGTTAGAACTGATTGTATAGGCATATACAGTGATAATAAAAATAATAGAATCAGTAATCATTTCAACATTCCGAACACTATAATTCCTTTTAAGAGCAAATTTTGTGGACTTTGCCCACTGAATCAGACAGCTATATAACGGTTCCTTATTTTGCTATTTTGCGTGTAATTATGCAAAATTGTCAGTTGCGCTTAGTTGTTTATGGAGTGACATGTAATTAAATTTTTCTTATTATATTCAAAATAGAAGAATAGATAAATCACTTATAAACAGGTTAAACAAATTTTAAACAAATTTTCTTGAAACATTAACAATTTACGTACTGTTTGTAGCTTTGTGTGGACTGCATTGCACAGAAGTTGAAAGAGAAATTATGCGAAAGTTCAAAATGAAGGGAAATTGCAGAAATGGTGCAATGTTGCAAAAAAAATGTTTTCTGCAATTCATTTTAAGCACGAGGAAAAACGTGGCAGGAAGCGAGCAACTCTAAAAGGTTTGCCAATTTATTGGTTATGAAAGCTAAAAAACCCATATATCTCTTCGGAAGAACTGAAGAAGGAGTTAGAAGCCACAATTACAAGTCGGCCAATACGAAATAAGCTGATAGAAATATGAGAGCATTTTCCGCCAGGACAGTACCGTTTCTAAGCAACAAAAAAAAAACATTCGCAGCCGAAAAGCCTATGCGAAGAGAAATCTGCTAAGGAGAAATTGGAAAAACGTTCTTTGATCAGGTTAAAAAAAAAAGATGAAGCAAAAACACGCTGACCAACTTTATAAGATCTACGTTTTGCGCTATGTCGGTTGTTGAATTGTTGTTCCATTTTGGACATCACGTTGGAGTATGTGTTTTTCTGGTTTCTTTAAAAGGACAGCTTTCACCCTACGAATAAGTCAGAAAAAATGTGAATACATTTTCTTTAGTGGTGCCGGAACCTTGGAGTGTTTTCAAAGCTCACTTTAGGGTATCTACAAATCGTTCAGCTTGCAACATTTAGGTATAATTAGGCGTTCATTATACATTAAACAGTTATCAACAACGCTCAAGTGATCCTGTCGCGAAAAATAATATATTAGGTCATTAGATTTTTCATTTGGCGGTAATTTGATGAGGTTTTGCATCTCAGCATCTTGTTTAGTAGCGGCATTGATCATAATGAATGATACTGTTAAGGCATCTGCGATGTCATTTATTACTGTTTTTATTTATTTTTCCAGCTGAATGCAGGCAATAACGGTATCTTCGTTGGGTTTGGGTATATTGTCGATTAGTCGTGACAATATATCAGCTGGTCCAAATTGACTAGTTGACGACACGTATTCTAATTTAAAATCATATGACATCGTCGAAGTCGATTTGCAGAATGTGCAGGAATACCATTCTTCAGTTTGGAGAATAATTTTCTACCGAATAAATATTTATGGAATTTTACAACGGCAAACACTAAAGCCAATCCCTCATTCTCGATTTGAGTGAAATAATGAAAAATGGATTTTCAGTACCGTCGGAAAAAATTTGGCAAATATATGCCCCTAGTCCAACGTTTGAGACATCTGCTGCAACCTTTATTGCACGGTGATCAGGAAGGGAGAAAAAGTGCGATGAAAATGTCCGGGAAAATGGCTGATGCAGAAAGTTTCCGTAGCATCTCGACATTAAAAATTCGCAAAATTCAAAATCCTATCAGATCCTTCTTCCGAATTATCAACAATTGTATATATGTCAAAACGAATTTTTCAGAGCTTTAACTGCCCATCGATCGCTCGAAGTTCCCGGCTCAAATATTTCACCGGTTTTAATTTCGGTTTTACACCCGGTTTTGTGACCGGTTTTTTAGGTTTTTTATTTGGGTTCGATTTCCTTGTACCCGTCCCATTTTTATTTCAGCTCCCTATCAAAGGAAACGCGAGTTATACTCCTATTTCCATATAATTGATATAATTGAGGGTTTTGTCGTTTGGCGAAAGATCCGAAGTGGTCAGTTGTTAATAATCCGTGGTTGCGATCGGACGTGTTAATTAGTGCGGGGTTTTTGAAAATTCGTTTATGAATCATTTTGTATCAGAAATCATATCATTTTGTCCTTCAAAATGAATCCCACTAGTAACTGCACCCATGAAGATAATATAAAAAAAATATGTGCCCCGTGTGGTAGAAAAATTGTATTTACCCATGCATCTTCGTTTGTCATCAATGACAACCTAGAAAAACTGATAAAACAGTTCTTATCGATTCACTTTAATCAGAATGACGAGAAATATCCTTTGTCAATCTGTGGATCTTGTAGATTAACACTACGAGAATATGACAAGGAGATTTATAAAAGACAATTGCCATGTATGCCTAATTACGCTGATATAATTTTACAACCCATTACACGCTCTTCCGAAACCTGTAACTGTTACATTTGTTCGACAGCTAGATTCCGAGGACATATCAAAACTCAAAAAGGAAGAGGCCATTTCAGAAATATTGTTAATAAGGTCGATGTATCCAAAAGCTATAAATCTCCTGAGAAAGAACCGTCCTCATTCGAAGGGATAACACCAACAAAATCCTCAGATCATTTGCACCTATGCGGGAAATGTTTGCAGCGGATTGGCCGGGGTATACGACATGAATGTAAGAATTCTCGAGATAATTTGATGAAAATTATTGAAAAGGTCCCGGAGAAAACCCAACAGCAAGTTGCTACTCATCTTATAAAGAAAAAATGTACCACTGAAGAAAGTATGCGAAAAGGGTCAAATGTTAATTTGACTGTCTACGAGTGGACGGAAACCAAGATTAGCTGTTAATTCCTGCGCTGATCAAAAAGTCGCTTTTGAAGAAACGCGGTTGGATGATTTACGGGTAACACTTGGTAGTTCAAGTAACCAGATGAGAAGGCGAATATATCTAAAGAACTTCGACCTGTTGTATTCGCAAATGCTGGAGAACTGTTCGAAGCAGTTATAGAGAACAGAAAACTGGAAGGAAATTTTCTAATCAAAGTTATGGCGGATGGAGGACAAGGTTTTTTTAAAATCAGTTTGACCATCCTCCCTGAAAATTGTTCTCTTGACAATTATGAGGACTATGGTTCCACTTCAAAAGAAGGACCATTTTCATCAGGCAGCGCAAATGGACCAAGAAAGAGAAAAAGCTCTTCTTATCCTGCTGGAGGTGGCAAGGTAACTAAAAGAGGTAAACTCACTAGTGTGGATAAACTGATAATGCTATGCTTAGTACCTCAGATCAAGGAATCTTACGAAAACATGAAGCTATTATTTGAGTTGACTGGGATTAATGATATTCCATTCAAATTCGTCGCAGACTTCAAACTTCTATTAATTATAAACGGCCAGCAAACTATCCTTGTCCCTATTGTTACATCTCATTAGAGAAATTGAGAGAGTCTTCAACATCTCAGAATGTCCCTAATACTGACTCCCACCCAGGTTTGAGCGACGATTTTGAAATAGGACATTTGGAAGCTTGAGAGCTGATTACGAAAAATACTGTCTTGTGGGAAAAAAAAAAGTAATTTAGTAAAGACTCTCATAGCACTGTCAATCCTCCTCTTATATCTGAAGAAGATTATACTTCTGTTCTGCAAAAATGCATAATTCCCGAGCTTCATGTATTACAAGGGATCGTCAACCATCTCTTTTGGCAAGGATTGGTCAAACTGGTAGGAGAAGAAAAAGCCCTGTTATGGCCAAAAAAATTACATCTAATTTCTAAAAATTATTACGGTATCGCATTCGAAGGGAACGCTTGTAGAAAGCTTCTAAAAGAAGCTGATAAGCTGAACGATCCACAATTTTATAAGGATGTAGGTATTTTTAAAATAATACCTTACATTGCTGCATTTAAAGCGATGAACAAGGTTGTACATTGCAGTTTTACTTCTGGCCAAGTTGGTCCCTTGGTTGGCGACCATGTGAAAGAATTGAGAAAGTCATTGAATGGTATAGCAAACCTATCCCGCACGTTGAAAATCCATGTCCTTCTCGATCATTTAGAAGAATGCTTATCATTAATTGAAAATGATAAAGATTTGGGATTCTGGTCCGAGCAAAGCGGAGAGGCTATCCATCACAATTTTCTAAAGTTCTGGGGCCGCTACAAGGTGGCAGACATTCGCCATCCTACATATTCAACCAACTTATTAAAGGCTGTCATTGAGTTTTCTTCTCTGCACCTGTAAATACACATCTGATGTCTGCTTGCTTTTTTATTATTTATTAAAGTTAAATTTTCAATAGAAATACAAAACTGAAAAATATAAAAATACAAAAAAATTTAAAAAAAATATAAAAACAACAAAAAAAAATAAGAATCTAAAAAAATATTACAAAATGGAGCCAGGTAACCACTACGTCCCCGTCGTTGGCTCTGGGTTAAGCCAAAAGTGTTGCTTTTAAATTCTTAAAAAGTGATAATAGTCTTTCATCGCAAAAACTAACAGGATATATGAAGCGTTGCGACTCTATTCGAGAATTCGTTTTGACATATATACAATTGTTGATAATTCGGAAGAAGGATCTGATAGGATTTTGACTTTTGCGAATTTTTAATGTCGAGATGCTAAGGAAACTTTCTGCATCAGCCATTTTCCCGGACATTTTCATCGCACTTTTTCTCCCTTCCTGATCACCGTGATTGGAAGTCTGGGGTCATAATGAGTTAACAATAACTCTGAAGATAACATTTGTTTAAATCGGTTGAAACTGTGTTGTCATTGTGAAGTCCAGTTCCAAGTAGAACTTTTCTTCAGTAGATTATCCAGGGGATCTCAATGCTTTCTCATTTGCGAAAGAAATTTCCCGTAATAATTTATACCTCATAAGTATGATCTTAGTTCGCCAATATTTTTGGGTGGTGAAGGTCCAAAATATTTTTAATTTTGTTTTTATCTGGGTGATTGCCTTTGTTATCAATATAATGCTGATTGGTATGATAAAGTTGATTGGTGATATGATGCCCTCACGGTCAAGTTTATTAAGTTCTATGTCAAGTGGCTCTCTCTGCTCCCACTGCCATTTTTTCCGCCTTCTTGTACCGCTCAGTCGCAGCACGCGTTGTAACTGACTGTTTCGTTGCCATACGTGCAGCATCTTTTTCATCAGTTGCAATGCGACATTCTTCGTCGTACCAAGGCTTATCCTTCTGCGGTTTTTGATAGTCAAGTTCAGTCCTTGCAGCGGTTTCCAAAGAATGGGAGATGTGCTTCCACTGCTCATCTGGGTCTTCGGGAGGGGGGTATTCTGCTGTTGCAGGAGAGAGAGCTTCTGTCGATAGGACATTGATATCTCCGGTATTTGTAGCTTGTCAATATCCAGCTTTTCCTGTGTTCGGCTTCGTACGGTTTTCGCCCTGCTCAGTCTTGTGCGAACTTTCGCAGCCACCAGGTAATGGTCAGAGTCGATATTGGCATCTCGAATCACACGTACATCCATTACATTAGAAGAGTGCCAACCATCTATTACTAAGTGATCAATCTGGTTCTTCGTCCGCTGATCAGGAGATATCCAGATCGCCTTATGGATGTCCTTATGCTGGAATCGTGTACTACTAACTACCATGTTCTTTGCAGCGGGAAGTCTATCAGTCTTATTCCATTATCGGAGGTGGTATCATGTGCACTGTGATTACCGATGGTTGGTCGAAAGACACTTTCCTTTCCTAATTTCGCCTAGAATATTCTTAATGTCGTGGTCAGGGCAGCGTTCATATACTTCTTCCAGACGCTCATAAAATGTTTCTTTGACCTCATCATCTTTATCCTCTGTCGGTGCGTGCACACAAATTAACGAGATGTTCAACTAGTTCGCTTTGATACGAATTGTGGCTCTGCGGTTGAACCCTGAAATTAGGTGTCGCAGTCTCTTGCAAACTATAAATCCGCACCCAAATTCGTGCTTTCGTTCATGGCAGCTGTATTAAATATCGAAATTTTTCTTTCTGGTGCAACCATATCCTGTCCATCGCATTTCCTGGATCGCTATGATAACAGCTTTATATTTTCCGAGGACATCCGTCAGTTGGAAAGTGGCACCAGTCCTGTATAGCGTTCGCACACTCCAGGTACATATCCTTAAATCATAGTCCTTATAACTTTTGCGAGGGTCGTCAACAGTTGGGGGTTTCTTTGTTCATTATTTTCTACGTATATTTTCTTTGCCAATATAACGGTGGCGGGAGGCAAACCCAGCCCACCGTTTGCATTTTACCTACTCCCAAGATGATTGTTTCAGCCGCCCATTTATGGATCAGACGCTGACCAGAATGCAGTGTGTCGAAACTGGATTTTGGTTTCTTCAATTTTGATCCGCCGTTGGCCAGGGGTGTTGGCTTATCCGCCTTCAAAGGACAGAAGAATATGTCCATTACTTCGAAGAGCTTCAGAGACAGGGTCACCTAATAATCCTGAGACGTATCAGTGATCGCATTACCACTCAGGTTGCTCATTCGTTTTCACATAACTTTGTTGAATTAAATTTCTGTACGTATGTGCAACCAAGTAGTGAGTATTACGATAAATGTAGACAAATAAACGTACGTTTTAAATGTAAATATATATAAATGAATTTAAGGTCTGTTTGGACGGTTATTTTTTTTACTACTGGATTTTGTTTTATTTTTATTTTGCACACGATTTGGTTGAAAATTATGAAGGATAGAAGGGGAGCATTTTACTCCAGGCGCACATTTGGCAACATCCTTTATCCTGAAATAGAAGAACGGGGTTGATATGTTAAAATACAATATACAGGGTGGTTCAGTCGTGACTGGACAAATTTCACCGGATTGGTGGGCGGAGTGTGCCATACTGCTTACCCTTCCAAAGTGCCCTAATCGAATTAAATGTGTGCTGTTATTTCGCTTCCAAAAAAAAATTAATGTGAGTCCGATCACAGGGGAGATGTGTAAACATCTAGTAATGAAAAATATTTTTTAAGTTGGAAGTACTTATGCTTTTAGTATATTTTTTTAATTAATCAATTAAAAGTATCAAAACTTTCAATATTGTAAATACATAGGAATTTGCTGGTTTTTGTTTGTTTTATTTATCTTATTTGGTTAGTAAATGGGCACACCGCAGTATATATGTACTGCATTAAAAATTACAGTAAGCAGTAAATTTACTGATTACTGAAAAAATTCAGTAAATTTTTACTGATAATGAAATTAATTTGCATTGCCAGTAAAATCATAGGGCCGTATTCATAATAATCAGTAATCGGGCATTACTGATCACAAAATTCAATGCACCTCATCATAATCATGTAGGCACTTTATAAAAATTGCTGAAAAAAATTTGAGTAATCAGTAAAAATTTACTAGTTAAAGAATTATTTTTACTGAGATTTTAGTAGTACTGCAAAGTGCCCATCTATGGGAAATCCCTTAAGTACAAATAGTTAATATTGGCTTATGGTAACTAAAATAAGATATATAAATAAATTTCTGACTCGATTGCATTTAAAAATCTATGGAAAACTGCATCTATAGTAGTGGAATTGTTAGTTGTGGGGGTTTGTGGAGAATTGCTCATATGCAAGTGGAAAACGTCAAATAAAACTTTTGATAAAGCTTGCGACTGTGGTGTAATAATTAAAAATACAATTTGGAATTCTTTTGGTTGAGCTATCTTGAGCGTCAAAACCTTTCTGTGTCTTTATTGAATATTTTGGTTCTTTTTATATTAAATCTAAATACAATAGTATCTTACATTAATATTCTTATTCCTATATAATTTATATGGAGTTGTCGCGGCAGACCAACGAATATCATATGCGTATCCCTCAGCAGAGGGAACGCTCGCTGCTCATGGCCTATCATGCCGTATACATTGTCGTATGTATGCGACGTTCTTGGAGTTATGAACGGTCGCTGTCAGCAGAGACGATCGCCGTTCTGTGGCTATGCAACATTGTATGTGTCGCTGTGTGTATGCAGTAGAACATACTCCAAGCCATGGACGGTCGCCGTCATGTCTGCGTGTGCCATGCTGACGAATCAGTTTCACTGGCGTGAGAACTGTTCTTTACCTTGCGTACAGAGCAATGTGTATCGTTTAGAGTATTAAACGGCGCTTGTTATGTGGAGTGTGTTTGTCTGTTCGACTTTTGGTTATTTGGACACTTTGGGAAGTGCCAATGAAATGTAAGCTAATACCTCTTTTGGTATTTCTTTAATATGTATTTCTGTTGGTTATGTTGGCTTTAGTTTGTACTCTATAGTCGTTGGTTGCGTTGACTGTGTATGTATGCTACACCTCCATTTTTCAGAAGAATGATCATATAACGTGAGTTTTATGGACATTCTTTTACAATGTTATTAATTTTATGTTTATTAAATGTATCATATAGTACTTATTATTTAGTTATTTCTTATGTAGTTAGTAGGACTTATTATTGTATAAGTTCATTATCATTTGTTCCTTATTATTATTAGTATTATTAACCATGGTTTTTATTGTTATTATTATTTTATTGCTCATAAATTTTAATTCTATTCTTATGAACTATTTGTTCTTTGTTAGTTTTGGGATCTATGATGTTTACATTTTCCCTTAATAGTAGATTTTTAATTTTAAAGGGACCGATATATTTTCTATCCAGTTTATGTCCTGATTCATTTCTTAACAATACTAAATCTCCTATATTGAAATTATAATCTACAATGTTCTTATCATAATATTCTTTTTGTTTTTCCTTATGCTTATTTAATAGTATCTGAGATCTCCTAAGCGCTATTTCTAATCTATATTTGGCCTCGTTGGCGTAATTGTCTACATTATAGAGTGGAGTTATTTGATCCACTTCATTAATTTGTACCATTTTATGTGGTATTCTCGAAAATACTAATTCATACGGACAGTAATTATGTATTGTTGATGGTGTTGTATTGAAACAATACGTGAAGTACTTAAGCCATTCATCCCAGTCATCTTTATTCACTGATATGTAGGATCGTACGTATGCATTGAAAGTTCTATGGCTTCTTTCAATTGTACCTAGCGTCTGGTGATGGTGTGCCGTTGAAGTTAGTTTCTCGATTTTCAATAGTGCGCATAATTCATTTAATACGGCGTTTTTGTATTCAGTTCCCATGTCCGTAATGAACGTCTTCATTGGACCATATATAAGAATGAAATTTTCAAAAATTGCCTAAGCGATTGTTTTCGCGCTTTTGTCCCGTATGGGTATTGTGACTAAATACTTAGTCAGGTCACATATCATTGTTGTGGCGTATTCATTTCCGTAAATTGATTTAGGAAATGGACCAATGGTATCGACAAATACCGTATCAAAAGCTCCCGCCGGCGTAGGAGTTATTACTAATGGACCTTTCAAATGTTTGTTGGTTTTGGTTGTCTGACACGTGTGGCACATTTTGACATATCTAGTTATGTCTTTTATCATGTTTCGCCAAAAATAATACCGTTTTACTTTCTGTATTGTCCTGAAAGTTCCACAGTGACCACCTTCAATGGGGTCATCATGATATTTTATCATTATGTTCTGAATAGCTATAGCATCTTTGCAATCAATGTGGGTCACCTTATTTAGTAGCGCTACTTTAATATGAATTAATTTCCTATTGCCCATATCTTTGAATTCATTAATCGAGATAAATTCGAAAATTTTCTCACTAGGTGCCACTTGTAATTTGTCAATGCTGTGTTTACAGGCTACTTCTTCGAGCCTCGGGAAGAACTGTCCTAAGTCAAGTTTCCCATTAAACAAGTCATTGATTTGTATATATGCAATTATAGATTTTCCACGTTTGATGTAACATCTTGCGGGAAAAATCTTTAATTTATAATATTTCCTGACGTCAGTGTTATTTAACGGAACATATATACTGGGCTTTTTAATTTTATTTGATTTATGCTGCTCATTCAAAGTATTACTTTTATCCGTATTCGTATTATTTCGTGTCATGGATCTTGTCGTTATCGTCAATATTTGTGTTGCTGTTATATTCATGTCCTTGAGATCATGTATTGTTATTCGCGATAGCGCGTCTGCAACGTAATTATCTTTTCCCCTAAGATATTCTACTGTAAAGTCATATTCCTCTAGGTCAAGCCTCATTCTCGTCAGTTTTGAACTTGGGTTCCTCATTGAAAATAGATATGATAGTGGTCTGTGATCCGTACGGACGAGGAATTGCCTTCCGTATATGTATGGTCTAAAGTGTGTTATAGCCCAATGGATTGCTGTTAATTCTTGTTCGATGGTTGATTTATTGCTTTCACCTTTAGTAAAGGTTTTGGAAGCATAGGCGACTGGTAAATGTTTTCCTTCGTGTTCCTGAGTCAAAACTGCGCCGCAAGCGTGTTTGCTTGCGTCCGTAATTATGCAAAACTGCTTTTCGAAATCCGGGTATTGCAGTAATGTTGGACTCATTAATGCCTTTTTTAAGTGATTAAATGCTATGTCGCAATCTTTAGTCCATTCGAACTGAACACCTTTTTTAGACAGTCTTGTAAGATGCCGAGAATATTCTGAGAAGTTTTTAATAAATCTTCGATAGTAATTGCAGAAGGCTACGAATCTTCTCGCGCCATCTGCATCAGTGGGTTTTGGGTAATTTTCAATTACTGAGTATTTACTATCATCGGGTAGTATTCCCTTATCTGTACATTTGTGTCCTAGGTATGTTACTTCTGTCATAAAAAATGAACATTTTTTAGGGTGTAACTTGAGATTGGTTTTTCGACATAGTTCAAAAACATTTGTAAGATTTGAAAGCATGTGTTTTTCGGAACATCCTAATACGACCAGGTCGTCCATGTATAGGAAAGCTTGTTCTGGTTTCAAACCACTGAAAGCCAATGTCATCATTCTTTGGAATGAATTTGGTGCTATTTTTAGTCCATAAGGAAGTCTAGTGAATCTGTATGACCCATTATTAGTCGAAAATGATGTAAGGTCTCTAGATTTCTCTTCCAACTGGATTTGATGGAATCCAGACATTAAATCTAAACATGAGAAATATTTAGCCCTACCAAGTTGGTCTAGAATATCGTCTATTCGTGGTAAAGGGAATTTGTCCGCTACTAGCTTTTTGTTAATCTGTCTATAATCTATTACAAGTCTCCATCTCTTTTCCTTAGAACCAGGGAGAGACTTTTTGGGAACCAACAAGATTGGACTGTTATATTCGGAATGCGATGGTTCGACTATTCCATCGTCTATTAGTTTCTTTACGTGTTTGTGAATTTCCTCCTTATGTGTATGTGGTACACGGTAGTTCTTAATGTATACCGGTTGTTTGTCCTTAACCCTTAACTTTTGTTTATAGAAATTATTTGTGGTTATTGTTTCCATTTCTAAACCAAAGACATCACTGAATTCGGAACAAAGATCTTTTAAAACATTTTCGAACTGTTTTGGAAAATTTTTCTCTAGTATTTGCAAAATTTGTGTCTTTCTTTGTTTTTCATTTGAATTGTTTGTAATAATTTCGTAGTCATTAATGTCTTCAGTTGTGATTTGTGATTCTTTTATTGTAACTATTGTATCGTTTGTATTTAAAATGCGAATATATGCATTGTTTGCCTTTACCAAGGTGCTAGCTATAAAAATACCTGGTTGAATTTCTTGGTGAGGTACCAATATGTCTTGATTTGTGGCCACTAGCCTAATATGGCGTATCACCTCAGATCTTGCTGGTAGTGTTAAGCTTTCATTGCATGTATTCGTAATTTGTATTTCTATCTGTTGTGTGAAATTTGGTGGTCGTAGGATAAGGTAATCAAAATCATCATTAAAGTCTAAAATACAATTGTATTTTCTTATAAAATCCATACCGATGATTCCGTCGCATGGTATTGGGAAATCATCGTTCACAACGTGAAAAGTATGGGGAATTAAAAAGTTTTTGTATCTTAGATCAAAATTTGTCGTTCCTATTGATTTTATTTTACCATGTCCTATACCACTTAATGTTGATATTCTATTCGTGTTTATTTCATCTTGTGTAAAGTGAGCAAGTTTTATTAATGAAATATCTGCTCCTGTGTCTACTAATAATGTTATTTTTTCGTTATGGTGTTCTATTTTTACGTTAACAAAAATACTAAAGTTAAGGCTAAGGTTATACACTTTTCTGTTCTCTGGCTTGATCTTAGGGGAGTTTTCTAGTTTTCCGGGTTGTCTTGGTCTGTGTTAGTTACTCTAACGTTACTGTTTCGACCATTGTGGTTTTGTCTGTTATTATTATAATTGTGGTTGTTTCCACGTCTGTTTCCACGGTAGTTAGAATTGTCATTTCTGTATCTATTGTTGTTATTGCGATTGTTGCCATTGCCATTTCTTCCTCTATATCCACCTCTACCATGTGGTCTTCCTCTGTTCCCACGGTAATTTCTGTTTGACCTGTTTCCGAAGTATAGGATAGTATTTTGTTGTCCAGTAGCGTCTGTGCAGCTACTAACAAATTTTCCTATAGCTTCGTTTATATTGTCAAACTGACCTGCTTCCATGATGAGTTTAACTCTTTCAATGGTGCAATTTTTGGTCATTGCCTTCACCGCGACTTGGGTGGTATATTTTTGTGCCAATGTGCGTGACAAACCATCGGAGATGTATGCACCTTCCAATGATTTTGTCAATTTGTCCAGCTCATCACAATAAGAATTGGCAGACTTATTGTTCTGTCGGATGTTCAGTATTTTGGCTGATAGGACCTCAACTGATTCACCTTTCACAGAACTTGACAGTTTCGAAATTACGTCTTGTATGGTGGATTCATTTTCAAGTAGGTTTCTGGCGTTACCTGTTAATTTTGTCTTAATCAGGTTTATGGCTACCGCTTCGTGGGTGCCTTTTAGTGTATCCACTAAAGAAAGTGCATCTAAAAATGATCTTAAATTCTCAGGTTTCCCATCGAAATCAGGGATTAACCTTGTGGCCGTATTTAAAAATTCTATAACTGTTTGTGCCATATTGACTTCCGTTCCAATTGACTCAATGGTTTTCGTCCTAATTGTGGCTTCACTTTCAATATTAGTATTTAAAAATTTAGTATTTAGTATTTAAAAATTTAATCTGAGTTTGGGACATTATATATAAGTCTACAGTAGGTAACTATTTTATCCCGATCCATAAGTTACTCTGTGGTGCTTAGATTTTGTCTAAGTTATCTCCACGACTTGAGTATCTCTTCTTTAGAGATCTCTTATGCAATAAATATAACTTTAGTATTAAGTTGACTGCACTTAATACTGTGGAGATGAGTAGGAGGATCCACAATGAATCTATTTGTGAAGTGTGATCGACCACTTCTACATTATTAATGACATTCGCAGTCGGATCACTTATTTTCGAGTTTCTATGACCCATAATTATCCTTATCCACTCAGGGTTTCCTTTCTTTTTACATAAAAATTATTTTATTAATTATACCTACAATTTTGCTTATTATATTTTCTTTTAAAATAATTTTTCGTCCTTTGTCTCGAGCGAGTACATAAAAATTAAAAAATTTTACATAAAAATTATCCTACCAATTATACATACAATTTTGTTTATTATATTTTCCTTTAAAATAATTTTACTTCTTTTGTCTCAAGCGAGTACATAAAAATTAAAAAATTTTACATAAAAATTATCCTACCAATTATACATACAATTTTGTTTATTATATTTTCCTTTAAAATAATTTTTCTTCTTTTGTCTCGAGCGAGTACTCGCTTATAGACCCTATGTATGCGCTTGGAATCGCATACGAAAATACAAGGAAATTTTTCTATAATAATTTTTCTATATACTATATTCCCGTCTCAATTGGTCATCGCCGAATGGGGATCTTCATTCTCTGGCCTTCATATTTCCGTCTCAATTGGTCATCGCCGAATGGGGATCTTCATTCTCTGGCCGTCGTTGCCCCTTCTTGAAATCATCGGTTGTTAGAGGTTGTGGGCCTTCCTTCATTCTTCGGTTGTTTCGGCTGTGGCCCCTCTCGTATGGCTGGGCCAACTGTCTTTTGGCCAGACAGTATCTTCCTTCTCGCCGCTGACGGATTTTTGGCTATCACGTCAGAAAAAATGTTTCTTTAATCCTGGTGCATTTTGGTGCACTTCAGGATTTAACAGCGGCTAAAACGCTATGTTATTTGGACAAAATGATCCAACTCCAGCTCCTTTTTATTTTTGGAGATCCCTGAGCTTTTGGAGCTGTGGGATTGTTTCTGAGCCTTTTGAGCTCCCGATTTTTCCTCCGTGCTTTTTTTTTATTTTTGAAGCACTGGCAGGATCGCCATGTAATAATTAAAAATACAATTTGGAATTCTTTTGGTTGAGCTATCTTGAGCGTCAAAACCTTTCTGTGTCTTTATTGAATATTTTGGTTCTTTTTATATTAAATCTAAATACAATAGTATCTTACATTAATATTCTTATTCCTATATAATTTATATGGAGTTGTCGCGGCAGACCAACGAATATCATATGCGTATCCCTCAGCAGAGGGAACGCTCGCTGCTCATGGCCTATCATGCCGTATACATTGTCGTATGTATGCGACGTTCTAGGAGGTATGAACGGTCGCTGTCAGCAGAGACGATCGCCGTTCTGTGGCTATGCAACATTGTATATGTCGCTGTGTGTATGCAGTAGAACATACTCAAAGCCATGGACGGTCGCCGTCATGTCTGCGTGTGCCATGCTGACGAATCAGTTTCACTGGCGTGAGAACTGTTCTTTACCTTGCGTACAGAGCAATGTGTATCGTTTAGAGTATTAAACGGCGCTTGTTATGTGGAATGTGTTTGTCTGTTCGACTTTTGGTTATTTGGACACTTTGGGAAGTGCCAATGAAATGTAAGCTAATACCTCTTTTGGTATTTCTTTAATATGTATTTCTGTTGGTTATGTTGGCTTTAGTTTGTACTCTATAGTCGTTGGTTGCGTTGACTGTGTATGTATGCTACAGTGGGTTTGCAAAATTTGTATTAAAATCTCCACCCATAATAATTGGCATGAGATGGAGATTGTTACCCAATTGTCGTGCACCAGCTTCAGTGTAAGGCAACAGTACGTAATGAAGATATGTTATAATCTTAATTTATATTGGAATCTAATAGAAATTTTATTAGAATTAACATTACAGCTTTGATACACTTTGTGTTGTTTTATGTTCTGAGTTATAATTTTTTTGGTGTTTTGTAAAATATTTTATTATTTTGTATTTGTTGCGGTTGACAAGTTATTAATTAATGTAATGTTATTTTACAGCAATGGTTTTCGAAAATTAGTAGCTAATATTGCACACTAGATGGTGCTTAAATGCAGCTGTTAAGTATGAATGACAATCTCAAAGATGAAAACTTTTAGTTTTCCTTATATTTGACAAGTTTAGTTTTTAGTTTTCCTTATTTTGCTTTGTTTTAGTAAATTTTTTATTAAAAGTGCAAAACATCTTTTTAAAAGTTATTAAAATTAAATGTTTTTGTATTCATTGTATTTATTTGTTTTCATTTGCCTACGATAACATAATGTACGACAATTACTGAAAATTAGTAGCTACTATTGCACACTAGATGGTGTTGAGTATATTGTATGCAGCGTATGATTACTCTAATACACTCATACATAGCTCACACCGATTTGATAACGGTTTACGATTGGTTAACGATTACATCGCACATCTTACTCTAAATTTGTGATTGTATTGTGAAAAAGATTTTTACCCCCAGCGTATAGATGTTTACACATCAAAAATAGTCATAACCATTTCAGTCAAATAGTCATAACTTTGGAACGGTTAGACCTCTGGGCTTCGTTTAGCTAATTTTGGAAAGGTAAGAGGTAGGGCTATTTTTTAAGAATAGCCTAACTTATGTTTTTTCTCTTAAACGAAAGCCCTACTGCTTACCTTTCCAAAATGCCCAAAACGAAGCCCAGAGGTCTTACTGTTTCAAAGCTCAGCCAATTCTTCAGTCAAAAATTTCAACAAAATAAAATCTTAACGTGTTAATTTACAAAAATGTGTTTGTATTTGAGACAAATTGTCATAAAAAAACATAAGTTACCTGCCATCTGGCTGAGCAAATTGCGGTTAAGTGTACATTCTTGTCTTTTTTCCAATTTTTTTTAAATCTCGGTATCTCGTCGATTTCACTTTTTTAAAAGTGTTTTTTATTGATTCTGCTAGGTCTCCCAAACCCCTTTCCAAAGCCCAAATCTGACCACTGGTTCAGAAGTTAGCAATTTTACCCTAATACCCTCCGACCACCAATCCGAAAATTTTCAAACCGCTGCCATTCCGCCTCTTGCATTTTCGGGGATGGTCGTAGATGGACATATTTTCATGAAATGAGCTAAGGAATACTCTGGTGAAATTTGTCCAGTCGTGACGGAACCGCCCTGTATATAAAATTATGACAGGTGTGAATGTTAAATATGTACGTGAGTTGGCATTTAAAAATTACGTTACGACAAAAGTATGTTGTTCCAGACTTTTTATTATCAATTCCATTAATTTTGATGTACGGAGAACATGATGCTATAAACAAAAATAAACTTGTCGATTTGACAATTTGCGTCTGAACGCAATTTTAACACCAAGCACGCAAAGGCAAGAAACATTGTTGAAAGAACAATTGGACTACTAAAGTCTCGGTCAACTGCATTTCAATTAGTTCGAACTTCCTTTTTTTAATTTGGCGCCCAAGCTCTCTGTCCGCTTCATCCTTTCTGTATTTTTCTTTCAACATTTTATGTTGTTCTTCTTTAATCTGGTAGCGCTTGCTCTGGAACCGCACACTGTCTTTTAAATGGTTCTTAATATCCGTCCTAATTTTACGACTCTCTTCGTTGTGTTCCTGTTGAAGCTTATATTGTTCCTTCAACACTTCGACAGTTTCATCCTTTCTGGAGCACTTTTTACCTGTGTCTATCCTGGATGAGCGAGGAGCTTCTACGGTGCTTTCGATTTGCTCGCTTTCGTTGTCAGTAGTTTCTACCTGCCCGTTTCCATACCCAAAGTCAATTATGTCAATGTTAATGTTCTCCAGCACTGTCTCTTCTATTCCAAGTGTGAGACCCTGTGGGTTAAGCAACTTTTGGAACTGCAGCCAATTTGCTACGGCCTCTTCCAGTGGCGACAAAGTCATTTGCTTGAAAATGGCTCCTCCAGTGCTATTGCCTTCGCACTTATTGTTTTCTTCTTCTTGTTCTTGGTTTTGAATTTTAAATCCTTCCAAACCTATGAGGATTTTATTAACATTTTATAAAACAAACTTATAAAACAAAATTTAAAACTTACTCATTGCCAGCCATCGTGTCTCTTACCGCTTGCATTTAATTTTATTGCAACTCGATTTCAAGTTACCCGGAACGTGGCTTTTGGAAACCCCTTTTGCCAAAGTAGGATTTTGTTCCATTTAGGCAACTAAAATTTCGAACTTCTTCGTGCTTGTTATTTTCATTTTTTTGTTTATGTTCATAACCGGGAAAGTACCTAATTGCAAAATGTGTCAACAACGTCGCCTCAAAAATACAGATATTATCAAACATCAACTTGACTTCGACTGTTGTATCGATAACGATTAGTGCTATCATACGTCACTATCGACAATCAGCGACAAACATAATACAAATGTTGTCGCCTCCCTTCAATTTTGCGACGACGCACAGCTGCGCCCGTAGTACAAACGAGGTTCCAAAAATCAAAATTTTCATGTGCGCCTACACGGTTTTAAATAAACCCATCTTATAGGAAACTTTTCAACGATCTCAAATATGCTACTCTTAATAATATCAGATTTTTAGTTTAGAAGACATAACCGTTCAAAGTTGACAGATTTTCGGTTTTCGAAAAATACACCATTTTTAGTTAATTTGGTGCGATTTCAGGTGTAATATCACGAAAACTAGGTAACGAATCATCTTTTTGTTTAAAATTGATTGATGTATTTATTAAATGTATAATAATAAAAAAAACCTACTGTTTGCCTTGTCTTTCTCTAGGTAAATCCCTATTTAAAAACTATAAATTTTTTCACTATTTTTCAACTTTGACGGAAAATAAGAAAAAATTATATTTTTTTGCCTCTGCCATATTTTCAAAATATGTTCTTGATTATTCCTTTACATAATTCAAAAGGTTTTATCTGCCCGTACGTGCCCGTTTGGCTTCTACAGGTAAAAAAGTTTAAAAAGACATGGTTGCAGAAATTGTATGGCGTGCATCCCTTACATGGTTTCACTGACAGTTAGTTTGATATAATAGTTGGAAAATTGAATTTTAAGTCGGTGAAACCTGTGAAACTCTAGCAAAGTCTGCTCCCAATATTCTGTTACAGACAGAGGATGCACAAAAAAACTAGTCATTGAAATTAGCAGGTACGGACCTCACTTAAAAATTACATTGGCATACAAATGGTCAAGAACTATATTGACTTATGAGCCCTACAGGTAGGCACAAATCTTATTTCGACACGTGCATAATATCAAATTGCATAATTCAGCCTAAATCCGTATGTATGCAGGTAACAGGTACATTTTTACGCATGGTAGCATAAGCCTATAGATTGCAAAATAAGCATAATGTCTGTATTAGTCTACGACTGATAAACCAACCACATCAACCAGAGGAGCAAAAGGAAGGCCAAAAAAGTATGGAGGAGTGTTAAATTTTAACAAGAATAGAAGAAGCCTTGGCCCTGTTTTTGGACTTAGAACTTTCCAAAGAGAAATATGAGAAACTACGGGCATCTTTAATGCGACATGGGACCACTGCATACGGAGTTTACGAAAATCTCTGCGAAAGCCAATCGGCATGATCTTATGGGCCATACAGCAAAACGGTTGTTGGAGAGTCTTCCTGAACATGAGGTGGAAATTCTTCCTGAGAAACTGACATTGATCAGCAAATGGGGCTGCGATGAATCATCCGGACAAAGCGTTTATAAGCAAAGGATAGCTTCCAATGACACTACAATATCTGACGGAAATGTGTTTATGGCATCTGTTGTTCCTTTGCGGCTAAAATCTGATGTTTCCCTACACTGGAAAAATCCACGACCGCCATTGCTGCCGACCAATAATGTTTCAGTTTGCAAAGGAATCGGCAGAACTCATACGGACCACGGTGAAGGACATTGAAGAACAAATATGCAAGATTAAGCCTACAAAGCTGCAAATTGGAGAAGGAAAATATATTGGATGTAGTTTAAGGTGGACCTTGAAATGACATTTTTGCGATATTTTGGTAGATGAGGGCTCTATTCCGTGCCTTTTTGAAAAAAAATGACAATGCCGAAAAAAAAAATTAAAAAAAAAAACATTAGGGGTTGCGCACGAGCCGAGAAAAAGGTCCACTTTGCCAAAATTAGGGGGGAAATTGCCATAGGTCATCAGGGGTCACCCGTAGGGGGGAAGAATGTATGGCCGACCCCCATTAACTTTTTACCGCCAACATTTTCCCCCAAGACACCCACCCCCTATCTCCTCCCCTTAGGGGGGTCACCATACAAAAATGGAGGTTGCTCAGTATTTTCGAAAAACACCATAGGTCATCAGGGGTCACCCCTAGGGGGGCAAAATATATGACCGACCCCCTTTAACTTTTCATCCCCAACATCTTTTCCGAACAAACTTACCCTCTATCTCCACTCCTTGAGGGACTCCCCATACAAAAATAAAAGAAGCTGTAATTGAGTAGTACTACTAAGCACTCTTAATATAATATAGTCAAATTAACATATTTTTGTTCGCTGATGGGTATTTCTTGCGGTAAGAATCGATAACATGTAGTAAATACTGTTTCTCTTCTTCGCCTTGACACAGTATTCTATTATAATCTTGTATCATTTTTACTCCTCTTTCGGCAGTGTCGTTCACAACGCGCAAGTTATTTACAATTCTACGACCTTCTTGATAGTCTGCGCGAGATTTCCAGGTTGCTGGATTTGCAAGAATGAAATCTTGCGATATTCCAAATCGTACAAATAAATTTTTGGTATTATGAGAGACGAAGTTGCTCAAGTCTTTAGCCAAGAATTCCTCATTCACATCTTTGAATTTCACCTCGATTTTTTTAACGCTGGTGCTTTTGATTACGACGCGAGGAGCTGGGGGAACCGGGTCGTCTTCTTCATCTTCTTCACCTTCTTCGACTTCTTCATCTTCTTCACCTTCTTCGTCTTCTTCATCTTCTTCATCTTCTTCACCTTTTTCGTCTTCTTCATCTTCTTCACCTTCGTCATTCTCATTTTCTAGCAATGCTTGGCCCATTTTGGCCTTCAACTCATTTGAAACCTTGTCATCGAAAAAGGCAAGGGCTATGTGCTCATCGGCGAGATACCATAGGTGACCGATAAATTTCTTTATCATTACCCGAGATAAATCCTGGTCAACGGACTTGTACTCGACGATGTCCTTCAAAAACTTCCAATCTTGATTCGGCGCCTCAGCTGCTCGAGAAGAACCAAACCATGCCTTGACGTAAAGTCGCACCACAAAAATACAAACGTGTCGAATACCATTCAATTCACATACAGATAAGTGAAAAGTTCTCCGAAACAAAAACATCTTGAGGCTGTAAATGGCTTTTGCCATCCATCGAGCATGGGAAACGGGTCCTGGAGGTCGGAAATGGTAATTCTCAAGTTTTTCACCCAGAAACAAAAGAATTAATTGTAGCATTTCTTTGTAGTCATCGCGAGGGTATTTCTCCTTCAATTGATCTAAGCAAAACTTCTTTATGCCGACTTGCATTGCCACAGGAATTTTTCTGACGACTTGATCGTCTATCAAGCCAGAATGGAATGGTTTAACCTTTACAGCGTCCCATTCCTGTTTGAAACGGTCAAAGCAAGGAACGCCTGGTGCACTGGTCTTTCCCATTTTTGTCTCAAAAACTTCCCTTAGCACCAGTTTGTATACGTGGTGTCTGCAAGGTAAATATAAGATTTCTCTCTCCAACAGCCGCTCAAGAGCAACTGCGGCTCCGGAGAATGGGCCACTGTTCGTTGATGTCGTGTCGAAAGAAAGTCCTTGTATTCGATGTGTCATATGCCAAGATGCCAACAGTTGATAAACGGCATGTGCTATTCTCCGGCCTTTTCCTTTCCCATCTTCTACTTTGGGAACTCCAAGAAGTTGTTCTTTTTCTCCGTACGAGACAATTACCGGTAGACGGTCCACCTTCTTTGTACCCACAAAATCCAAAATCATTTTGCCATCCCAATGGACTACGAAGGATTTAGCTGCGACAAGCTGGAGATGAATGAAACGCGTTGAAGAATAAGAATTCTGAATGAGAGCAAATAAATCTATGCGATCTTACTTCTGGATTGTCTTTCACATAACTCAGCATGTTCTCTCGATTTGAACGCCGACATCTCCGAAGCGACGTACGGTTTATTGTGTATTGTTGAGGATCGCGTCCAAATGCTTCTGCCGCCGCTATCATAATGCCGACCGCGTCTCGGTCAGTCACTTTGCACTTGTCCAAAGCTGATAGGACTCGTTCAGTAAAACATTGTTTGTAACCTCTTCTGTCACCAACATTTGACGGGCCAGCTTCTGCCGGGAAGTTTTCGTCCTGTCTCCCATTATCATCGCTTGAATCACTGCTTGAAAATTTAACCACTGCAATTGAACGAATTTCATTTGAATATAAACATTGGACGAACACACAAAGCGCGAAATAGCTTACCGCCTTTAGCGAACCGATCTCTACTAGATTCCGTTGCACGTTTGCGTCGCAACTCTTCTTGTTCTTCGCGCTCAGCTTTTCTTTTCCTCGTTCGAGTATCAGTAGCGTCCACACCTCCCATAGTTCCTGGCCGGCCATCTTCTCTTTGCTTTAGCAGAAACTCAATGTCTTCGGTATTTGTCATTTTCTCAAGGGCGTTGGCGTGTGCGATGTCGAAAAGATTATCCAAGCTATCAGAAAACGTATTCTCTTTTTCTCTAGTGGACTCAGTCTTTCTGTGAGATGACTTTCTTAAAGCATCCCACTCATCGTGCAGCGCAGCTATTTTTCTTGTAACATCTCCTCTGGCTTTCGTCGGAATAGCTGCTTGGCGCCAATAAATCATCACTGCGTCCGCGACTATAACCGCACTATTTTTCTTCGACATGTTTCGTTTGCGAATGTTGAAGAAATGCATTCTTAGCACTTGCTTCTTCGACGGTAATTTGTTCCCCGTAATATTCATGCTTGGATAACCAATCAAAAAAATATCGTCGCGCGATCTAAGTCGTGTTGTCATCTTAACTTTTAAAAAACGGGAGAAAAATCAATTTACTTTTCGCGGTCGTCGGCACTTGTTGAATGACAACAATCGATGAATGAACTGCTATTTATAACTACTACGTATTTTGCAATATTTTACTGCCAGGTACTGATGAATGGGGGCATCTGCTAAGGGTGCCTATGTACCTGATTCAGCACGTGTGCGTTTCAAATTTTTCAAGACTTTCCAAACAATGACCACTCTTGAATATTGGTGGAATTTCTGTAAAAAAATCAAAAAAATCTCGATATTGTGCAACTGTAAATACATAGATTTTCAGTATTTTTGTATGGGGAGTCCCTCAAGGAGTGGAGATAGAGGGTAAGTTTGTTCGGAAAAGATGTTGGGAATGAAAAGTTAATGGGGGTCGGTCATATATTTTGCCCCCGTAGGGGTGACCCCTGATGACCTACGGTGTTTTTCGAAAATACTGAGCAACCTCCATTTTTGTATGGTGACCCCCCTAAGGGGAGGAGATAGGGGGTGGGTGTCTTGGGGGAAAATGTTGGCGGTAAAAAGTTAATGGGGGTCGGCCATACATTCTTCCCCCCTACGGGTGACCCCTGATGACCTATGGCAATTTCCCCCCTAATTTTGGCAAAGTGGACCTTTTTCTCGGCTCGTGCGCAACCCCTAATGTTTTTTTTTTAAATTTTTTTTTTCGGCATTGTCATTTTTTTTCAGATTGCTATACTTTCAAAAATTCAAAATTTCACCAGTTATTGCCTTGATTGAGCGGCATGCTTGGTATGCCATGCGTTTAAGCCGGGCTGGTAACTCGCCGGACGGGGGGTTCTTTCCACTCAATCAACGCGCAAACAATCTGACTCAGAACAATAAAATTACATACCAAGTCGAAACGTAAACACGGGATTTCGAATTAACGGAGCCCGAATTATATTTTCAATAGCAAATCAAAACCGAAAAGGCACAATTATACATCAAAAGAGGGACATTCGTGATCATGCTGAAAAAAAAAAATTTGTCGACAGGAAATATTTTATCTGGCCTGAGATGTATTGACAGATGTTATGGTCAGCTTTTACCCACCCACTTGAAACTTCCTGTTGTTTCACCATGACGCTGTTTCCCTTCTCAGCGTCCCAAAACAGTAACGTTGCGCCAAGAATCTTACCTCCACCTCATACCCCTACCACCACGGTTGCTCACACAACCATATTCAACACACGGATTTTTCTTAATCGTTATAATTCGTTTTATTGCTATTGATTGTAGCTCTTACTTAAAACTTAACGCGACTTAAAATTTATCTAACTAATAACATTGTCTTTCTTAATGTGATATTTCAAAATTAGGGTGCCACATGGGCGAAGCTCTAGCTTCTAATTAAAAAATGTAAATTTCACGGGAACCATTTAGGCTACTCTGTATAATATTGCTACTATAATTTACTTATTAAAACAAATGTTAACAAAATTGTCTTAACTTATTAATGCATGCTGCCTGCACATGCTGGAGAACTAACAAGAACTAGATTGATCAACAGAAACACATTCGTGTCTGAACGTTCGGAGTATGTCACAATAGGGACACGACAATGTGCGGCGAACTTGACCGTACGTCTCGTGAGTCTTAAGCTGAACGAATACGGACTTCGATATCCGAATACGATTTCACCGGTAACCGAAATTTTTAGATTAGGATTATTTTACGACCCGTGTCGCCTAAATCATCAATCTCATTTAATACTACGCGTTAAATATTTCGCGACACGAATAAAAACTGAGCGTTCATATAAAAATTCAAATATCAAAAATGAACAAATCAATAATAATATATACAATAGGTCAATAGTGTTCGTTCGTCCACTGTTTATGTGTCGGAGTCCATTTCGATCTCCTTAGGATTCGTTCGAAACAAATAGTTTTGGGGACCTAACTAGCTCCTATTTTCTTAATTTTCCTTTTTCTCCTTCTTTTTTTTTACAATTTAGGCATCTTAATAATTATCTCGCAATATTTACAAAGTCGTTTTTGTACGCTTCATTTATATTATAGTAGACTAAACTTTTGCAATTATTATTTTTCTATTTTTGTTTACTAATAACTTTACTTTTACTTTTCCTCTTTTACTTTTATATTGCAGAAGTTTAGTCTTTTACAAATTCACTTTTATTTTTTTCTTAACCAAATTTTACAACCAACAAATCTCAAGTAGATCTGGCTTACCTTAAGGGTTTACTCTAATTGTATGTCCATTCATACTTTTCATTATGCATTTAAAAAAAACTTTAATTCCAAAACTTTTCACTTAGGGTTTCACTCTGGGCATCATTTGGAAATGATCCCCTATATCATGTTCGCTAATTTACGTTCGAATGATTTGACCACTCATAAATTCATTCACGAACAGCTTTGTCTGTCCGGTTTGTCAATACATTCGAACGTATATTCCTACTATAAACTAGTCAATTACTTTCAAAGATGTTAATTTTGACGATTATGAGTTTTAGATTTACATCACAGCGTACCCTAGAAAATGTTCAGTTTATTATTTATGGGCCCTGGATTATGTTGGTCTTTATGCGGGTATACAAATTGTGCCCTAACGAAACATATTTCTGTCTGTCCACTGGTTTTTTCTTCGTCCGAAAAATTGGAACTGGACTTACCGGCGAATACTTCAAGGGAAGGGACTGTTGTTGTTGTTGTTTCTTGTTGTCACCTACTCTGTGGTGTCTCCACTGATGGTGTGTGGGCTGATGTTATGTGGGCCGGAGTTGACAGCTGTTGGAGGATGCTGATGTGCTGTTTCTGTCTGGTGAGATGACAGGCGGCTGCACTTGGGTGCTGATGGATGGCACGATGGAAGATGCTTTATATTAATTCCAGCTATGAAGGATGTTGTCGGTGCTAGTGGTGACCTGGTTTATGTGCGGAATGTTTGCAGCGAATTTGATCGTGGTACCCGACCACAACACGTAGCGACCAATGTCGACTGGCCGGTGATCGTTCCTAGCCCCACTTCTGGACGCGTATTACCCGGAGTAACCCGGGCAGTACTGCCTGTTCCAACAGGGACAACCTCTGCAGTACTACCAGAGCCTCCAAGAACACGCGACTTCCGTGGGTAACCAGACAAATCGTCCAACCGACAATGGTAATTACGCGCTGCTTGCGGCGGGTATGCAAACGAAAATCGGTGCAACGCAAGCGCACAATTAGTTGGACTCCCTCTCTCTGTGGTAAAAATTAAATTGTTAGGCACGGCCATTCTGGTGTTCCACCTTGAAACTTACCACAGTTGGAGGTTATGTTAAGCGTAGGGGTTTTCCTTTGGGATTCCTTCGTAGGAATTTCTTTTTTTCTTTAAAAAGAAAAACTAGATATGACAAAATATACCGCACAATTGGTGATTAGGCAAATTTCACAAAGGCTGTGGATTTTCCAATAGCTTGGTTGAACGTTCGATTTGCGCTTTACCAGTAACCACTTTGGCTGTTTGACGAAGAATGTTTTTCAAAAATGGCTACAGATTCCGAGACGACGCCGTTGCAATCATGCCAGATTGCCGTTGTTTCGTTTTTCTTAGTTATTTTCAGCCGTTCCTTCGTAAAATCTCGAATATTCGATGGAAAGTTGCCGTTTTGCCAGATAATTTGGCGATGTTGTTTACTTTTGTTTTTTCAGAAGTGGCATGATACATTTTTCAACAGGTGGTACCCACCAAGTTCGGTGGTGGTGTAATCAAACGGGTGGTTGCCAGATTATGTGGCCGCCGGTAGATGGTTAGTACGGCGCCGCCACAAACCCGGTAATCCTGATGACAGGCCAGGCGAAGGATGACAGGGAAACTTGCTCCTGTCTGTGCCTGATCATGGGGGTGTGGTTTCTGGCGAAATCCCCACCTGGATAGTCCGCTACCGCTCCGGATATTGATGCGGGTGCTACCCGGTGGTGAGGTCCTTATTTTTGTTACGGTCCTGGAACTCCGGTGTTGTGTCCTTCGGCTGATGTTATTAGGTTGGACGTTTTAGCGCGGGGTCGCTCTTGCTCCTGAGGTCTGCGGCAGCCGATTCAGCACTGTCTGTAGCTGATCCTCCGTTTCGACCTCACAAGGATTCGCCTCTCCGGCCAGGTGGATGACGATCTGGTCCTCGAAGAGTCGAATGGTCCGTACTCCTTTTCTGCTGAAAACTCGGCTGGTTACCGTCTTATAGAACGCGGAGACGACTTCGCTATCCTTAACGAGCAAACGCTGCAAGGCTGCCCTGCCGGTGTGTTGTAGGCGTTCAAACCGGTCCAGGATTTCGAACTTGAGGTCCGGTACCTTAACCTCCAGCCCTACCTGGTACTCGGTGGGGGTGGCCACCAGTGGAGCACACGAGCGTATGGTTAGGTCTTCGGGGCAGTAGGTAATGCCCATTCGCTCCAAGAGCTTGCGGACCTTTTCGCTGGTGTCCTGCTCTATTGACGCCGGGAAATATCGAATTGACAGACGGCTGGCCGCGTATCCAGAGGTCTTCGAGTTGGCCGTGCCCTCTCGCTGGCGTGATTTGGCTGTCTCCTGCTCTCGGATCAGATCCTTGTTCCGACGACGTAGCTCACGCACTTCGACTTCCAGGTCCAGATGAGTGCCCATCCTCGCTTGCAGGGCGCGGTTTTCGGCTTGCGTAACCTCCCATTGCCTCTGCATCTGTGCCACATCACGCATTAGGGTTTCGACTTGTCGGCTGTGCCGCGCCTGGGATGCATCCATCTCTGCGCGCAAGGTCTGGTAGTCCTGGTGTGGCTGGTTGCGCAGTCGGCTATTCTCCAGGCGGAGGTGCCTTATTTCCTCCTGGGCCGCTTCCTCCTCGCGTGCGAGAGTCCTGAGCTGGTTTCGATGCTGTTGATTTTGTTGCTCGTTAATGCTGAGCAAGTCAGCCACTTGAGCTTCTGCACCTTCATATCTCTCTTCAGCCTCACGGAGTTCCCGACGGAGCGTGTTTATCTGCTCCTGGCCTTCGATTGGCTCTTCTACTACGAATCGTAAGTAGAGGGGATGCGTCGAGTAATCCGGCCGCCGACAAACGGGCAATCGGTCCGCTCCTGCTCAGCCCAAGTCCGGTGACATCTGGTGTGGAACACATGTCTACATTCCGACAAAACGATCCCGCCATCCGCCTCCGTCATTGTCCCCAAGCACACATTACATTCCACGCTGCTCGCCATCGCCGAGGAATCTACCTACTCAAGGGATATTTCTACTCGGGGGTCTTGCTTAATGCTAACTGTAACGACAACAAGGAAAAATTCTCTTCAATGCAACGACTATCGTTAAAGGGGAACTATATACCTGTCCGGGTCCTACCTATGGATCTCTAACCTCTTCGCAAGCTGTTGCCTAATAGTTCACCGATACCATTTATTTAATCTGATAACATTCACGGACTATATCATCTGCTTGCACCGTTCAAAATCTACCCCAAAGCCTCTTCATCGCTCAGGGATGGTGAGGTTAGCCTATCAGCTACCCGCATCTCCCAAGCTCCGAGTAGCCTTGAGATAGATATTCTCCTCTGGCTTTCGTCGGAATAGCTGCTTGGCGCCAAAAAATCATCACTGCGTCCGCGGCTATAACCGCACTATTTTTCTTCGACATGTTTCGTTTGCGAATGTTGAAGAAATGCATTCTTAGCACTTGCTTCTTCGACGGTAATTTGTTCCCCGTAATATTCATGCTTGGATAACCATTAAAAAAAATATCGTCGCGCGATCTAAGTCGTGTTGTCATCTTAACTTTTAAAAAACGGGAGAAAAATCAATTTACTTTTCGCGGTCGTCGGCACTTGTTGAATGACAACAATCGATGAATGAACTGCTATTTATAACTACTACGTATTTTGCAATATTTTACTGCCAGGTACTGATGAATGGGGGCATCTGCTAAGGGTGCCTATGTACCTGATTCAGCACGTGTGCGTTTCAAATTTTTCAAGACTTTCCAAACAATGACCACTCTTGAATATTGGTGGAATTTCTGTAAAAAAATCAAAAAAATCTCGATATTGTGCAACTGTAAATACATAGATTTTCAGTATTTTTGTATGGGGAGTCCCTCAAGGAGTGGAGATAGAGGGTAAGTTTGTTCGGAAAAGATGTTGGGAATGAAAAGTTAATGGGGGTCGGTCATATATTTTGCCCCCGTAGGGGTGACCCCTGATGACCTACGGTGTTTTTCGAAAATACTGAGCAACCTCCATTTTTGTATGGTGACCCCCCTAAGGGGAGGAGATAGGGGGTGGGTGTCTTGGGGGAAAATGTTGGCGGTAAAAAGTTAATGGGGGTCGGCCATACATTCTTCCCCCCTACGGGTGACCCCTGATGACCTATGGCAATTTCCCCCCTAATTTTGGCAAAGTGGACCTTTTTCTCGGCTCGTGCGCAACCCCTAATGTTTTTTTTTTAAATTTTTTTTTTCGGCATTGTCATTTTTTTTCAGATTGCTATACTTTCAAAAATTCAAAATTTCACCAGTTATTGCCTTGATTGAGCGGCATGCTTGGTATGCCATGCGTTTAAGCCGGGCTGGTAACTCGCCGGACGGGGGGTTCTTTCCACTCAATCAACGCGCAAACAATCTGACTCAGAACAATAAAATTACATACCAAGTCGAAACGTAAACACGGGATTTCGAATTAACGGAGCCCGAATTATATTTTCAATAGCAAATCAAAACCGAAAAGGCACAATTATACATCAAAAGAGGGACATTCGTGATCATGCTGAAAAAAAAAAATTTGTCGACAGGAAATATTTTATCTGGCCTGAGATGTATTGACAGATGTTATGGTCAGCTTTTACCCACCCACTTAAAACTTCCTGTTGTTTCACCATGACGCTGTTTCCCTTCTCAGCGTCCCAAAACAGTAACGTTGCGCCAAGAATCTTACCTCCACCTCATACCCCTACCACCACGGTTGCTCACACAACCATATTCAACACACGGATTTTTCTTAATCGTTATAATTCGTTTTATTGCTATTGATTGTAGCTCTTACTTAAAACTTAACGCGACTTAAAATTTATCTAACTAATAACATTGTCTTTCTTAATGTGATATTTCAAAATTAGGGTGCCACATGGGCGAAGCTCTAGCTTCTAATTAAAAAATGTAAATTTCACGGGAACCATTTAGGCTACTCTGTATAATATTGCTACTATAATTTACTTATTAAAACAAATGTTAACAAAATTGTCTTAACTTATTAATGCATGCTGCCTGCACATGCTGGAGAACTAACAAGAACTAGATTGATCAACAGAAACACATTCGTGTCTGAACGTTCGGAGTATGTCACAATAGGGACACGACAATGTGCGGCGAACTTGACCGTACGTCTCGTGAGTCTTAAGCTGAACGAATACGGACTTCGATATCCGAATACGATTTCACCGGTAACCGAAATTTTTAGATTAGGATTATTTTACGACCCGTGTCGCCTAAATCATCAATCTCATTTAATACTACGCGTTAAATATTTCGCGACACGAATAAAAACTGAGCGTTCATATAAAAATTCAAATATCAAAAATGAACAAATCAATAATAATATATACAATAGGTCAATAGTGTTCGTTCGTCCACTGTTTATGTGTCGGAGTCCATTTCGATCTCCTTAGGATTCGTTCGAAACAAATAGTTTTGGGGACCTAACTAGCTCCTATTTTCTTAATTTTCCTTTTTCTCCTTCTTTTTTTTTACAATTTAGGCATCTTAATAATTATCTCGCAATATTTACAAAGTCGTTTTTGTACGCTTCATTTATATTATAGTAGACTAAACTTTTGCAATTATTATTTTTCTATTTTTGTTTACTAATAACTTTACTTTTACTTTTCCTCTTTTACTTTTATATTGCAGAAGTTTAGTCTTTTACAAATTCACTTTTATTTTTTTCTTAACCAAATTTTACAACCAACAAATCTCAAGTAGATCTGGCTTACCTTAAGGGTTTACTCTAATTGTATGTCCATTCATACTTTTCATTATGCATTTAAAAAAAACTTTAATTCCAAAACTTTTCACTTAGGGTTTCACTCTGGGCATCATTTGGAAATGATCCCCTATATCATGTTCGCTAATTTACGTTCGAATGATTTGACCACTCATAAATTCATTCACGAACAGCTTTGTCTGTCCGGTTTGTCAATACATTCGAACGTATATTCCTACTATAAACTAGTCAATTACTTTCAAAGATGTTAATTTTGACGATTATGAGTTTTAGATTTACATCACAGCGTACCCTAGAAAATGTTCAGTTTATTATTTATGGGCCCTGGATTATGTTGGTCTTTATGCGGGTATACAAATTGTGCCCTAACGAAACATATTTCTGTCTGTCCACTGGTTTTTTCTTCGTCCGAAAAATTGGAACTGGACTTACCGGCGAATACTTCAAGGGAAGGGACTGTTGTTGTTGTTGTTTCTTGTTGTCACCTACTCTGTGGTGTCTCCACTGATGGTGTGTGGGCTGATGTTATGTGGGCCGGAGTTGACAGCTGTTGGAGGATGCTGATGTGCTGTTTCTGTCTGGTGAGATGACAGGCGGCTGCACTTGGGTGCTGATGGATGGCACGATGGAAGATGCTTTATATTAATTCCAGCTATGAAGGATGTTGTCGGTGCTAGTGGTGACCTGGTTTATGTGCGGAATGTTTGCAGCGAATTTGATCGTGGTACCCGACCACAACACGTAGCGACCAATGTCGACTGGCCGGTGATCGTTCCTAGCCCCACTTCTGGACGCGTATTACCCGGAGTAACCCGGGCAGTACTGCCTGTTCCAACAGGGACAACCTCTGCAGTACTACCAGAGCCTCCAAGAACACGCGACTTCCGTGGGTAACCAGACAAATCGTCCAACCGACAATGGTAATTACGCGCTGCTTGCGGCGGGTATGCAAACGAAAATCGGTGCAACGCAAGCGCACAATTAGTTGGACTCCCTCTCTCTGTGGTAAAAATTAAATTGTTAGGCACGGCCATTCTGGTGTTCCACCTTGAAACTTACCACAGTTGGAGGTTATGTTAAGCGTAGGGGTTTTCCTTTGGGATTCCTTCGTAGGAATTTCTTTTTTTCTTTAAAAAGAAAAACTAGATATGACAAAATATACCGCACAATTGGTGATTAGGCAAATTTCACAAAGGCTGTGGATTTTCCAATAGCTTGGTTGAACGTTCGATTTGCGCTTTACCAGTAACCACTTTGGCTGTTTGACGAAGAATGTTTTTCAAAAATGGCTACAGATTCCGAGACGACGCCGTTGCAATCATGCCAGATTGCCGTTGTTTCGTTTTTCTTAGTTATTTTCAGCCGTTCCTTCGTAAAATCTCGAATATTCGATGGAAAGTTGCCGTTTTGCCAGATAATTTGGCGATGTTGTTTACTTTTGTTTTTTCAGAAGTGGCATGATACATTTTTCAACAGGTGGTACCCACCAAGTTCGGTGGTGGTGTAATCAAACGGGTGGTTGCCAGATTATGTGGCCGCCGGTAGATGGTTAGTACGGCGCCGCCACAAACCCGGTAATCCTGATGACAGGCCAGGCGAAGGATGACAGGGAAACTTGCTCCTGTCTGTGCCTGATCATGGGGGTGTGGTTTCTGGCGAAATCCCCACCTGGATAGTCCGCTACCGCTCCGGAAATTGATGCGGGTGCTACCCGGTGGTGAGGTCCTTATTTTTGTTACGGTCCTGGAACTCCGGTGTTGTGTCCTTCGGCTGATGTTATTAGGTTGGACGTTTTAGCGCGGGGTCGCTCTTGCTCCTGAGGTCTGCGGCAGCCGATTCAGCACTGTCTGTAGCTGATCCTCCGTTTCGACCTCACAAGGATTCGCCTCTCCGGCCAGGTGGATGACGATCTGGTCCTCGAAGAGTCGAATGGTCCGTACTCCTTTTCTGCTGAAAACTCGGCTGGTTACCGTCTTATAGAACGCGGAGACGACTTCGCTATCCTTAACGAGCAAACGCTGCAAGGCTGCCCTGCCGGTGTGTTGTAGGCGTTCAAACCGGTCCAGGATTTCGAACTTGAGGTCCGGTACCTTAACCTCCAGCCCTACCTGGTACTCGGTGGGGGTGGCCACCAGTGGAGCACACGAGCGTATGGTTAGGTCTTCGGGGCAGTAGGTAATGCCCATTCGCTCCAAGAGCTTGCGGACCTTTTCGCTGGTGTCCTGCTCTATTGACGCCGGGAAATATCGAATTGACAGACGGCTGGCCGCGTATCCAGAGGTCTTCGAGTTGGCCGTGCCCTCTCGCTGGCGTGATTTGGCTGTCTCCTGCTCTCGGATCAGATCCTTGTTCCGACGACGTAGCTCACGCACTTCGACTTCCAGGTCCAGATGAGTGCCCATCCTCGCTTGCAGGGCGCGGTTTTCGGCTTGCGTAACCTCCCATTGCCTCTGCATCTGTGCCACATCACGCATTAGGGTTTCGACTTGTCGGCTGTGCCGCGCCTGGGATGCATCCATCTCTGCGCGCAAGGTCTGGTAGTCCTGGTGTGGCTGGTTGCGCAGTCGGCTATTCTCCAGGCGGAGGTGCCTTATTTCCTCCTGGGCCGCTTCCTCCTCGCGTGCGAGAGTCCTGAGCTGGTTTCGATGCTGTTGATTTTGTTGCTCGTTAATGCTGAGCAAGTCAGCCACTTGAGCTTCTGCACCTTCATATCTCTCTTCAGCCTCACGGAGTTCCCGACGGAGCGTGTTTATCTGCTCCTGGCCTTCGATTGGCTCTTCTACTACGAATCGTAAGTAGAGGGGATGCGTCGAGTAATCCGGCCGCCGACAAACGGGCAATCGGTCCGCTCCTGCTCAGCCCAAGTCCGGTGACATCTGGTGTGGAACACATGTCTACATTCCGACAAAACGATCCCGCCATCCGCCTCCGTCATTGTCCCCAAGCACACATTACATTCCACGCTGCTCGCCATCGCCGAGGAATCTACCTACTCAAGGGATATTTCTACTCGGGGGTCTTGCTTAATGCTAACTGTAACGACAACAAGGAAAAATTCTCTTCAATGCAACGACTATCGTTAAAGAGGAACTATATACCTGTCCGGGTCCTACCTATGGATCTCTAACCTCTTCGCAAGCTGTTGCCTAATAGTTCACCGATACCATTTATTTAATCTGATAACATTCACGGACTATATCATCTGCTTGCACCGTTCAAAATCTACCCCAAAGCCTCTTCATCGCTCAGGGATGGTGAGGTTAGCCTATCAGCTACCCGCATCTCCCAAGCTCCGAGTAGCCTTGAGATAGATATTCTCCTCTGGCTTTCGTCGGAATAGCTGCTTGGCGCCAAAAAATCATCACTGCGTCCGCGGCTATAACCGCACTATTTTTCTTCGACATGTTTCGTTTGCGAATGTTGAAGAAATGCATTCTTAGCACTTGCTTCTTCGACGGTAATTTGTTCCCCGTAATATTCATGCTTGGATAACCATTAAAAAAAATATCGTCGCGCGATCTAAGTCGTGTTGTCATCTTAACTTTTAAAAAACGGGAGAAAAATCAATTTACTTTTCGCGGTCGTCGGCACTTGTTGAATGACAACAATCGATGAATGAACTGCTATTTATAACTACTACGTATTTTGCAATATTTTACTGCCAGGTACTGATGAATGGGGGCATCTGCTAAGGGTGCCTATGTACCTGATTCAGCACGTGTGCGTTTCAAATTTTTCAAGACTTTCCAAACAATGACCACTCTTGAATATTGGTGGAATTTCTGTAAAAAAATCAAAAAAATCTCGATATTGTGCAACTGTAAATACATAGATTTTCAGTATTTTTGTATGGGGAGTCCCTCAAGGAGTGGAGATAGAGGGTAAGTTTGTTCGGAAAAGATGTTGGGAATGAAAAGTTAATGGGGGTCGGTCATATATTTTGCCCCCGTAGGGGTGACCCCTGATGACCTACGGTGTTTTTCGAAAATACTGAGCAACCTCCATTTTTGTATGGTGACCCTCCTAAGGGGAGGAGATAGGGGGTGGGTGTCTTGGGGGAAAATGTTGGCGGTAAAAAGTTAATGGGGGTCGGCCATACATTCTTCCCCCCTACGGGTGACCCCTGATGACCTATGGCAATTTCCCCCCTAATTTTGGCAAAGTGGACCTTTTTCTCGGCTCGTGCGCAACCCCTAATGTTTTTTTTTAAATTTTTTTTTTCGGCATTGTCATTTTTTTTCAGATTGCTATACTTTCAAAAATTCAAAATTTCACCAGTTATTGCCTTGATTGAGCGGCATGCTTGGTATGCCATGCGTTTAAGCCGGGCTGGTAACTCGCCGGACGGGGGGTTCTTTCCACTCAATCAACGCGCAAACAATCTGACTCAGAACAATAAAATTACATACCAAGTCGAAACGTAAACACGGGATTTCGAATTAACGGAGCCCGAATTATATTTTCAATAGCAAATCAAAACCGAAAAGGCACAATTATACATCAAAAGAGGGACATTCGTGATCATGCTGAAAAAAAAAAATTTGTCGACAGGAAATATTTTATCTGGCCTGAGATGTACTGACAGATGTTATGGTCAGCTTTTACCCACCCACTTGAAACTTCCTGTTGTTTCACCATGACGCTGTTTCCCTTCTCAGCGTCCCAAAACAGTAACGTTGCGCCAAGAATCTTACCTCCACCTCATACCCCTACCACCACGGTTGCTCACACAACCATATTCAACACACGGATTTTTCTTAATCGTTATAATTCGTTTTATTGCTATTGATTGTAGCTCTTACTTAAAACTTAACGCGACTTAAAATTTATCTAACTAATAACATTGTCTTTCTTAATGTGATATTTCAAAATTAGGGTGCCACATGGGCGAAGCTCTAGCTTCTAATTAAAAAATGTAAATTTCACGGGAACCATTTAGGCTACTCTGTATAATATTGCTACTATAATTTACTTATTAAAACAAATGTTAACAAAATTGTCTTAACTTATTAATGCATGCTGCCTGCACATGCTGGAGAACTAACAAGAACTAGATTGATCAACAGAAACACATTCGTGTCTGAACGTTCGGAGTATGTCACAATAGGGACACGACAATGTGCGGCGAACTTGACCGTACGTCTCGTGAGTCTTAAGCTGAACGAATACGGACTTCGATATCCGAATACGATTTCACCGGTAACCGAAATTTTTAGATTAGGATTATTTTACGACCCGTGTCGCCTAAATCATCAATCTCATTTAATACTACGCGTTAAATATTTCGCGACACGAATAAAAACTGAGCGTTCATATAAAAATTCAAATATCAAAAATGAACAAATCAATAATAATATATACAATAGGTCAATAGTGTTCGTTCGTCCACTGTTTATGTGTCGGAGTCCATTTCGATCTCCTTAGGATTCGTTCGAAACAAATAGTTTTGGGGACCTAACTAGCTCCTATTTTCTTAATTTTCCTTTTTCTCCTTCTTTTTTTTTACAATTTAGGCATCTTAATAATTATCTCGCAATATTTACAAAGTCGTTTTTGTACGCTTCATTTATATTATAGTAGACTAAACTTTTGCAATTATTATTTTTCTATTTTTGTTTACTAATAACTTTACTTTTACTTTTCCTCTTTTACTTTTATATTGCAGAAGTTTAGTCTTTTACAAATTCACTTTTATTTTTTTCTTAACCAAATTTTACAACCAACAAATCTCAAGTAGATCTGGCTTACCTTAAGGGTTTACTCTAATTGTATGTCCATTCATACTTTTCATTATGCATTTAAAAAAAACTTTAATTCCAAAACTTTTCACTTAGGGTTTCACTCTGGGCATCATTTGGAAATGATCCCCTATATCATGTTCGCTAATTTACGTTCGAATGATTTGACCACTCATAAATTCATTCACGAACAGCTTTGTCTGTCCGGTTTGTCAATACATTCGAACGTATATTCCTACTATAAACTAGTCAATTACTTTCAAAGATGTTAATTTTGACGATTATGAGTTTTAGATTTACATCACAGCGTACCCTAGAAAATGTTCAGTTTATTATTTATGGGCCCTGGATTATGTTGGTCTTTATGCGGGTATACAAATTGTGCCCTAACGAAACATATTTCTGTCTGTCCACTGGTTTTTTCTTCGTCCGAAAAATTGGAACTGGACTTACCGGCGAATACTTCAAGGGAAGGGACTGTTGTTGTTGTTGTTTCTTGTTGTCACCTACTCTGTGGTGTCTCCACTGATGGTGTGTGGGCTGATGTTATGTGGGCCGGAGTTGACAGCTGTTGGAGGATGCTGATGTGCTGTTTCTGTCTGGTGAGATGACAGGCGGCTGCACTTGGGTGCTGATGGATGGCACGATGGAAGATGCTTTATATTAATTCCAGCTATGAAGGATGTTGTCGGTGCTGGTGGTGACCTGGTTTATGTGCGGAATGTTTGCAGCGAATTTGATCGTGGTACCCGACCACAACACGTAGCGACCAATGTCGACTGGCCGGTGATCGTTCCTAGCCCCACTTCTGGACGCGTATTACCCGGAGTAACCCGGGCAGTACTGCCTGTTCCAACAGGGACAACCTCTGCAGTACTACCAGAGCCTCCAAGAACACGCGACTTCCGTGGGTAACCAGACAAATCGTCCAACCGACAATGGTAATTACGCGCTGCTTGCGGCGGGTATGCAAACGAAAATCGGTGCAACGCAAGCGCACAATTAGTTGGACTCCCTCTCTCTGTGGTAAAAATTAAATTGTTAGGCACGGCCATTCTGGTGTTCCACCTTGAAACTTACCACAGTTGGAGGTTATGTTAAGCGTAGGGGTTTTCCTTTGGGATTCCTTCGTAGGAATTTCTTGTCTCTGCAAGACGCCTTTTTTTCGGGAATTAAACTTTCGAAATCTTAGCTTTAGAATTGCTAAACGTTTTTTTCTTTAAAAAGAAAAACTAGATATGACAAAATATACCGCACAATTGGTGATTAGGCAAATTTCACAAAGGCTGTGGATTTTCCAATAGCTTGGTTGAACGTTCGATTTGCGCTTTACCAGTAACCACTTTGGCTGTTTGACGAAGAATGTTTTTCAAAAATGGCTACAGATTCCGAGACGACGCCGTTGCAATCATGCCAGATTGCCGTTGTTTCGTTTTTCTTAGTTATTTTCAGCAGTTCCTTCGTAAAATCTCGAATATTCGATGGAAAGTTGCCGTTTTGCCAGATAATTTGGCGATGTTGTTTACTTTTGTTTTTTCAGAAGTGGCATGATACATTTTTCAACAGGTGGTACCCACCAAGTTCGGTGGTGGTGTAATCAAACGGGTGGTTGCCAGATTATGTGGCCGCCGGTAGATGGTTAGTACGGCGCCGCCACAAACCCGGTAATCCTGATGACAGGCCAGGCGAAGGATGACAGGGAAACTTGCTCCTGTCTGTGCCTGATCATGGGGGTGTGGTTTCTGGCGAAATCCCCACCTGGATAGTCCGCTACCGCTCCGGAAATTGATGCGGGTGCTACCCGGTGGTGAGGTCCTTATTTTTGTTACGGTCCTGGAACTCCGGTGTTGTGTCCTTCGGCTGATGTTATTAGGTTGGACGTTTTAGCGCGGGGTCGCTCTTGCTCCTGAGGTCTGCGGCAGCCGATTCAGCACTGTCTGTAGCTGATCCTCCGTTTCGACCTTACAAGGATTCGCCTCTCCGGCCAGGTGGATGACGATCTGGTCCTCGAAGAGTCGAATGGTCCGTACTCCTTTTCTGCTGAAAACTCGGCTGGTTACCGTCTTATAGAACGCGGAGACGACTTCGCTATCCTTAACGAGCAAACGCTGCAAGGCTGCCCTGCCGGTGTGTTGTAGGCGTTCAAACCGGTCCAGGATTTCGAACTTGAGGTCCGGTACCTTAACCTCCAGCCCTACCTGGTACTCGGTGGGGGTGGCCACCAGTGGAGCACACGAGCGTATGGTTAGGTCTTCGGGGCAGTAGGTAATGCCCATTCGCTCCAAGAGCTTGCGGACCTTTTCGCTGGTGTCCTGCTCTATTGACGCCGGGAAATATCGAATTGACAGACGGCTGGCCGCGTATCCAGAGGTCTTCGAGTTGGCCGTGCCCTCTCGCTGGCGTGATTTGGCTGTCTCCTGCTCTCGGATCAGATCCTTGTTCCGACGACGTAGCTCACGCACTTCGACTTCCAGGTCCAGATGAGTGCCCATCCTCGCTTGCAGGGCGCGGTTTTCGGCTTGCGTAACCTCCCATTGCCTCTGCATCTGTGCCACATCACGCATTAGGGTTTCGACTTGTCGGCTGTGCCGCGCCTGGGATGCATCCATCTCTGCGCGCAAGGTCTGGTAGTCCTGGTGTGGCTGGTTGCGCAGTCGGCTATTCTCCAGGCGGAGGTGCCTTATTTCCTCCTGGGCCGCTTCCTCCTCGCGTGCGAGAGTCCTGAGCTGGTTTCGATGCTGTTGATTTTGTTGCTCGTTAATGCTGAGCAAGTCAGCCACTTGAGCTTCTGCACCTCCATATCTCTCTTCAGCCTCACGGAGTTCCCGACGGAGCGTGTTTATCTGCTCCTGGCCTTCGATTGGCTCTTCTACTACGAATCGTAAGTAGAGGGGATGCGTCGAGTAATCCGGCCGCCGACAAACGGGCAATCGGTCCGCTCCTGCTCAGCCCAAGTCCGGTGACATCTGGTGTGGAACACATGTCTACATTCCGACAAAACGATCCCGCCATCCGCCTCCGTCATTGTCCCCAAGCACACATTACATTCCACGCTGCTCGCCATCGCCGAGGAATCTACCTACTCAAGGGATATTTCTACTCGGGGGTCTTGCTTAATGCTAACTGTAACGACAACAAGGAAAAATTCTCTTCAATGCAACGACTATCGTTAAAGGGGAACTATATACCTGTCCGGGTCCTACCTATGGATCTCTAACCTCTTCGCAAGCTGTTGCCTAATAGTTCACCGATACCATTTATTTAATCTGATAACATTCACGGACTATATCATCTGCTTGCACCGTTCAAAATCTACCCCAAAGCCTCTTCATCGCTCAGGGATGGTGAGGTTAGCCTATCAGCTACCCGCATCTCCCAAGCTCCGAGTAGCCTTGAGATAGATATTCTCCTCTGGCTTTCGTCGGAATAGCTGCTTGGCGCCAAAAAATCATCACTGCGTCCGCGGCTATAACCGCACTATTTTTCTTCGACATGTTTCGTTTGCGAATGTTGAAGAAATGCATTCTTAGCACTTGCTTCTTCGACGGTAATTTGTTCCCCGTAATATTCATGCTTGGATAACCATTAAAAAAAATATCGTCGCGCGATCTAAGTCGTGTTGTCATCTTAACTTTTAAAAAACGGGAGAAAAATCAATTTACTTTTCGCGGTCGTCGGCACTTGTTGAATGACAACAATCGATGAATGAACTGCTATTTATAACTACTACGTATTTTGCAATATTTTACTGCCAGGTACTGATGAATGGGGGCATCTGCTAAGGGTGCCTATGTACCTGATTCAGCACGTGTGCGTTTCAAATTTTTCAAGACTTTCCAAACAATGACCACTCTTGAATATTGGTGGAATTTCTGTAAAAAAATCAAAAAAATCTCGATATTGTGCAACTGTAAATACATAGATTTTCAGTATTTTTGTATGGGGAGTCCCTCAAGGAGTGGAGATAGAGGGTAAGTTTGTTCGGAAAAGATGTTGGGAATGAAAAGTTAATGGGGGTCGGTCATATATTTTGCCCCCCTAGGGGTGACCCCTGATGACCTATGGTGTTTTTCGAAAATACTGAGCAACCTCCATTTTTGTATGGTGACCCCCCTAAGGGGAGGAGATAGGGGGTGGGTGTCTTGGGGGAAAATGTTGGCGGTAAAAAGTTAATGGGGGTCGGCCATACATTCTTCCCCCCTACGGGTGACCCCTGATGACCTATGGCAATTTCCCCCCTAATTTTGGCAAAGTGGACCTTTTTCTCGGCTCGTGCGCAACCCCTAATGTTTTTTTTTAAATTTTTTTTTTCGGCATTGTCATTTTTTTTCAGATTGCTATACTTTCAAAAATTCAAAATTTCACCAGTTATTGCCTTGATTGAGCGGCATGCTTGGTATGCCATGCGTTTAAGCCGGGCTGGTAACTCGCCGGACGGGGGGTTCTTTCCACTCAATCAACGCGCAAACAATCTGACTCAGAACAATAAAATTACATACCAAGTCGAAACGTAAACACGGGATTTCGAATTAACGGAGCCCGAATTATATTTTCAATAGCAAATCAAAACCGAAAAGGCACAATTATACATCAAAAGAGGGACATTCGTGATCATGCTGAAAAAAAAAATTTGTCGACAGGAAATATTTTATCTGGCCTGAGATGTACTGACAGATGTTATGGTCAGCTTTTACCCACCCACTTGAAACTTCCTGTTGTTTCACCATGACGCTGTTTCCCTTCTCAGCGTCCCAAAACAGTAACGTTGCGCCAAGAATCTTACCTCCACCTCATACCCCTACCACCACGGTTGCTCACACAACCATATTCAACACACGGATTTTTCTTAATCGTTATAATTCGTTTTATTGCTATTGATTGTAGCTCTTACTTAAAACTTAACGCGACTTAAAATTTATCTAACTAATAACATTGTCTTTCTTAATGTGATATTTCAAAATTAGGGTGCCACATGGGCGAAGCTCTAGCTTCTAATTAAAAAATGTAAATTTCACGGGAACCATTTAGGCTACTCTGTATAATATTGCTACTATAATTTACTTATTAAAACAAATGTTAACAAAATTGTCTTAACTTATTAATGCATGCTGCCTGCACATGCTGGAGAACTAACAAGAAATAGATTGATCAACAGAAACACATTCGTGTCTGAACGTTCGGAGTATGTCACAATAGGGACACGACAATGTGCGGCGAACTTGACCGTACGTCTCGTGAGTCTTAAGCTGAACGAATACGGACTTCGATATCCGAATACGATTTCACCGGTAACCGAAATTTTTAGATTAGGATTATTTTACGACCCGTGTCGCCTAAATCATCAATCTCATTTAATACTACGCGTTAAATATTTCGCGACACGAATAAAAACTGAGCGTTCATATAAAAATTCAAATATCAAATATGAGCAAATCAATAATAATATATACAATAGGTCAATAGTGTTCGTTCGTCCACTGTTTATGTGTCGGAGTCCATTTCGATCTCCTTAGGATTCGTTCGAAACAAATAGTTTTGGGGACCTAACTAGCTCCTATTTTCTTAATTTTCCTTTTTCTCCTTCTTTTTTTTACAATTTAGGCATCTTAATAATTATCTCGCAATATTTACAAAGTCGTTTTTGTACGCTTCATTTATATTATAGTAGACTAAACTTTTGCAATTATTATTTTTCTATTTTTGTTTACTAATAACTTTACTTTTACTTTTCCTCTTTTACTTTTATATTGCAGAAGTTTAGTCTTTTACAAATTCACTTTTATTTTTTTCTTAACCAAATTTTACAACCAACAAATCTCAAGTAGATCTGGCTTACCTTAAGGGTTTACTCTAATTGTATGTCCATTCATACTTTTCATTATGCATTTAAAAAAACTTTAATTCCAAAACTTTTCACTTAGGGTTTCACTCTGGGCATCATTTGGAAATGATCCCCTATATCATGTTCGCTAATTTACGTTCGAATGATTTGACCACTCATAAATTCATTCACGAACAGCTTTGTCTGTCCGGTTTGTCAATACATTCGAACGTATATTCCTATTATAAACTAGTCAATTACTTTCAAAGATGTTAATTTTGACGATTATGAGTTTTAGATTTACATCACAGCGTACCCTAGAAAATGTTCAGTTTATTATTTATGGGCCCTGGATTATGTTGGTCTTTATGCGGGTATACAAATTGTGCCCTAACGAAACATATTTCTGTCTGTCCACTGGTTTTTTCTTCGTCCGAAAAATTGGAACTGGACTTACCGGCGAATACTTCAAGGGAAGGGACTGTTGTTGTTGTTGTTTCTTGTTGTCACCTACTCTGTGGTGTCTCCACTGATGGTGTGTGGGCTGATGTTATGTGGGCCGGAGTTGACAGCTGTTGGAGGATGCTGATGTGCTGTTTCTGTCTGGTGAGATGACAGGCGGCTGCACTTGGGTGCTGATGGATGGCACGATGGAAGATGCTTTATATTAATTCCAGCTATAAAGGATGTTGTCGGTGCTGGTGGTGACCTGGTTTATGTGCGGAATGTTTGCAGCGAATTTGATCGTGGTACCCGACCACAACACGTAGCGACCAATGTCGACTGGCCGGTGATCGTTCCTAGCCCCACTTCTGGACGCGTATTACCCGGAGTAACCCGGGCAGTACTGCCTGTTCCAACAGGGACAACCTCTGCAGTACTACCAGAGCCTCCAAGAACACGCGACTTCCGTGGGTAACCAGACAAATCGTCCAACCGACAATGGTAATTACGCGCTGCTTGCGGCGGGTATGCAAACGAAAATCGGTGCAACGCAAGCGCACAATTAGTTGGACTCCCTCTCTCTGTGGTAAAAATTAAATTGTTAGGCACGGCCATTCTGGTGTTCCACCTTGAAACTTACCACAGTTGGAGGTTATGTTAAGCGTAGGGGTTTTCCTTTGGGATTCCTTCGTAGGAATTTCTTGTCTCTGCAAGACGCCTTTTTTTCGGGAATTAAACTTTCGAAATCTTAGCTTTAGAATTGCTAAACGTTTTTTTCTTTAAAAAGAAAAACTAGATATGACAAAATATACCGCACAATTGGTGATTAGGCAAATTTCACAAAGGCTGTGGATTTTCCAATAGCTTGGTTGAACGTTCGATTTGCGCTTTACCAGTAACCACTTTGGCTGTTTGACGAAGAATGTTTTTCAAAAATGGCTACAGATTCCGAGACGACGCCGTTGCAATCATGCCAGATTGCCGTTGTTTCGTTTTTCTTAGTTATTTTCAGCCGTTCCTACGTAAAATCTCGAATATTCGATGGAAAGTTGCCGTTTTGCCAGATAATTTGGCGATGTTGTTTACTTTTGTTTTTTCAGAAGTGACATGATACATTTTTCAACAGGTGGTACCCACCAAGTTCGGTGGTGGTATAATCAAACGGGTGGTTGCCAGATTATGTGGCCGCCGGTAGGTGGTTAGTACGGCGCCGCCACAAGTTCCACCTGACCATGGTTGACGGAAAAGTCGTAAACGAACTGACAGGATGTTTTGTAGATCTGTTAACTTATTTTCTTCAAAAAATTATGCGATCAGCAACCATGGTTTCATTTACAATGAAAGGCTGTTATCGAATGATTAAGTTTTATTTACAGTTTTCGTAGGTTTCATTAGTCTATTAAAATTTACATTCAATTTTTCCCCGAGAATCGTTCTACATAGATAGTCAAACATGACATTAAGACATACTCGACGATTTCTTCTTTTTTATTAGTTAAACGGTATAAATTGAGCGGAAACATTTGTTAATATTTCCAACACATGCTGGAATATTGTATTTTTGGGAACAATTTCACCATGAGGAAGGTCGATCCTAGTCTAATTCTACCTAACTCGTACAAACACGTAATAGGACATAGTGGTGAATAATCTAACCCTTTGAATACGTATTCGATACTTGCCGATTTTCATTGCTTGTTGTTATTCAAAAATGGGTTCAACAGTTGATTTTTTAATACAATTTGTTTCTGAAACAATGATATATTTGTTGTGGCGAATTGGTCGAAACCTCACACTAGTTTTCTTTTTTATATATCGGGTTTTCCAAAAAGGACTTGACACTTTTTTTTAAATAAAACGCAACCATTTGAGATATTTCCAATAGTTTATGATAGACTTGAAATACAATCAAAACATTTATGAATGGAACTCGACTTCGTTCATATGGCCACCGCGGGCACGTCGGCAGCGGTCGATTCGTTGGACCCAATTTTCGATGACTCGGTCACACATTTCGGCCGCTATTACGCCTTCAATGGTGGCTCTAAGTTCTTCCAACGTCTTCGGCTTGTTGGCATAGGCCAATGATTTGACGTAGCCTCTTCAATAAATCGATTGTAACGTGTGCTGTGTGGCTCTGTCCTGTTTAAACGACATGTCGTTCAAGTTCATGTTTTCCAATTCGGGCAAAAATAATCGGTAATCATGGCGCGATAAAGATAGCCATTCACAGTAACGTGACGATCGTTATTGTCGACGAAAAATATGGCCCAATGTCGCCGCCGGCATGCAAACCGCACCAAACAGTTATTTTTGTGGATGAAGTGGTGATTAATGAATCACATGTGGATTGACACCAAACCAATAACGCATATTTTGAATATTGACGGGTCCATTGAGCCAAAAATGAGCTTGGTCACTGAAGATGATTTTGGGATGAAATTCATCATCTTGGCGCATTTTCTCCAGACCCCAATCGGAGAACGTACGTCGCGTCAAATGATCCATGGGATTCAATTCTTAGTCAGCTTGATCTTGTATGGGTGTAAACCAAGATCTTTACGCAAAATTCGCCATAAAGTGGTCTTGGCGATGCCCAGTTCTTGAGAACGCCGCGGTATCGACTGATTTGTATCGTTTGCTACGGCGGCGATATTTGAACGGCAGCGATATTTTCGTCATTTCGACCAACCGTTGTCTCACTGGCACGGCAGCATCACACAATGAATATGTAGACTCTAATTTTTGCACTAAACTTTTTATTGCTTGTCTAGTAGGGCGAGAATAACGACCGAAAATTGGAGTTAACGTTATTATAGTTGCGGTCACCTACTCCGAATTTCGGTAGTACATTTTTATAATTTACATACGTTGTTCGTTCGTCTACTTTACCATGATGAAAATGTTGAGTTTACTGAAAAAAGGAAAGTAATAGTTAGATGATCAGTGAAATAGTGCGTTCCACAAATTAAATTCGAAGTTGTCAAGTACCTATTAGAGTACCTATTAGAAAAAGTGCCCACTATAGAGATTTTTGCATAGAGGTAGAGCAAATTTTCGCGTAGAGACGTGTAGAGAAGTATTGCTTCTATTTCCGAAATTTAAATCTTTTAGAGAATTAAAACCGGTAGTCTATCGCGAAAATGTAGTTTGTTTGTTTTCTATACGTTTGTCTAAATATGTCTCTCCATGAGAGAAAGAATCAAGCCTAAAATGTTAAAATCGATGGCGGCCATTGCGGCAACTGCGCTCTATCGTCCGACTCTAAAATGTGTATAGATTGTACACAGTAGAGCGCATGCTCAAAATTTCTCTATAGCGCTCTACGTAGAGCAGTAGTGGCTTGGTAGTCACGCTATTGTGTACATACAACAGGTAGAGTCCCTACAATCTACGCTCTACACTGTACCGAAAAAAACTCTATAGTGAACACTTGGCTTAAAGATTTACTTATGGTCTCTTATTGCTGCTGGTTGAAATTTGATATCACCAACCATTTATGAATTATTGGCAAAAAACGAATTTTTTGACTGAACGGATCCAATATTTGGTTGGTCGCATCGTACATGCCCCATGATGATATTTATTTTAGGGGAATTTTTTTATAAAAAAAAATGAGAAAAAATTAGTTCACTTTAAATAGCCCCCCCCCCCCCGAAGGGGTTAATAAAAATATATATGTTTATACACAGATTTATAAAATTAAATAAATGGTTTCCCATTACATCCCATGAAGCAACTGGGGAGAGCTTCTCACAACCAGTGAGCTGTACGCTTTCTAGTTTTATACTCACTGATTGGGACCTACAGATTTACACCGGTTCCGAACGGTATTTTGAGAAGCTTTTTCATGGCTAAATACTCGGTAGTGTCGCCGTCGCTGTGCGAGGTGACCGCCGCCGGAAGAAATTTAAGGTGGTCAGAGCAGGGATCGAACCCTTGATCTCATGTACAAGAGGCCCGCGCACTACCATCGTACCACTGATTGCTGCAGATTTATAGAGTTTATAAAGACCTTTGTAATGATTCTTATGCTCGATTATACATTCAAGCTTTGAAGTTTTATATTTCGGAAAATATGGACCAGCGCCTTTTATTTTTCGTTTTTTTTATCACCTTAAACATCTATCACGCAAAAAAAGAATAGGACATTTGGTGCTAAAGTAAATTTGCCCCCTTAGTGTACTTACAAAGTTCACTTATTTTGATTATTAATTCTTTAATTAAGTTTTATTTGCTTAATATGATTTGCATTTAACAACAAAAAACCAACGTCATAAAGCAAAACAGCTGATTTCGAAAATTCGCAATTCTCTCTCCCCTATTATTCTTTAGAATAGGAGGATTTTTTTCTCGAGAAAATGAAATTCGCCGGGAGAAAAATCCGAGGGAATATTCAAAATTAGGGTGTAAGGTTTGAATTATTTTATTTGACAGAGCTAATGCCAGTGATTTATTACCTATTTATAAAGGGTTTTCCAATTTGAGTGCTGTTTTTTATTTAAAATGAAGTACTTTACTTTTATTGACTATTATACAACCTCATGAGGACAGATGTCTTACACATATTAATAACACAAACAAATAAACAAATTTTAACATATTTCTCCAACTGGTTCTATCCTTCGCCTTTTCACGCCAGTTGGTAACACCAAGGGTACGGAGGGATTCTTCGACCTGGTCTTTCCATCGGAGTCTCGGTCGTCCTCTCTTCCTGCTTTCTTTTGCGCTGGCTCATCTTCATCCATTCTGGTAACATGGCCTAGCCTCCGCAACTGAATATAAATCATATAGCTCTTGGTTCCAGCGACATCGGTACTCGCCGTTTTCTCTAACAGGACCACATATTTTACGGAGAATTTTCCTCTCCAATACTCCCAGGTGTTTTTCAAAATCAGTTTTAGCGATGAAAAGGCACGTTCAATGGTCACCTAAAACAAGAGATCCCTCAAATTTACATATGGATTGATCATTGCCGAAATCGAAATAGCTTTCAATTAACTTTCGGTTCACTCGCGGCGGCGCCATAATTACATAAGTCATATGCCTTTCAAAGAACATCACAAACTGACTGCTTTGAAGCAACCAGCTACATGAATGAAGTAAGCATTTGCTGATTTCATTTCCATTTTCCATTTCACTTCATTTTTCCAATTGGCTTCACCTATGTACCTGCTGCATTGACTGCAAAAACTATACAATAAATAAGTAAACTGAGCAAGTGAAACAAAGGGAAACAAATGAATGGTTGCAAAAACATTTACTCTTTCTAAAACCGTTACTCTGCCTGCGTCAGCAAATGAATGTTTTCCCATCTTAGAATTTTCTCTTTGCATTTGCTGCGTTGGTAACAACAAGTAAAGCTAGTACCTGAAAATCATTTGTTTTTGTGTGCAGTAAAGAATGTAAGCAAATCAAAAATTTGTGTGCTCTTGCTATTTTGAAGCCAGCAATTCAAACACTGGTTGGTTACCATCGATCTATACCGCTCCCCATTGACAGTAACAGTGCTACCAGCTTCATTTCGAAAGAAGTACGGACCGATGATTCCACCAGACCAAACACCACGCCAAACTGACAATTTAGGTGAATGTAATGGTTGTTCATGAATAATTTGTGGATTTTCTTCGCACCAGAATCGATAGTTTTGTTTATTTACCGCACCACTGAGATGAAAGTGAGCCTTATCGGAGAAGGTGATTTTCTTAAAAAAATCGTCATCGTTTTCAAGTTCCACGACAAAATCAGCAAATTCTTGACGTTTATTGTAGTCCAATGGCTTCAATTCTTGAGCGATAATAATTTTATACGGATGCAAGCTCAAATCCTTTCTCAAAATCCGCCAGGGTGTGGTTTGAGACAGTCCCAATTGTTGACAACGTCATGGAATCGATAAATTGAGGTCTTCAGCAACACTTGCGTGAACGACAGCAATATTTTAATAACTTCGAGGGGTTCTTTATCTTATTGGCACTTGAACATTACGTAAAGAAAATGTACGCTCGTAATTTGCAACAATTCGACGAATAGCGAGCACATGTGGGCGACTATTACGACCATAAAATGACAAAAGAGCACGAAAAGTTGCAATTGGAGAACGATTATTTTGATAAAAAAAAATTAATAATTTCTAAACGCTGTTCTTGCGTCTATCTCTCCATTATGAAATAGTAAACATTACTGAATATGTACAATGAAAAAAAAAGACAGATCATGGCACTACAAATGGCCGAAACGTCACTTAGACATCATATCACTCAAATTGGAAAGACCTTTGCAATAATTAAAATGTAAAAATAATCAAACACTGAACTTGTGTATCATTGCACACAATATGTTGGTAAGAACAATTTGACTACTAATCAAAATATGCAGCATAACAGTATGCAAGTTCAATTAACTTGTCACCAATCAAAACAATAAACAGTGTGCTACATAATCAATATAAATATTAAGTTCAATTAACTTGTACCCAAATACGATATTAAATTCATATAGCATTGGTCAATGACTGTGTGTTTTGTTAAATATGGTAAAGACACATCATATCATATTGCATTGGCCAATGACTGTGTGTTTTTGTTAAATGATTTGTGAGACAGTTACAACAAAAGTGTGATAATTAAGTACATATAATTAACTACAACTAAACATTATCCCCCCCCCCCAATCGGTCAGCGGAATGTGGTCATCTTATTTATCGTATCGTTAAACTTGAATGGTGAAACTCTGTCGTGGAATTGGTAAAGGTGGTGATCCATCGTTGTTTGGTTGACTGCGCTGGTTGGATGATTCATGTTGTTGCATATCATTTATTTGCATTGTTTGTGTTTTTCTGCGAAACATAGTTGTACATAAAATAAATATGATGGCTGTCACGCTGATGATTAATGCGGAATGTGCAATATTAATACAATGCAATATTAATGTGTTGACTTTACCCTCTAGTCTTAATGGTAAGATTCCTTCTCACAAACTGCTGTTGCTTGTGTAGGAGATAAGGTTGCATATATCTATTAATTTTCATGGGTCAAAGGTATCGAGGTTACATTTGTCGGGAGAGGCTTTATGAGGCACCTTGGTGTTGCAATGTTGTTACATAAATTGATTACACATGAACATGTTTCTCCACCAAAATTATACCGCAATTGTACGCTGTAGCATATGAATATATTCTGACTGATGAAATCACAAGTTTTATGTTGAGATGATAAAACCAAGAAATAGTGTCCTCGATTTGTGTTTATGGCTAAGATAGAACTGCACGTTTCTATAATGACCATAGTCTTGTTTATGCGATTAGGGACGGGAATTAAGTTATACAGCTGGAAATGGTCATGATCTATTAATGGCAAGGTTAAGCTAAATACCACATGATGCTGAGTAAGTCCACCTTTTATTTTTTATCAGTTTTATAGTTCCAAAAGATCTTCTTCGGGAACGGGTAATTTCCAAGATTGAAGCATTTTAATTTCTGTTCCAATTGCGTGGGAGTTAGTAATAACGGGTTAATATTTCCACAATGAGTATCAGTTAAAACATCAAAAACACAGGTTTGTATGTTTTGCAAACTGTTTGCAATGATTGAGAGCTGCATAACACATAAGTTGAATTCTTGAGTTAGTTTGGTCTGGTATAATTCTTCATTTAGTGCCTATTCATTTCTGTCTAATTCGTTTATTCTTGCTTGGAGAGTGTCGAAGTTGAACTGGGAGGTTGTCAGACCATGTTTAACGATGTTCATAGGAGAATTAACAACGGACGTTTGATCTTTCAAAAGCCTCATCATTAATGGAAATTTTCCAGCAAATTTGTGAATGTTGACGACATTTTCTCAGCATAGTCGGAATCAAGTATACCAATAAATAATATACCAAGTTAACAAAACGCCTCTTTTCATTTGCGATTTATATAGCAGCCTGTTGTCGAAACTTAAGTCATATGTTGGAAGTGGTCTATTATGTTAAGACATGATGAATTGGGTTCCATTATTATACAAAGCTGTCACAGAGAACTGGTTCGATTAAGTAAAAATACCGTTGTATATATAGATTTTGAGCTTATTTCTACAAATCGAATTCCTAGTTTGGACCCGAACTTCTCATTATTAATTAGAGTCCCAAGAACAATTGGAAGTATATGCAGCATTGTCAGCAGTATCAAAAATATGTTGTTTCCTGATAACCACATCTTTTTAGCTTCAGGATGAGTATTTTGATTTATATTTTCCTCTGAAGACGTCTTAGTTTGGACTTCCTTTGGATCAGGTTCCCCACTGTTTTCAACAGGAAGTACTGCACGTCGATGTATTGGCCGTTTGAAGATTCTTGAGGTGATTTACACCTCAGCAACTCGGATTGACCCACCATTTCCAGAATATACGGTTATCACCCGTTCTAATGGCAATTACGAGTGTAATCCTGCTTGATGATAACCATATCCCCTGCTTTGACGTTAGAAGATGGAGCAGTGGACCATCGTCTCCAAAATGCATGTTTTAATTGTGAAACAAGCTCCCAACTTGATAAGATCGATATTTTTCCAAAGGTAGCAACGCTATCTATCTGCAAAATTTTGAATAATAATTTCACCAGCACTCCATTGTATGGAAGAATCATTGGGTGCTTACAGTAGTAATGTAATCCCGGCTTTGCCAATCGTCCCCCGACTCGTACAATACCCTTGTTGTCGATGAACTGCGATAAACTGGATATAGTACTTTGTTTCCGAATCTCTTGTTGAGTTGTTATTTTTTCGACCTCATCTTGGAAATCAGTACGTTGGATGACACGTATAATTATCACAAGACCTGCATCAAGTTTATCAGGGGATAGAGCCTTCAGAGCCATCATCTAAGTAAAATCAGTCTTTTAGTATTTGGGCATCTAGCGAATGATCAATTTCAATTTCCTTGGCGGTTTTCAGAACACATTTTGTGGCCAGATATGGAGGGATCCGCTCTCAAACTATCTGGAGATATTTTTTTAATTCGAGTACTTGTCGATACATATTTTCAATATCTGTGGTGAAAACAAATCGTGGTAATCGGAAACGGACGGGCATTGAAAATATATCTCTTTGTACTGTTGGGCCAGCATACATTAAATCATTGACTGAATAGCCGGATGACGTTTTGTCTGAGACATCGGAAACTGCGCGTAGTTTAGTTGCTGTGCTATCTGGTTTTAGCATATAGTGGTGCGGAATGAATGATTAGGGTTCAGTATAGAATTGATGTCTATTTCTGTCATTTGCCCCATTTTTCGATATTCCTCCATGAAGTTGATATATTGTGCTCTGGTGGCATGATGTTTAAGTAAACGGCGTTCAAGACTGAGAAATCTGTTGAAAGCCATATTCTTTGATTCTCCTAAAACGAAATAGCAACCTAACAATGAAGCGACCATCACGATGAGTGTGGATATTTTGTGCAAAATGAGCTTCACATTGTTGTTTATCTTGTAAATGACTCTTCCCATATGATCCACTGTCCTCCGCTATTTCTACATGTAAAGTTGTGGTCATCACCATCAATCACATACACTTCTTAAGCAGAGTTGGCGTTGGGGCCACGAAGGCGATCGAAACCAGAGACGCTGTTTACGGAACGACGGTTGTATTGAATACGTCTCTTAGCACGATCGGTCTTCTTCTTTTCTTGCTTCTTTCTTGGAATCGTTAATAGCCCTTCTTATCATTGCGGGCGCGTTCAATAATATCACTCTTAATTAAATAAGATGAGCATGGGACTTATATACCAAATGCTCACTATGAGACGTATTGCAGCCGAATTGGGCAACTCGACCTCTACGAGGTATGTTAACAGAGACACACCTCAAGGAGGGGTCTTGTCACCAATTCTCTCAATCCTTACGCGGAATGGAAATTAGGGTGCAAAATTGTATGCTTATGCGGACGACACACGGTGGTCCAGGAAACCGGATTCGGTGACCAAAACTCAATTGTTGATACTGAAGAAACAAAATATACCAACCGAATCAGTATTAATTGGAGTATCTTCTGCATAAAATTTGTTGTATAACGACAACTGGTTATATTTCCAATGCACCTCTGTCAAATATTTATATGTGCAAAATATTTTTTTTTCCTTCTGAAAACTAACTGAAATTTAATGTTTACCATCGATAATATCCCTCTCTCTTTATCATATACTTTTTTCTCTTTTGGACTTTATTTGTAGTTCCGTTATCTATGATTATCGCTGTAAGTTTGCAATTCAATAGAAAATAATTATATGTGCGTGCAGTCGCGTTCCTGACACTTTAAAGTGAACAACTCTATTTTTCTCGAGTGTTTAGTATAAAATATATTTCTGTACGTGAATAAAGTGATCGTTATGAATATATTGTAAGAAACGGTTTATTCACAGATTTGTTTCTAGTTGAACATGCCATGTGGAAGTGAACTCACGGCTGAGGATCGCGGAAAAATTGTTGGAATGACACTTGCAGGTAAAGGAATTGGCGAGATTGGAGCTGCGGTAAATCGACATCGCAATACAGTTTCGAATTGCCTCAAAGACCCCGAAAACTATGGTTGTATTTAGCGCAATGGACGCATCCCAACTGTACACCAGAGGACTAAGCGACGTATTCGGCATTTAGCAGCTAATGAGAATATGAGTTGTAGGGAAATAAAGGTGGAATTGGGTCTAAATGAAACGAGACAGCGTGTCCAGCAACTGCTAAAGGACGATATACATGGGTCTTCGGTACCAAAGCAAAATGGCCAAACCACGCTTAACCCAGCGCCATAAAAATGCGCGTATTGCTTTTGCAGAAAAGTACCAGTTTTGGAAGGACGAATTTGAAACCGTTATATTTAGTGATGAGAAAAAGTTTAATTTGGACGGACCTGATGGTCACCATAAATATTGGAGAGATTTACGACATTCTCGGCAAACGTGCTACAAGCTAAACCACGGTGGTAGATCTCTTATGTTTTTTTCCAACTAAAATGAATGCGGAAGCATATGTTGATCTTCTTGAACAGCAATTTAATTGACTTTGCTGGCGAATTATATGGAGATAACTGGACTTTTCAACAAGACAACGCCCGGTCCACATTGCTCGGCTCACAAGAGATTTTTTAAGTCCCGAAATATTCTATTACTGGAGTGGCCAGGCATGAGTCCCGACCTCAACCCAATTGAAGACCACTTGGGATACTTTCCGCCAAGGTGATTTCAAAGTCGAGGCACTATACGACACTTAAAAAAGTAAAACTAGCAATAGTGGCGGAATGGGAGAAAATTGACATCTCCACTTTGAGCAACTTCGTGAGTTCTATGCCACGCAGGCTACAACAAGTTCTTATACACAAGGCAACTCAATATCACGTTAATTACATATTTTAATTGGATAAGAATAAGAATTACATTTAAGTTTAATTTTTGCATATATAAATATTTTCTATGAAGAATATATAAACACTTTTTTTGTTCTAAAAAGAAATGAAAAAATATGTTTTCTTATAATTTTAAAGAACACAAATATAAACTAATATTTTTAGTTCAAAGCTCCAACTCAACATGATACATTGCACATACATATAAATATTTGACAGGGGTACGACTAATATTAAAGAATTGTTTTTATATACTGAATGCATGCACATAAAGTACGCTATTAACTGTTTGATAAAAGTCATATCAAATGAAGAGTTTCTTTTACCATCAGTGTGTTACTTAATAAAAATAAAAAAACCAATATGTTTACGTAGTTTTAGAAAGAAACAGTAAGCTTATAGATATTTTGTGGCATACTTATGTACTAGTGAAGGATTATTCCCAGAGATTCCGCTATGTTCCAAAAAGTTAAAAAAAAATATGCACAATTTTGCTCGAATTGAGGATTTTAGCTGATATACGCAATAGTATAAAAAAATTACATGAGGTGTCAGGGGACACCCGGTTGGAACGAAGTTCCTTTCGCTATATATTATGTACTAGTTAGTTCCAAAACGCCTAAGGCGCATGTTGAAAAATAATGTAATTTAAATGGATCTTTAAGAAAAGATACTTTTTGTAAAATGATAAACTTTTTTTAAGTAATTTTTTATTTATTGAATGTATTTAAAAAAAAAAAGTATATCTTTAGGTCCCTTTTGTAAGAATATATATTATATTTACCCGATAAGGTCATTTCTTTGATGAGAGGTACTTCTTTTATTAAAAGCTAATGTTTTATGTAGGAAAAAGCCTAAGAGTATGAATATTTTTACAAAGAAATACTTTTTTTAGAAGGAAATACTATTTTTAGGATAAGGTTATTTTTTTAAGAAAATTTATTTATTTTCAGGAAGGCTACTTATCTCAAGAAAAGAAAAAGTATTATTTTACTTTTAAGAAAGGGAATTTTTGTAAGAAAATGTATTTTTTGTAGGAGAAGGTTTTTTTTTTTTGAAGAAAAACTCTTTTTTACGAAAGTTATTTTGTCTTCCAAAAATGAGTACTCTTTAAAGAAAAGCTAGTTTTTTAAGAAAAGACAATTTGTTGTAAGATAATGAACTCTTTTAAGAAAAGGTACATACTTATTTAAAAAAATGATTTTTTTAAGAAAAGGTACTTTGTGTAAGAAAGTTTACTTTTTTAAGCAAAGGTACTTCTTTAAGATAAGGTATTCTGTTAAGTAAAGGAACTGTGTTTAAGAATATGAATAGGTATTTTTTTTGAGAAAATTTACTTTTTTTAAGAAATTTTTATTTTTGAAACTTCTTTCACTTTGTCATTTCTAAATTTTCTTTTTATTCGGTTCAAACGACAATATGTAATAACAGGCTCCACCTAGAACATTCCCATGAAACAAGAAATATCCCCCCATATGTTATATATATGTTAGTATAGACTCAAACCAAGTACGAGTTTAAGAGTAAGTGTGCTGCCAAATATAATTCCATGCTCAGGGTTGTACTTCGTGGATTTGCCATCTTGTAGTTTGGCTTTTTTAAATTTACTTTTTATTGGGTTCAAAACTACAGTATGTAGTAAAGAGGCTCCACCTAGAAAACTTCACTTTAAACCAAACCAGAAGTACCCAATATAGTTGATAATAATGGGTTGTAATAAAGTAGATAAGAAAAAAAATTTTATCTAAATTAAATATTAACATTAAAGATGTCTCAGATGAAGACATAACTCATTTAAAGCGCTCTTTATCGACACAAAAATGAAAAACAATAAATGACTTGAGGCTTCAAGAAGGATTAGGCCCAGGTATGAAGAAGTAAATTGAGAATGTTTGAATTCCTATTTTTCTATATCGTTTTCTGATTGTAATTCACATAAATCAGATCCATCGTCAAATGGTGGTCGTCCACATCTTGAATTTGCCGATAAATCTCACCGCTCAAAGCGTAGAGAAGTTGCTACTATAAGCGGAAAATTACATCACGAATCCTCAACAAATTTTTATGGCTTCCCAATACGCTTCAAGACGTGCAGGAGATTTATATTTATGTTTTGTATTACAAGAAATTCTCAAAAGCACAGAGCAACCACAAAAGATGAGAAAATTAGTTGAACAACCTGCAGTTTCATTTAAACAGAAAACACCAGAGGAGGCGTTATCATTTTTATTGGGCAATTCTCTTAGTAAATATTTTATCAAAATATTCGCAGTGGAAGCGAATTATTAAAATTATTTAATCAAAATATTCGCATTGAAAGCAAGTCTCGTGGTGCGGATATTTGACCAACCTATAATGAAGTAAGACTTGCTAAACAACAATGTAGACCACCAAAAGAGACTATTACCATTTCTGATAAGATTTAAAATGTTCAATCTTTGTGAAACCATACCACAAAAAGAATAATAAAACTCCAATCAGAAGTTATTGTCACATGTCACAATGTTAAAGGGTGTTATGAAGTTTTCTTGGGGATTTGACGGATGTTCTGGACTGTCATGTTACATCAGCAATTCGCATCTGCTGCAGAACATAATTCACAGGTGGATGGAAATTTGTTTGTTACAACTGCAATTCCTTTGCGATTAATACATACCTCTGACTCACATAATATAATACTCTGGAACAACAGAACATCTCAATCCCAAAAGTCAAATTACATCAGAGTCTAAAGATGTTATTTCAAAGCAAGAGAGTGATGTTGATGAAGAAATTGAATGACTGGAACCTTGCGAATTTATATTAGAAGACAATTATCGAATTATAATTAATTTTTCTCTATTCTTGACTCTTATTGATGGTAAATTACTGAGCATTATTACAAATACAAAGTCAATGCAGGTCTGTCCTATTTGCCGTGCAACTTCTTCTATGTTCAATAATTTGAGCAACAAAAAGAAGGGAATATTTTTACCAAATCAAAAATCGCTTCAATATGGTCTAAGTCCTCTTTATGCTTGGATAAAAATCCTTGAAGCTTGTTTGCACATAAAAGTTTGGAGAGTGTTGAAGCTGGAACACAAATTGGAATTCGCATCCAGAAAAAAATATATTCAGGATGTTTTATGGAGTACACTATAACTTATTGTGGACAAGCCAAAACAAGGTGCCTTCATTCACGAATAAAGAAAAAAGTGTTTTTCTACTTTAACAGACATAAGCGCTTTGCATGCAATTCCAAGTGAAGATTTTCTAACCGAGTCGGATACTACAATACAAGATTATTCTACCTACACTAAACTTTTGATGACTTTTACAACACTTACAACTTGTATAACAGATAAAACATTAGATTGTACAAATGTTTTAATTTGCGTTGTGCGAAAAAATATTTTTATATATTTCATCTGAGTAAAAATGAAGTGTCCGACTCGAAATAACTTTTGTTACGTTTGTGGCTTATTTTCACCAAGTAAAAATTTAAAAATATTACGAAAACAGTGGTTAAGTCGTTTCACAAAATATTCAAGACTGCTTATGTTCCTTACTTGTGGTACACTCCGGAAGTCGTGTGCGACTATTGCTATATAAATGTATGCAAGTTTACGGATGGAAGGTCAACAATAAAGTACGCTGTACCAACAATTTGGCTACCACGTGCGGAGCACTGCAATGAATTGTGCTACCTTTGCGTAACTTTTGCTCACACTAAAGGGTACCAATACTTTCGCCGCAACAAAATTCATTCAGGTATTTTTTAAGAAGTCATTCAGTAACTTTATTTCTTTTGAATGATGTGTATGATTTAAGGTGTTTTCAATGGTCCGCAGATAAAAAAAATAGTTGCGAGTTCTGAATATTCCTCAAAATTGAATGCTATCGAAAAACGTGCATGGAAAGGCACAGTTGCGTTATTGAATTATAAAAATATTGTCGCAGAAATGATTTCGGCATATGGTCAACAATAAAGGACGTTGTACTTTATTTTAATGTCGCTGAAGATCCACTTCCTCCACAATCATTTAAATTTTTTCCCTGATGATTTCGGAGCTTGTCGCGCTGAGCATGAAAAAAGGTTCCATCAGGACATTGCGACTATTGAAAAGCGCTTTAAAGGACAATACATTACGCATATGCTTGGCGAATGCTGCTGGTCTATTAGTCGCGATACTGAGACAAATGCTTACAAACGCCAATATAAAAGACCTAAGTTTTTTGTTAAAAGCATCGAAATTTCTCACGTTCGCTTGTTCTCAGGTAATAAAATTCATAAGGGCCCATCCTCGTAGTTTTTATTTGCACTATTGTGAAAAAATTAATTTAAAAAAATAAGAGCTGTAACCGGTACAAAAAAATGCATTTCTGAAATCACCGCATACAATATTTAGGTATTAACAAAATAATAAAAAAAAATCAATGAGTGTTTGAACTCACGGGTGATGTGTTAACACCTTTTTGTTACACGGTACATGTGCGATTTCTATGAACACATTGGTAATTTTTTTTGTGCTGAAGGCTCTTTTACTATTGCACTTTCTTTTTTCTTACATCTGCTTTAACATTAGTTGTAATATTGTTAAAATAAATAAAGCAAAATTTAGCTCACTGAAATAATTGTTTTTATTTTGTCGCAAACAGAGCGATGACAAAAAGTATTGAATAATATAGACATTTTATTGCACTCATTTTTCAGTCTCATGTGTAGCGTCTAAGTAAAAGAGCATAAACGAGCCTTATTCTCTTTATAGAAGATTTCAGTATAAATGCACCATTTCGTCAATGTTATAACAGAAATCAATACAAAAAGCATAAATGTTTTAAAAGGCATCAACGTTTCACATCAAAATTATTAATCGACCAATTATGACAAAAAGAGAGTAATACGTTTTGAATCATTCACCAGATAACAGACCATAAACGGTACTTACCTGTTCATACTCGCCGATTCCTTTTTTTTTTTTTTTTTTTTTTTTTTAAGACCAGCACTCAGGGGATGCCCCCTATAAATGCAATGCATTGTGCTGGCGACGGAAATTTAGGTAGAGGAGGGTGGAAAGAGGGAGTAGTGCTTATTTGCATTTGCCTTGAATCGCTGTATGTCACAATTGGCGGGAAATACACTTGCGGGAAGTTTATTCCACATACGGACCGTACGACTGAAGAACGAATTTTCTCTGTAGTGTGTTGTGCGATCGACTGGCCAATAGATCGTAAACGGATGGGAGTTCCTTGAAAGCCGCGTACTTCTGCCAAATGTCCTCACATCTGGTATAAGTTGACGGATGACCGAGGAACACGCACCGTGAAAATACCGATAGAACAGTGTCACGCAACCCACATTACGCCGATGCTCAAGGGAGGCAATAGAGCTGGACACCCTACTGTCCCCTATCAACACCTTTGCTCTCTTTTGTACACGGTCCAGCAACTCCAAAGTTGACTTTGGAGCACCTGCCCATATATGGGAGTTATATTCCATTCGCGGCCTGATGTAGGTGGTGTAGATATTAAGGAGATCAGATGGAGTGAAGTACTTCTTGCACCGCTTTAAAAAGCCTAGGCACTTCGATGCATCTTTCGACACTTCAAATACATGTTTTGCCCAGCGAGCATCACATTGTATTTTCATGCCCAGAACATCAAGAGCGTCTGATTCCTCAATATCCACACCATCCATAGATAATGACGATACGACTGGGTCAGCTGTCCGCTTGTGCGAAAGCAGACAGCACTGGGTCTTCCCCGCATTAAAACTTACTCTATTCAATCGACCCCTCTCAACAATGGCCTCGAGATCGCGGTTGAGTGTTTCATTCATTAATTGACGTTTATCACTAATTTCCTGAAGATTTGGCCTGTGGTCGAATGAATATGAATGACAGAGATTACTGTCATCCGCGAAAGAGTAGATTTGGTTCACAGTCCGACCCAGGAGATCGTCAATGGCATCGGAAGAGATGCCATCTATAACAACTCTTATAGTGCGATCTCTGAGAAAACTCGATATAAATCAAGTGAAATTATCACCAACACCAAAAGCAGCCAGCTTCGACAAGAGTGCCTCATGCCAAACTCTGTCGAAGGCCTTGGAAATATCTAGAGCCACCACCTTACTCTCACCAAGCCGGTGGATGGATCGACTCCACTGTTCCGAGAGGAACGCCATCAGGTCTCCCGTAGATCTTCTCTTACGGAAGCCATACTGTCGATCATTAAGCAGGTAATTTGACTCGAGATACTTCACAAGATGGTGGTTAACCATGCTCTCCATAACTTTCGAGAGCGCAGAACAAATAGCAATTGGGCGGTAATTGGCGGGGTCACTTGCATCACCTTTTTTGGGAATAGGCTGGACGTTGGCTACCTTCCAACACGCCGGGTAAACCCCAGCGCGGTATGCAAGATTGAAAAGGTTGCGCAGTGGACGTGTCGTAGTTTGAATTTTCATTATGACCTAATATACTCCGTACATATTTATTTACATACAATTATCCATATGTAGTATCATTAGTATATATATGATTTCAGGCATATAAAACCAATATATATGATAAGTCGATATAATTCAAACGATAAATATCATAAGCGAAATTGAATTTAAGATGAGAGGGAAAAAAACAAAACAAAACAAGTAACCAAAATGATCATTACCGACTAATGAAATTGTGTATCGCTGTAATGATCATGTTTCAAATGTAAACAAAGCAGAGCATCGAAGGTTGGTGACTGCTAACTAATATGCGATGAGATAAAAAACGAAACAACCAAACACACAACATCACACATACTTTGCCGACTTATACGTGTGTCACCATAACGTCGACTGCGCAGGCCCATGGGCTTGAAAATGAAATTTTGCATGGCTATGCTTTATATCTCCGTTCAACAACAGCAACAGACACATGTACATACATACATTATTATGTTAATACATACGCTATAGACACAATTTCGTTTGCCTCACCCCTGCCACACCACTCTTTCATTGCTCTCTTGCTAGCTCATTTTTGTTTAACAGGTCATTATTCCCTTTCGCAGTCGCAGAAAATCTGGTTTTAGCAGCAGCATAAAATCTGGTTTTAGCAGCAGCATAAATGTGTTGACTTTGATAGATTTAGTCCCTATACGCCGCTATAGATGTTAACACATCTAAATTCGGGTTTTTAACGTGCTGAAACCGGTACAAAAAACCCGATACCCATTTTGAAACCGACTTATTTTATAATTTTATAAATTAAATTTCATCATATTCCAACCACTCCTTTTTTTCCTCACAAATATATGGAGCCATTTCACTATGTGGCTCCAGAGAACTTTAAACAGAAAAAAATACTGACGTGTACATGAAAATCGACGATACGCGTTACTTTTATTTTTTCTCCCCTTTCCGAAAAAGTCTATGCTCTAAAGAAAGAAATCTACGCTTATTTGCTTCATATGAATGTCCTAAAACTTCCGGATCTGTATTAAGAGGAAACCGGACTTCAAATCTACCATCGTTATTTCTTTGAGTCGTGTCTCCAAAGTGCCTCCCACACATCAAATGTTCCTCAAATACCTTACCATAATCCGGAACATGTTCTAGTTCCTAAAACATTTGTGCTCTAGACTTGAGTTCATCTCATATTTTCCTGAAACAACCCAACCCAAAAGAGTTTTCTGTAAAGTAGGCAAAAGTGGTCATAACTTTATCTGCCCAACAGATAAAAGTTCATAAAGTAACTCAGCACCTATTAGAAGATCAATCTTCCGTTGTTTATGGAGTACGCAAGCATAATATGAGATGCAATACGCAAGTTGGTCCTGTCCACATATTCATGTGGTTGTGGGCTTGCTATTGACGGCATAATAAAAAAGTCAGCCATAAACTCAAATTCATTACCACAGGATTTCACAAATGTGCTAAGGCATTGTTTAATTGTGTGATTACCGCTTCCCACACCTATTACATTCAAACTTTTTCCTGCACGGTTCACAGAAATTCATGGATCAATTTCATCTGTTACCAGATTGACTTGCGATCCGGAGTCCAGAAGTGCTTTTGCCAATCTATATTCTCCACGTTTAACTTTTATCGGAATCATTGCAGTAGAAAGAATAACCTGTTGACCACCATTCTCCACATACACTCCGGTTCACTTATTTAAGGGCACTAAAACTTCCATATTCAGCAGCCTGTATCTTTTGCAATTTGTACCCGATTGCATAATTTTAAAATGGAAATTGAAGCTAGACAGATATACAAAATATCATGACAATAGTGATTTCTTAACTAAAGAACTTTTTTGAGCAGTTTATAAAAAAAAATCCAAAAATGTGCTATTTTTTTGGTTAACTTGAATAAAGGCACTTTAACTAATTTTAATGAAAAACAGTTTTTCTTGTTTTTTTAATTTATTTTACTTTATTTAACACTTTTACTAATGATTATCAGGATTACATATTGTTAAAACAGAATGTTCATATTAGAGTTAGAGAGAAGAATCAAGACTTGACTAACGAATGACTAAGCCTTTAAAATGTGGCCGCCGGTGGTGGAATGGTTAGTGTGCGCGCCTCTTGTACATGAGACCTTAATTTTCGATCCCTGGTCTGACCACATTAAATTCCTCTCGGCGGCGGTCACCTCGCATGCTGACGGCGACACTATCGAGTATTTAGCCATGAAAAAGCTTCCCAAAATACCGTTCGGAATCGGTGTAAAAACTGTACTTCCCAATCAGTGAATATAAAAGTAGAAAGCGCACAGCTCACTGGTTGTAGAAGCTCCCCCCAATTCCTTCATAGGATGTAATGGGAAACCATTTATGTATTTCATTTATAATCCTAAAAAACACTCTAGTTAGACACTCGTCGAGCATTATATATGTAGATATATTCCTATTACATCCCATGAAGAGACAACCAGTGAGCTTGCGCTTTATAGTTTTACACTGATTGATTGGGATCTACAGTTATTATACAGTATTTTTAGAAGCCTTTTTCATGGCTATATACTCGATAGTGTCAAGGTCACTAAGCCAGGAGACGATCGTCGAAAGAAATGGAAGGTGGGCAACGCAGGGATCGAATCCACGTACTCATGTACAAGAGTCGCCCACATACCATTGCACCACAACCACCAAGTACCAATAATCTATCATACTGATTATGAAGAAATCTAAATGAAGCAGGTGGTTGAAGATCGAACCGGTTGCGGAAATATGTTATCCTCAATTTGTAATGCCCTTGATCCCTCTGGGTTATTTGAGGTTACATTAGGAAGGAAGCTGGTTGTATGGGAAAGTTCATCTGTAACAATGGTTGATGCGACATTAGGCGGGGTGTTCCCGAATTTTAGAATGAGTCAGAAGGAGTTAAAGTGTTACATATTTCCCGAACGCAAACTCGTTCAAATTGGTAACAAAAATATTTAAATATAGATTAACTAATCGTAATTACTTTTGGGTCAAATTGACCCACAGGACAATAGATGTATATATTTTACATATTTGCATGCAGAGAAACTCCGAAAATAACTAACTACATCTTTTTATTGCCAAACCATAGTTTACCACGCCGTTGAGGATATCAGAAAGTTTCAGCTTGATAACTTGTATTTTATAAAAAAAATTTTATTTGAAATTAAAAATTGGGTCAGTTTCAACCAAGGAGTGCAGAAGGTTTAACAACTATTAGTAATGGGTACAACCCCCTGTGTTTTTAATAACTTTAAATATACGGGTTTTCATTGAGAGATAAAGAGAATTTATGTAATTCAACTAAATTTGATTCCAAGCATCCTTAATGGCCTGAATTAGTGACTGCTTGTCATCAAATTGTCTACCTCCACCATAGACCTAGCAAGATAACCAACCCCAGACATTTTCGATCATGTTTAGATCTGGCGAATAGGGTGGCCAGTCAAGAATATTAACATTTTGGCTTGCAATGAACTCCTTTACTACTCTGGCGTTGTGTATAGGGCATTATCCTGTTGCAATATCCAAGATATGGGACCAAATAGTTCACTGAACTTTGGAAAAGCAGATTCGAATAACGTTTTATAGCTTGCACCAGTCATTTTTGCACTTTGTAATTAAATCGATGGTGCCATAGTACGTAATAGCACCCCACACCATAACGCCACCCTCTCGGCTGTGATGTCGGTTCAAAAAACGCTTCTCTTTGCGCAGATCATGGAAATAGTTGTAGCCACTAGGCCCATTCAAATTAAACTTCTTCTCATCCGTAAATACAACGGTTCTCCAGTCATTTACATGACCTCTTGGCTGCACATCCCATACCATAGAATCTCTTGCGAATTGAAGCCGCTTTTCCTTACGAGGAGCATTAAGTGGCGGCTTTTTTGTAATTTCAGGTATTTCAGATATTCACAGCTCTTAATTTCACTGTGTGTAATTTTTTAAGTCATGGCAAAATAACCATATACGGACACCACTACGTGATAAAAGACTAAAAAAAAGACCCGTGTTACCCAATTTTCCCCAAAGTCATGCACTTTTTTTTTATGGGCCGCCAAAGATTTGGGGCCTCGGTATCATTTTCGTAAAAATGTGATCATTTTCTCAGGCTCATATCTTGCAAACCGTTCAGAATTTCGATTTACTCTCTGAAATGGATTGGATTTCATTGTGGCCATATTGGGATTATCGCAGCGACTTGCAATATTTTTGGCAGCTGTGCTGGTGCTGTCGGTGCATGATCGCGTGATACCTAAGCGCTACCTAAACGGTGTTAACCCTTGGACAAACACATGGTTCTGGCCAGGCATATTTCATTTTTTGCTACCTATGGACCTGAACAGGAGAAAAAGGTAAAAAAAATGAAATTAAAAAATTTTCGGCAAATTTTTCACTTTTGCGTGCTACCTAAACAGTGTTAAGAATCATCTCTAGGAAGTTTATATGTTCTAGAAATTTGTTTATTGAGATCTTAGGTAAATTTTTGTAGTTGATTGTTTCCTTGAATTTTGAACGGTTTGCTACCTATGGACCTGAACACGGGAAAAAAAGGTAAAAAAAAATCGAATTTTTTTAAGTTTTTTGCGATTTTGATCTGGAAGGTGAAGTTTTTTTGATTTTATATGTTCAGAGAGTAAATCGAAATTCTGAACGGTTTCCAAGGTATGAGCCTGAGAAAATGATCACATTTTTACGAAAATGATACCGAGGCCCCAAATCTTTGGCGGCCCATAAAAAAAAGTGCATGACTTTGGGAAAAATTGGGAGACACGGGTCTTTTTTTTTAGTCTTTTATCACGTAGTGGTGTCCGAATATGGTTATTTTTTTTTCGTGTTGCACTGTGTTGCTCGCTTCCACTCCAGCTTGAGCTCTTATTTTGACAAGGAAGGCAGAATTAGAAGCAATTCTGATGATTTTTCTTTTCTCATACGTAGATAAAGATAATGAAACCCTTCCTTTTAACTTTTTTCCACACTCCTCGGGGTCCTTGATGTAATTGTCGACAACTGTTGGGCTCCGTCCAATTTTTTTTAGCTATTGCGCGGTAAGAATATCCTTCAAAACAGAAAAACATTGATTTTAGTGTTTTCCGATAGTTTTAAATTATTTGTTTGGCAATTTTGACTCGTAAAATGATTAATATGTAATAAACAAACGCTCCCTACAAAAAATCATCGCTTACTTTAAAAATAATAAAGCGCCCTTATTCAAGTGAACCCAAAAAAAAAATTTTGGACTGTTTTTTATAAATTGCTAAACAAAATTTATGGTTAAGAAACCACTATTGTCATGATTTTTTTATATCTCAAGATGTCTAGCTTCCAGTTCCACTTTACAATTCTGCAATCGGTTACAAATTGCAAAAAATACAGGCTGCTGAATATGGAATTTTTAGTGCCTTTAAATAAGTGAACCGGAGTGTCCATGGAGGTAGCACTACTACTTCCCCTATTCGAATAATTATTATAGCATTGGGCTGAACTACAATTCATAGTAGCAGCGATATTCGTACGCTGTGTTGAACTACCAGTTGTAATATCGATTGAACTACTGTCACCATTGGCGGACGACTCGTTACTACGAATTGTGTAACATAAAGTGATGTAGCCGGTGACAAATATTACAACGTGAACTACGACACTTTTTCACAGAATGTCCAAGTTTGAGACAATTGATACACAATCCTTTACATTTCGTGTATTCGAATCTGTGAGTAACATTGAAAGTGGAAAATATTGGGCATGATGCTATAAAATCATCACTGCCAGCACACAATGCACATAGATCATTTTGATCCTGAGTACATGAGACATTGTAACAGGTTTTTCAACAGAGACGATACAAAAGTTAATCGATAGGGACAGCAAACGACGCCATATTTTTTCCCGCTCTTTTGACATTTCTCTTCAGTAAGGTTTGCCATTTCATCATGGAAAGATATACGAGCCGACAACGAGTCGAAATTATTAAAATTTACTACCGAAATTTGGAGTCAGTGGCCTCAACTTTAAGAGCGCTACGTCCAATTTATGGTCTTCAGCGATGAGGCTTCGTCAATAAGCAAAATATGCGTTATTGGTCAGACAGCAATCTACACGTAATCCATGTGTCATCATTGCATCCCGAAAAAATTACGGTTTGGTACGGTTTATGGGCCGGCGGCGTCATTGGGCCGTACTTCTTCCGTGATGATCAAGACCGGCACATTACTGTGAATGCGAATCGCTACCGTTCAATGATAACCGAATTTTTTTGGCCCCAATTGGATAATATGGACTTGGAGGACATGTGGTTCCAACAGGACGGCGCCACAAGCCACACAGCGAATGCCACAATCAATTTATTGGAAACCAAGTTTGGTGAATGTGTTATCTCCCGAAATTGTTCATCCCACTTTGATGTAGATTCATTATCTAATTTCAACAATACCAAATGAATCATTTAGGTATTTCACAAGGTCTCGTACCTGTCGTAACTTCTCACAACAGTTGTACGAATTTTGTTGTTGGCTTCCATATAAAACTAACTTACGACAAGTACAACATCGAAGGTATGTTTACTGATTGTCGTACTTTACTAGTGCTGTTCTTCTTGTACCAAGTTTGTTATTACCGAATACATTTGATAAGTAACATCACTACCATAAGAGCTATTGTTGATATTTATTACTTATTTTGTGATATTATTATGTTACGTTGTTGATGATATTATTTTATCCTTTTCGTTTATTTTCGTCATTTTAGTTTCAAAAAATGTTTTTCTTCAATCAGTTGTTTATGCAATCAGCTGGATACGTACGACATACAACAAAAAATGCAATAATGGTTGTTCACAACTATCGTACTTAGGCACGACAATCCAGTACAACATTACGATATTACGAGAGCTTGTGAGAAACCTAATTATGTTCTACATATATCCCCATCGGTGCCTAAAGTCGACATTGAATCTAACTTTGCTGATACCGTATCAACAATTTGCCTTAAATTTGAAGCACTTCCCTTATTAATTTTCTTCAGGTTAAACAATGAGGCGATATGATCTTGAAAAATAAGTCATTATCTTAATATATATCATATCTTTTAACCAATTTTCCAAATCCATTATCATAATTCTCCTCATTGACCTGGAAAGCTTTTACAGTTCTCAATGCATTGTTCTGAAGACATGCAATCAAATGATTAAATTGTTTGATTGTGGAAAGACTACGATCATCATTGACCAAATTGTTGAAACAAGTTATACAATTTTTATACTCAGAATATTTCCCATTAAACTTGGGAATTTTCAACAATGGGAGCCGATAAGAAGGAGGCATAGGTACTCCCACAGTACAATCCTGCAGAACACTCGATCTTCTACCTTTCCCTAATTTTCGATGTCGTGCTAATGCAAACTTCTTCTATTCCCCTCTTTTGTTATCATCAGGCGTTATCTTTTCTATTTCCGTTTGATAAGCCATTAATTGTTTGATGTATGAGTTCAGAATTTCCAAACAAAACTCTAAATCAATTGGATTTAACGATGAATCTCGTTCCTCCAATAGGTTTTTTATACCTGTGATACTGTCCTTTGACGAAGATCTTTGTTTCAAGAGAGTTGAAAGCGATGTTGCGCTTGCAACATCATCACCTGTTGGCTGATCATTGTTACCCATGTTAAATTACGAGCTAACAATAACACAAAGAAATTTAAATTACCTATTCAATAACACAGCATCGAATTTAAATTGTAAATCTTAAAACAACCTACCACCCCACAATCTTCTTGCTATTTACGTGTGTATTTCCTATAAATCTTGTTGTTTTCAAACACTTTATCGAAGTTGCAATATAAATTTTGTACACACATATACACATTTGTAGGCGTTTGAAGTTCTATCACAGTAACACTAGATTCAATCAGAACAAAAATCCAAGTTTATTGTCTTCCTGATCGCCTCAGTGGAAGCTGTAATGAAATTATATTAAATGAAGATTATTAGAAGAAATTATATTAAAAGAAATTATATTAAGTTGTAATTTCCTTTTAAGGCTAAAAGATCATATTTTTTCACTAACCGGAGAAAATATGATCTCTTAGACTTAAAAGGAAATTACAACTTTAAATATGACGAGGATCTAAACACAACTAAAATAGAAATTATATTAATTTAACAAAAGATTCTCGGTGATAGTGAGAAATGGGTGTGTTGAGATTATGTGTGTACTGAATCTAATTTTCCTTTAGGAATGGAATGTGAAGAAGTGTATGAGCGGAGTAATGGTGCGTGTGTGTGGAGGGAATGGTGCGTGAGTTGTGTATGCGTTTGGATGTGTCCATACTAGTATGTTTTAATACCACTGTATCAAACAAGTATTACGAATCGGATTCAAGAATGAAGCAGAAGTTCTACTTTCACGTGCAATTCTCAGAATTGGGTCCCGTATCAATGGCCTGAAAAATGTTGTACTGTGAAATTTACGATGTTTTCAATTTAATTTAATAATTTTTTTTAAATTTTCTAATTTTGATATCTTGCCTTGCAAGCTAACTCCAATTTTCGTTCTAATGATCTGGTTAGCATTTCTCCTAGGACATGTTGTCTGCCTGCTTTTGGCGTTTTAACACAATAATAAAGTACTAAAAAGTCTGTGTTTATAAATCATTGAGTATGTTCACATAGATTTCGTAATACTCATATAATTCATAACCATTAGGGCTGTACAATTCAACAAAATGCATGTTATAAAAATTGAAATTAATAGGCAGCAAATTTTTTGGATGCAACACTGTCTACATTTTAATATAAATACAAATGTTTTGTTTGAATTGATGTTTTTTATTATATTTTTTTGTATAGCTGATACAAGTTTATGCATTTGAAGGAAGCATAATTATGTGTATAACAGTGGTCGGCAAAGCCTATGCACCGTACATTTTTGAGCTTCGTATTCCCCATCGACAGGCGCGCACGTATTCAACGAAGCCAAAGGAAACCCCTCAGTCTCACTTGAGCCTTTGAACAAGTAGGTTGATCGTTGCTTGTCGTTTGCATTGCACTGTGAGAAATGTTCCACGAAGAATGGGTGTATGAATTGTAACCGATCGCAGAATTTTAAAATGGAAATGGAAGCTAGACATCTTGAGATATAAAAAAAATCATGACAATAGTGGTTTTCTTAACTAAATAACTTTTTTTGAGCAATTTATAAAAAAAAGTCCAAAAATATGATATTGTTTTGGTTCACTTGAATAGAGGCACTTTATTATTTTTAAAGTAAACGATGATGTTTTGTAGGGAGCGTTTGTTTATTACAATTTATTACATATTAATCATTTTACGAGTCAAAATGGCAAAACAAACAATTTTAAATCTATCGGAAAAAACTAAAATCGATGTTTACCGTTCTGAAGGATATTCTGACCGCGCAATAGCTAAAAATTTGGACGAGCCCAACAGTTGTCGACAATTACATCAAGTTTCATTGTCTTTTATTGTATTTATATATTGTATTTATAAGATATTTTTATTTGTAAATTTTAGTTTAAGATGCATTTTGAAAAAGTTATTCCACCTCCAGCTGGACTTCTTTGTAGCGGAGTAAATAAATAAACATAAACATTTACCTACGTACGAGAAAAGAAAAGTCATCAGAATTGCTTCTAATTCTGCCTTATCCTTGTCAAAAATAAGAGCTCAAGCTGGAGTGGAAGCGAGCAAGTCATCAGTACGCACAGAAATTAAGAGCTGTGAGTATCTGGAATACCTGCAATTACAAAAAAAAAGCCGCCACTTAATGCTTCTCGTAAGGAAAAGCGACTTCAATTCGCAAAGGACTACATGGTATGGGATGTGCAGCCAAGAGGTCATGTAAATGACTGGAGAACCGTTGTATTTACGGATGAGAAGAAGTTTAATTTGAATGGGCCTGATGGCTACAACTAATATTTCCATGATCTGTGCAAAGAAAAGCGTCTTTTGAACCGACATCATAGCCGAGAGGGCGGCGTTATGGTGTGGGGTGCTATTACGTACTATTGCACGATCGATCTTGAATTTCAAAGTTCAAAAATGACTGGTGCAAACTATAAAGCGCTATTGGAATCGGCTTTTCCGAAGTTCAGTGAACTGTATGGTCCCATATCTTGGATACTGCAACAGGATAATGCCCTTATACACTACGCCAGAGTAGTAAAGGAGTTCATTGCAAGCCAAAATGTTAATATTCTTGACTGGCCACCCTATTCGCCAGATCTAAACATGACCGAAAATGTCTGGGGTTGGTTATCTTGTTAGGTATATGATGGAGGTAGACAATTTGATGACAAGCAGTCACTAATTCAGGCCATTAAGGATGCTTGGAATCAAATTTCGTTGGATTAGACTCTCTTTATCTCTCAATGAAACCCGTATATTTGAAGTTATTGAAAACAAAGTGGATTGTACCCATCACTAATAGTTCTTAAATAAAGTAAAATAAATTTAAAAAAAAACAAGAAAAGCTGTTTTTCATTAAAATTACTTAAAGTTCCTTTATTCAAATAAACCAAAGAAATATCACATTTTTCTAAATTTTTTTATAAATTGCTCAGAAAAAGAAACCACTATTGTCATGATGTTTTGTTATAGCTTCCATTTCCAATCGGTTACAAATTGCAAAAGATGTAGGCTGCTGAATATGGAATTTTTAGTGCCTTTAAATAAGTGAACCGGAGTGTATATGGTTTTATTGCATTATTTTACTGTTTCTTCCACAAAGTTTTCGAATGTTGCAAAGGTTTTGCATTTTTTATGTTAACGATTTAAAAAAATTATTTTGACGATTTTTAACCAACTTTATCTAGAAACACCGTTGGTATGCTCTTGCCTCGTTTAATTATGTTTTTATGTATATTGTGTGTTTTTCTTGACACAACTTTAATTGAAATCAAAGGGTCCAGCTTGGTACTTGTGTTTTCATGCGCTTGCTGATGTCTAGTATTTACTTATAGATATGTATATTTGTTTGCCATGTTCGAAATGAATGGAGATTTAGTCACCAGCTTTTAAATATGATCGTGCTTTTATAATTTTTTCCCAATAGCTTGTGGGTTTTCTCGGATATTTTCCTTATTGTCAGGTTATTTTACTGTGTCCTTACTCAGTTCTATACTGCCTTTCATACACGACGGTCACAAAAACAGCTCGGTATTTAATACTCCTTCGCATAGGAAATCGTCTCGACTCTACCTCTCATCTTATCAGTGATCTGAAAAAATCCCCTCATTACAAAAACAAAAAACACTTAACAAAGAGTAAGCAGTGAAATATAACATGGCCCATGGGCCCAGGTCCTCTGCTCGTTTTAAGAGCAAGACAAGTACACCAAAAAGAGGTATTAAATTAAAACCTTCCACTTTATTTGGAAGCAACACCCGCGCAGACAATGTAAATTCACGTATCAACCGTTTTTCATCATTATCGGATCTAGACGATATGGAAGTATCACCTGATTCCAACATTAATAAAGAGGATCGGCATGAAAAACCGCCTCCAATCGTAGCTGCTGCAATCATACCGCTCCGAGAGATTCAATTGCTCCTAGGCGATGAGTGTGTTTTCAAACGCACAACTATTGGCACAAAAATATTTCCATCCAACTCTGAGAAATACGATTTCTGCATAAAAGTTCTCTCTGATAATAAAATTGAATGTCACTCTTATAATTCAAGAGATAATCGCTTGTATACTGTGTTTCTGTATGGTTTGCCAAAAATGGACACAAAAGACATAATCACCGACTTAAACAGCTACAACCTAACCCCAACCGCAGTGACAGAGGTAACAACGAAATACAGTAACATTAACGACGCAGTCTATAAAGTACAGTTTACCCGAAAAAACTTTAACCCAAAGAACTTGCACCTTGTTAAAACTATCAATTGCGTTGTTGTGTCTTGGAGAAAACAGATACCTAACGGTGCGTTTACACGGGACAGTTTGAGACAAGATAGTTGAGAATATGTATTAGTTGTCACAAACAGAAAAATTGTTTGAGTGACGTACGCGTCCAGCCAGTTGTAAAGACAGTACAGTTTGAAGCGATCGCCGACAGTGTCGTTTCGTTAAATTTCGTGCTCTGATTTTTTTCTTCGCTCTTTTGCCATTGTGTTTTGCCTTACTTTTCCAAATTACAATGAAACTGATGTACTCTTCAAAATTAGACATGTATTCATGTTTATATGTATGTTTGTATTGTCGAACAATATTTCAATAAAAGTTACCAAAATTTTCAAATGCAAATATATTTCCCAATTTGTAAGGTTGTTTGCGATGTTTTGCTTTTTTCTCAAATTACTACGAAACGTCACCGATCTGGACCGTGGCGGAACTAGTAGAGGTTAACGCAGTAGGATTTGTTGTAATTGTGTGCACCAACAACAGGCATTTAGTTTTTGTTTCATGACTCTTACCGTCAAATTCAACACAAATGCATATGAACAAACACAGTAAACAAAAAAGTACAACAACAAAATACACTGAATTGGACAGATGGGGTCATAAGAAAGCAAAATCAGTTGTTCTAATGCGCCAACCTCTACTAGTTCAGCCATGAACTGACCGCTTATGTCAAATCTCTCTTGGTAGTAAAAATGTGTGAATGTATTGCTACTGTCGGAGCAAAACTGTCCCGTGTAAACGCCAGGTAAGAAGAACGTCAATCCAACTCAATGCTGGAACTGCCTTATATATGGACACGGAGGAGCACACTGCAGAAGACGTCCCGCATGTATGACATGCGGCGACCAACATCACACCGAAGATTGTCACTTCAACAAAAATCAAAAGAGACCAGCGGTATTCTCTTGCTTCAACTGCAAAAAATATGGCAGAGAAAAAATCGACCATTCAGCCAACGATGAGAGCCGAATATCTACGTATCAGAGCTAATGCAACAAAGAGCATGCCAAAAAGAAACTTAACAGCACGCAAAAACTCTTCCGTGCGGAGTCATTCCTATATGCACAACGACGACGACTACCCTACTCTTAGCAAAAACACCATCAACAGCAATGTAAGCAACAACTTAAACAGGCGAACCTATGCACAACATGTAAGAAGTGATAACATCGATCTTTTTAACATTGATGAGCTATTTGATATATTTGTCTCTGCTCTCGATGATCTCAGCAAGTGTACAAACAAAGTACAACAAATACAAATCGTTATGAGAATGGTTAAATATGCATACGACATTAAGTAAACAAACACGAATTCTTCACTGGAATTCAAACGGAATTTCTAACTTCACAAATCAAAAGCAGTTTGAGATATTACTAGAGTCTAAATGTATTCATATAGCCTCACTAAACGAAACTTTTTTGAAGTCAAACCATAAGCCATATTTTACAAATTACTTTATATATCGTAATGATAGAATTCAGACATGGGGAGGTGGTGTAGCACTCCTAATACACAAAACAATTGCGCACACTATTCTGCCACTGACAAAAACAAACTCTAATCGAAAGTATTTCAGCTGAAATTGTTATCAACAATAGAAAAATAGTAGTAACATCTGCATACTCCCCCCGATACACAACAGCCTTCCGAAATGACATCATTGCATTATCACCTGACAGCAGGGAATATATCATCCTAGGAGATTTTAACGCAAAACATTGCGCTTGGAATTGCCCTTCAAACAACACAGCTGGCATCGCCTTGAACGACCTTCAACTCTCAAATAACTTTTTTATTTACTTCCCTGATAAACCTACGCTGTACCCCCACCAGCAAAAACTTCCCGCGAAAGCTATTAAATTCCTCGTAAACATTTTCAATTGCTGCCTTCGATTCAATTATTTCCCCTCTGCATTTAAAAAAGCCAAAATAATTGCTGTTCATAAGGCAAACAAACCTACCAACGATCCGAAGAGCTACCGTCCGATCAGCCTTCTTAGCAATCTCGGAAAGGTTTACGAAAAACTTCTATATTTTCGAGTAAACGACTTCACCACAGAACACAATATAATCCTGAAAGAACAATTTGGATTTAAAAGAGGACATAGCACAGTGCACCAAATAAATAGAATCAAAAATAAAATCATAACAAATAAGTGTAACAAAAAATCCACTGGTTTAATCCTCTTAGACATCGAAAAGGCTTTTGATTCTGTATGGCATAATGGTTTGATATACAAACTGACAAAAACAAACATGCCCACATATCTATGCAAAATACTTGCCGACTTTCTGGATAACAGATCATACGTTGTCTCAGTTAATAATACTTTTTCACCAACAAAATCGATCCCTGCGGGACTCCCCCAAGGTTCCATTCTTTCCCAGCTTCTGTACAACATATTCACAAGCGATTTTAAACCACCCTCTGAGATAGATGTAGCATACTACGCAGACGATACAGCTTTAATAACATCAAGTAAACTCACAAGTGCCCTGCTAAAGAAAATGGAAAGGAGTTTAACAATATGCAACAAATACTTTACAAAATGGAAAATTCAAATGAATTGTGAAAAAACTCAAGCTATCATATTTCCTTACAACAAGTCTTACAAGCGGAGGCCAAATAGACAGCTTCAGTTTCAAAACAACACTATTGAATTGAAGGATGAGGTAAAATACCTTGGTGTTATTCTTGACAAAAAACTAAATTTCGGAAAGCATATCGAATACTCTCGCAAAAAAGCTAACAACGCACTTCGGTCTCTCAGAGCTTTCCTAAATAGACGGTCATTTCTCTGCCACAAAAACAAAAACTTACTTTTCAAATGCGTATTGAGACCAATTTTAACTTACGCATCGCCCGTTTGGTACAATGCCGCAAAATGTCATCTTAAGAAACTCCAAATAATTCAGAATAAATGTCTTAAAATTATCAACAATAAACATTGGAGATATCCTACCTGCAGATTACATCTAGAGACGAACTATGAATTCTTTACACAGTTTATCGACAGACAAAATTCAAACTTTTTTAACCGAGCTTATAACTCTTCTTATGAAATAATTAGAGAATCTATAGACTTATAAATAAGTTATATTAGCCTCTGTAATTTATTACTCTGGGAATTTATGTAATATCCGCTATTATCCTATAATAATAGAATGATATGCATCTTATATTCCCCATTTTAGTGTATAACAACATATCATATAAAGGTTTTCCCCATTTTTCCTTTTCTCCTGTTTAAAAATAACAATTACGATAAATGAAATCAAATAAGTTTATAATGAAATCTTTAACTCTAACATGTATATATTTGCTGTGATATCCTTGATAAATCTCAAAATTATTTGTACATATGTAACCTAGTTTATATTAAATTGTAAAATTTGGATGAATAAATTGAATTGAATTGAATTGCTGTGTCCTTACTACTCCTCTGAAGAACCTGTACTTGTTTTCTTTCTACCCTCACTTGTCGCTGCTGGTTATTTGACTACACATATCAGCTGCTACGAACGAATGAGATGCGTTGGTTGTTGTTGTCGGTTAATCGTCTTTTCTATTGGTAGTAATCTCATGGGACAGTCCGTGGAGGTGGAAAGTTTCTGATTGCCATTCACTTGGGAGTGGCCAGAAATGATTCCTTCATTGGGCAGTCCAATCAGCTCACTACTTCCACGCAGTATGTCCTGGGCAATGGCTTTTCGGAAACCTCCGTTAGCTAGCTAGAGTGAGAAGGCGAAACAAATGAGCATCAAATCAGGTTTAGTAGGTGACTGATGTCACTGAAGCTCATCAAACAATCGGGCATATTCTTTTGTCCTTAGAAGGCGGATGAGCGAAACATACGGGCCAACGGCGGATAGAAACTAAAAGAAGAAAATCCAGGTTCAACATATCGCATCCTGGTCAGCGTCTGATCGATAATGGGCGGCTGCAATCAAATATCCTGGCAGTAGGTAAAATGAAAAAACACGGTGGGCTGGCTTTGCCTCCCGCCACCGTTCATAATGGCAGTGACGACCCCCGCAAACGTTATAAGGACCACGATTTACGGATATGCACTTGGAATGTAAGAACTCTATATAGATCCGGTGCAAGTATCCAACTGGCAGATGTCCTCGAAAGTTATAAGGCTGACATTACCGCTATCCAGGAAATGCGATGGACAGGACATGTCTGCACAAGAAAAAGAAACTGCGATATATACTACAGTTGCCATGAAAAAAACATGAATTTGGTTGCGGATTTGTAGTTGGCAAAAGACTGCGACATCTAGTCTCTAGGTTCAATACTGTGAGTGAACGAATAGCCACAATCAGCTTTAAAGCGAAATATTTTTATATTTCCCTAATTTGTGTGCATGCGCCGACAGAAGAGAAAGATGATGATGCCAAAGACATATTCTATGAGCTCCTAGAGGAAACGTATGACCGCTGCCTTGGCCATGACAGTAAGATTGTACTAGGAGATTTTAATGCCAAAGTAGGAAGGGAGAATGTGTTTAATCCAACTATTGGCAATTTCAGTCTACATGCTGACAGTTCCGACAACGGTATGAGACTGATTAGTGGTACAAGATTCCAGCATAAAGACATCCACAAGGCTACTTAGGTATCCCCTGATCAAAGAACTAAGAACCAAATTGATCACGTGGTAATTGATGGAAAGTACTCATCCAGTGTAATGGACGTACGAGTGATCAGAGGAGCTAACATCGATTCTGATCACTACCTGCTAGCAGCAAAGCAGAAGCTGAACATCGGAAAGCTGCAATTACCAGAGGTAGCCACAGCCTACTCAAGGAAGCTCTCGCAACTTTTGGCACAGAACCCACCCCCTCCCGATGACGATCCTGATGCGCAGTGGAAACCCATTTCCGACTCTATAAAAACTGCCGCAAGAACCGTACTTGGTTTCGAAAAACCGCTTCGCAATAAACCGTAGTACGATGAAGAGTGTCGCATAGCAAATGACGAAAAGAACGCTGCACGTATGGTAATGCTTCAGTCAATTGCAACGCGAGCTGCAACTGAGCGGTATAGGGAGAAGAGAAAGGAGGTAAACCGTCTCTTTAGGCGTAAGAAACGGCAGTGGAGAAAGCGCGAGAGTGAGAAAATTGAGACATACAAAAGGAAGAACGAAGCCCGAAAATTCTACCAAAAAGTTAAAAACTGAACTAATGGACATGGTTCAGGGCCCCCCTTCTGTAAAGACAAGGACGGAAATCTCGTCGCAGATGTGCAGAGCATGCTGGGAATATGGAGAGAGCATTTCTCCGCGCTACTAGTACCTGAGATATCCAATGACGATGGGACAATCGATCAGAATATGGACGACGACGGCGATTGCCCCCTCCTAACCAAGACGAGGTCAGAACAGCTATTGCCCGGCTTAAGAACAACAAAGCCGCAGGAGCCGATGTATTACCGGCGGAGCTGTTTAAGGCTGGCGGCGATGAGCTGGTAAGGTGCATGCATCAGCTCATTAGCAAAATTTGGTTAGATGAATGCATGCCCGGAGATTGGAGTCTCAGTGTACTATGTCCCATATTTAAAAATGGTGACCCGAGTATCTGTGGCAACTACCGTGGAATAAGCCTTTTATCCATAGCATATAAGGTTCTATCAAGTATAATGTGCGAAAGACTAAAACCAATTATAGCTGACCTGATTGGACCATACCAGTGTGGCTTTAGGCCTGGAAAATCGACAACTGACCAGATTTTCACGCTACGCCAAATCCTGGAGAAGACACACGAAAAACAAATCGACACCTATCATCTATTTATCGATTATAAAGCTGCCTTCGATAGTCCGATACGGGAGAAACTCTATGAAGCAATGTCTGAGCTTGGTATTCCTGCAAAACTCATACGCCTTTGCAGGATGACCTTGACGAACACCAAATCCGCAGTGAAAGTTGGTAAGGATCTTACCGAACCTTTTGAAACTAAGCGAGGCCTCAGGCAAGGCGACACCCTATCGTGCGATCTCTTTAACATCTTAATGGAGATCATTATGAGAAAAGCTGCAGTCAACATGAATAAAACCATCAGCAGCAAAAGTCACATGCTGCTCGCGTATGCTGATGATATAGATATCATTGGGCGCACAATTAGAGAAGTTACTGTGGTTTTTTCGAGAATTGAGGAGTCAGCAAAAGTGGGTCTGACGGTAAATGAGGACAAGACAAAATTAATGGTTTCAACGAACAAGGCCTCAACGCGATTAGACCAAAGCGTGAACGTTGATAACCATTATAACTTCGAGGTAGTGGACGAATTTATATACCTCGTATCTGCCGTAAACAAAAACAACGTCAACCTTGAGATCAAACGGAGAATTGTGCTTGCGAATAGATGATATTTTGGGCTAAGCAAGCACTTCAGAGATAAAGCCCTCTCTCGAGTAACAAAAGTCCAGCTGTACCAGACTCTCATTCAACCTGTCTTGCTTTATGGCGCAGAATCCTGGGTCCTATCGCAAGCAGACGAAACATCTGTAGGAGTCTTCGAGAGAAAAATACTCCTACATGGCCCTATAGTGCACAACGGCGAGCATCGGCGACGCATGAATCATGAGCTGTATGAGCTTTGTCCTGACATTGATATAGTTAAGCGAATCAAGATAACGCGATTGCGCTGGCTAGGCCATGTCAGTAGAATGGATGAAGATGAACCAGCGCGAAGGGTTTTCGAAACCGAACTCGAAGGAAGACGAAAAATAGGAAGACCAAGACTCCGCTGGAGGGATCAGGTTGACGAATCCCTGCGTACACTTGGTATTGCCAACTGGAGAAATAAAGCAAAAGATCGAACTGGTTGGCGAAATATGTTATCTTCGGTTTGTAAGGTCCCTGACCCCTGGGGTTGTCCGAGACCGGATAAGTAACTAAGTACGTAATCTCAAATTCAAAATTTTAAAAAATAAATGAACAATGGTTGATAAGCTTGCAATTGTATTGTTTTAATTGCTTCAAAACAATTGTTCACCACTTTTTGTCTACTGTGGCTTTACCGCCATGTCATAACACCAAAAAGGTGAAAGAGAAATATCAAAATGCCCCCTGAATTTCCTATTCGTGTCCTTGGGTCGTAAGCCATCGTTTAAAAGACGAAATACACAAGACAGGCATATAATTCCTTTACTGTCACGGGGTGAATATGAAACTACCAACTGTCTTTGACTTGGGTTTACACGTTCACTTTTGGTAGTGTTGTTCGGCCGCCCGGTATCAAAACGCCGTTAGTCCGCTTTGCTAATGTAGGTGCAAATGACGCTTTAAATGGCTGGACAGTTGTTATTGAGCGCTACAGATGAATGCTGTAACTCTTGATCCATCAGCCACCTTTCAGAACATATTGTTACGAATTTCCTTATTCGTCCTTTTTGCGCTGTTTTATTCCCAATAATAATACAAGGTTCGTTTTAAATTACGATAATTACAACAGTTTAACTTCCTTTTATTTTACTTATATAGAACAACAGTTTACTTTATTTACACCACTTTACAATAAGTTTTATGTTTTACTATCAAATCGCGTTGCTTACTTTCCGGCGGTTAATCACAAACTGACTCTCCGTTCCAAAGACCTCAGGTATTTATACGAACTCACCATACTCAAATTTAGTTATCTCTAGCCAATTCAAGAACCTTCTAGTCGTTGTTGTTAGTTATTTTTCTAGTTATCTTTAGTTTACGAATCCACCTCTGGAATCATGTGGAGAATTATCTTAACTGAGGCGAATTCTTGCTACTGGTGTAGCATGTTAGTCATAATGTTAGTCTGGTCACTAAGAGCTGTTCGTCCCATTTTAGCTCTTGGACTTTGGCTTTTCTGGATTCTATAGACCACGTCATTTATTCGTTTGACAAACTTGTAAGGACCTTCCCAGTGAGTCTGCAGTTTTGGAGATAAACCTTTCTTGCGCTGTGGGTTTAACAGTAAAACTCGCTTTCATCTTATTACTAACCATCTTCATTCTGCTGCGAACGAAATCGTGTAGTTCGCTAAGCTTTTCTGGGACACCATCATTCTCCCACTGTCGGATGTTAGTCAGTTCCCAAACTCCAAATTTCTACGTAGCTTTAACTCTGTCCCGAAGACGGCACTAGCTGGTGTTCAAATATTCCTCAAAGGCCTGATTAAATCTCTCTACCGTGCCGTCAGTCCGAGGGCGCAATGATGTCGTTCTCATACCACGCATGTTTCCTTGAAGATGGCAGATTCAAAATTCCTTCCCTCCTCCGAACGCAGTTCTAAAGGGACACCAACACGTCTTATCCAGTTGTCCACGATAGCTTTGCTTATTGTTTACGCTTCGTTATTTGGAATAGCGTACACCTCGGACCATTTACTGAAGTAGTCCATAACGAATAGGCCATATTGGTTCCCAGAGCTACTTGTTGGAAATGGACCAGCCACACTCATGGATATTCGCTCGAAGGGAGCCCTTGGGCTCTCCTGATGTCTCTGTCTGCAACTCCTCCGCGTTGGTCCTTTAGTTGTCAAGCACTTTGTGCAGCCTGCAACCCACTCGGATACAGCTTTTTGACGACCAACCCAATAGAAACGTTCACTTAGTTTCTCCATAGTTTTGCCTTTACCGAGGTGTCTACCATTCGGACCATTATGACATTATGCAATTATCTCTTTCACTTTCAAGGTAGGTACCACAATGAGATTTTTCATTTCATTTCATTTATTAGTCAATGGAAATACAAATTCCTTACAGACTACGATTTAGTAACACATTGTACAATAAAGTATTTTATATAAAATTAAAACCAATAATGTCAATATTGATGTATATACTTATACAATGTATTGTTATAAAAATTCAATTTGAAGCAAACGGTTTTAGAAACCATATTTGGATATGCAAAACTCTATTTGTGGGTTTGATTTCTTCTGTTGATTAACATTAATATCATTAAGATAGATTAAAGCTCGTGCCAATGTACTATTAAGCCCATTATTAGTATGGTGGCAAGGCACATTAAAAATTTCATTATATCTAAGACTTCTAGGAGGAGCATTAAATGGAATTAAAGAAAGCAGATCTGGGCAGTCAATACCACCATTAATAATATCAAAAACAAGCCTCTCATTTAAGTATTTTAAGTCAATTGGCAGATCAAGGACATCCCGAAGTGAGTCCATTTTTGGAAATATTTTTAAATCATCAGCATATAAAAGAAATTTAGATTTAGTGAAACATGAAGAAATGTCGTTTATAAATGGGATGAAAAAAAGTGGTCCTAAGATGCTACCCTGAGGAACACCAGATGTTTGCAAATGTGGAGTAGATTGAAACCCTTCAATAGCTACTCTACAGACCCTACCAGAAAAATATGACTTTAACCACAATATCAAAGTAGAATGAAAACCCATATGCTCGAGTTTAGAAAATAGAATACTATGGGACATTTTGTCGAAAGCTTTAGCAAAATCCGTGTATATTGCCTCTACTTGGCTTCCTTGTTCAAAGGCCGAAATACAATATTCAGTAAATATACTTAGTTAGATTTGTTAAAGTTGATCTACCAGTAAAAAACCCATGTTGATTCAGGGAAATAAATGACTTTGTGACAAAATACAAACGTTTATAAACAACATGTTCAAAAATTTTGGACACTCAGGTTAACTTTGAGATCAGTCTGTAACAAGTTACATCATCCCTTCTCCCATCCTTAAAAATTGGTGTGATTGTAGCAGACTTCAATCCACTTAAAAATATACGTGAGTGCCGCCGTAATAGAAGATGCGCACTTTTTCAACAAATATGCACATAGACCAGCAGCATCTCATTTGAAACAATTTTTGACTTGCATTATTCCGTCAAAAACCTTGTCTTCAGTGACCACCATATTACCTACGTCAAATATGGTGAATGATTGAGAAAAATTTAATGCACTACCCTTTGAAGAGTTGAAGCTGGACTTAAAAAAGTAAGCAAACATATTCACAGCTTCATTACAAGATTTCGAAATGTCATCGCCATATTTAACAACAGACGGGATATCCGATACCCGTTTTTTAGACTTGATAAAAGACCAAAAAAAAAAATGTCATCCTCTTTTTCAATCATAAATTGCGTGTACAGAAATTTATTTAAAAAATTAAATTCACGCTGATAATGAATAAATTTAGCCTCATCTTCAGGATTACGGGATTCAAGAAAACGGTTTCGAAATTTATTTCGCATATTTTTTAATGTCTTCAGACCTTTTGTATACCAAGGCTTCTTATAAAGTTTGACTTGTTTGTATGGAATATGTTCCTTGCAGATAATTAGGACAGTATCTAGAAACTCACCATAACACAGCGATGTTAGTTGTCCTTTAAAAATGGAATATAGAGTTTAGCATACAAAATTACATAAACTGAAGTTAAAATTAGATGTATTTACATAATGCGACAATTTAAAGAGATTGTACGAGCCTATTTCTACAATTAAAGGCATGTGATGAATAGTGGGCAATGATATCGGCAGTAAACTTTCATAAAAAGAAAATTTGCAATCCATGGCACAAAAATTAGATCCAAAAAACGTTTTAACTGATTGCCAATATGATTAATTTGAATTAGGTTCAAACTGAGCAAGCTGTCCACCAAGTTAATTTCATGGAATTTATTAACATTGTGAGGTAATAATACATCATTATCAGAAAGCCGCGACCAGTTAACATTTTTAAGGTTAAAGTCACCCAAAACACAAATACGAGAATCTACTGCCATGCGAATTATAAAGATAGTCAGAACTATCAGGTGGAATGTAAGATACACACACAAATAATACTATATCAAGGCCGGAAATAGAAATTATAAGCTGATCCAATAAACCATCTTTGTTGTTAATTGGGCATAACTTCGATTTAAATTCAGATTTAACGGCTACTAAAACACCACTGCCTATGTTCCAGCCAGTAATATAAGCATTTATGTCTTTACGATAGACTTTGTATTGCTTAGTATCGAAAAATTCGCCATCATAGAAGTCAGTATTCAGCCATGTTTCCACCAACACAATAACATCATAGTCACTTTGAGATTGAAAATCAAAAACAATTTTGGATTTAGTGCGCATTCCAGATAAATTCTTATAGTACAACTTAATGCCAGATTTTTTCGAAGTTACCGCAGATCTGCTGGTCTCGCCCTCCTTTGAAAATTTACAAAAGGGCGCACTCTAATGTCTGTCGGCCAAAGTTTGCAATTGGTGATCTTGTCATAAAAGCATTGGGATACTCCTAGCTTAAAATTAACTATCATCAGTATCCCTTTTCACTAATTTGTAGCATTCCATTTGCTGTCTTCCGAATTCAGTATGTTTCTCAACATAATTTATTATCTGCTGATTTGTTTGAAGTTGATTTGAAGGAGGACAGATGAACCCATTTCTTCTGAACTACAACTTCAAGTTCATTAGAACTATTTGTACCCAGTACAACAGGTTGCCTATTACGCATACGTCTCTGCACTCGAACCCAATCATTCGCCTTTTGCATAGGTTGTATTTTGACATCAAACCCGTTACAACCATTTACGATACCAGACTCAACAGTAGGCAAAGAAGAAACAGATGAAGCCGCCGACAGAAAATGTTGACTATTCAATGCATTGGACTCAGTTGTAACTGATTGTTTTGTAGAGTTCCAGCAACAACAGCACTATATTCAATTACATTGTTGTTGGGTTTCGGTTTTGATGCTTGCTGATTTTTTTGAAATTTTGCTTTTGTCAACTCAAGGTTGTTAGCCAGTTCATCGAACTTTATTTTTAACACTTTCACATCTTCACAAATTGTTTGTGTTTGCATGAAAGTCTTTAGGTCTCTTACTTCGTTCGTTAATGTAGAGATATGTTGCATCATGTTAAATGAAATGTTGCGGCAGTCATCACAACTAAATACAACGTTCTTATTGTTCGCGAACATTGCACAAAATTTCTCATCGACTTTAGCACATATATGATTGCTCTGCATATATGACACGCAATGAACTGAGATTTGAAACACTTCGCGCAAAGGGTATTAGGCGGATTATCCATAACACGCAATCTCAGGCTATTCCACTGGGCCCAATATGATTTCAAAACGGGGCTTTCTAGAGCGATTTCATTCCGCGTTAATTGTCTATCCTCTTCCTTTGCCAATACAGAATCACTTCTCTGTGCCGTGAACCACTCGTCGTCCGATTCAATTCGCAGGGATCGGACGTCAATAATTTGCTCTTTTATCTCAGCCTTAGAATCCTGCTTACGCTCGATTACATGTGGACGGTCATTTACTCGTCCGGTATCAGACTATCGCTGAAGACCTTGACCGTTTTCGTGTGTCTCTACAGTCCCGCCCTATAAGGCCACGTTCGCCTCGCTTGTAACCTTTCAATTTTGTTGTTTGCCATAGCGCTTTCGTGAGAACCCGAATCACTTCTTTAATTTCGCTAACGGCTTCTTTCAAATCGTTTGATTCCACTTCGGTTTCTACCCTTCGTACATGATTTGTCTGTTGACTGGAAACAACCCTCAGCGTCTCATTCGCCAAAGCAAATGAAACTGTTTCCACAAATGTACCGTTTTGTGAGGCAAATACCGCATATCTAACGTCAGAATCGTTACTGCCGCTAACAAATACCTCTATCTTAAATTGCTCTAAGAAAGTTTGGGGTTCTCCAGGATATGCCATCAACACCAAGCGTTCCACCTCGGTTGCGAAGTCCTGAAGTGTTTCATTATGCTTTTGCACTCGGCGTTTTAATTTCATGCCATATAAATCCTTCTTGTGATCGCCACCATACTTGTATTGTAACGCAGCCAGTATATCCTCGTAGCTCTAATGCTTTGTCGTTATTGTTCCACGAGTTCTTAATTGCAACCATTTCGAATTGGAATTTAAAAACGTTGAATGGGGTAGAGCCATCGAAACTGGGAGCTTTCAGCCTACTAGAACCTTTAGGCATTACTCGCACTGGACCTTTTTGTAACTTGAGATCATTAATTTTTCTCTTCAGTTCGACGAATATTTCATCCACTTCCTGTTCGATTTTCTCGAACTTATGTTCGACTTCTTGAATCTTCTGCCCTATTTACTCGAACTTTTGTTCAACCATCCCGAACTGGTAGTTCGCTTGAAGCTCTATGCCTATGTAAGTTTGTCATTTGTGGCGTTCGATGTCTCCTGAATAATTCTAGAATTCTCGCCAAATTTCTTTTCAAGTTTGTCGTCTATTATTCTAGAATTTTCGTCCCATTTGGCCATCATGGCAGCGAACATTGTAGAAATATATACATTACCAGTTGCTTCTTTTGCACATACCTCCATTTCGTCTTTGCACTCGAACTGATATGTGTCAATGTCGATGTTTCGGCGTTTAAATTCTTCTATTAATCGCCTCTGCAGCTCTACCTTATTACCATCTGTCGGTTGATCCAATTTACTCAACTCCTTTTTTAGTTGTTCAACTTTGAGTTCTTCAAACTTCATCGTTGTCCTTAATTCGTAATTTCACTTCTGACACCAATGTTACGAATTTCCTTATTCGTCCTTTTTGCGCTGTTTTATTCCCAATAATAATACAAGGTTGGTTTTAAATTACGATAACTACAACAGTCTAACTTCCTTTTATTTTACTTTTAGTACAGCAATTTTCTTTATTTACACCACTTTACAATAAGTCTTATGTTTTACTATCAAATCGCGTTGTTTACTTTCCGGCGGTTAATCAGAAACTGACTCTCCGTTCCAAAGACCTCAGGTATTTATACGAACTCACCATACAGAAATGTAGTTGTCTCTAGCGAATTCAAGAACCTTCTAATCGTTGTTGTTTATCTTTCTTCTAATTTATGAATCCACCTCTGGAAACATGTGGAATCATCTCGACTAGTGGAGAATTATTTTAACTGAGGCTAATTCATGCTACTGGTTTAGCGAGCTGGTATGTTGTTTGGTAGTTGGTTTTGTGGTTGCTAAAGATACCGAAAAAAACCGTTTCCCATTACATCCCACGAAGGGATTGGGGAGAGCTTCTCACAAAAAGTGGGCTGTGCGCTTTCTAATTTTTCACTCACTGATTGGGCCCTACAGTTTTTACACCGATTCCGAACGGTCGGGTCTATATCCAGCCCTTTAATCGGAGATACCTCCTTAGATCCCCTAGATCTATCTCGTGTATCTCAGTGAGGTTATGCAGGAAGGGACAACTGCAGAGGAGATGCTCCACCGTCTCCTCCTCTTCTGCGTCATCGCAGCCACGGCTGTGGTCTTTATATGGCAGCTTCAACCATCTTGCGTGATTACCGATTGGCCAGTGCGCGGTAAGCACGCCATTTAGCCTAGATATGTATCCCCGATTATGGCTGATCAGGGAGTTAGTCCGGTGAATGTTATATTCTGGCCATGTGTTTCTGGATATGCCGCACGTTTCCGTCCTATACCATCTGGTCTTCGCTCGTTCAAGGTAATGCAGGAAAATACCTCGTTTGACCAACCCTATAGGCGTTGCGACTGACAGCATGTGGAGTTAGGTGGAAGAGGATCCTGCCCTAGCTAGTTCGTCTGCCTTTTCGTTCCCTAGGATATCCTTGTGACCTGGTATCCAAGTAAGAACCACATTGGCCAGCCGACCTACCTCGACAAGTTTTTCCCTACTATCACTCACGAGTTTAGATGCAGTGTTGTAAGATTTGGGTGATAAGGGAGCCGCTTGGCTATCTACAAATATTCCAATGCGCTCTGTTTTTCGGTGTAGTATAAGTGCGGTGCAGGCTTCTTTGATGGCCAGTATCTTCGTTTGGAAACGCTGCACTTGTCTGGGAGTTTGAATGATAAATTGAGGCTTGCCTCTTCGGAGAAAACACCCGAGCCGGTTCCACATTCCATTTTGGATCCTTGCGTAAATACTTTGGTGTCAAAACCTGTAAGTGGTTCCCCTTTATCCCACTCTATTCTCTTGGGAAACCTGACATCGAATAGGTTATCCATCGTCAATGAGGGGGTGCAGTAATCGGTTGTTATATTGAGTTCTCTTGGGATTGTCTGTAGTATACTCGCATGCCCATATGCGCTGCTCTTCCAGAGTCCAAGACCGTTTATTCGGGTGGCACTCCAGGCCGCACTAGCTATGATGTGAAGGTCGATTGGTATAATACGCCACGGTTGCCTTCTGTGCGAGGTGCTCTATGTTACGCTTCCAGGAAAGTTTAGGGTCTAGAATCACGCCCAAATACTTGGCGTGAGTTGACAGTGGAATCTCTATTCCACTTAGCCGAGGAGGATTAAACTTTGGTATCTTGGTCTTCGTGGTAAAAAGCATGACCTCAGTTTTCCCTGGATTCACCCCAAGACCACTCCCAGTGGCCCAATCGTTAAGTGATTTCAAGGCCCCATTCATGATTTCTCTCAACACGGAGGGGAACAAACCAGACACCATTATTACCACGTCATCGGCATACGGCACGGTTTTGATCCTCATATTGTCCAGTTTCAGTAGTATTTTGTTGATCACGAGTAACCAAAGTAGAGAAGAGATGACTCCACCCTGGGGATTTCCCCAATTCACTCGCTTTGATGGCTCGCTGTTTCCCATAGAGTCGTTGATAATTCTGCTCTGTAGCATTGTCACTATCCAACTCTTGAGGAATGTTTCCACGCCTAGATCTTCAAGTGATTCTTCTATAGCCGCTGAGCTCCCGTTATTGAAAGCACCCTCTATACCCAAGAAGGCAGCGAGGGTATATTGTTTGTGTTCCAAGAACCTCTCAATAGTTCTGACGATTTCGTGCAGGGCTGTGTCGCTTGAGCGGCCTTTTAGATATGCGTGTTGCCTGCGTGATATTTTTGGCGATCCATCCATTTTCTTGCGGATGTTTGCGTCGATAAGCCTTTCAAGCGTTCTCAGAAGAAACGATGAGAGGCTGATCGGTCTGAAATCCTTTGCGCTCTCATGACTCCGTCTCTCCGCTTTGGAAATGTATGTTGTTACAATGCACACTTTCAGGCGCAGCATTAATTGCCCCATTATTTACATAATGTTCGTCTGGTCATTAAGAGTAAGTACAAGCTTTTACTTAATCTTAACAATATGTAGTAATATAAGAAACTGTTTTATATCCAAATCTGCCTTATATAAATATTTCTGTAATTTTACAGGTAGCTAACAATTTGTTTGTTTGAATATTTCAGTAAACGTGAATCGGATCTGTTACCGACGGCCCTTAATGATTTTTTATATTCATTACTTCGAACAACCAAACCTCAGCGTCGGGCGCTGGTTCAGGCAGTTACTAAACAATTCGATGACCAAAAAACATCTTTGAGGCAAATGCTTTTTATTGCCGACAATTTAGCGTATTTTCCTTATGTGGTTCAAGATGAGCCTCTTTATCTGATACATCAAATTGATCTGCTTATATCAATGGCTGGAACCAATATATTAGCAACGTTTAAAGAATGTTTAAAACCCAGCGAAGGAGCTAAAGATATCCTTGAAGACGATGATGACGAAGAAGATCCAGACGTCCTCCTTAAACGGTTACCAGATAATACACTTGATGTCCAAAGGTGTATAACCTCAGCTCAAGCATGCATGTTGCTTCTGATACTGAAAGAACATCTGAAGGATATGTACAACCTAACAGATAGTAAGATTTCCCGGTATTCTCCATCAGAACCAAAAATTCATGAAAAAGCTGTTACAAGGAAAAATGTACCCGATTTTAACCCTATAACAACGATAGAAGTAATAAAAAAGCAACAGGAACAAAAATATCATTCGGATTGTACAGAAGCTAATACAAAAACTCTTTCCGATGATGAGAAAATGGATATTGTTCTTAAATATCTAGACGTATGTTTCGATAATATAAATACCCCTTTAAATATAATTATATTTTTTATTTTAGTTTAAACAACTTATGCTAAAACTGGATCCCGAAGAGCTTGACTCGGACGACGAGGCACAGGAAAAGTTGAAATTAAGTACGATTACTTCATCGCCCACAGACACAACTGAGCAACGTGCAAATGATAGTGGAACAAGTGCGAAGTTATCGGGAAATAATGCACATAGATTAAAATCTACGTTTACAAATAAAACTATTGACTTGTCCAACTTATTGCATTCTCCGCCTAAGGTATGTATTATTTCTGTCGGGAGCATTCGACGGCGCGATAACGATACAATCGCAAATCGGTACGTTTTCTTGCACACACTTGATACCATTATCCCACACGATCTAAGTTGGCACGTCAATTGTATCATGTATTGCACACTTAAAGAATTTTGTCAATACAAGCAGGCGTCAACTGTATATTCTCTATGATTGGTTTAAAATCGCATGAGGGCATCAATTTGGTTCCTAACAACTTACAAAATGTAGACATAATCACCTGTATAATATTGAAGTGTTTTTTTTCTCAAATCTTGTTGTTTACTTTTTAATCTATAGGATGAAAAATGCGGCACACTCTGCCTAATAATAATTTGTGTACCGTTTAAATCCTCTGAAATTACAAATTTCTGAAAACAACACATTTTTAATAAAAGTAAACAATGTTGTTTAATGGTTCATTAACTGTAATATATTAAAGTCGACATTTTCATTCCAATGCTTTTATAAATGAGTTTAGATAATACTGAACGTACATCCTCCCGTCCAATTACAGCAAGTCCTTGACAGAAGTTGTTTGACGTAGGCGGGGTTTCATGGAATCATAAAATGCAAGGGGGGGCACGTAGCGATGCAGACCGAGTTTAAATGTAAGCAGATTTGACTTACTCGTTAGAATCTATTACAAAATCCCTCCTTCAACGTTGTAAAAAGAATGGAGTAGAAAGATTCTTACGAGTAAAACGAGAATTACGCGGATAACGATACCAACAACCAAAGTGGGATTTATGCGAGAATTTAGCTCAAAAATTCGTTTGAAATTGAACATTCTGGCCATCAAGGGATATTGTAAGGATAAGGTAAAATAAGAAATTAAACTAAAACTAGGTTTTTTGTTTTTTTATTTAGTGAGCATATATTTCATATTAGGAAAATTCTGTGCATGGATCAACAAAGGCAGACCAGTAATGACCTTAGATCCCTTATTGTACGTGGGTCATTCAGGACCCTCTTATAATTCATGTGGTACAAAGTGGGTCATTCCGGAACCTCGTATAAGCAGTGTTTCAAGTTTGTTCTAGTATGTACTTATGTCGTCGGAGTGTCTTAGCATAACCACGGCCCGACAAGATCCATCCAAAATTGGGGTACATCGACTGTAGACCGGGAGTGGCTTGACACCTTGCTCGGGCGATAGAAGTTTGCGACTGGGAGCCGAATCCAATCACGTTTCCCCCACGAGAACCCTACAAAATGAGAGATGCCGAAGGGGTTGCACCATCGCTGATAAGCTGGTTTGCATAATAAACGGAAATGGAGGTAAACCTGGTGATTCCCGTGCCGTCTAAATAGGAAAATGACCCGGTCTAAGAGCAACGAGGTCATTAGGGTCTTCGGATAGGAGGCAAAGTGGTCGCAAATTCAGAGAAGCCTCAATGCGTGCGAGGAGAGTGGGAAGTTCTTCGAACGTATATTTAGCCGATTGAGCTTGTTTCCTAAAATTAATCTTAAAACTATTGACAGCCGCTTCCAGAGACCTCCCATGTGAAGAGCTCCAGCCGGGATGAACTTCCACGAAACTTGTTGGTACCCCATGGCGGTTTCTACTCCAGCACGCTAAAAAAAACCGTTTCCCATTACATCCCATGAAGGGATTGGGGAGAGCTTGTCACAACCAGTGAGCTGTGCGCTTTCTAATTTTTCACTCACGGATTGGGACCGACAGTTTTTACACCGATTCCGAACGGGATTTTGAGAAGCTTTTTCATGGCTAAATACTCGATAGTGTCGCCGTCACTATGCGAGGTGACCGCCGCCGAAAGAAATTTTTAAGGTGGTCAGAGCAAGGATTTCACCAACTTCCCACTAAGCCATACAAACTAAAAAATAAAACACAATCATATTCTAAATGGCACCTTTTCCAATTTTGTGCACATTTTCATTATTTTTCAATCAGCTGACTTTGACACAATACAGGCACTGGTCAAAAACAACATGCCTCTTGTTTACATTTGACTGTTGTTTTTGCCTTGTTGTATTTGTTGTCGTACTTCATCTACCGTATATTTGGACCATGATTTTGAAATTTGGTTTACTTTTTGTTGTGTGTCTTTTTGTTCTATTTCTTTTGTTGTGTTTCTTCATACAAATTAGATAAAGAACAAGCATGTTTATTTCTGATTTGCTTTTATCTCTCTGCCTTTAAATAAGCTGATTTTGACAATTCTAGTAAAAGAATCAAAAACAAAAATGGCTGTTGTTTTTGCTTCTAACTGGAAAAGGCATAGAGCATGGTACAATAATATCTACATACATACATACGTACATATTATTTTACCATGGCATTTAATATAGAGTAGCCATCTCATGATTTTGTATTTCTCGCTATTGGTTTCTGTGAGAATATATACATCGAGTGGTTAAAGCGATGACATGATTATCAAGTAGTCGCATTAGTACATACACCAACGAAACAACATACGAAATTTGCATTTGTTTGGCAGACTAGTTCTGAAAAATTCAATACAAATGAAAGCCAACAATAGAATCAAAAAAAAGCTGAAAATAACATTTAAATTTTACATATTAAACTCTTAATTAAACTACATACATATTAAACTAAACTGTGAACAAATTAAACTATCTAATCCAAACACCACCTACTACGGTAAAAATCAGATAGATATGTAAACATTACCATCGAGCCAACAGCGAATAGCACAAAAGGAAACGTCAGATCAGCAAGATGGCTTCTCTTTATTAAATTGTTACTCTATGGGAAAGGTGCACCCTGAGAGCAACAAAACAAAAGAAACACAAGAAAAAGAAACCAACAAAAGTGAACCAAATTTTAATAACTGAACCTGATAAGCGCAAGAGAAACCAAAGCAAATCAGGTGAACGACAAATGAAAAAAGTTCAGTCAGCTGTTCGTATGTTATGTCTTTCTTGTTGTACCATGAGTATGGATGAGACTAAAATTATGAATATACTTTAAGTCACTGAACAGACCAGGGATGCAAAAAGTGGTACAATTGTGTTAAATGGATGCCAATCGCTAAATAAAACTAGTAAATTATGGTTGGTGAAAGAGATCCTTACAATTTTAGCAACATATGGTATATACATTTATATTTTATTGAGGGCGTTTGTGCCGGGCGGGTAACTACCCACCCAAAAAATTCCGTGTGGTTAGAATTACCCACCATACCCAAATTATTATTAGGCATTGTATATTCCCTTGACCAGAATGTTTAATCTCTCACTTTCCTCTGGACTGTTTCCTCCTATTTGGAAGCAAAGCTTCATTACTCCGTTGCATAAAAATGGTTCTAGGTCAAATGTCGAAAATTATAGGGGCATTGCTAAGTTGAGTGCAATTCCTAAGCTTTTTGAAAAATTAAAAATTGTGCATTAGCTACAGAGTATTATTTCCCCTCAACAACATGGGTTTATAAAAGGGAGATCCACTGTTACTAATTTGTTAGAATTTGTTTCACATGTTTTTCAGCATTTTTTTGGAAACCTCAGACGGATGTGATATATACAGATTTTAGTAAAGCTTTTGATAGGGTTAATCATAATCTTCCTCTCTTGAAGCTTGATATGATGGGTTTCTTATCAAAATGTTTGCGTTGATTGTCTTCTTATTTAAAGGGCAGAACTTAGTCAGTGTTGTTTAAAGGGTGTTTATTGAGACAGATTTTTGTTTCTTCTGGCATTCCTCAGGGCAGTCATTTAGGGCCTCTTTTTTATCTTGTTTTTGAATGACCTGCCGTTGGTTATTAATCATTCAAAGATTCTAATGTACGCAAATGATGTAAACTTGTACTTGTATATGAAGTCTGTGAATAAGTGTCTTTTACTGCAGGAGGATTGGATAAGTTTTGTTAAATGATGTGATTGTAATTTTATAGTACTTCTTAACTTGAAAAAATTTCCTTTTACAGAAAGAAGTGTTTGGAAACTTTTAACAAGATAGGTGATATTGTGCTGGATAAGTTGTGGCCGTCGGTCGTGCAATGGTTAGTGTGCGCGGCTCTTGTGCATGAGATCCTGGGTTCGAACCCTGCTCTGACCACCTTAAAATTTCTTTCGGCGGCGGTCACCTCGCATAGTGACGGCGACACTATCGAGTATATAGTCATGAAAACGCTTCTCAAAATACCGTTCGGAATCGGTGTAAAACTGTAGGTCCCAGTCAGTGAGTGAAAACTGGAAAGCGGACAGCTCAGTGATTGTCAGAAGTTCTCCCCTGTCTCTTCATGGGATGTAATGGGAAACCGTTTATTTATTTTTTAAGGTGTCTCAGTTTTGCGACTTAGGTGTGACTCTTGATAGTAACCTTACTTTTTCGTCACATATTGATACTTGCATAGGTAGGGCTAGCATTTATAAAACGTTGGTCCAGGGAATTTAATGATCTTTATTTATACTAGCCTTGAGAGGACGATTTTTGAGTACGGTTCAATAGTTTAGCCTCCACATTATAGGTGCCATATTAATAGAATCGAATCTGTTCAGAAGCAGTTCTTACTTTTTGCTTTACGCAAATCACTGATTGGGACCTACAGTTTTACACCGATTCCGAACGGTATTTTGAAAAGCTTTTTCATGGCTATATACTCGTTAGCGTCGCCGTCACTATGCGAGGTGACCGCCGCCGAAAGAATTTTTTTTTTTTGAAGGTGGTCAGAGCAGGGTTCGAACCCAGGATCTCATGTACAAGAGCCGCGCACACTAACCATTGCACCACCGACGGCTACGACATAACTACGAATCTTTTAATCTAGTTTTTACTCTGCAATACTTTTAATGATTTATTCGATTGAAGTAATTAAACGACCAATAATTTTTTTAAATCAATGATAATGCTTAGAATTGGCATATTTAAGAATAAATTCGAGAAATCGTGTGAATGACTTTTGGTTAATTATCGTTGAACTAAATTTCCTGTTTCAAATATATCCTGTTTCACCTGTTCCTGCTGTATATCTACCTGCTTCATCTGTTCCTGTGATACCTGTTTCGAAAAACTTGTAATTATCTTATTATTTTTGTTAAACTGTTGCCAGATAGCCTCTTTAAAGCCCTTAGGCGCTGGGGCTTTATTAGAAACAATTTAATAAATAAAATAATAATAAAAAAGGTGTTTTCTAAAGTGTGAAAGGCAACGTTGCTTTTAAAAATCCGTTGGATATTGATGGACTTATTGAACTTTTCATTGAAACAAAATTTTTTCAAAAATATAATTTTTGACCTACCACTCAGAAATGTTGGTTTGACCTTGTTTTTAATTCAACATCCCGTTTAAGTTACCATCAATATTCGGAAATCATTTTTGTTTTATCTTTTCCTTCAAAATGTTGTTCCATAGTATCCATTCCTGATGAAAATATTCACCTTGTCCATCGCTGAACTGGCCCAGGTTTACTGGGAAGAAGTCCAGATGTGAATGGAGGAAATTAATTTTGATGGACATGTTGCAACCCATTTTACCATACGCACTCACAAATTCATTAACAGTCGCGACATAGTCGTCGCTTCTGTGATTACCAAGAAATTTATCACATAGTGCAAAAGCTCTTCCATGAGCGTAGGTCAACGGAGCGATTTCCTCTCTGACTTAGGTTTTGGTGGAAACGCGATGTAAATTGATCCTCCTAAAACGTTGTGTGCTAAGTGTTTTAAGTCCTTACAATCCGATAAATGCGTTGGTTGGTTGGTTGAAAAGGCTGCAAGACAGCACGCTGTCTAGCACACTAGTCGTCTAGCCAATTTGCCCTTTCAATAAATTTGTCTATGAGACCTACAGGAATATCCTGTAGGGCTACGGTGCTAACTAAAAGTGTACCGAATATCCTACTTCTCAGTCCTGCCAGAGCAGGGCAATCCAAGAGAATGCGTTTCGTCGTTTCCTCGTCCTCTTCCATGTAGCATCTACAGAGAGTAGAGTTTCTATGTCCCAATCTTAGGGCGTGTTTTCCTACAAGACAATGTCCCGTAAGTGTTCCTATCATTGTGGATAACCTGCCTCTCGGCAAGTTAAGTAGTTGCCCAGTCCTCTTCCAGTCCACCTGTGGCCAGAGGACCCTGGCTTGTTTGCAAGTTGAAGTAAGCCTCCACTTGTCCTTGAACATATTATCGGCCCACTGCCTGATCTGCAAACGGCAGGTAGAGAGTGGCATACTAACACCTTCTTTTGCCGGAAGAACATGTGCCGTAGTGCCCTGTCTAGCTAACGCATCCGCTACGCAATTGCCTGGAATGTCGCTGTGTCCCGGTACCCAGATGAGCCTGATGTCAAAATACTCTGCCATCACCGTAAGTGATGAGGGGCATTCTTTCACCGTCAGGGACGTAGCAAACATGACTTCCAGGGATTTTATGGCAGATTGCTCGTCCAACTTTGATCCATCCGTGAAAAATCTGATACTACTGGTATCCCCTTCCAGTGACTTTTCCCAGGTATTCCTGTTCGGAATAGACGTCCTTAGTGTCGCTGGTAGAGGGTAGGGGATACAGTAGTCCGTTTTTACGAGAATAGAGTTGGTCCGGTGTAGTAATTCAGCGTGTCCGGAATGCCCCGATATCAAAACGCCACAATCTCTGATTCTCACCAGGGATATCGGGGCTGCCGATTCGGCCATGATATCAACTGTAATTGCACCCCATTAACTGACGGCAGTTCAAATGCAGGTATTTTATATTTCCGAGAGAACAGGATAAGCTCGGTTTTAAGTGGGTTAAGTGATAGTCCGCTGTTAGCGGTTCAGTTCGAAATTAGACTAAGTAGGCTGGTTGTACCAATGCTAAGTAAATTGAGGTTTCTACCCGTACAGATGATAGCAATATCATCGGCATAGGCAAAGACCTGGCATTCGGCAGTGTCCAATTCAAGAAGCAATTCATTGACAGAAGTTAGCCATAATAGTGGAGGCAGAACTCCCCCCTGCGGTGTCCCCCTGTTAACGGTCCTAGCAATTGTAACACCACCCCATTCAGCTTTGACGGATCTATCTACCAGAAGCTTCCCAATTAGGCGTGTAACTAAGCTGTCGACTCCTAGATTCTGTAATGACCTAAGAATCGCCGAAGGTTGAATGTTATTGAAGGCTCCCTCGATGTCCGGGAAGGTCTCTAGAGCGAAGACCTTATTCTCAAGAGAGTTTTCTATTATGCTGACTATAGAGTGGAGAGCCGTTACAGTTGACCTGCCCTTGATATAGGCATGCTGAGAACTCGATAGTAGATTCACTGGAAGATTACTTCCAACGTGAATGTCAAGTAACCTATCAAATGTCTTAAGAACAAAGGATGATAGACTGATTGGTCTACAGTCCTTTGGTTTGACATGAGAGCATTTGCCCGCTTTCCGGACCAAAAACACTTTGGTTTGCTTCCAAATACTAGGAATGACTGCCAGCGTAAGGCACCCCCTGAAGATTGCCTCCAACCAACTACAAGATAGGTATAGTGCCTCCTGTAGTTGCGCGGGAATTATCCCGACAGGTCCGGCTGATTTATAGGGCTTAAAGCATCTAATGGCCGATATCAGATTCTTTCTGCTCACTATTGAGCGAACTTTTTCTAAGCTATGTGAGTTTCCGCCTAGCTCTTCTGGCTGATGACCATCATTACTGTCATCGTTGGGAAAGTGGGTATCCAGGAGAATCCCAAGAGGCTCTTCAGGCGAATACGTCCACGTTCCATCGTCTTTCATTAAGAACCCCGCACACGGTGGGTTTCTAGCGAGCACGCATCTTAAGCGTGCAGTCTGGTTAGTTCCCTCAATAGATTCACAGAAGTTTCGCCAGGATTTCCGTTTGGCCTTCTTGATTTCACCTTTATATAGATTAAGACTAATCTTGTAAACGTCCCAATCCCTTTGGTCGCCGCTCTTTTTTGCCTTGTTGAAAACCGCCTAATGGACGATCTTAGATCCTGAAGCTCAGTGTTCCACCTATGAGAATTTTTGTTACCCTTGGCAGCATAATAACCACTGGTCTTACAGGACTTATTGAGCGCGTTCCTGCACGCATCAGTAAATTTGCCAACTAGTTCTACAAGCTCTTGCACATTAGTCGGAATATTCCTATAATTTTAAAAACTTCCTTTTCCAGAGGTTCGATATTTATGTGGAACTGTAGATATCTATGATCAGAAAGTTTAGGAAAAGTTTCGCTTGTTAATTTTTATACTTTTTTAAATCAAATTCTGGGCTGAAATTCTGTTAACTACATGGGAAGAAATCTTGATCGTACGCATATCTTGGTCAAAAACTCGAATTTTCTTACGTTATTTTTGGGGACTGGAAATCTCACACGTATATATTATTGCATTAAATTAAACAAATGTATATTGGGCGTGCAATGGTAGAGTGCGCGGCTCTTGTGCATGAGAACGTGGGTTCGATCCCTGCTCTGACCACCTTAAAGTTCTTTAGACGGCGGTCATCTCGCTTAGTGACGGCGACACTATCGAGTATATAGCCGTTCGTAACCGGTGTAAAACTGTAGGTCTCAATCAGTGAGTATAAAACTAGAACGCGCACAGCTCACTGGTTTGTGAGAAGGTCTCCCTAATCCCTTCATGGGATGTAACGGGAAACCATTTATTTATTTTTATATTGGGCTATAATATGTGAACAAGTAGCAAGATTGCGGTGTTAAGTAGTTACATACTTCAAATTGAATTTGCATTCAATTTAAAGCAAATATATATATCACAGTGTGTAATTTTTTAAGTCATGGCAAAATAACCATATACGGACACCACTACGTGATAAAAGAGCAGAAAAAAAGACCCCTGTCTCCCAGTTTTGCCCAAAGTCCTCCAGGTTTTTTTTTTATGGGCCCCCAAAGAAGAATTTAATTTACTTTCTGAGGCAAAGTTGTAGCTCTTGTCATAAAGAACAAAAATTGTAAACATATAAAATCAAAAAAAAAACTTCATCTTTAAAGTCAAAATCGCAAAAAACTTTAAAAAATTCAATTTTTTACCTTTTTCTCATGTTCAGGTCCATAGGTAGCAAACCGTTCAAAATTCAAGGAAAAACAATCAACTACAAGAATGATCCTATAATAATACTTTCTGGAACATATGAACTTCCTAGGAATGATTCTTAACACCGTTTTGGTAGCCCTTAGATGCCGCAAAAGTGAAAAATTTCCCGAACATTTTTTAATTTCATTTGTTTTTTCTTTACTTCAACATTGAGATACTATAAAGCCTTCTCCCGTAAGTGAAAAGGCATGTTGCAGGTTTCATTGTTATACTATTACTGATTTTATTAATCTTAGTCCTTAGGTGGTATGGGTTGACATTTAGAGTTAGTAATTAATGATTCAGTGTTGTAGGAATTAGTAGTCTCAGCAGGGATGGCGCTACAATACTATGCTATCTATTACAAAAATTATAAAAAAAATATTCGTATTATGTTTATAATGTTGATGGCCCTGGACTTGCAAATCGCACTCTCTTACTCTGATTCAAAACTTATGGTGTCCACAGGCACGTTACTTCCAGACTGCCCTCCATCATCAGCTTTTTCTTTTTCAGATACTTCATTAACATCATACAGGGTGATCTTGTGACTCCACCAACATACCTGAAATGAATTAGAAAAGAAAGCAAAAAAAAATGCAAAACAATGCATCAATACAATTGATATTACCTCTGCAAGCAATGCGTCGAGTTTTTTGCCTTTGTACCGTTTTTCCATGGGCATTGTGGTTTGGTGAAACCGTTCTCCTTGCTCATCGGATTCGGTAGGGAGTTGTTTGATGAAATCGTCAAAATGAAAATGAAGAAAATGCAGCTTTAGTGTCATCGATGTGCCGATTTTCTCAAAATAATACAGCATTTCTTTCACCCATTCTCTTGCTTCCGGTTCCGCGTCTCGATCCCCTCCCACGACTCTGGTGCATACACGCTGAAGGTAAATCCATGCCATTGAATGATTATAATCATGAAGCGATGATTCAAAGTTGCTTTGAATAGCTTTCTAATGTCAGGGCCATTAAGTACGCCTGTTAAATGAAGACAAAAAATAAAGACAGAAAAGAAAACATTAACAAAGTGAAAATAGTACAATGAGGTGAACACAAATTCGTTTTAAATTTACTACGATACCTTTTTTAATTTTGTCATCGCTACGCTTTGGGAAAACGCTTTTCAAATAGTCGAATGCGTTTGGGCTATTTACAACGGCCACTTCGATGATTTTTTTTAACAATTCCCAATTTTATGTGGAGCGGTGGCAGCAAGATGTCTTGAGTATTCTCTATTAAAGGTGCAGTCCTCAGTTTATGTTGTTTCATTTGTTCCTCCACACTTCCTCTTGGTCTCCACGAATTACATTGGTATTGATTCAGAGGTGAGCGCGAATCCCAATTACAAAGAAAACAAAAGAAATTTGGAAAGCCGCCCTAATCGATGATCCCTTGCAAAATGTTGATGACCTTCAAATCACAGCAAATCTTCCATTTATTTTCGTAGTATTTGATTTTTTCCAATATATCTTTCAATGTTTCATAGCTGTCTTTCATGTTAATACCCCTTGCTATCGGAATGGAAGGTTTTCGGTTCGACACATGCAACAACACTGCTTTCAAGCTTGAAACAGAACCATCAATAAATAATCTCCACTCACTAGCGATGTAGTTCGTTCCCATTTTTACCACCAAAGCTTTTACATCGTTGCAGTAAGCGAACGAATTGTCATCATTTAGAGTGTAGAGGCTCTGAAATTCAGCTTGACGTTTGCGGTACGCCATAGAGCTAACATTAGCATGTGTGAGTTTTGTTTGCTTTAAAAATGCTGTCAAAAATATGGCAAGTCGCTGCGATATTCCCAATACCCGCTTGTTCGGGTTACTAGTGCCGCACTATCAATTTACCTAGGCATTAGTATCCAGTACTAGTTACCGTCCAATCTACTTCACTTGTGTTTGACTGTCTACTTTAACATGGCGATGTCATAGGAGGGGTACAATTGACTACCTTCTGCATTACCAATTTCACGTTATTTCACTAGTCCAAACCGGCACTCAAATTCACAGGTCCTTTTTAACCCACTAAATAGCTGGTGAAACTGGATAGACCGTTTATTCGGCTTTGAAAAGCCCCCTATGTAACTAGCCCCAACTCACTAGTACTTTCGATTGATATATTTAGCTAGTGTTAATTAAACATAATTACTAGTAGCCCATTTATCAGATTAAAAACATATGTGTTTTCTGAAAAATTGTTGTTTTACATTTTATTTGATAAACAAATAAACATATTACACACATTTTTAATTTAAAAACACTTAAATGCACTTTATGGCACTTGCCAGTCTTTTGCGTTGCAGTTCCAGTAAACGACTGACACAATAAACAAAATAACAAAAACTGTACGAATTCCAGCGTAAGGATAACGGGACTTTGTTTGATTTGTTTTCCCTACGCAACAAGTTTTTTATTAGATCGCAAATTTTAAATTCGTTAATCCATTTTACTATCTACTGGTAATGCACAGGGTGGACAATTATCGCTCTTAGGCATTATTTAGTGATACTAAAATAACTACCGCGGTTAGTGATTAGTTATAAAACTATTTACAAAGAGACAATTGATACTTGCCGAGCAAGCGGGTATGGCCACAATGAAATCCATTTGCATTTGTGTTATTAGTTGTGGTCCATCTCTTCCCTGTTGGGGCTCATAATCGGTAGCAAATGGATCTTCATATATAAGTAACACCACTTGCCCTAGTCATTCCTGTACATTCTGTACTACGATCTGGAGTTGGCGGCCTTGGTGATACAAAATTTTCAGGTGCAAGCACTGGTAGTGTGGCTGTTACAGTTGCTTTATAACTTTTGTTCCTCTCAGCATATCGATTTAGACTACATGTGTAATTTACGTATGCATAGCAACTGGTTTCATCATGATCCAGCTTACCGGCTTACAATACTTCATACTATGTTTGCCTCCACTTAACCATGCCATGAGATTGTTACAACATTGGCGACACACTGTATTAGGTGTGTAATTTTCACCGGTCAAGTCTTCTTCGTCGAAAAACAACTTTTATGCTTTCTTGAATGCACTAGGTAAAAGATTCTTTTCCTTTTGCAATGTTGTAGAAATATTTTTTCTGATTTGATGACCGCAAACGTAGCAAAATAAATCAATATTTTCACACTGCATATTGAAATTGTCAGTTGCCAATGTTGTGTGCGAATTATGCTGTAGCACTTTCACTTTTTTTTACTTTCACTTTATAACTTTCACCGCTGAGCTCTCGTTGACGTTGCGCTGTGTAATGCTTCGATGTGAGCGTCGTGTCGCTTTTATATTGTGTGCGCGTCCCTTGTGAATTCAATGCAGATGTTTGCTTCCAGGTAGTTTTTTTGATTTTATATGTTCACAATTTCATCTTTATGACAAGAGCTACAATGTGTTTCCAGGTATTTTTTTATATTTTGGGTTGTTTTTATGTGAATTCAATGCAGATATTTGCTTCCAGGTAGTTGTTTGATAGTTTGGGCACGGGAACTCACCCACCAGCTTGAGAATTTTTATTAGAATCCACTTACTATCAGTGAAGGTACAGTGCACTCACACACTCGGCCTCCTCACTGACAATTATTTACGTTTAAAGGTTTGGAAATCAACATTTTTTTAAGAAATCGCTAATTTTCTTACACTTCAAATGTTTTTAAGCGAAATTTTGGCTCCCAGAAAGTACTTTTGTTAGAAAAACCTCACTATCTCCGGTCTTAGAAGGGTTAATGCGGAGTATTATACCTTAAAAAAAAGCTTGAAGTGTTGTATTTTACTGAGTCTAGGAAGAAAAAAGTTTACTAGGGCTGTTTTTTGAGAAAACCACATTTTTATTAAAAAAGTGAGGTTAAAAATTTTTTTTTTTAATTTGCCCCAATGAGTTAATAAAAATTAACATATTTATATACGGATTTATAGCGTTTTCATAGGTCTTCTCAATGATACCCATCTCAACCAGATCGGATAAGAAATAGGTGAGATTTAAGCGATTATATACTCAAGCTATAAAGGCCTATATCTCAAGAAGTTGGATCGGCCTCCTTAAAAACACTTTCGGGTTTTAATCAGCGCTGTAAGCCCTACCAGGCCAAAGAAAATTAGCGCATTTTTCGTAAAAAAACCGCTTTTTGGGCGATTTTTCGCTCATTTTTTAAAGTTTTTCGCGATTTTGACCTTGAAGATGAAGATTTTTTTTGATTTTATATGTTCACTTTATGACAAGAGCTACAACTTTGCCTCAGAGAGTAAATCAAAATTCCGAACGGTTTGCAAGGTATGAGCGTGAGAAATGATCACTTTTTTGCAAAAATGACACCGAGGCCCACTTCTTTGGGGGCCCATAAAAAAAACCTGGAGGACTTTGGGCAAAACTGGGTCTTTTATCACGTAGTGGTGTCCGTATATGGTTATATTTTTTCGTGTTGCACTGTGTATTTTAATTTTTTTTGTAATTTTTCCAAGAATGCGATGAAGAGTTTTGGAGCCGGAGTCAGGTATATGCGACTGGCGTCGGAGTTGACGTAGTACAAATTTGGACTCAAATTGGCGTCGGAGTTGACGTAGTACAAATTTGGACTACCATTCCCATCAAAATTTAAAATTTTCATCGTACATTTTACATAGTATTGGATAAAATCAGTTTGCCTACGTCTAAATAAATTTGTCGTAGGTTTCCTGGATTCCCACGGATTCTATCATTAAAATCGTTCCAAATCAAATATAAATTTTACTTGCAAATAGACAATATATATTTACAATAATAAAAATAAAAATCGAACTTCAAACTTTTTTCAATTCGAGAATATGGGCACTTTATTCATTTTATATTATTTTGAATAGGGGATCAACTGTTGTTTAATGTATAAAAACATGTATTCTAAAACAAAGTTAATATTTGTGTGTTGTGCTGCCAACAATGGCATATTATACGCAGTTATTGGCCAGACTCCACAGTCCTGTAAGTCCTGTGTAAGAAATGTTCGAAAAGTAATTATATATAAGTAATTATATTATATATATAATATATAACTGTGTATAATATGCCTACCTGCGGTATTACAAGAAGTCTAGGTAACACACGCAAAAGCAACATTTTCGGCCTGAATTTGCAGATTCTGTTACCTACCTGGAAAGTTGGTCAATATAATAACCTCCCGTAAAACACTGCCGATCTGAATAATCAAACACTAATCAACTGTTAAATCGCGAAATCAGGAAAAACCCGCATCTATTATATTTGGCGGTATATACTTCTACAGCCCAATTCTCCATAACAATTCCCCGGGAATTTTTTCCCCTATTCCTTGTTCCCCTATTCTTAATACAATCTACCTGGGAATTTTTTTCACTTTTCCCCGTTCCCTTATTCTAAACGAACTTCAAAAATGGGAATCTCTTCCCCGGGAAAAAATTAGGTATTATGAATGGCAATAATTGGGAGAATGTGATAACATTTGTGATGGATTATTCCGCCACAAAATTGAAGGGGAGCTCTGTTCCAAAATTTCTATAAAGAATTCTTCTTTTAATTACTATTATGGCATTATTCTTACGGTATAAATTTACTTTAGCACCAACTCTCTGATGTACACCAAAATGTCACCACCGAGAAAAGCTTCTGCGCTGAGTTCAAAAGGTTTAGAAGTGGGTAACAAAGTTAGTAGAAATGGGTATTATTACAAAGGTCTGTCTAAATTCTATAAATCTGTGTATAAACATATCTATTTTTAGTAACCCATTTTGTGGATAATTAAAAACAATTATTTGTTGACCTCCCTTTTTTAATAAATGTTTCCCCATTATACTTAGTTTTTAGTTGACTCCGATAATAGACAAGACTTTAGCCTATTTTTAATGTATAATACTCACCAATAACCGTTCAAAGACGGGAGACATTTACGTTCAAAGTTTTGAAATACATTTGTCACTTATTTCACCAAAATAAAAAAATTATTTCTAAAAAATAGCGCGATTTAACACAAAAATACTATGACAACCCCACGAAGCGGGTGTTGGCCTCGCACCAGACGAGAAAATCCCTGAGCCACAAATATACTATGAACTTTAATTTTGAACTTTAATATCTCCGGTCTTTGAGGGGGTATAGGTGAATATTATACCTTAGAAAAAAGTTATGGTCTTGCCTATTATTGGAGCCTTCCAAAAAATAAGTATAATAGGGCATTTGTTTAAAAAAATTGCACTTTTATCAAAAAAGTGAGGTTAAAAAATCGTTTGTTTTAAAAGCGAAGAAAATAGGGCATTTGGTGCTAAAGTAAATATGTTCCTTATTGTACTTACAAAGTTTTGCCTCCTTGCAAACGTTTGTTGTCGCTTTTCCTGCTCCCGGTCGTTCTTCTGCTACCATTATAAAGGCTATGGTGTACATTTTCACTTATTTTGATTATTAATTATTTAATTATTAAAATGATTTGCATTTAACAACCAAAACCAAACATCATAAAACAAAACAGCTGATTTCGAAACTTCGTAATTCTCTCTCCCTTGTTATACTTTCTCCGTCTGTTTAGAATAGGAGGATTTTTTTTCTCGAGAAAATAAAATCCGAGGGACTATTCAGAATCGGGCTGAAAAGCTTTTGCCATATGTCAATGCGCAACTTGTGTATGGGAGGTACCATAATGGGTGTGGTAAAGTCATCCATTTTTCAAGTATACAGTTACCGTTAACAAAATATTGGCCAGTAACCAATTTCACTAATTATTTTGATAACATTTAAGCCCAATGTATGTTGAATTTAACTCATTCTATTAAAATTATTTGAGAAATAGTGAGAGAAGTATGAGAGTTTTTCTCGCAAAAAAATCATTCACGAACATTCGAGTTTATTTTAGAAATTGAACTCTCCTGACCAAGTATAATGTGTAGGATCAGAATTTTTTGGCATGTAGTTAACAACATTTTAGTCTACAATTATGGTTTCAAAAAGAATAAATATCAACAAGCGGAACTTTCCCCAAACTCAAAAAAATGAAAATTTTGTTCAAAAGTCATTCATTTTTTGCCAAGGTGTGGTGAATACCCAAAAAAAAAATACATTTACATTTAATACCTTTGGCCAGGCCTTTGGTTCAAAAAAAAACTACAATGTAAGAAACTATTGAAAGAATGAAGGTACATTATCTAACACATTTAGTTTTTTAACAGCTTGAAAACTTTTTAAATTTCACAAGTGTCGTTACCTACCGGTTTGAAATAATTTGAAAATGTTTTTAACTTACATTTGGTTGAAGTCCTGGCAATAACATGTGTTTTTAGGACTGTATTTTAACTCAAGATGACCAAGTTTTACCCAAAAACAAAACAAAGTCAGTGCAAAAGTTTACTTTTTAAACTTTCGATTACATATATCTTTGTAACTGTTAGATACACGACACACGACTGTCCATGTTTTTTGTTTGTGCGACTTAGTAGAATCTTGAAACATTGAGCTTTTAAATCGGTCTAAAATGTTTAGAACTTACATAATATGAAAGTGTGATCATTACCAAGGTGGTCAATTTTGACACCCTGTAGCAAAACGTACTGCCTCTAAATACCAGATTCTGAAAGCCTAATTCCTCCCCTACCAATACTTAGTACATTCTTTTTTGCAATTGACCCACTGTGAAGCGTTTAAAAACTCCTGCGCCTGTAGCAGAGCTCCTTGGAATACAGATGATTAACGACGCCTTGTTACAAAAAATTATATTAGAAGTCTTCCAAAAATACGCGCACGCTCATGTGAGCAAAATTTGGTCCTGCTCACGTTCACGCCAAGCACGTGACTCACGCCCATCTCTATAATATACCAACAACAGTTTGGTCATTCAGCCGTTTATTGTTATTTCATTTGAATTCTCTACTCAGATTAACTGTCGTTCCTATGTTGATGGATTTGGTGGCCCGTGACAAAAAAAATATTGTAAAGTTAATTGTTGAAATGCAATGAAACACAATAATAAAATATTAACCATATAAAAAAGTTTGTGTTTTATTTGTAAACCAATTAAATAAAACAAATAGTTCCTGCGGAACATCCAAAAGCAAAAGTCGTCAAACTACCATAAAAAAAAAACAGCAGACAGTTGTCCGAGGCCTTCGGCCACGGACTGTCCCTGCAGGCTGTGTCAGAGACACGGCCATTAAGTTTAACGTAGAATACGCCATCCGATAAGACAGAAAACATATGTATATAACAATAAATGATAAATATCATAAGCAAATGAATTTATTTTTATATTTATATTTTATTTTATATATATATATATATATATTTATATTTATATTTTTTATAATTATATATCCATGTTAAATTCAAATTCACATTTAACATTTTGTTTCACTAAAATACATAAGTAAATATACGAAATTTCAATATTTCATCAATCAAAACAGTTTGTGTGCACGCTTCAAACTCAAACACTCAACCAAACACCACACATATGTTTGAGTGTATGTGTTTAAACAATTTTCATTTGAAAAATTTAAATATTAGGAAGATATCAACCAATACGAAATGCATATCAAACGAAAGATAACATCTTCATTTACCTACAAAAAAATGTTTAAAAAAAGTTATCTCGCCATTTCCTCATAATCAATGAAATAAAGATTACAACAATAACAATCTGACATGACTCCCTATACCGTAAGGTAAGACGTATTCTACGCCAAAAAAATACTTATTGAAATAAATAAACAACTCACAAAATATTTTGTGTTGTTATTAACAAAAAAACCCGTTTCCCATGAAGGGATTGGGGAGAACTTCTCACAACCAGTGAGCTGTGCGCTTTCTAATTTTTCACTCACTGATTGGGACCTACAGTTTTTACACCGATGCCGATCGGTATTTTGAGAAGCTTTTTCATGGCTATATACTCGATAGTGTCGCCGTCACTAAGCGGGGTGACCGCCGTCGAAAGAAATTGAAGGTGGTCAGAGCAGGGATCGAATCCAGGATCTCATGTACAAGAGGCGCGCACACACCCATGGCACCACCGACGGCCACAATTACCCATTGCACCACCGACGGCCAAATATTGTTATTACATATGTAAATATTTATTTTTATTAATTAATAAGGCCAACTGAATTCTTTGCTTTTTTTCGAAATGGAAGGATGTTTTAATTGAAAATTCATCGTCTTACGCTAAGATCCCACTATCGGCGCAAATAGCTCAATCTGTACCGATTTTCATGTGGCTAAATCGGTACACATTTCCAGAACTACATTTCGATTGGTGCATTATCATTGCATATTGTCAAAATTTGTATCGGTGCTTATCGGCCAAAACAAGAAAGTGACAACAATCGGTCCAATACGGTCACACTATCGTGCTTTATTGATCAAATTAAATCATATGTTTTATGTTGAATTAGAATGGATTACTCTCAATTGCTGTGGCCGTGTATATTGTGGCTTCAATATACAGTGCATTTGAGTAAGAATGTGGTTAAAAAAGAGAAATGAATATGGGGCATATGACAGCACTTTTCGCGAATTCCGTGGAGTCGATAATCAAAATTTCACAAAGAAAAAAAATCGTCGGCTGAATCCCCATTTGCATGTTTCCTAAAATATATTAACGTTCTTCAATAATTGTTCGGTTCAAGATCAATCACTATTAAAAAGTACTTTGTCTATAAAAAGGTACATTTTAATAGAAAATATTAAAAATAAATATGTATGTATGTGAAATTGATAATTATGGTGGATGGTTGGGAATATAGATATTTCAATGCCCACCAAGGCATATCTTCAGCTCCCTTCTCCACAAGTATTTAGGTATGTCATCACACATTATAGGGATAAACAAAACTCATCTTAGCGAGAATTGTTTCCACACTCCTACTTGTGCGAAAACATCCACAATAAATACTTTACCACATCCATCAATGCCACAACATTTCCTTCCTATGCATGCTTTCATCGAAAGCCATTGCATAGATGTTGTTGTACAAAGTTTATAGATTCTTCTCACTAATCCATGTCGATGAAAAGTTAAAATTTAAATTTGGCATACAATTATTTTATTTGTTGTAGTTATTTTCGTAACGACGTGTTCTGTGAACGAAGCCGACCCATAATTATCGACGGGCTGGAGCAACAAAAAACTGAATCGACGGCGACAACTAAGTTTTTATTCAATGTGATTTCTCGCCAGATGTTACTGTTAGGGTCATCTCGTTGGTTGCGTAAAAAATTCTTGCCTTTAAAATCGGTTTAGCTGAAAATATCGGCTAACATTTTTAGTCGAAGCGAGCCTTAATAATGGCGGCTTGAACTCCAAAAAATTATCTAAGACGGCGGCACAACGACAAATTTTCTGTCGGCTTCGTACTCTGCCACAAGCAAAAAATAATACTAAGTTAATTTTGTGGAGTAAACAGTGTCATTTGTCGTAAATATCTTAATTTCGTAGTTGTCAAAATATATGGGAAATTGAGCAATGTCTGCGGAAATTGCAAAACACTTCAATTTCGCGGCAGCGTGAACTAGGCATTTATAACAGAAATCAGACCATGTTTATAATCGCCTCTCATGGAGCTATTCAAGTAAATCAAATAAAACAACAACAAAAAGGAAAGTTAGAGCAATCGGGAACTCATTTTGCGAACGCTTCATCGTCTCGAACGCATCGGCGTGAAGAAAACAGAAGAAAAAAAGCAGAAGATTACAATCGAGCAGTATTTCATTTCCATTCCGTTCCAGACTGAATTGTAACAAAATCAAATTAGAAACAAATGAAAAGGCACAAAAACAGATGATTTTTGATGGAATGAGAACAAAAAGCAGAAGATTTTCGAAAATGTAAACAAGTAGCAAAACGTACTGCCTCTAAATACCAGATTCTGAAAGCCTAATTCCTCCCCTACCAATACTTAGTACATTCTTTTTTGCAATTGACCCACTGTGAAGCGTTTAAAAACTCCTGCGCCTGTAGCAGAGCTCCTTGGAATACAGATGATTAACGACGCCTTGTTACAAAAAATTATATTAGAAGTCTTCCAAAAATACGCGCACGCTCATGTGAGCAAAATTTGGTCCTGCTCACGTTCACGCCAAGCACGTGACTCACGCCCATCTCTATAATATACCAACAACAGTTTGGTCATTCAGCCGTTTATTGTTATTTCATTTGAATTCTCTACTCAGATTAACTGTCGTTCCTATGTTGATGGATTTGGTGGCCCGTGACAAAAAAAATATTGTAAAGTTAATTGTTGAAATGCAATGAAACACAATAATAAAATATTAACCATATAAAAAAGTTTGTGTTTTATTTGTAAACCAATTAAATAAAACAAATAGTTCCTGCGGAACATCCAAAAGCAAAAGTCGTCAAACTACCATAAAAAAAAAAACAGCAGACAGTTGTCCGAGGCCTTCGGCCACGGACTGTCCCTGCAGGCTGTGTCAGAGACACGGCCATTAAGTTTAACGTAGAATACGCCATCCGATAAGACAGAAAACATATGTATATAACAATAAATGATAAATATCATAAGCAAATGAATTTATTTTTATATTTATATTTTATTTTATATATATATATATATATATTTATATTTATATTTTTTATAATTATATATCCATGTTAAATTCAAATTCACATTTAACATTTTGTTTCACTAAAATACATAAGTAAATATACGAAATTTCAATATTTCATCAATCAAAACAGTTTGTGTGCACGCTTCAAACTCAAACACTCAACCAAACACCACACATATGTTTGAGTGTATGTGTTTAAACAATTTTCATTTGAAAAATTTAAATATTAGGAAGATATCAACCAATACGAAATGCATATCAAACGAAAGATAACATCTTCATTTACCTACAAAAAAATGTTTAAAAAAAGTTATCTCGCCATTTCCTCATAATCAATGAAATAAAGATTACAACAATAACAATCTGACATGACTCCCTATACCGTAAGGTAAGACGTATTCTACGCCAAAAAAATACTTATTGAAATAAATAAACAACTCACAAAATATTTTGTGTTGTTATTAACAAAAAAACCCGTTTCCCATGAAGGGATTGGGGAGAACTTCTCACAACCAGTGAGCTGTGCGCTTTCTAATTTTTCACTCACTGATTGGGACCTACAGTTTTTACACCGATGCCGATCGGTATTTTGAGAAGCTTTTTCATGGCTATATACTCGATAGTGTCGCCGTCACTAAGCGGGGTGACCGCCGTCGAAAGAAATTGAAGGTGGTCAGAGCAGGGATCGAATCCAGGATCTCATGTACAAGAGGCGCGCACACACCCATGGCACCACCGACGGCCACAATTACCCATTGCACCACCGACGGCCAAATATTGTTATTACATATGTAAATATTTATTTTTATTAATTAATAAGGCCAACTGAATTCTTTGCTTTTTTTCGAAATGGAAGGATGTTTTAATTGAAAATTCATCGTCTTACGCTAAGATCCCACTATCGGCGCAAATAGCTCAATCTGTACCGATTTTCATGTGGCTAAATCGGTACACATTTCCAGAACTACATTTCGATTGGTGCATTATCATTGCATATTGTCAAAATTTGTATCGGTGCTTATCGGCCAAAACAAGAAAGTGACAACAATCGGTCCAATACGGTCACACTATCGTGCTTTATTGATCAAATTAAATCATATGTTTTATGTTGAATTAGAATGGATTACTCTCAATTGCTGTGGCCGTGTATATTGTGGCTTCAATATACAGTGCATTTGAGTAAGAATGTGGTTAAAAAAGAGAAATGAATATGGGGCATATGACAGCACTTTTCGCGAATTCCGTGGAGTCGATAATCAAAATTTCACAAAGAAAAAAAATCGTCGGCTGAATCCCCATTTGCATGTTTCCTAAAATATATTAACGTTCTTCAATAATTGTTCGGTTCAAGATCAATCACTATTAAAAAGTACTTTGTCTATAAAAAGGTACATTTTAATAGAAAATATTAAAAATAAATATGTATGTATGTGAAATTGATAATTATGGTGGATGGTTGGGAATATAGATATTTCAATGCCCACCAAGGCATATCTTCAGCTCCCTTCTCCACAAGTATTTAGGTATGTCATCACACATTATAGGGATAAACAAAACTCATCTTAGCGAGAATTGTTTCCACACTCCTACTTGTGCGAAAACATCCACAATAAATACTTTACCACATCCATCAATGCCACAACATTTCCTTCCTATGCATGCTTTCATCGAAAGCCATTGCATAGATGTTGTTGTACAAAGTTTATAGATTCTTCTCACTAATCCATGTCGATGAAAAGTTAAAATTTAAATTTGGCATACAATTATTTTATTTGTTGTAGTTATTTTCGTAACGACGTGTTCTGTGAACGAAGCCGACCCATAATTATCGACGGGCTGGAGCAACAAAAAACTGAATCGACGGCGACAACTAAGTTTTTATTCAATGTGATTTCTCGCCAGATGTTACTGTTAGGGTCATCTCGTTGGTTGCGTAAAAAATTCTTGCCTTTAAAATCGGTTTAGCTGAAAATATCGGCTAACATTTTTAGTCGAAGCGAGCCTTAATAATGGCGGCTTGAACTCCAAAAAATTATCTAAGACGGCGGCACAACGACAAATTTTCTGTCGGCTTCGTACTCTGCCACAAGCAAAAAATAATACTAAGTTAATTTTGTGGAGTAAACAGTGTCATTTGTCGTAAATATCTTAATTTCGTAGTTGTCAAAATATATGGGAAATTGAGCAATGTCTGCGGAAATTGCAAAACACTTCAATTTCGCGGCAGCGTGAACTAGGCATTTATAACAGAAATCAGACCATGTTTATAATCGCCTCTCATGGAGCTATTCAAGTAAATCAAATAAAACAACAACAAAAAGGAAAGTTAGAGCAATCGGGAACTCATTTTGCGAACGCTTCATCGTCTCGAACGCATCGGCGTGAAGAAAACAGAAGAAAAAAAGCAGAAGATTACAATCGAGCAGTATTTCATTTCCATTCCGTTCCAGACTGAATTGTAACAAAATCAAATTAGAAACAAATGAAAAGGCACAAAAACAGATGATTTTTGATGGAATGAGAACAAAAAGCAGAAGATTTTCGAAAATGTAAACAAGCCAAATTGTTAGCAGAAGAAACATGTTTTATAAAATTGATTTTCATCGCTAATATAAATTAAGAAATAAAAAATGTGAAATGATTTGTTGCTAATAAAGGGGTTTTCAAAAGAGACGCTACAAAAGTAAATCGATAGGGACAGTAAACGACGCCATATTTTTTCCCGCTCTTTTGACATTTCTCTTCAGTAAGGTTTGCCATTTCATCATGGAAAGATATACGAGCCGACAACGAGTCGAAATTATTAAAATTTACTACCGAAATTTGGAGTCAGTGGCCTCAACTTTAAGAGCGCTACGTCCAATTTATGGTCGTCAGCGATGAGGCTCATTTCTGGCTGAATGGCTTCGTCAATAAGCAAAATATGCGTTATTGGTCAGACAGCAATCCACACGTAATCCATTAGTCATCATTGCATCCCGAAAAAATTTCGGTTTGGTGCGGTTTATGGGCCGGCGGCGTCATTGGGCCGTACTTCTTCCGTGATGATCACGACTGGCACATTACTGTGAATGCGAATCGCTACCGTTCAATACCGAATATTTTTGGCCCCTATTGGATAATATGGACTTGGAGGACATGTGGTTCCAACAGGACGGCGCCACAAGCCACACAGCGAATGCCACAATCAATTTATTGGAAACCAAGTTTGGTGAACGTGTTATCTCACGAAATGGCCCAGTCGATTGGCCGCCTCGGTCGTGCGATTTGACGCCGTTACATTATTTCCTGTGGGGCTACGTCAAGTCTATGGTCTATGCCAACAAGCTTCGTACGAATATCGAACGTGAAATTGCAGCAGTATCGGCCGATTTATGCTTGAAAACCGTCGTAAATTGGGTTCAGCGTCTGGACTTCTGCAAGCGTGCCCGTGGTGGCCATGCAAAAGAAATCGAGTTCCATACATAATGGCTTCGAACGTACTTTCACACGAATAAAGAATTTTATTGGTATCTAAAACCGGTTTTGTTTTATTTAAAAAAACTTTTGTAGCGCTCTTATTGAAAAACCCGTTATGAAGAAAATAAAGTGTTATATTGAAATTAAATAAACAATTGTTTTGTTAAATGTATATTGGTAAATTTTTTTTTTATTATTTTGTTCTGCAACACGAAACAAAAGATTGTGTATCCCTTCGGAATATAAGAATCTACTGCGGAGACACGTACAAATCGAGTGTGAGTCATAGGGTGAGAAAATGCAAAACATCTTCATAAGAGTGGCCAAAAAATGCACTTGCGTTTCCGGCCACCAGCAGCGAACACCACCTTGTGCGTCCACTCCGAGTATAAGGATCTCCTCAGGAGACATGTACAAATCGATTGGTATATGTCTCATTATCCAGAAATTAAATTGCGAGCTACAGGGTAGACAGTTTTGGAAAAATGTAAAACATTTTCATATGTGTGGCCAAAATACGACCTTACATTTTCGGCCACCAGCAGCGAAAAAACATTGCGCCACCACTACGAGTACAAGGATCTCCTCGGGAGACATCTACAAATCGATTGGTATATGTTTCATTATCCAGAAATTAAATTTGCGTGAGCTATAGGGTGGACAGTTTTGGAAAAGTGTGAAATATTTTCAAATGTGTGGCCAAAATGCACATTTATATTTTCGGCGACCAGCAGCGAAACCAAATGGTGTGTCCAAACCCATTATACGGTATCTTCTGAAAACATGGACGAATCGAGTGCCACGTTGGTCATTTTCCAAAAAATAGGATTTACGGAGCTATAGGGTGGAGAAATGTAAAAAATCTTCATATGAAAATTACAAAAATCAACAAACGCATTTTCTTTCACCAACACGAAACCAAATGGTTTCTGTCCTAACAGAACGAATAGACGAATAGATTGCCATGTTGGTCATTTTCCAAAAAATAGGATTTACGGAGCTATAGGGTGGTCAAATTTAAAAAATCGTGATATAAAAATTATAAAAATCAACAAACGCATTTTCTTTCGCCAACACGAAACTAAATGGTGTGTGTCCAAACCCATTATACGGTCTCTTCTTAAAATGTGGACGAATAGATTGCCATGTTGGTCATTTTCCAAAAAATAGGATTTACGGAGCTATAGGGTTGCCAATTTTCAAAAATCTGGATATGAAAATTTAAAAAATTTACAAACTCATTTTCATTCTCCAACACGAAACCAAATGGTGTCTGTCCAAACCCATTATACGGTCTCTTCTAGAAATCCGGACGAATCGATTGCCATGTAGGTCATTTTCCAAAAAAAATAGGATTTACGGAGGAATAGGGTGGTCAAATTTCCAAATTCGTGATATGAAAATTATAAAAATGAACAAACGCGTTTTATTTCACCAATACGAAGCCAAATGGTGTCTGTCCAAACCCTTTGTACGGTCTCCTCTGGAAACATGGACGAATCGATTGCCATGTTGGTAATTTTTCCAAAAAATAGAATTTTCGGATCTATACTTACTAACTTATACGGTCTCGAACAACCCCGAGGGGTCAGGGACCTTACAAAACGAAGATAACATATTTCGCCAATCAGTTCGATCTTTTGCCTTATCTCTCCAGTTGGAAATACAAAGTGTACGCAGGGATTCTTCAACCTGATCCCTCCAGCGGAGTCTTGGTCTTCCTATTTTTCGTCTTCGAGTTCGGTTTCGAAAACCCTTCGTGCTGGTTCGCCTTCATCCATTCTACTGACATGACCTAGCCAGCGCAATCGCGCTATTTTGACCCGGTTAACTATGTCAATGTCGGCATATAGCTCATACAGCTCATGGTTCCAGTGTTGCCAGTTTAGGGGATTTATCCCCAAATTGGGGATTTTTTTTCAAAACAGGGGATTGTTTTTTTGGTGTGGGGATCTGGGGATTTTTTGGGGATGAAAATCACTTCTTTTGTATCATTGTTTGAAAGTTTTGATCTGGAACTACCTAAATCAAAGCAAGCATACACACACAAATAATATTTGGTTTTGCGTATGTGTAATTGCAAAAACAAAGAGAAGAAAGTTAAGGGGGAAAGTCTATACTGTTTTTTTTTTGCGTTGCCAGTAAACACTTGCAAATCGTTATTGCTTAATGTTGTCAGCAAAATATGCATACACTTGTCCATAGACTAATTACTATACTAGTTCTCTCAGGAAATTTATGACATTTGGCCTGGTGTTATATTTACGTTTGATGTTGAAAAGAATGGCTTTACTAATACCAGGTAGAGGCAATAGTTCAAAACAACGAACAAAATAACAACAACGGCATTTCGTTTTGTGTGTTAAAATTATTGTGTTAAATATAACACAAATATATGATAACAATAACAGTCAATAAAAAGGTTTAAAACACATTTAAATTTCACAGTTTTTTTCACCAAAACGACATGAAAAATTAAAGCAAGAAGTTATTGTAATTCCACCTGGTGTATGTCACTTTTCGTCAAACATCTCTCTATCACACCGACCGCATCACGAAGAGTGTGAAAGGAAACGTCAGATGAATCAAATATTCTCTCTGGTAAGATTTACTCTATGCACTTGTCAGTCCCTGAAAATATCAAAATGTTTTACTGGCAAGACTGTACACGATGGCAACAATAAAACAAGTAACTAACATTTTTGATATTTGGAGTTGTTGGAAAGAATAAAAGCAGTGGAGAAGAAATAACCATAAATACTAAAACTGTGTACAAAACAAATAATGAAGTAGATGAATCTGAAGATTATGAGACTGAAGTATTTTATATACTAAGCCTTAATGACTTTTAACCAATGTCGATATCAAAATCCAGATCTCATTTGTCATAATCTTTTTGTTATAACTAATTATTATTAAAATAATAATAATCGCCCTTATTCCCGTTGTCGTTGTCGTCGTCGACGTCAATACAATATCGACGCCATTTTTATCGGCGCCTTGAAGGCATTAGGACAAAAAAAATTTTGCGCAATGTTTTAAGAGGATTGTTTTTGGATCATAGACATCAAAAAAGTTGTTGTTGTCGATGTGACATGTGACGATGTGACATTTATAACGTTCTAAAGTTGGCAAAAATCTGATGACGACGTCGACGATGACAACGGGAATAAGGCCGAATATAATATTTATAATTTAATAATAATATAATAATTTATTATGTTTAAATTTTTCAATATTTAAGTTTTCGTTTTATTTGTTTTGTTAAACTGAATTCTAAATACATTTTTATTTTAAAACTTAAAACTTTCTAGAACTTCCTTTGAAACTATGGGGCTTTTTCCGCGGATTTAAAATTTTTTTTGGGGATTTTCGGGGATTAAAAATAACAATTCGGGGATTTCGCCTAAAAAAACTGGCGATCCTGCACGGTTCCGATACTCGCCGTTGCGCACTATAGGGCTATAAATTTTTCGGAGTATTTTTCTCTCGAAGACTCCTACAGATGTTTCGTCTGCTTGCGATAAGACCCAGGATTCTGCGCCATAAAGCAAGACCTGCTGTATGAGAGTCTGGTATAGTTAGACTTTTGTTACTCGAGAGAGGGCTTTATCTCTAAAGTGCTTGCTTAGCCCAAAATAACATCTATTCGCAAGCACAATTCTCCGCTCTTTACAATTTTAAATATTACCTGATAAAATATTACTTATTAAATATTACTTATTATATAAGAGTTCTTTCCCCTTGTATTTTTATCTATAAGTTTATTTTTATTTAATAGTCTATAATTATATTTTTATTGTGTGTACTTAATAGCTATTTTATATCTATTTTGGGCCCCAAAAATTTGTCCTTATTTCTATTATTTTTTTTCATATAAAAAGTATTAGCATGCAGCGAGTCTATTTCGGTTAACTGTAGCTGACTTTCCCTTTTTCTCATCGTATAGAGTCATGTTATTTCGCCCGTCTATACCTGTAACTCTAAACGGTCCGGTGTAAACACAGTCCAATTTATGACCAGCGTTGTTACGTACCAACACTAGATCTCCTATTTTGATCTGTATTTCCCTAATGTTACTGTCAATCTTTTTCTGTCCATTTTTGCTTTTTCAAGAATGTCCTCGGCTCTAGTCTGTGCCGTTTGTAAACGGTATTTGACCTCTTTGATATAAGCGTCCACATTGTAAAGTGGATCAACGCTGATATTATTTAGGAACTTGAGAGGAGTCGGTAATTTTCCGAATATTAACTCAAATGGGCAGTATTCGTGGGTGGTCGATGGCGTTGTGTTATAACAGTATGTGAAGTATTTTGATTATCTGTCTTCTCGACATATATGTAGGTTCTCAGGTCTTCAACGAATAACATTTTCCTGCATATGTGAAACTCGAAGTCGGATAGAGCAAATACACATACTCTCACTCAGAGAGCGCTTGTTTGGCAAACACCAATGAGTAAGTAGCCGCAGCAATATGTGTACCACAGAAAGAGAACATATGTATATATATGTGAAGAGCAAAGACAAAGTACTACAAATTGTATGTTCACTTCACATAATTATGTGTGTATGTATGAATATGTAGAGCTAAGCTGAAAGAACTACAGTGTTGTTGATGATGACGATGATGTTTTGCATGAATTTTATGTTATTTAAAATAATTTACCGCCAATGTCTCATTATTGCACATTGTATTCATAGTGCTAGGAAATAAACATAAAAAAATATTTTATATTATATATATATATATATATATACATATGTATATATTAGACCTGTCCACGAAATGTATGAGATTTTTCAAAACTCACATTTTTTAATGAGCACTTACAGTTTTAGAATCTCTCAATGATTGAAATAAGAACTGTGAAAAAAGATTTTGAAAAACTTTTGCCAAAAAGTTGCTCAACGCGGTTGAAGTCAGGATTTTGGCAATTTTCGAAAATTTTAAAGGTATACGTACAAACAAAATTTTAAATAATTTATTAGTAAATATAAGAAATATCTAAAAGCGCAAGCTAAATGGTCAAGCAAATAAGAAAAAATTCAAAAAGTGAAAATTATTGAGCCGTTTACTTTCTGTAGCCTCTAGAAATTAAAAAATTCAGAAAATTTTCGCAATTTTTTTTTCAATTCATTATATTTTTTCGGAAAAAAATGTTTATATACGTTTGCATATTTTTTATATATTCTTGAAACAATAAGGTATAAAAAAAATGTAGGTTAAGATTTTTGGATGTGTCATTAGTCACTAAACAATTAATTTCTTTATGAAAGGTCTGACTTAAATAGTTTACTTTTAGTTATATGTGGCAGATTTTTTCTATGATCAGCTACGACTTGAAGCAAATAATGTTTTTGCTCTTCATCCTTCGTTGCACTTGAGTTGTATGATGTTATTAAGGCTACTCCTCTCTCTGCAACGTCGTTCACTATTTGTAAATTTTTAACAATTAAAAGCCCATTTATATAAGATTTGTTGTTTTCCCAATTGTCTACTGCATCGTCCATAAATTCAACAGATAGCTGCAGCTTCTCAAAAAAAAGAGTGTGTTCTTTGTTACAAAATGCTCCAACTTTAGATCTGATATGTTGTTGATAATAAAAGCTGGTGCTTTTTTGGCCCTAGTGGTATTGCCAGGATTGTTTCTGATGGCGTGCACCATATTATTTCGGGTTTCGTAGCTTAATGATACATCATAAAAAGCTAAACCAACTAATTCTTCACCTAGGTACCAAAAATGGTTGCTTAATTTTTTTAACGCTATATCAGCAGCACTTTTGTGAATACTCTTGTATCTGTAAACTTGTAAAAAAAACGTATGAACTTTTTATGTTTAATTCAATTATTATAATTAATCATATCTTATTTGAACGAAGATTTAACGAACCTGTCAAGACTAAAGATCAACTGAAGATCGTTATATGGAGCTGAAGTTGGAATACTGGATACGAACCAGTACTTTGCATACACCATTACAACAAACAAAGACACATTAACGAATCATCTTTTCTTCCTCAGTTTTTAAGACAAACTACTTTCTAAACATCCATATTTTTAAACAGTAAATTGCTTTGCTCATCCACCTAGCACGATGCATTGCTCCAGGATATTTAAATTTAATCGTTCTCTGATCGTCGCCATCCAAAAATAATATAATGAGCTCTAGGAGCTCCTTGTAGTCCTTTCTATCTTTTGACATCTGAAAGATAATATTATTAACTTCACACTGTAATACAAAATATGCGACTTTATTTACAGATATTTGACTTTTGCAGAAAAAAAGAATATCTTGTCTTGAATCCCTGACAACATCCATAACGTAAGAGTTATTGTTACAGTTGTCAAAATCAGCTGCATTTAGTTTTGGCCAATGTTGTTGGAACCTTTTAAAAACGTTATTTTCTAGACCAGATGTTAAACCTTCCAAGCTTCCAAAAACACCCGATAGCATTAACTCGTGTATGTGATGTCTACACGGAAAGTAAAGCAAGTTCTTTGAAAGTTTCTTCTCAATTAACGCACATGTTCCTTTGAATTTTCCTGGAAAAAGATTTTTCATAAATGTTATACAGAAAAAGATATATTAAAATTGCAAAATTGTTACTCACCTGTGTTCGATGCTGTTGTATCAAAACACAAAGAACTTATTTTATCACGAAAATTCCAATCATAAATAAGGCTATAAATAGCTGAAGCCTGATTCTCACCACTACCTGAGCTTAAAACCGGTACACCAAGAAGTTGTGAATTTCCACCTCCAGAAACAATAACTGGTAGTCTATCAACTTTCTCATGTCCTGTTATATCAGGCAGCAGTTTTCCATCCCAGTGTAAGGTGCGCGGGCAATTGCTTGAGAAATCCGAGATTAATTTTGTGTGCCACTTCCATTCGGTGTCTCATTCTTGCTCTTCGTACCGAAGATCGACTTATGATAACATCATTTGAAGGAATTCCTAATTTATTGGCAAAAGTTCCAAGGATTAGCGTAGCGTTGGTGTCTGAAACATTTGCTCTATCAAGAGCCATTACAGTTGCAGGTGTTACCGTGACTGGCTTCTGATGGTTTTTTTTCAGAAAACACCTATATCACTTTCTGATGCATTTTTTTCCAAAGCAAATGACAAATCTCTTTCATTATGCATGTAGTTGTTTATTGTACTCCCATGTTGATGGTTACGTGTAATTTGAGATATGTCAAAAACTTCCTCCAAATGTGCAGCAAATTTTATACCTCTTGCTATTTGGCATGTCGTTTTCCTCGACCTGTTTTTGTTTACAGCAGCCCAAACACTTGCTAGTTTTTCTAGTTTTTTTATAGAGTTCCTTCCATATTGCTTCAATGTTTTTGATCACCTCACCCAAACTTTCACGAACACTTTTCTTTTCTTCCATACGCAGGTATAAAAAATTCGCCAACACCGTACGCTTTGTAGGACACTTATCACTGTCCATATTTTTAAGTACGTTTCCTTATAAATACACTCTTTTTGAAGTTTCCCTGGTTTTAACCATGTTTTTATAAAGGATATATTCAGAAAATTTTCAGGAATTTATGAGTTCTGGATGCAGCAATTAATTTGCTCTTTTTAAAAATGTTAATCAGCTGTTTAGCTTATTTACTTTGACTTTTAGCTCATAGACTGCTCTTTCACAATAAAAAATTTGTAGCATACCATACATATTGGGAACACCAAAGTGGTGCACTTTAAAGTAACTATTTAAGTCAGACCTTTCATAAAGAAATTAATTGTTTAGTGACTAATGACACATCCAAAAATTCTTAACCTACATTTTTTTTATACCTTATGTTTCCAAGAACATATAAAAAATATGCAAACGTATATTTCGAAAAAATATAATGAATTGAAAAAAAAAATTGCGAAAATTTTCTGAATTTTTTGATTTCTAGAGGCTACACAAAGTAAACGGCTCAATAATTTTCACTTTTTGAATTTTTTCTTATTTGCCTGACCATTTAGCTCAAAGATTGCGCTTTTAGATATTTCTTATATTTACTAATAAATTATTTAAAATTTTGTTTGTACGTATACCTTTAAAATTTTCGAAAATTGCCAAAATCCTGACTTCAACCGCGTTGAGCACCTTTTTGGCAAAAGTTTTTCAAAATCTTTTTTCACAGTTCTTATTTCAATCATTGAGAGATTCTAAAACTGTAAGTGCTCATCAAAAAATGTGAACTTTGGAAATCTGGACAGGTCTAGTATATATATATATATTATATTTTATATATCTATTTAAAATACTAAACTAAAAAATTTTTACATTGCATTATAATTTGCTTGATTTCGAGTAGTGTACAACTATTTTCTTTGCTCACTGTAGTATAACACTACAAGAAAATTATGTAGAATTTGTCGAACTGCACGTTGTACATGTACATAGTTACTACGTGGTACTACGTTCAGTTTCCACGTCGCGGCATACTTGATGTGATCGCTCTCGGTATGTTTGTATAAGAGCAAAAAAGGAACATATACAGTCTGGCAGTGATCACAGACGTGTAACAACAAATAGTAATTCGACGATTTGTCGTTCTCTTAAAATGAGTACCATTTTTTTGCGACACTTCGGATAAGTGTTCATCGTTTGCCACTGCACGTGTACTACGCAAATACAAATGGATTTGTGCACACCTTTAATTCAGAGTTCTGTGAGAACGTTCGACTTTTCCAAGCGTTTCATGGTTGAGTGTGTCTGCTCAACTTTCAATAGGTTACATGACTCCTTAAACACTTGATTCATGTACTCTGTTCCCATGTCAGTAAGTTCTCTTTTCATTGGGCGATATGTAAGCACAAAGCTTGGAACAATGGACCTTGCGACTGTGTTGGCATCTGGTATAGGAATTGTAATCAAGTATTCAGTTAAGTCACATATGATGGTGACGGCATATTCATTACCATTGTAAGATTTTGGCAACGGTCCTACAGTGTCTAATAACACTATATCAAATGCCTTAGCCGGTGTTGGCGTCAAAATCATTGGTTCCTTAATTTTCAAGCCTGATTTACTAGCTTTATCTCTTATCACTTGTCATGCCTTGCCATGTATAGTATCGCCAAATTTTTCTTAGCATGCGACCTATTCCAGAATGACCTCCAGTTATGGGATTATCGTGATATTCTCTCATTATACCGACTTTTTGCGATCTTGTTTTGACTCTCATGAGACTTGGTACTATTGCAATACTCAATTGTCTTAACAATTGATGTCCGAGTTTTTTGAATTGGTTGGCCAGCCTTGTCGAGTCCACTAGTGAATCTTCATTCGCTATCGTCATCAATGAGACCTTACTGCCGGCTAATTTTTCAAGCCTTGCAAATAATTTATCTAAATCAATATTTCCATTAACAATAATGTCCCTGATGTTATATTTTTATATAATTCACTTACCCTTACGGATAAGGATCGTATCCTCCTTAGTATGCATCTTGGCATATCTACTATACTCGTAGCGTTAATAGCTTCGTATACCCCTAAGGGTTGTACCTTTTCAGTCTCTTTTGTCCTGTTCCTGTCCTCATGCTTCTCCCCTCGAGATTGTAGTCTCGTGGTCACCTTAAAAATTGGTGATGAGCGTATGTCCGTGTACTCTATCCTCGGTAGCACTATTTGCCTTTCCCCTGATATACTCGACTGTAAAGTCGTATTCTTCTAAATCTAATCTCATTCTCGTTAGCTTTGATGATGGATTTTTCATGGAAAATAAATATGTGCATGGTCTGTGATCACTTCTTATCAAAAATTTTTGTCCATAGATGTATGGTCTAAAGTGTTGGATTGCCCAGTGGGTAGCAGCAAGTTCTTGCTTTATCGTAGATTTATTGCCCTCACCCTTAGTGAATGATCGTGGTGCATAAGAAATTGGCAGCTGCAATATTCTTGACTTAATACAGCGCCACATGCTTGCAAGCATCTGTAGTTATACAGAATTCACGTTGAAAATCTGAATATTGTAAAATTTTAGGGCTCATCAAGTGTTGCTTGAGATAATTAAAAGCTTGCTCACATTGGGGCGTCCACTCGCAGGTGACGTTTTTCCGACTTAATTTCGTTATGTGTCTTGAATATTCGGAGAAGTTTGGTAAATGAAAAAAAAGCTACGAAGCGTTTAGCTTCATCACCATTCTTCGGTGTTGGAGAATTCAAAATTATCGAATATTTACTATCATCTGGTAAGATGCCTTTGTCAGTGCACTTGTGGCCTAAAAAAGTCACTTCGTGACAAAAGAAGGACCATTTATCCGGATGTAGTTTAAGATTATACCTTCTGCATGTGTCGAATACATCTTTTAAGTTTTTCAACATATGCTTCTCTGAGCGACCAATTACGACTAAGTCGTCCATATAGACGAATGCTTGGCTGGGTGATAATCCCGAAAATGCCAGTGTCATCACTCGTTGAAATGAGGTAGGAGCTATCTTTACACCATAAGGTAATCTTTTAAACCGAAACGATCCCTTATCGGTAGAAAAAGACGTTATGTCTCTTGATTCTTCCTCAAGCTCAAATTGATGAAAACCGGATACTAGATCTAAACAAAAACAAAATAACTTTTTATTAACTCCTCGATAATAAACTACTAGTCTCCATCTTTTCCCAGTTTTCCCCGGTAAAGGTTACTTTGGTACCAGTAATATTAGGCTATTATATTCGGATACTGGCGGTTCTATGATGTCGTCAGCGATTAACTTATCAACATGTTTACTAACCTCTTCTTTGTGTGTATGTGGAATTCTATAATTTTTGATGTATACTGGTTCATCATATTTCAGTCTTAGTCTTTGCTTGTAAAAATTATTCGATGAGACTCTCAGTTTCCAATGCAAAGATGTCTAAGTAATTTGAACATAACTGTTCCAGTTTTGATTTAGCGAATTCTGGAAAATTGTTGGATAGTTTTTCCAATTTTTCCCGATCGCTTTTAAAATTTTGCGATGGTTTAATTACATTATAGTCGTTAAGATTCTCAGTTTGTATGCCGACGCTAGAAACTGTTACATTATCGTCAGTGGTATTTATTATTCTAACCAAAGGTTGTGATTTTGAAGTGATTGTGTTCGCTATGAACATACCTTCACGTAGTATTTGATTCGGTATTAGCACTGCATCTTCCGTGCCGCCAATATGGATGAGGCTTATCACTTCCGATCTGGTCGGAATTGATATTAAGTTCACCTCTGGCGAATTTTGCATAGCAATTGATATTTCATCAAATCCACGCGGTCTTAGGATTATACAGTTCTGACCACTTTGGTAATCTAGAGTGCAGTCGTATTTTCGGACAAAGTCCACTCCAATAATTCTATCGCATGGAATAGGAAAATCATCTTCAATTACATCATAAGTATCATAAGATTTTCCATTCTCAAGCCTGCTACGACTTTACCTAGTGTTTTCACCAAACCTTCGCCTACACCGCTGAGGCTTGTAGTTTTGTTTCTGTTTATATGTTCGTGTAGAACTTTACACGGTTAGAAATTTTGGAATATTTTTTAATACAAGCAAAGTATTACAAAGATTTTTAATACAAAAAGTATTAAATTGAATACTTCACAATAGATTACAAAGTTTTTAAATATATTCTGTATTATATTTTAATACATTAATTTGATACTATTTTGAATATTGTATTTAATTTCTAAGCCCCACTACTGTATTACATTCTATTACAAAACTTTCCGCCGTAATGCAACTCTGCAGCATACAAGAGTGCTGTCATTTCTTTCATTTCATTTCTGCGGTGTCAGCTCTGCGGCGTCATTGTCAAAATGCAAAGCGAACGAAGCGGAGCATGCTTCACAGTTAAAAGTGGTGAAAATATTAAATTAATTTGGCAAAACAGTGAACGCAGCATCTTGCAAACAAGTAAGGAATAAAATTAGTGATTAAAAACAGAAGTCCGTGATTAAAAATTGCAATTTATATTTATCGTTTTTCCGTCGCGACGCGCCTAACTCTACATAAGTATGTATATGTAATGCTTAAAATGTATTGCCAATGCCAAACCGCCAGAACAACGCAAATGAAATGTGGCTTCATTTATTGACTTGCAATTTACAATTTTGAAAATAAGAATATAAAATACAAACGATTGTGAAGAAATAAGTGAAGTTTCAAATTGTAATTTTTTAATTTCATTTGCGTTTACTTTTTGGCATTCTCCATATTGTGTGTGCAAAAAAAATCTTAAGTCAAAGCAAGCCAGGAAAAGCAAAAAAAACCTGCACCAGCAAAAAAACACATTCTCTTTATAACTGTGGTTCAGTTCAGCGTTGTTGTTGTCTTGCGTTGTGCGCTGCTTCGTTGTTGTGCGCTGCTGTTTGGCGCTACAGGTTGGCACAAATAAGAGTAGATGAAGTGAAGTGCAAGTAAAAGCGATAAATAAAAATTGCAGCTTTTTTCATTCTTTTATTTCAATTCTATATTGATTTATATTGAGAAATGCATGCTTTCTTTAAGTTTTAGATACATTTACTATTCCAGCTGAAAATTTAAAACGGATTAAAAACAATTTAAGTGCAGAGATACCGCTGGATAATGTGATTAAGCAGTATTCCAACTCGGCATCATTTTTTTTTAAAATTGAAGGTAATTACTTGTTTATGTTCTACCCAGCTAGCATTTGAATGTTTGTTTCACGATCACGATTGTTTCGCGACTGGATTTCCAATCGTCACCACGACTGTCGGAGCAGAATTATATTTTTCCCTGGTTTTAAGACTTTGTGCTCACGATTTGTTTTTGTGTTTACTTTGTGTCAGTGTTACATGTAGTTTTCTTATTGTTGTCTTACTTCCCGCATACTCCACCGAACTCGTGTTTTGCAAGGAGAATTTAATTATGTCTCTCTGAAATTCTAACGGGTTTTCCAATATCTGCTCAGCAGAAAAAGAAAAAGATTTTGCTCATTGTCGACGATTGGATTTTGCTCATCGTCGACGATTGGAAAGTAAGAGTCCCCGTCTTGACACAGTTACTTCAGTTGCTCTGAACGTGCGCGATTGGAATACGACATCGCGCACGATTACTTTAATCGTCGGCTCCGATCTTGAAAGAGTCGTGCACCATTGAAAATGCTAGCTGGGTAACAGAAAGTATTCATTGAAATTAAATCATTGTTGCAGACATACAAAGCTCAAAAAGTGTTAGTAATCTTAAACGCTGCAAAGCTGCGAGTGGATCAAATGCAACTTTAAGCAAAGAGGTGAATATACAGTAATTCGCAATAATTCGCGAAATACTAATTGCATTAAAGAAATTTGTATCAAACGTTTAGTTTTAATCCCAAAGTCTTGTATGCTAGCAACAACATAAATGTTCATGAATATTACAAAATACATATGCTTTCACTTGATTCATTTTTATTGCTGTTCTTCGATTTTTGTACACCTTTGATACAAATTCCTTTAATAAATTTGATTGTGAGATATGACTAAAAATAATTTATATTGTAATTTTTTAATTCAAAATTATGTGAAATACTTTCTTAATAGGTTTTGACTGAGCATTTAAAAAAAAACGAATGTAATTATATATTACAAGAGTATAAAGAAAAAAATTCGTTTAGCGACACCTCAAGAAGAAGAATTGTTTTCGAAGCTGCAAACCTTCTAAGATAAGTACACTATTTTAAGATACGAAGATTTAATTTTTAAAAAACCAAAAGAATTGTACTTTGTAGATCTTAAAACTTATATCATTAAAGAAACAACAAAATGAATAAAGAATATTGTTAAACATGGGTATTTCCGACTTTAAATTTGAATACTGATCGGTAAGTACCTTACATACAGGTATATGCGAAATAAATTTTGGAATAAATTTTAATACATTTGGGCTTACATATATGACCACACCACAATTGTAATAAAATTAAATACTGGCCAAATATTAAAATTCATTTTTAATAAAAAATTGTATTAAAATGTAATGTCCAGTTCGAATTAAATTTTAATACTCATCTGTATTAAATTCTATACTCTAATTTGGAATAAAATTGAATGCGATTTGCATTAAACTTTAATCAAAAATTAGTATTAAAATTTAATACGAACTGGGCATTACATATTAATACAATTATTTATTAAAAATGAATTTTAATATTTGGCCAGTATTTAATTTTATTACAATTTTGGTGTGGTCATATATGTAAGCCCAAATGTATTAAAATTTATTCTAAAATTTCTAACCGTGTACTAACTTTTACAATTGATATGTCGGCTCCAGTATATATTAAAAATGTTGATCTCACATCGTTTAGAGAAGTTCGTGTTGAGATATAGCTGTAGAGATTTAGATTCAATCTGAAGATATTATGTCCTACGTATTCAGAGGTGCTTGCGGGTTTTCCGAATCCTCGGTAACATGACGAATATTTCGAGCATCTCTTGAATTCCATTGGCCATTTCGACCCCGTCCATGGTTATTGCTTGTATTATAATTACTGTTATTGTTACCATTGTTATAATATTCGCCATTCTCAGAGCGTTCGTTCCCACTTCTTCCGTTTCCATATCCTCGGCCTATAGAATTATTGCGTCCTCGTCTGTTTCCATAAAAAAGTACGGAATTCGACTGACCATATACGACAGTACATCTACTGATGAATTTGGTGACCAATTGGTTCATGTTGTCGAACAGGCCTGCCTGGATAATGGTGCGTACTTTTTCGTCCCGTGCATTTGCAGTTACAGCTTTTACAGCCGCCTGCGTCGCGTATTTTCCCACAGTTTCCAGCGATAGACCGTCGGAAATGTATGCACCTTATAGGGATTTCGTCAAGTCTTTCAGTTTTGCCTTGTTGTCTTATGTTCATGAGATTTGCCGTTAAAACTGAAACGTCTTCCGCCTTGACAGTCAACATTAACCTTGACATAATTCCCTGGATCGTTGTCTCTGTGGAAATGAGGTTTCTTGCCGTCCCCTTAAGCCTTGTCTTTATAAAAATAATTGCAGTTCCCTCCTGTTTCTCTTTTAGAGCATCTAAGAGTGCAAGTGCATCGAGAAAACTCTGAAGGTTTTCTGGTTTGCCGTCAAAGTCGGGAAGAATCTTTGAGGCTGTGCTCAAGAACTTGACTGCAGTCTGTGCCATGTTCACAGTATTGTTTGTCCCTACGGTTGGTTCACTGCCCGAAGGATCCGATCCTTCAATATTAGTCTTCGAATGTAAATTTTTCCTCGGAGATGGCTTTGGGATATCTGTTTCAGTTCCCAATTTAATTTTACTATACTCTACTCTGTCCTGAAGATTATCTGGAACGTGCAAGTCTATTCCCCTTCGCAATAAAATGTGCACAAGTTTTACACGGACGTCGCTGAAGAAGTCGTCCGCGGCTATTTTATGAGCCTGAGTTAGTCTCGAGTAGCTAACGTTAAGTATCTCTTATTTCCTCTAGGCTTTCAAATAGGACTTGAAGATGCTGCGGCACTGTCTTGTCCTTGGTTGCCCTATCAGTGTTGATACACTTGTAAGACCTTTCAAACTGTTCCCTTTTTAGCCTTACTTTCTCAATAATCTGTGACCAGTACATAAAGTACTTCTAATTTCTAATCTCTAGCGAACTTTTAGTATTGATCGGTTCAAACACATAAATTTGAACCTACTATTTTTTTCGTTCAGGTTTTGGCCTTCAAGTACTTGTAACTTGAAGAACGGTAGGGGATAAAAATACACATACAACACTCACATTTTGGTTTTTTTTTTAAATAATACATATGTATATATTAGAACTTAAATTATTATTTGTCCATCGTTGTTATTATAACCACTGCTGGTATTGATGTTGTGACAATTGATGTTAATGATAATGCTGATATTTCTTCTGTTGTTGTTGTTGTTTCTTTTGTTGCTGGTATTGCTTCTTCTGTTGCTGTTTCTTCTGTTGCTGTTGTCCTCATCTCGCATCCCAGGCAAAATTCGTTACCTAGCTAGTGACATTTCATCAACCTCAGCTTGTTGTTGGCTATTGTAGTCGTTTAAATAGTCGACATTATAGAAGCAATAATTAAGATTCTATTGATGTTATTTTATTCTATAACCACTTTCGTTTGCCCGTAAGGTGCATAAATACATACATTATACTATTTATTTTCAGGGATGGACCAATATCCAATTGGCAGCGACGTCTGCGGCAGTGTAGTTGAGCAACAATCGTAATGTATCTGCAACATTATTTAATGAATCCTCACTCACTTCCCGTTCTTCGCTTACTCTTTCCAATTTGATTTGGTCTTCAAAAAGCTTGTAAACTCATGAAAGTATAAAATTATATCTTTCATATATCTTTCTTTGTTGTTTATTTACTTTTGTAGATAATTTATTGTTGATCTCGAATTCAATTTAAATTGCGATATATATCGAGTCTATGTTACATTTTAATCGTCTTTCAGTTTTTTTTTTTGTTTTAGTTCATAATCTGTATACATTTTATAAGTTTTTTTAATTTTTTTTAAACACTTTAAACTGGCAGGATCGCCATGTATTAAAAGGTTCTTTACTGCTCACGTTGAGCTTACTTTATTAATTAATTCTTTTTACAATTATTTAAAGTTTTCTTACTCTGTCTTACTAATACATATACACATACATGAATATTATGCTTTGGGTGCAATGTGTGTCAATATGCAACATCAGCGCTTCTTACTAATGAACGAAGACTGCTTTAGTTGAGACATTCCAGGGTTTCATATATCATGTAGGGTGGCGTGATATTTATAATAATCCAGCACACACTATTGTGTGTTGTCATTTATTGCCAAGCACACTACATGTGCGTCCGATAATATCTATATCATCAGAATACGCGAGCAGCATGTGACTTTTGCTGCTGATGGTTTTATTCATGTTGACAGCAGATTTTCTCAGAATAATCTCTATTAAGACGTTGAAGAGATCGCACGATAGGGGTGTCACCTTTTCTGAGGCCTCGCTTAGTTTCAAAAGGTTCGGTACGATCCTTACCAACTTTCACTGCGGATTTGGTGTTCGTCAAGGTCATCCTGCAAAGCCGGATGAGTTTTGCATGAATACCAAGCTCAGACATTGCTTCGTAGAGTTTCCTCGCATCGGGCTATCGAAGGCCGCTTTATAATCGGCAAATAGATGATAGGTGTCGATGTGTTTTTCGTGGGTTTTCTCCAGGATTTCGCGTAGCGTGAAAATCTGGTCGGTTGTCGATTTTCCAGGCCTCAAACCACACTGGTATGATCCAATCAGGTCAGCGATAATTGCTTTTAGTCTTTTCACAGAGACTCGGGTCACCTTTTTTAAATATGGGACATAGTACACTGAGACTTCATCTAACCAAATTTTGCTAATGAGCTGATGCATGCACCTTATCAGCTCATCGCCGCCAGCCTTAAACAGCTCCGCCGGTAATCCATCGGCTCCTGCGGCTTTGTTGTTCTTAAGCCGGGCAATAGCTGTTCTGACCTCGTCTTGGTTAGGATGGGGGGCAATCGCCGCCGTCGTCCAAATTTTGATCGATTTTCTCGTCACTGGATATCTCACGTACCAATAGCGCAGAGAAACGATCTCTCCATATTCCCAACATACTCTGCACATCTGTGATGAGATTTCCGTCTTTGTTTTTACAGAAGGGGGCCTGAACCATGTCCATTAGTTTCGTTTTTGACTTTTAGGTAGAATTTACGGGCTTCGTTTTTCATTCTATACGACTCAATTTTCTCACTCTCGAGCTTTCTCCACTGCCGTATCTTACACCTAAGAGACGGTTTACCTCCTTTCTTTTCTTCCTATACCGCTCAGTCGCAGCTCGCGTTGCAATTGACTGAAGCATTGACATGCGTGCAGCGTTCTTTTCATCATTTGCAATGCGACACTCTTCATCGTACCATGGTTTGCTGCGAATCGGGTTTTCAAACCCAAGTACGGTTGTTCCGGCAGTTTTTATAGAGCCGGAAATGGGTTTCCACTGCACTTCGGGATCTTCATCGGGAGAGGGTGGGTTCTGTGCCAAAAGTTGCGAGAGCTTTTTTGGTAATTGCAGCTTTCCGATGTCTAGCTTTCGCTGCGTCTAGTTTCGTACGATTTTCGCACTACTTAATCTTGTGCGAACCTTTGCTGCTACCAGGTAGTGATCAGAATCGATGTTAGCTCCTTTGATCACTCGTACGTCCATTACACAGGGTGAGTGCCTTCCATCAATTACCACGTGATCAATTTGGTTCTTCGTTCTTTGATCAGGGTATACCCAAGTAGCCTTGTAGATGTCTTTATGCTGGAATCTTGTACCACTAATGACCATGTTTTTTGCCGCGGCAAACTCAATACCGTTTTCGGAACTGTCAGCATGTGGACTGAAATTCCCAATAGTTGGATAAAACACATTCTCCCTGCCTACTTTAGCATTAAAATCTCCTAGTACAAACTTAATGTCATGGCCAGGGCAGCGGTCATACATTTCCTCTAGGAGCTCATAGAATATGTCTTTGGCATCAAAACATTTCCCTTCTGTCGGGGCATGCACACAAATTAGGGAAATATAAAAATATTTCGCTTTTATGCGGATTGTGGCTATACGTTCACTCAAAGGATTGAACCTAGACACTAGATGTCGCAGTCTTTAGCCAACTACCAATCCGCAACCAGATTCATGTTTTTTCTCATGGCAACTGTAGTATATGTCGTAGTTTCTTTTCTTTGTGCAGCCATGTCCTGGCATCTGCCGAGGACATCTGCCAATTGGATGCTTGCAACGTATTTATATAGAGTTCTCACATTCCAAGTGCGGGATGCAATATGTCGAACCTGGATTTTCTTCTCTTAGTTTTTATCCGCCGTTGGCCCATATGTTCTTTTCTTTGTGCAGCCATGTCCTGTCCATCGCATTTCCAGGATTGCGGTAATGTCAGCCTTATAACTTTCGAGGACATCTGCCAATTGGATGCTTGCAACGTATTTATATAGAGTTCTCACATTCCAAGTGCGGGATGCAATATGTCGAACCTGGATTTTCTTCTCTTAGTTTTTATCCGCCGTTGGCCCATATGTTTGGCTCATCCGCCTTCTAAAGGATAAAATAATATGCCCGATAGCTTGATGAGATTCAGTCACCTACTAACCCTGAGACACATCAGTGATCGCATAACCAATCAGGCTGCTCATTTATTTTCGCCTTCTCACTCTAACTAGCTAACGGAAGTTTCCGATAAAGCCATTGCACAGGACATACTGCGTGGAAGTAGTGAGCTGCTTGAACTGCCCAATGAAGAAATCATTTCTGGCCACTCCCAAGTGAATGGCTATCAGAAACTTTCCACCTCCACGGACAGTCCCATGTCCCTTTTCGGAGATATAAAGTGGACAAATTTCAAAAATCTTTATATAAAAATTTTAAAAATTTACACACTCATTTTCATTCACCAATACGAAACCAAATGGTGTCTCTCCAAACCCATTATACGGTCTCTTCCGGAAATTTCGACGAATCGATTGCCAAGTAGATCATTTTCCAAACAATAGGAATTACGCTGTTGTTCCGAAACTGTCCACCGTATGGCTCTCACAAATTTAACTTCTGGATAATGAGACAAGAGGGGATACTTGTAGTCGGAGTGGAAACGCAATGTTTTGTTCGCTGCTGGTGGCCGAAAATGTAAATGCGTATTTTGGCCACACATATGAAAATATTTCACACTTTTCCAAAACTGTCCACCCTATAGCTCACGCAAATTTAATTTCTGGATAATGAGATATATACCAATCGATTTGGACATGTCTCACTAGGAGAGCCTTGTACTCGCAGTGGATGCACAATGTTTTGTTCGCTACTGGTGGCCGAAAATGTAAATGCGTATTTTGGCCACACATATGAAAATGTTTTACATTTTTCTAAAACAGTCAACCCTGTAGCTCGTGCAAATTTTATTTCTGGATAAGGAGACATATACCAATCGATTTATACATGTCTCCAGAGGAGATCCGGAGTGGACGCACAATGTGGTTGTTGCTGTCCACAGCAACTGAGATTTCCGTGGTACCCCTCGTACTTACACTAATGCCGCTACCCTCGTACTTCGATCTTCCTCAACTGGCTCGACAGCGCACTGCTGTAAACAATGTCCGTTTGTCCTAAGCAGCACCAAACCAATCGAAAACGGGCAACCACTGCTTTATTGGTGTTGTGATGGACTGCTTGTCCGTCTTGCCATAGGTCTTGGAGAAGGGACAGGCGATGGGACACAAACCCAATACAAAGTAACGACAGCGAAATGGTTAGTTGTTGTTGCAGTCGCTTCGTTATACGGCTGCACTTACTGCTGTTGGTGTTGCGATGGACTACTTGTCCGTCTTGGTCTAGGTCTTGGTGAAGGGACAGGCGATGGGACACAAACCCGATACAAATCAACAAAGATCTGGTGATGTTGTTGTTGCCGTCGATACGTTGCACTCCAGCACGGCTGCACTCACTGCCGGTGGTGTTAGGCCAAACCCAATATCAAACACAATTTGTTTTCTAATAAAATGACACTGCAACGGCCGTATAATATTTTATTTAATATTATAAAACAAATTTGGCGAGTATTTGGCTACTAAAAACTAATTCGCTGCTTCATTGGGTCAAACCGATAGCGAGCAATAATTCAGCCGTAAGGGCCATTTGAAAGGGAGAGACGGCAAAGCAACCAAGAGAGCCAATCTGTTCGCGCGAACATATGTGCAGAACAAGAACAGAACACAAAAATCCGCGGTGGGTTAACGTGGGCCAATGTGTGCGTGAACACAGTATGTACAAAACGAATAGGATTGAACAAACAAATAAATCTGATGAAATAAAATAAACTAAAAGTAATACAAAGCTAATAAATCCATGATGTAATATGTATGGGAATACTTATATAACTTAAAATTATATAATCCTCAGGCCAAATTATAATACGTCTTCAAAGTGGAAACGGCATATAAGTTATCAGTGTGGAACGCAGGTTTATTAGGAATGTTCCTGCTCCTTCTTCACGTCAAGTGGGCCAAAAAATTTCCAACGGAACTTGGATTCTGGGAATAGGGTATGCTCTCTGTGTGGTGTAATCCCATAAGTCTTGGCAGTGTGCGATAATTTTTGCCCCGCTTTGTATAGTTGTCCTATCCTGGTTCAACAGCAATATTCGGCAGCACGACTGAAGTGTCATGCAGATGGAACAGCGATTTTTCTCCAAGCAGTCCTTGCCTGCGAGAACGTAAAAAGGTTTAATGCAATTAGATATCGTATTACGTGAAGCTGTGGAGTTATGTTAGCAAGGGAAAAGATGTTCCGAATGTTAAAATTGGTTAGGTAGATTGTGTCAAAAGGACAAGTTTATGAATCGCACGTGTAATTGTGTCTTTAAATCTACTAATTTCACGCAAGTATCCTTGCCGGGATAGATTTTTATGATTCTTCCTAATCGTCAATCACGAGTTAAAGTTGTTCTGTCAAGCGGAAGAGATGTCATCATCTGTCCCTGAAGGAAATTTTGGGCTTTTAGGATCCAGCATTCCAGACGCACGGTAGCCAGGTTTAGTTTAATTCCTCTATAAAGGGTTACCTTGTGAATAAGTCCAATATGAAGCTTGGCAAAGCAACTTTGGTAAGCTGGAATTACTGGATGCCGTTCACTATATGATAGGGAAAGATTGGACCCCAAACGACCATTAGCTCGAATTAGCTGATTTCTATCTAAAAATGGCGTTAGGGTCAGAATCCAACCTTTTGGTTCTAGATGTTTCTTCTGGGTAATTCGGTTGTATTCGCTTGAAAAGTGGTCGATTATATGTCGATACGTGACTTCAACACTGACCAACATTTTCGTGAATTTTAGCAATCCTATTTGCTACAAAAGTGGTCCAATTATGAGAATGCTTTTTAAGCCAAGCTAACATAATTGTTGAGTCAGATCATAGAAATTGCGAAATTTGTGGAATTTTTTAATTGAGACAGAAAAACGATGGCGAAGTTTGAGAAAAGAAGTGCGCCGCACCTTATCCCCAATGAATTGGCGGTAATGTTTTCATCAAATTTTAAAAGTTCGTTATTTGGGAGATAAGCCTTGGGCAAGTCTTCTATGATGTCTTTAGAGTTAGTGGTCCATTTTCTCTGCTCGAAACCGGCAGAGCGAAAAATCGACCTTAATTTATCCCTTGCAACAATACTTCCTGGGACAGAATCTGCGTCTACTAAAGCATCTTCAATGTACATGCTTTCTCTTAGAATCTGTGCACCAATGGGAAAATTATGGTCCTCAGCGTTTGAGAAGAGGCAGTCGTTTAGACTTTCTCCATTAGATGAAGGGCAAGAGGCATTAAAAACAATCCTCAACTTCATTGCGGCGCTTTCGCGCTTAAATGCCCCATGATGGGGCAGATAAAAACGACAATCTGGACTCCTCGTTGTAGCATCTACAAGCTCCATGTGGCTTAGTGTTAGATACTCGCGTATGACCTCGTCATACATTCGATTCTGGCTTACGAGCTATAGATTTCTCATTTCTGAGGAATTGACTAAGAACAATATCTTTGTTTGAGCCAATCGCCGATCCTATTTGCCGATCAGGCTTAAAGGGTAGATCAACTACATCTCTCCCTTCAACTGTACTAACTGTTGTCGATATAAAGATTTTTTCGCAAATCGTATCTTCTGAATTTTTCAGTTTGTTAGGAATTTCTTCTATCTCCCAAAATTTGCCCGTCTGCTCATTAATCGACACTGTTGTGCAATGAGAGACACGAACCAAATATCTCGAATTCTTATTGGTCGTTGGGCCAGTAACAATCCATCCGAAGACTGTCTCCTGGGCCACAAGCGAGCCTGAAATGCCATATTCCACTCCAATGAGTAGAATTAGTGGATACAAATTTCCCCCTAGGAGAATATCCACTTTGCAACTTCTGAAGAAGTAAGGGCCAGCAAAATCCAATTTTGGAAGCTTACTCACTTTCAAATGAATGAGTTGGGACATTTCCAGTTACATCTGTAACTACCAAAGCGTCCATATTCAGAGAAAAGTTTGACTCTCTTGTCGAACAGAGAGTAAACACTGCTATTTTCGAGCAATTTGTTAGACATTCACCGGTGATATCTGCTGAAATCGATTTTGTGGGTAATCTCAATAACCTTTGTATTATCGATGATATAAAAGTTGCATCCGAGCAAGGGTCAATTAACGTCCTAATTCTATGGCAAGGGTCAATTAACGTCCTAATTCATAAAATTTATTTTTTGCCAAATGTTCAATGATCGAAAAATTTTGTATCGCAGAATAATTTTCCTGACCCACTGTCCAGAAAATTCAGAAAATTTCCTTTTCCGCCAAAGGCCCAAGATTTCCAAAAAAAAATTAAAATTTTGCATGCAAAATAATTTTTCTGACACACTGTATAGAAAAATTCACAAAATGATTTTTTTTGCCAAAGGGTCAAGATTTTAAATTGCAAAATAATTCAGAAAAACTCACAAAGGTTCCAAAATGTTTTCTCGAAATATAATTCTTTTGAGCCACTGTGCAGAAAAATGTGCAAAATATGTATATTCTCTTATAGTTTCTTTGCCAAATTGAGAAGATTTTCTAAAAATTTTGTATCGAAATATAATTTTCCTGATGACTGCAGAAAAATTCACAAAATTTATTTTCGCTTAATTAAACACGATTTTCATAAATTTTGTTTCGAAAATTAATTTTTCTGACACACTGCGTAGAAAAATTCACAAAATTTATTCGTCCTTTTGCAAACGGGCAAGATTTTCAAAATAAAAATGGAAAATAATTTTAGAAATATTAAATTTTTGCAAACAAAAATTTTTTGATCCACTGTGCCGAAAAATGACCCAGCCTCTAAGAATAAGAGACAGATTCCGATAATATGGCAAAGACGATTTAGAACTAGACGACCAGAATATGTGCGCAACTTGGCAACCCTGGTAAAAGAGAACCAAAAAGTGCTAGGAGTTCACTCAAACGCATTTCTCTCTCGCGTCATATCTTTCTTATTTCATTCTTTTTGCATAGTTTATATAATTTTACTTCGGCATGGTTGCAACGTGTATAGTTATATCCAATAACAATATCAAAAAGCTGCTCGTGTATTGAAATATTCAATGAAGAGAGTAAGAGAGAGAGTAGAGAAGTACTAGGGTTTCACTCGTTATGTTTGTTGGCATTTAAGTGAAGAGAAATTTTGACTGTCTACTTGTACATCGTTTTTGAATATGGTACCGTAATAAAAAAACAAAAATCGAAAACAAAAAATTACCAATTGTGCCTACACACAAATATACGAGAGACAGACACACGATGACGGTAGCAAAATTATGATTTTTGATTTTTTTTACCAACAACAACTATGCTTAGAACCAACGAGTAGTGGATTATCAAAACAGTTTGTTTTTTCCCGGCACTTTAACGGCCGAATACAAAAACAAATTGTGCTATTTTTTGTTTTACGTCTTAGGGATCGAGGGATAGTTACCGCGTTAACGGGTCAGATCCAGTAAAGTAAGCCCGCACATATTCACAAAAGTACACTGTACATACCTTAAATCTGCTCCGGAATCACTGGCTTCTTGTTTTACTGGCGAAGGACCAAATTTTACTGTCCACAGCAACTGAGACTTCAGTTTTACCCCTCGTACTTACACTTATTCCGCTACCCTCGTACTTCGATCTTCCTCAACTGGCTCGACAGCGCACTGCTGTAAACAATGTCCGTCTGTCCTAAGCAGCACCAAAACAAACGAAAACGGCCAACCACTGCTTGTGTTGGTGTTGTGATGGGCTGCTTATCCGTCTTGCCATAGGGCTTGGTGAAGGGACAGGCGATGGGACACAAACCCAATACAAAGTCACGACAGCGAAATGGTTAGTTGTTGCAGTCGCTTCGTTATACGGCTGCACTTACTGCTGTTGGTGTTGCGATGGACTGCTTGTCCGTCTTGCCCTAGGTCTTGGTATCAACAAATATAAATCAACAAAGGTCTGGTGATGTTGTTGCCGTCGATACGTTGCACTCCAGCACGGCTGCACTCAATGCCGATGGTGTTAGGCCAAACCCAAAATCAAACACAATTTGTTTTCTAATAAAATGACACTTCAACGGCCGTATAATATTTTATTTAATATTATAAAACAAATTTGGTGATGATCGCGGAGTGGAACAAAATCCGCGGTGGGTGTTCGCTGCCGGTGGCCGGAAATGCAATTGAATTTTTTGGCCACTCTTATGAAGATGTTTTGCACTTTCGCACCCTATACCTATAGCTCACTCAATTTAATTTTCTGGCCAGTGACCAGCAAATCACTCGATTTGTACGTGCTCCGCACTAGATTCTTATATTCCGAAGAGATACACAATCTTTTATTTCGTTTTGCAGATCAAACTAATAAAACTAAAAATTGCGAATATACACTTAACAAAACTATGCTTTATTTATTTTCAATAAACACTTTATTTTCTTCATATTAGCAACAAATCATTTCACATTTTGTATTTCGTAATTTATATTAGCAATGAAAATCAATTTTGTAAACAATCTTTCTTCTGCTAACAATTTGGTTTGTTTACATTTTGAGAAATCTTCTGCTTTTTGTTCTCGTTCCATCAAAAATCTTATGTTTTTGTGCCTTTTCATTTGTTTCTAATTTGGTTTGGTTACAATTCAGTCTGGAACGGAATGGAAATGAAATTCTGGTCGATTGAAATATTCTGCTTTTTTTCTTCTGTTTTCTTCACATGTGTCTCTCGTTTCGACTAGCTCTCGCATAGCTTACACCAAGATTTAATCATTCAGGTTTTATCAGTAGCACTGCTGATTTATTTTTTTTCATTTTGTTCGTGCCTTTGTTTGTCTACATTTCTGTTTTTGCTTACGTTATTTGTTTGTTCATAAAGTTTCAAAGAATTTGTAATAAAGTAGATCAATTTATTTGCGAACACAAATTGTTAAATATTAAAGGGCTTTACAAAAATTTACTTGAATCTTCATTCTGAGCAATTAAATTGTAATTTACACATTGATTAATTTAATTTCATCAACAATTGCTGCTATAGCCTGAATAACTGATTATAGGCTTACGCTGTGACTATATTTGGGCGACTATTTACAAATCTACAACCAGCGTTTTACCCATAATATAATCATCTATTAGATAGTTGCATTATAAATACCGTGGTTAAACTGTCAAAAATGTGAACAAATTAATAATATGTTGATTCAAATTATTTGAATTTTATTAACAAACAAAAAGAAACGAAATCAAATTTGACAGCTTACCCACGTAAAAGATGAGAAAACTCCAAGTCAACATGGCTGACTCGTTTTTCCGATAGATAATTCACCATGGCTTTGCCACTCGATGTCATCCCATCGTTTACAGCGCAAACTTATACGTCAGCCTAACGAATTGTATTTGGTGATGATTTTAGTACTATGTTCATTTACTCTCAGGCGAATATTGCTGGTCGTGCCTACAAAATGTTAACGTGTTAGTCCAATGTGGTTTTGTGTAACATGCGCGAGTTTGCGCAATGTTATACTTATATTATATTTTTAGTGTTAATGCTATTACCAGTCAATGTGAGTTTTCATACAAGTAACAAGGATTACATGATTGTAGGAATCTATTCCCAGTATGATCTACGAATATATCTCTAAAACAGGGTCTAGCGAAACCACAGTCAAGAGAACGAGCTTAGAATAATTAGTGGGGACAGAATACTCTGCTGTTCTAGTCTGTAAGGAATATGTATCCATAGGCGGGAATAAAGTGAATTTGCAAACTGCTCATAAAACTGCTCGGTTGCAAACTGTATTGAACTGGGGCGAAATCAGAAGTCATGTACAAAAAGTAGAGTAGACATATGAAATCCATTTATTTCATATTTATTTCATGTGTATGTAAAAACCAAGCTTTTTTGTGCCATCTCAAGCCTTCTTATATGTATATTGTCACACTAATTATAATTACTTTTTCTTTACTTTTAGGAAAGCATAGGTACGACTGTAACCCGAAGTACGAAAGCAATTAATCCATCAAAATCAGCTCTGCGAAAACAATTACACGGAAGTAAACGCAAAAGAAGAAAGATGATCTCATCAGACGAGGATGATGAATATAGTGGTAACGAATAAGTTCAAAAATTATATTTATCTAGGTTGATGTACTATGTTATTTAGCAACACTGTTTATGTGTACCCATTGTATTTAAACTAAACACAAACTATGTACATTAGAAATAAACAATTGCGGTCATTTACTAACATATTTCTGTACAATTTCACATAACTTTTTTTTTTATTGACTATTTTACAACCTCATGAGGTCAGACGTCTTACACATACTATTAACTAAACAAACAAATTAAACAAATTTCAACATATTCTTACAACTGGCTCTATCCTTCGCCTTTTCTCGCCAGTTGGTAACACCAAGGATACGGAGGGATTCTTCTGCCTGGTCTTTCCAGCCGAGTCTTGGTCGTCCTCTTTTCCTGCTTCCATCGGGTACGTTATCGAAAACCTTTCGCGCTGGCTCATCTTCATTCATTCTGACAACATGGCCTAGGCAACGCAATTGGCCCAATTTGATTCGCCTAGCTATATCCACGTCAGAATATGGATTATATAGCTCTGCGTTTCAGCGACGTCGGTACTCGCCGTTTTCTCTGACAGGACCATATATGTTACGGAGAATTTTTCTCTCGAAAACTCCCAGGTGTTTTTCAGCCGCTTGTGGTATGACCCAAGTTTCGGAGCCATATGTCAAGACAGGTAAAATGAGCGTCTGATATAGCTCGACTTTTGTCCGTCGAGAGAGGGCTTTGTTCCTAAACTGCTTGCTGAGCCCAAAATAGCATATATTTCCAAGCGCAATTCTCCTATTTCCAGGCTGACGTTGTTATCCTTGTTCACGGCGTATCCACGGTAGGCAAATTCATCTACCACTTCAAAATTAAATCGGTTTCTCTAGTCGTTGACACCATCAATTTTGTCTTGCCCTCATTAACAGCAAGACCCACCTGCGTTGATTCCTTTTTGATTCTTGAAAATACTGCAGTAACCTCTGGCAAAATTTCACCCAATGATGTCTATGTCTTCAGCATACGCCAGCAACACGTGTTAATGGTCTTGTTCGTATTTACTGCAGCCTTTCTCATTATTATCTCCATTAAGATGTTGAAGAGATTGCACGAAAGTGTGTCGCCTCGCTTGGTACAGAATGGTTCAGTGAGGTCTTTCCCGACTTTCACTGCTGATTTGGTGTTGGTCAGCGTTATTCTACAGAGGCGGATCAGTTTTGCGGAATACCAAGTTCAGACATAGCTTCGTACAGTTTTCTCCGTATGGGGCTATCGAAAGCAACTTTGTAATCGACAAAAAGGTGGTAAGTATCGATTTGCTTTTTCAGGATCTGACGTAGCGTGATAGTTGGTCAGTCGTGGACTTGCCTGGTCTAAAACCACACTGATAAGGTCCGATCAGGTTTTCAATAATTGGCTTTCGTCTTTCACATAATACACTCGACAAGACCTTATACGCGATGGATAAAACACTGATACCGCGATAGTTGGAACAGACACGGATCATCCTTTTTGAATACAGGACATAATACACTGAGACTATATATACCGCATATAAGTTGATGCATGTGGGCTAGCCGTTCTTCGCCACCTGCCTTAAAAAGTTCAGCGGGTAGGTCATCCGCACCAGCGGCTTTATTATTCTTAAAGCGGGAGATCGCCGTTCTAATCTCGTCAAACACTATCTTTCACTATCATTACCCCCTGATCTTCAGTGGAAGAATCCGAGTGGAGTAGTGCTGAAAGAATCCGAGTGGAGCACTGCTTCTCAGTCACCAGATTCCAATTCTCGTCCTTGCAGGAGGGCAGCCCATTATTAGGCCCGTTGGTCGATCTTCTTACCCTCTGGAAAAACTTTCGCGATTCACCATTCATCCTGCACATTTCGGTCCTTTCACTCTCTCTCTGCTCCCACTGCCATTTTTTCCGCCTAAATAGTTGGTTTTCCTCCTTTCTCAGCTTCTTGTACCGCTCACTCGCAGCACGCGTTGTAACTGACTATTTCGTTGCCATACATGCAGCGTCTTTTTCATCAGTTGCAAAGCGACATTCTTCGTCGTACCATGGCTTATCCTTCTGCGGTTTTTAATAGCCAAGTTCAGCCCTTGCAGCAGTTTCCAAAGAATGGGTGATGTGCTTCCACTGCGCATCTGGGTCTTCGGGAGGGGGGTATTCTGCTCTAGCAGGAGAGGGAGTTTCTGTCGATAGGACATTGATATCTCCGGTATTTGTAGCTTGTCAATATCCAGCTTTTCCTGTGTTCGGCTTCGTACGTTTTTCACCCTGCTCAATCTCGTGCGAACTTTCGCAGCCACCAGGTAATTATCCGAGTCGATACTGGCACATCGAATCACACGTAGATCCATTACACTAGAAGAGTGCCTGCCATCTATTACTAAGTGATCAATCTGATTCTTCGTCCGCTGATCAGCAGACATCCAGGTCGCTTTATAAATGTCCTCACGCTGGAATCGTGTACTACTAACTACCATGTTCTTTGCGGTGGCGAAGTCTATCAGCCTTATTCCATTATCGGAGGTGGTATCATGTGGACTGTGATTACCGATGGTTGGTCCTTTCCTAATTTGGCATTAAAATCGCCTAGAATAATCTTAATGCCGTGGTCAGGGCAGCGTTCATGTACTTCCTCCAGACGCTCATAAAATGTTTCTTTGACCTCATCATCTTTATCCTCTGTCGGTGCGTGCACACAAATTAACGAGATGATGAAATATTTCGCTTTGATACGAATTGTGGCTTTGCGGTTGAACCTTGAAATTAGGTGTCGCAGTCTCTTGCCAACTATAAATCCGCACCCAAATTCGTGCTTTCGTTCATGGCAGCTATATTAAATATCGAAGTTTTTCTTTCTGGTGCAACCGTATCCTGTTCTTCCCATTTCCTGGATCGCTGTGATATCAGCTTTATATTTTCCGAGGACATCCGTCAGTTGGAAAGTGGCACTAGTCCTGTATAGCGTTCGCACATTCCAGGTACATATCCTTAAGTCATGGTCCTTATAATTTCTACGTATATTTTCATTGCCAATATAACGGTGGCAGGAGGCAAACCCTGCCCACCGTGGTTTGCATTTTACCTACTCCCAGGATGATTATGTTTCAGCCGCCCATTATGGATCAGACGCTGACCGGAATGCAGTGTGTCGAAACTGGATTTTGGTTTCTTCAATTTTGATCCGCCGTTGGTCAGGGGTGTTGGCTCATCCGCCTTCAAAGGACAGAAGAATATGTCCACTACTTCGAAGAGCTTCAGTGACAGGGTCACCTAATAATCCTGAGACGTATCAGTGATCGCATTACCACTCAGGTTGCTCATTCGTTTTCACATATCTTTGTTGAATTAAATTTCTGTACGTATGTGCAACCCAGTAGTGCGTATTACGATAAATGTAGACAAATAAACGTACGTTTTAAATGTAAATATATATAAACGAATTTAAGGTCTGTTTGGACGGTTATTTTCGGCACACGGTTTGGTTGAAAATTTTGAAGGATCATTTTACTCCAGGCCCACATTTGGCAACATTCATAATCCTGAAATAGAAGAACGGGTTTGATATGTGAAAATTCAATATACAGGGTGGTTCAGTCGTGACTGGACAAATTTCACTGGATTGGTGGGAGGAGGGTGCCCTACTGCTTACCCTTCCAAAATGTCCTAATCGAATTAAATGTGTGCTGTTATTTCGCGTCCAAAAAAAACAGTCATAACCATTTCAGTCAAATAGTCATCACTTTGGAACGGTTAGACCTCTGGGCTTCGTTTAGCTAATTATGGAACGGTAAGAGGTAGGGCTATTTTTTAAGAATAGCCTAACTTATTTTTTTGCTCTTAAACGACCTTTCCAAATGCCCAAAACGAATTGTCATAAAAAAACATAAGTTACCTGCCACCTGGCTGAGCAAATTGAGGTTATGTGTACATTCTGATGTATTTTTTCCAATTTTGTTAAACCTCTGTATCTCGTCGATTTCACTTTTTTAAAATTGTTTTTTTATTGATTCTGCAAGGTCTCCCAAACCCCTTTCCAAAGCCCAAATCTGACCACTGGTTCAGAACTTAGCAATTTTACCCTAATATCCTCCGACCACCAATCCGAAAATTTTCAAACCGCTGCCATTCCGCCCCTTGCATTTTCGGGAATGGTGGTAGATGGACATATTTTCATTAAATGAGCTAAGGAATACTCTGGTGAAATTTTTCCAGTCGTGACTGAACCGCCCTGTATATAAAATTATGACAGGTGTGAATGTTAAATATGTACGTGAGTTGGCATTTAAAAATTACGTTACGACAAAAGTATGTTGTTCCAGACTTTTTATTAGCAATTCCATTAATTTTGATGTACGGAGAACATGATGCTAACAACAAAAATAAACCTGTCGATTTGGGAATTTGCGTCTGAACGCAATTTTAACACCAATCACGCAATGGCAAGAAACATTGCTGAAAGAACAATTGGACTACTAAAGTCTCGGTCAACTGCATTTCAATTAGTTCGAACTTCCTTTTTTTAATTTGGCGCTCAAGCTCTCTGTCCGCTTCATCCTTTCTGTATTTTTCTTTCAACATTTTATGTTGTTCTTCTGCAATCTGGTAGCGCTTGCGCTGGAACCGCACCCTGTCTTTTAAATGGTTCTTAATACCCGTCCAGATTTTACGACTCTCTTCGTTGTGTTCCTGTTGAAGCTTATATTGTTCCTTCAACAATTCGACAGTTTCATCCTTTCTGGAGCACTTTTTACCTGTGTCCATCCTGGATGAGCGAGGAGCTTCTACGGTACTTTCTATTTGCTCGCTTTCGTCGTCAGCAGTTTCTACCTGCCTGTTTCCATATCCAAAGTCACTTATGTCAATGTTAATGTTCTCCAGCACCGTCTCTTCTATTCCAAGTGTGAGACCCTGTGGGTTAAGCAACTTCTGGAACTGCAGCCAATTTGCTACGGCCTCTTCCAACGGCGACAAAGTCAGTTGCTTGAAAATGGCTCCTCCAGTGCTATTGCCTTCGCACTTATTGTTTTCTTCTTGTTCTTGGTTTTGAATTTATATTTTTTTGCCTCTGCCATATTTGCAAAATATGTTCTTGATTATTCCTTTACATAATTCAAAAGGTTTTATCTGCCCGTACGTGCCCGATTGGCTTCTACAGGTAAAAAAGTTTAAAAAGACATGGTTGCAGAAATTGTATGGCGTGCATCCCTTACATGGTTTCACTGACGGTTAGTTTGATCTAATAGTTGGAAAATTGAATTTTAAGTCGGTTGTTTACCTGTGAAACTCTAGCAAAGTCTGCTCCCAATATTCTGTTACAGACAGAGGATGCACAAAAAAACTAGTCATTGAAATTAACAGGTACGCACCTCACTTAAAAATTACTTTGGCGTACAAATGGTCAAGAACAATATTGACTTATGGGCCCTACATGTAGGCACAAATCTTATTTCGACACGTGCATAATATCAAATAGCATAATTCAGCCTAAATCCGTATGTATGCAGGTAACAGGTACATTTTTACGCATGGAAGCATAAGCCTATATAATGCAAAATAAGCATAATGTCTGTATTAGTCTACGACTGATAAACCAACCACATCAACCAGAGGAGCAAAAGGAAGGTCAAAAAAAGTTTGGAGGAGTGTTAAATTTTAACAAGAAAGAGCAAACTTGCCGATGCCACCAATGACTTGACCACGAAGCACTTATCGGACGCGCTGTCTATTAAATATACAAAGGATAGTGAAAGAGTTAGGTCGCAGATTACAAAATCTGTTGCTGATGCAAGCCCACTTCGACTAAAAAGGATTAAGAAAAGCATTCCCACGCACACATGAAAAAGTATGGTTCCGAAGAAGCCTTGGCCCTGTTTTTGGACTTAGAACTTTCCAAAGAGAAATATGAGAAACTACGGGCATCTTTAATGTGACATGGGACCACTGCATACGGAGTTTACGAAAGTCTCTGCGAAAGCCAATCTGCATGATTTATGGGCCATACAGCAAAACGGTTGTTGGAGAGTCTTCCTGAACATGAGGTGGAAATTCTTCCTGAGAAACTGACATTGATCAGCAAATGGGGCTGCGATGAATCATCCGGACAAAGCGTTTATAAGCTTCCAATGACACTACAATATCTGACGGAAATGTGTTTATGGCATCTGTTGTTCCTTTGCGGCAAAAATCTGATGTTTCCCTACACTGGAAAAATCCACGACCGCCATCAGTGCATATTGCCGACCAATAATGTTTCAGTTTGCAAAGGAATCGGCAGAACTCATAAGGACAACGGTGAAGGGTACATTAGGGTGGACCTTGTGTCGATATTTTGGTAGATGAGGGCTCTATTCCGTGCCTTTTTGAAAAAAAATGACAATGCCGAAAAAAAAATTAAAAAAAAAAAAACATTAGGGGTTGCGCACGAGCCGAGAAAAAGGTCCACTTTGCCAAAATTAGGGGGGAAATTGCCATAGGTCATCAGGGGTCACCCGTAGGGGGGAAGAATGTATGGCCGACCCCCATTAACTTTTTACCGCCAACATTTTCCCCCAAGACACCCACCCCCTATCTCCTCCCCTTAGGGGGGTCACCATACAAAAATGGAGGTTGCTCAGTATTTTCGAAAAACACCATAGGTCATCAGGGGTCACCCCTAGGGGGGCAAAATATATGACCGACCCCCATTAACTTTTCATCCCCAACATCTTTTCCGAACAAACTTACCCTCTATCTCCACTCCTTGAGGGACTCCCCATACAAAAATACTGAAAATCTATGTATTTACAGTTGCACAATATCGAGATTTTTTTGATTTTTTTTGATTTTTTTACAGAAATTCCACCAATATTCAAGAGTGGTCATTGTTTGGAAAGTCTTGAAAAATTTGAAACGCACACGTGCTGAATCAGGTACATAGGCACCCTTAGCAGATGCCCCCATTCATCAGTACCTGGCAGTAAAATATTGCAAAATACGTAGTAGTTATAAATAGCAGTTCATTCATCGATTGTTGTCATTCAACAAGTGCCGACGACCGCGAAAAGTAAATTGATTTTTCTCCCGTTTTTTAAAAGTTAAGATGACAACACGACTTAGATCGCGCGACGATATTTTTTTGATTGGTTATCCAAGCATGAATATTACGGGGAACAAATTACCGTCGAAGAAGCAAGTGCTAAGAATGCATTTCTTCAACATTCGCAAACGAAACATGTCGAAGAAAAATAGTGCGGTTATAGTCGCGGACGCAGTGATGATTTTTTGGCGCCAAGCAGCTATTCCGACGAAAGCCAGAGGAGATGTTACAAGAAAAATAGCTGCGCTGCACGATGAGTGGGATGCTTTAAGAAAGTCATCTCACAGAAAGACTGAGTCCACTAGAGAAAAAGAGAATACGTTTTCTGATAGCTTGGATAATCTTTTCCTTTTTCCCTTGAGAAAATGACAAATACCGAAGACATTGAGTTTCTGCTAAAGCAAAGAGAAGATGGCCGGCCAGGAACTATGGGAGGTGTGGACGCTACTGATACTCGAACGAGGAAAAGAAAAGCTGAGCGCGAAGAACAAGAAGAGTTGCGACGCAAACGTGCAACGGAATCTAGTAGAGATCGGTTCGCTAAAGGCGGTAAGCTATTTCGCGCTTTGTGTGTTCGTCCAATGTTTATATTCAAATGAAATTCGTTCAATTGCAGTGGTTAAATTTTCAAGCAGTGATTCAAGCGATGATAATGGGAGACAGGACGAAAACTTCCCGGCAGAAGCTGGCCCGTCAAATGTTGGTGACAGAAGAGGTTACAAACAATGTTTTACTGAACGAGTCCTATCAGCTTTGGACAAGTGCAAAGTGAGTGACCGAGACGCGGTCGGCATTATGATAGCGGCGGCAGAAGCATTTGGACGCGATCCTCAACAATACACAATAAACCGTACGTCGCTTCGGAGATGTCGGCGTTCAAATCGAGAGAACATGCTGAGTTATGTGAAAGACAATCCAGAAGTAAGATCGCATAGATTTATTTGCTCTCATTCAGAATTCTTATTCTTCAACGCGTTTCATTCATCTCCAGCTTGTCGCAGCTAAATCCTTCGTAGTCCATTGGGATGGCAAAATGCTTTTGGATTTTGTGGGTACAAAGAAGGTGGACCGTCTACCGGTAATTGTCTCGTACGGAGAAAAAGAACAACTTCTTGGAGTTCCCAAAGTAGAAGATGGGAAAGGAAAAGGCCGGAGAATAGCACATGCCGTTTATCAACTGTTGGCATCTTGGCATATGACACATCGAATACAAGGACTTTCTTTCGACACGACATCAACGAACAGTGGCCCATTCTCCGGAGCCGCAGTTGCTCTTGAGCGGCTGTTGGAGAGAGAAATCTTATATTTACCTTGCAGACACCACGTATACGAACTGGTGCTAAGGGAAGTTTTTGAGACAAAAATGGGAAAGACCAGTGCACCAGGCGTTCCTTGCTTTGACCGTTTCAAACAGGAATGGGACGCTGTAAAGGTTAAACCATTCCATTCTGGCTTGATAGACGATCAAGTCGTCAGAAAAATTCCTGTGGCAATGCAAGTCGGCATAAAGAAGTTTTGCTTAGATCAATTGAAGGAGAAACACCCTCGCGATGACTACAGAGAAATGCTACAATTAATTCTTTTGTTTCTGGGTGAAAAACTTGAGAATTACCATTTCCGACCTCCAGGACCCGTTTCCCATGCTCGATGGATGGCAAAAGCCATTTACAGCCTCAAGATGTTTTTGTTTCGGAGAACTTTTCACTTACATATCTGTATGTGAATTGAATGGTATTCGACACGTTTGTATTTTTGTGGTGCGACTTTACGTCAAGGCATGGTTTGGTCCTTCTCGAGCAGCTGAGGCGCCGAATCAAGATTGGAAGTTTTTGAAGGACATCGTCGAGTACAAGTCCGTTGACCAGGATTTATCTCGGGTAATGATAAAGAAATTTATCGGTCACCTATGGTATCTCGCCGATGAGCACATAGCCCTTGCCTTTTTCGATGACAAGGTTTCAAATGAGTTGAAGGCCAAAATGGCCCAAGCATTGCTAGAAAATGAGAATGACGAAGGTGAAGAAGATGAAGAAGACGAAAAAGGTGAAGAAGATGAAGAAGACGAAGAAGGTGAAGAAGATGAAGAAGACGAAGAAGGTGAAGAAGATGAAGAAGACGACCCGGTTCCCCCAGCTCCTCGCGTCGTAATCAAAAGCACCAGCGTTAAAAAAATCGAGGTGAAATTCAAAGATGTGAATGAGGAATTCTTGGCTAAAGACTTGAGCAACTTCGTCTCTCATAATACCAAAAATTTATTTGTACGATTTGGAATATCGCAAGATTTCATTCTTGCAAATCCAGCAACCTGGAAATCTCGCGCAGACTATCAAGAAGGTCGTAGAATTGTAAATAACTTGCGCGTTGTGAACGACACTGCCGAAAGAGGTGTAAAAATGATACAAGATTATTATAGAATACTGTGTCAAGGCGAAGAAGAGAAACAGTATTTACTACATGTTATCGATTCTTACCGCAAGAAATACCCATCAGCGAACAAAAATATGTTAATTTGACTATATTATATTAAGAGTGCTTAGTAGTACTACTCAATTACAGCTTCTTTTATTTTTGTAAGGGGAGTCCCTCAAGGAGTGGAGACAGAGGGTAAGTTTGTTCGGAAAAGATGTTGGGGATGAAAAGTTAATGGGGGTCGGTCATATATTTTGCCCCCCTAGGGGTGACCCCTGATGACCTATGGTGTTTTTCGAAAATACTGAGCAACCTCCATTTTTGTATGGTGACCCCCCTAAGGGGAGGAGATAGGGGGTGGGTGTCTTGGGGGAAAATGTTGGCGGTAAAAAGTTAATGGGGGTCGGCCATACATTCTTCCCCCCTACGGGTGACCCCTGATGACCTATGGCAATTTCCCCCCTAATTTTGGCAAAGTGGACCTTTTTCTCGGCTCGTGCGCAACCCCTAATGTTTTTTTTTTTAATTTTTTTTTCGGCATTGTAATTTTTTTTCAAAAAGGCACGGAATAGAGCCCTCATCTACCAAAATATCGCAAAAATGTCATTTCAAGGTCCACCTTAGGGTACATTGAAGAACAAATATGCAAGATTAAGCCTACAAAGCTGCAAATTGGAGAAGGAGAATATATTGGATGTAGTTACGAGTTCCACCTGACCATGGTTGACGGAAAAGTCGTAAACGAACTGACTGGAACAACCTCAACATTGTCATGCCCGTTTTGCAGAAAGAGTCTGAAGAACTTCGGTAATTTAAACGATTCTGCAAACGAGGAGAATTACGAATATGGAATGTCACCATTGCACGCAAGTATAAGTTGTATGGAGTTCTTGCTAAAACTGGCGTATACCCTTCCACAACAAGATGAAAATACATCAATTAGAAGCAAATACAGAATGCTTTTTTTAATCAAGTTGGACTAAAAGTAGAAAGTCCTAAGTGCGGATACGGTAACTCAAACGATGGAAACACTTCTAGGAGAAAAATGATGTGGCAGTATTTAAAATCAGTGGAATTGACAATCAAATCGTGAAAAGATTGGGAACGATCTTGATTGGTTTAAACTCCAAAGAAAGTGTTAATTCTACAAAATATGGAGAATATGCATCGAAAACTGCATCTCTTAGCAAAAATGGATCCACAGAAGAAGTTGACCCCGACCGGCCATAAAATATTTCCGCATGGCAAAGATATAATTGAGTACCAGTCTTTGCCAATTGGAGAGCTTTCTTAAGAAGCACAGGAGTATCTTAACAAATTTTATAAAAAAATATAGATTGCAGAACCCATTCAAAGCAGGCCAAAATAAGGACCTCTTCAACATGTTGGCAGCATCTTGCGATCCACTTATTTCTTCCCTGCGGCATGTGAAACCACGAATAGAGTTAGAAAATAATTTTACTTTAGAAATTATTAGTCTTTTAGATATACCTTCTGTTATGAATTGAGATGAATATTTTACCGAAAATTGAAAAAATTAATTTAAAAAAAATATATTTTGTAATTTGTTGGGTAATAATTTTAAAACATAAAACCCTAAAAAAAAATTAAAAATAATCTATAAATGTAAAAAAATTTTTTTACTTACCATAAAATTGATTTTTCTAAAAATTTTAACTTTGATAACCCATAAGTAAGTACCTATAAAGCCTAGCACCCTTTCCAAACACTTATTTCACAAGCTGAACAGTTATCTATCATATGCCGTTTAAATTGTTGAATTATCTTATTCGGTTCAACAGATATGATTTTTGCCACAAAAAAAAACTCAAATGGTGCCACTGTGCGACGACGACAACCGTAATAGGGCCGAATAAAACAATTTATTTTCAACAAATAAAATTTTAAAATAAGGATAACATTTGAGTACGAGTTTAAAATTTTAATACACATAATATATCCAAAAGCGTTTTTATAAGCAAATTCCAAAAATGAAATTTAAAAAAACCCAACTCGAAACAAGTACAAACATTTCAGTCGGGTGAACCAACTTAAACATCTTTAGTTATCCTTTGGGTTCAAGTTCTATTAAAATTTTTTCCAAATTTTTGTTTTCGCAGTCGACAATGGGCCTTTTCGGAAATGCATCACTGCTCGGCAACTGATGCGCAGCACGTTCGTAAATGCAACATCTGACAACTTTGCAGGTGTTTTGAGACCGTAATTGCAAACAAAATGCGCAACAAACAAGCATCTGCAACAGTTGTTGCATTTCCGAATAGGCCCAATGTTCAGTTACCGGTCGCACATTTGCCCATACTCAATAACAGAGTGACATGTTCAAAATATTATCTAATTAGTAATTTAATTAGGATGTTTTGTTTTTTGGGCTATTTATAATGACTACCAGACAATTGTCCGCTCAATATTTGTATGGGGTGTACCAGAAGGAGTGTGGTCATAACACGCATTTTCAATCCCAAACTAAGTTTGGCAAATAATAGCCACTGCCAAATTTCATTCTGACCAGACAGACAGACGGGCATGGCTCAAAATTCTTAAAAAATTCATTAGGTCCAGTTTGACTCCTTCTGTACGTTAAATTTTTTCCGTATCAAATGATATATACCTCCACCCTATGGGTGAGGGTGGTCGAATATGTATCATAGATAATATTTTCTAAATGGTGCTGAATCCAATAATGCGTATCTTGGCCACACTTTTCCAAAACTGTCCACCCATTAGCTCGCGCAAATTAAATTCCTGGATAAGGAGACATATACCAATCGATTTGTACATGTCTCCCGAGCAGATCCTTACACTCGGAGTACACGCACAATGTGGTGTCGGTGCCCGAAAATGCCCGAAAATGTATTTTTTGGGCACACATATGAAAATATTTCACACTTTTCCGAAACTGTCCACCCTATAGGTCACGCAAATTTATTTTCTGGATAATGAGACATATACGAATCGATTTGTACATGTCTCCCGACGAGATCCTTATACTCGAAATAATAGCGAAATGTTTTGTTCGCTGCTGCTGCCCGAAAATGTAAGGTCGTATTTTGGCCGCATATATGAAAATGTTTTACATTTTCCCAAAACTGTCCACCCATGCACTATAGGTCAAATGAATACTTTTTCTGTGCCAAATTAATTACAGCCAAACGGCTGGACCAATTTGAATGATTTTTGTTGACATGACTTTTGGAAGACTATTAAGAGGGAGCGAAGGATCCTTAAAGTATTTCATGCACTCAAAAAAAAACGTTAGTAAAGTTAACTAAAAAATTAATTAATAATTAGTTCCATAAGGGTTTCCAGGGTTTCCAAGATTTTTTAGATCTTTAATAGATTATGTGGTTTTGTAAACTGTTTTTTACAAACATTTTTTTTCGAGTGTACACTAACTTTCGAAGATAACAGTAGAAATTTATTTTACCAATTTAAAGAATAACAAACAAAGTTTTGTGTAATCTTTAATAAAAATTTTGATTAAATAAATAAAAAATTTGTGTTTTAATTTTTATTATTTTAACTGACCTCAAGGCGAATAAAAAACACTACAAAAAACTTTAATTTTTTAATCGTAATATTAATCTTCAATTTCATTCAGCAAACATAAATTATTTAATACATCCACAGATGTTGGGGATAAAATTTCATTTTCATTGTTTTCTTCATCTTCGTTGATGTCTTCTGTTGGGCTCTCAATGCTCAACAATTCGATAACTTCAGGTGGAAAGTGTAATAGCTTCTGTTGCCGCATGCGTCTGCTTAAATATTTTGATGAGATAAGGGGATCGGACGTATCAGTAGCTCTGTTAAATATGTCCAAAAGATTATTAGATCGACTGTTTTTACGAGCGTGATGCAATCTGTGCCTTGACTCAGCACCTGTTTCTCCAAAGTAACCAATCGGAAGAACAGTGTTGTCATTAATCTGCTTGGAATGTATCAGCACTTTGTGGACTGTAGCTGTCATTGGCAACCAAGGATAAAGCTTCTGGATCAAATGCGCTGTTTGAAAGCAGAACGTCTCAAATTTTGTGGAGTTCAGAGGAAACTGGCATGATAAACAAATTAATATAATTTTAAAACGGAAAATTAATGTCTGATCAACGCGCAGTGTTTCCGTCATTTGTTCTGCCAGAGCCGCCAACTTTAGGCATATCCACGCGAAGACCCAATTCTCTCCAAAAAGCGTCTTGAATATTTTTGTTTCTTTTCAAAACTGCCAATTTGTCGTTTTCAGATCGTGTCTGCCATTTTCTCACTTCAGATTTGTAACCTAAATGTAATATGAACTCGAAAAATCGAATCCAGCAATGCAATGGGCTTAAACCAAATTTACAATTAGAATCTTCTGCACGAAATCTTTCAGAAGTGTAATCAGTTATATTCAAGAAGTCTTTTGGTGTGGAACCGCAAATAGGGCAAGTTTGATTTGGTTCCAGTCAAAATGTTCAAAACTTTCCCGTCAATAAGCGTTAAATACAAATCAAAAGACACTTCCACAATTTTCCCTTCGCTGATCGTAATGTGGATACTTTTTAATGCGTCTATTTCGTTCTCCAAGTCTGATTTTTCCTTCAAGATGGATTCCTTTGTTTCCTTGACGTATTCTAACTTAACGGGCCGACAAAACCTTGTCGATTGCGGAGTAAGATTATTCCAAATAGGCTGTCCAGACGTGACCAAAAGGCTTAACGGGATAATTGTAGTTGCCAGAAGCGACGCATCAGAATGATTCGATGTGCTCGGTTCGTTAAAACCTTTTTTACATTGCGCTTGACCAGTGCTACTATCGATACCGTAACTCAATATCAACTTGCACTTTAAATCATTAGTATTTTCCTTATCCATTACATATTCAAAGACTTCCTTCTGCATTTCAACAATGCTATTAGTAGTATGTGATAAAAGCGAGTCCAAGGGTACTCTTTCTGTTGTATCGCTTGCTATTATACCATCAGGTCGGCATATTAATTTTGCAATAACAACTTCGTTGTAATGGGGATAAATGTCGCAGTTCCTTAATTTGCTTTCTCGACGTATTCCATTATATTGGTCTTGTGTGAAATTATTTTCGAGCAAATTGCTAAGGCTTCGCCCGCAGAAAATACAACAGGTTTTTCATGAACTGCACTGCACAATTTTTTTCTTTTTGCAGGCCTTGTAGGGCTTGCTGGAGATCCTTTAAGAAGCGCCGCTAAGTCTGTATTTCCTTGTTTTCGAGCTGACATTGCTGCCGCACGAACTAATAATTGCGTTTCATTATTTGTTCCGCTTGAGAGGTCTGCTGCTGCTTTCCTCTTTCCATACTCAGACTTTTCGCAAAATGCAAGTTGAGGACGTCCAACAGCAGAAAAAGTCACTTTGCCAGATTTATTTTTATTTTCGAAGCTTATTTCAGAGTTGAGCCAAGTGACATACTCACTTCGAAACTTTTCAGCCTTTTTGTCCTTGCCAATACTTTTGCCATATTTGGCCCACATTTCTGATAAGTTTTTACAGAAAAGGCGCACTTTTTCCGTAATACATTTGGTGCAGTCATCGGAAATGTCATCTTTACCAATTTTGTCGACTATAAAATCCACAAGTTGATTCTGCTTTTCTTGCCTTGAATTCTCGTTAACCCAAATTTCAAACAACTCCGCTTTTTTTACAGCGCAATAACCTAAAAAATATGGTATTATTCGAAAACGGCTAAAACTGGCTATTGAATGTTAATGGAAATTGCTTTATAACACTTCAATATATTCATTTCTGATTGCATTCAATCCGCCGATCTTCGCCGAAATTTTAAAAGCTTCCACTAAGTTACATTTTGAAAACAATCGCAACAATTTTAAGGTTATGTTAAAAACGTGGCTTTATTTCAAGCAAGTCAAACAAATTTATCACCTTTTTTAACAAAAAACATAAATACTTACTTAATTTATTGTTCTCCATTTTTACTTTCTTCTTTATAACTCGCGAAATTATTTAAACAAGCAATTGAATCTTTGAAAGAATTACAGACTTTTCAACAAAATTTATTAAGTGATTACAATGCAAAGTCTTTCACTGCGTGTTGTCAAACGGAACTTAATATTTACCAAAAACAAAAAGCTTACTTAGTTAATTTGGAGTATTCGTTATAAAATGGCATTAAGAAAAGTGCAATATTTGCATTTGAAAAATTGGACTTTAGCACAATTTTAGTAGCCGTTTAACCTAATGTGCCATGGGACTGTCCGTGGAGGTGGAAAGTTTCTGATAGCCATTCACTTGGGAGTGGCCAGAAATGATTCCATCATTGGGCAGTCAAAGCAGCTCACTACTTCCACGCAGTATGTCCTGGGAAATGGCTTTTCGGAAACCACCGTTAGCTAGCTAGAGTGAGAAGGCGAAACAAATGACCAGCAAATCAGGTTTAGTAGGTGACTGATGTTTTTGAAGCTCATCAAACAATCGGGCATATTATTTTGTCTTTAGAAGGCGGATGAACCAAACACACGGGCCAACGGCGGATAGAAACCGAAAAATCATATTGCACCCTGGTCAACGTCTGATCCATAATTGGCGGCTGCAATCAAATATCCTGGCAGTAGGTAAAATGCAAAAACACGGAGGACTGGGTTTGCGTACAGCCACCGTTCATAATGACAGTGAAAATGCATAAACGAACAAGAAAACATAAACAACTCCTATTTGTTGACGACCCCCGCAAACGTTATAAGTACCACGATTTACGGATATGCACTTGGAATGTAAGAACTCTATATAGATCCGGTGCAACTATCCAACTGGCAGATGGCCTTGAAAGTTATAAGGCTGACATTACCGCTATCCAGGAAATGGGATGGACAGGACATGGCTGCACAAGAAAAAGAAACTAAAATGTAAATGGCCCTTACTAACAAAAAATCAAAATTGGTTTTTTGATTGATTATGATGTATATATTCAAACTACGTGTTCATACAGAATTACAGAGTCCTACGATTAAAAATAGTTGTTTAATTAACGAAATACAAAAGGCCCTTACTACTAAGTGATCGTTTTGATAAATGCAAAGAGCCCTAACTACACACAACAACAATCACCACACAATACAAACACGTGCTTTGTACCATTACACTGTTTTGCTTTGTAGTAGACAATACAGTGACCACAATTATAGTTTGTATTGAACAGTACACGTGTTTTCTCAGCGATCTCCGCGTTAAACTATAATTGAATTGTTCAAGCTTTAAGAAAATATATGTATTACATATCATTAGTGAGAATTCGGATTGTGAAAATATGTCGGAAAATAATTTAGAAAGTGGTGCAAAAACGTATGGCAGGACAGAAATATCAAGGTTTATCCAAAGGAAATATAAACGATAGAATGCCAAGAGAAATGAAAGATACGTGTAAGTCAAAGTTCTGCGAGAAAAGTTCAATTCGATTTTGCTCCCATTTTAAGGAAGATATTCGTAAACAAATTTTTGACTTGTTCTGGCTAATGTCGTGGGATCAAAAAAATATATGCACCAAACCTCATTGAATGTACCAACAGACAACGTGTAACTGTTGAAAATTCCAAACGCTCCAACACTAAATATTATTTTCTAAAGCACAATACAAATCGAATACAAGTGTGTCGACAAATGTTTCTATCAACTTTGGGCTTACCAGAAAAAATGGTACGTTCTTGGACCCAATCCAGTGGCTTACATTGTACCCAAAAGATTCAAAAACCGCAAAATTCTTTAGGAACTGAAAAAAAATAAAGAAAGATTACACTATTAGAAAAGATGTTGCTACTTACAAAAATGGTTAGAAGATATGCCAAAGTTGGAATCGCACTATCGTCGCAAGTATACGAAAAAAATATATTTCGACTTTATTCTCAATCATGCGAAGAACATAAAAACAATGATATTTCTCGAGTGTCATTTCAAATTTTTATGAACGTTTTTAAATCTAGCAATTACTCGTTCTTTAAACCACGAAATGATCAGTGTGACTTATGTTTATCTTTCAAATCAAAGAACTTGTCACAGGATATATTTGATAGTCACCGAAATGAAATTGAAAAGATGCGAAATGAGACGCAAAACGATGACGAAAATGCCAAATTCGATGCATGTCTACTATTTTGCATAGACATGGAAGCAGTTAAACTTATACCACAACCCAACGCCAGCTCCTCTTATTAGAAAACGAAACTACAAGTTCACAATTTCATTATACATACATATACAATGTTATTAGTCATGAGTCTAATAATTACGTTTGGGATGAAACCGAAGGAAGTCTTGTCTCATCAACGTTTACAACAATTGTTTTAAAACATTTAAAAACGAACTTTTGAAACATCCTCACATTCACCACATCATTATCTATCTACTCTGATGGTTGTTCTTACCAAAACAGAATTGTGGTCCTTTCTAATGCGTTACTCCCTTTATGTGTGGAAAAAGACATTACCATAGAACGCAAATACTTGGTAGTAGGTCACACGCAAATGGAATGCGATTCCACTCATTCTCTTATTGAGAGACGAATCAAAAATTAACAAACACATTTGCCATTTCAACTAGTAGAATCAATAAAAATTGCCCGGAAAAGTCCTATTCCTCTACAAGTCCACCACTTAAATTACAGATATTTGATCGATTACGAGTCTGTTCCAATGAGATATTCATATATGAGACCAGGTAAGGCATACTTTTAATTTCTTTTAATTTTTCCAAAACTGTATCACTTATTATAATTTTAGGAAGAAAACCAGGAGACCCTCCTGTCAATATGGTACGTGCATTGGCATATGAACCAACTGGAATTATTTATTTTAAATCTAATACAAACGAAGATTATGCCCAGCTACTTCAAAGAACTGGAAAACAATTCACAGTTGTCGAACCTTCGCAATTGCATCTTAACAGACTAGCAATTTCTAATAAGAAATGGCAGCACCTGCAGGAGCTGAAAAAACTACTACCAGCAGACTGCCATTATTTTTACGACAATATTCCCTATGAAAATTAATTATTATACGAGTGTTGTTAATACACAAGCAGATAAAGCATAATTTACCGTTACCGTTACCTCTGAACTGAACTACATATTTATTTAACGAACATTTGTCTTGAATTAATTTTATTTTTATATACTTATTAATTTCATATATCATTCATTCAAATAAACGCAAGCAAAAAGCTAAAAATCTAAAGTATTTGTTTTCAAACAGACATTGGCCAACCATGCTAAAAAAAAATGTGTTTCCTATATTTTGTTTTAAAAATAAATTTAACCATGTACCCATTGTTATTTAGTGTCTAAATTACAGGGATATTTTACTTCATTAAGTTACTGACAAATGAATAAAAAAAATTAACAGTAGTTAGGGCTTTTTGTTTCAGATAATCAGACGTCAAAAGGACCTAACTAACATTACTTCTCCAATATTTAAAAAAAACAATATATTTTTTTTTCAAAATTAAATTTGTCGGTCTTTTACAAGTAACATTGAAAAAAATTTCTCTAAAAACAGTAATATATATTGTTTAATGCAGTTTTTCTCCTGTAAAATAATGAAAATGTTAGATAGGGCCGTTTGCATTTCAACTAACGATATACGTTTTTCGATTTGTTCTTGGACAATTTTCATTACCTTTTGGGTACCTGTTACCGAAGTACCGCATAAATGTTTTATACCATTTCCAATATGTTGAAAATATTGTTTGCAAATTTGAATTGTTTTGGTTGAATTATCAATCGGTTTTCGAATCTTTGGAAGCTGAGTAATATTTGAAGCACCTTACAGTCCATCAATATGAAACATCAATATGATTAAATACATGCCGTAAGTGACCTTTGCCCTTCTCGGTTGTTAAGGCTCTTAAATCTACCAGTTAAACAGATATAGCAGTTACAGTTAACACCGTTGGCTCTGGTTTGTTTTGGTAATATGGCGTCTTCATAACTTGGCATGTTTGGTAGACGTCTTCAATGGTTATTTTATCGTGATCAGCAAGAGTAATGCGGAATGTATTGCAGACGCTCTGATTGATTCGACCAAAATATCTGACTATTTGATGAAAAATATTTCAATTGGTCTAAAAATATTGTGTGGAAATGTCGATGATTACAATAAAATTACTAAAATTTTAGAAGATAATGGCTATCAGTATTTTACGCATGAAAGCAAAAACAATAAACCATTTAAAGTTGTGCTCCGTGGTTTAGACAACAAGAACGATTGTGAAGTGAAAACTGAACTTATTTCTCTTGGTTTGAAATGTACCGAAGTAAAAGTTGTTAAGAGAACATTTGAAAAATATAGTGATACAATTTACATTGTATATTTTGAAAGAGGTTCTGTACAAATGCAAGAACTCAAAAAAAAAGTTCGATCTCTCTTCCACACTATCATCACTTGGGACTACCAAAGAAAAATAAAACACAAACCCGTTCAATGTCGAAAGTGTCAAATGTTTGGTCATGGCGAAAGGGGCTGCAAAGTTGGGGAGAGGTGTGCAAACTGTGGTGAGCATCACAAAACCAGTGACTGTAAATCAGTAGAAAAAATTCAATGTGCAAACTGTGGAAACCAACACAAATCAACAGACCCCACTTGTCCAAATCGCATAGAATATATGAAATTGAGGGAACGGTTATCTATGGCATCACGTCGGCATAAACATCATAAAATTCACTTCCAGCTGAGAGAAGAACATTTCCCTCCCGTGAGCGCTAATACACCACTCTCTAATGCTAATGTTAATTTGAACTGGAGACCAACAATGAACAAACAAGGTTCCTACAACAACAATCATGCTTCTCACATCAACAACGATCACCCTTTGTGTACTCAGAGCAATTTGTTTACAGAGCACGAATTTATGCAGCTTACAACTGAGATGATATCTAAGTTAAGTTTATGTAAAAATAAAGAGCAACAATTCAATGTTATTGCACAGATGGCATTCAAATTTCTGTACTGTAAATGATGTTAACATCTAATTTAAAAATAATTTTCTGGAACTGTAGAAGCATCCGAAACAAAATAATAGAATTTAATGATTTCTTAAGTGTTAATGATGTAGACATTTGTTGTTTATCGGAAACTTGGCTCAACAATAGTCAAACATTTTATCATCCTAACTATGAGTGCATAAGGAAAGATCGAATTGGGCAGAGTGGAGGTGGAGTTGCCATTCTTGTGAAGAAATCTATTAAATTTTCAAACATTCCTAGCATTTCGACACAGGTTATAGAGAATGTAGGCATTGCAATAGATATTGCAGAAAATATAGAGTTGAAAATTTACAGTGTTTACTTTCCGGGAGGGCAAAATAACAGCAATTATCGCAGCAGTTTTAAGTCTGACCTACGTAAAATGCTTAATACTGGCCAAAACTATTTATTCTGCGGTGATTTTAATTCGAGACATCGGTCATGGAACTGTCTCCGTGCAAATTGTTGGGGAAATATACTTCATGAGTTTACAACGTACTTTCCCATGACCATTTGTTTCCCTGATACACCAACATATATTCCAGCTGCATCGAGAGTCAATCCATCTACACTTGATTTAGCCTTGACAAATATTCCACAGCTTATCTCAAATCCGTGTACGGTTAACGAGCTTTCATCCGATCATTTACCTGTTGCTCTTAATATTTCATCTTCTTCACAACTCATAAACGACTTGGGATATAACTTTTCACGGGCAAACTGGAAGTTATACAAAAGATTTGTGAGAGCTTATTTCCAAAACATTAATACTTACAGCATGAATACTTCAGCCGAAATCGATGAATGTATAAATAATTTCACCTGTTGCTTGTTAGAAGGTGTGAGACAATTTGTACCTTTGCGAACTCCACACAAAAATTTTGTTAAACTTCCAGCTTTTGTTAGAGAACTGATGAGAAACAGGAACTATTATCGCAGGGAATGGACTCGATATAGGCAAATCTCTGACTTCACTATCATGAATAGGTTTAATGTTCTTATTCGTAGTGGCATTAGCATGTTTCGTAACAAAAGGTGGAATGAAAAATTGAAAACGCTTCACAAGGCTTCCAAGCCATTTTGGAATGTTTCCAAAATCTTAAAGAAAAAATCTGTTCCTTGTCATAGTCTCTTGAGTGATAGTGGGGTTCTTATATCTGACTCCGATAAAGCAAAGGCGTTCGCGGAATCATTTTGTTTAAACCACCAATTATCGAACAATTTAGGTATTGAGAGCCACAATATTTTAGTTGAAGAAACTGTTAGCCAATTCGATTCTATGGCCATAACAACTCCAGCCGCAGAACAAGTGTCAAGTTCGGACGTGGAAGGATTGATAAAAGCTTTAAAACGTATGAAAGCTTGTGGTCTTGATAAGATTAATAATGAAATGCTTAAAAATCTTCCGCAAAATGCAATAACCTACTTAACATCAATCTACAATGCATGTTTGAAAATGCAATACTTCCCAAATGCCTGGAAAACAGCTAAAGTTATTCCGATACCAAAACCAGGAAAACCCTTGAATAGGCCTGAAAACTATCGTCCAATAAGTCTTCTTAGCAGTCTGGGAAAGATATTAGAAAAAATTTTAAAAGAAAAGCTTCTAGATTTTATCAGTGACAGCAATATTTTGCCACAAGAGCAGTTTGGTTTTAGGCAAGGTCATTCTACGGTCCACCAAGTAAAAAGAATTTGTAACGATATCAAACAAGGGTTTCAGTTGGGGCAGTCAACTGCATTGGTGTTGATTGATATTGAAAAGGCTTTCGACTCCGTTTGGCACTCTGGTCTCGTTTTTAAATTAATTAGCCTCCAGTTTCCACGATATTTAGTTAGAATGATGAAAATGTTTCTTTCTGACAGATTTTTTTGTGTTAATGTAGGTAGTTCCGCCTCACAGTTAAAATTAATCCCAGCGGGCGTTCCACAAGGATCTGTTTTAGGACCAATTTTATATAATGTGTTTTGTGCAGACGTACCTATTCTAAATCCATGTAATTTTGCTGCTTACGCGGATGATTTGGCAGTATATTATTCACATGAACTCGGTCATGTTATAGTGACCGAACTTCAGAGTGCCTTAAATAAATTGGAAGAATATTACTTCAAATGGAAATTAAAACTTAACTCAGACAAAACACAATCAATCTTTTTCACTAGAAAAAGAAAGTTATGTTTTTTGCCCGACCGAAATTTAAATTTATCTGCAAGAGAAATTCAATGGTGTGAAAATGTGAAATATCTTGGCATTTTCCTCGACAAGAAAGTAACTTTTAATAAACACGTTTCCTACATTGTGGAAAAGGTTAACTTGTATAAAAAAATACTTTATCCGTTAATAAACAGGAATTCATATTTAAACATAGATAACAAAATGTTAATTGTTAAAGTTATATTTCAAGCAATTATCCTGTATGGTTGTCCTGTATGGGGAAATTGTGCCAAAACACACATAAAGCGTTTACAAATCGCCCAAAACAAATTATTAAAAATGGTACTACGACTGCCTTGGCATTTTTCGACCACCCGTTTGCACTCTATAAGTAACACTAAAACTGTATCTGATTGTATAAATAATGCAATAGAAAACTTTATGACGAATTGTTCACTGTCAGAAAATACACTAATTTCAAATTTATATGTATAATTGTCTCATTACTTGTTAATTTATTGTCTTATTTATATCTCATAAATTATGATTCTAATAAGTTTTTACATATCATTTTCTTTTTTCCCCTTTGTATTGAAGGTTTTTGTTAATAGTTTTCCTTCAACCATCTCAAATATTATAAATATAGATACTATTTTATTTTCATAGCTTTACATAGATAATACTTTAGATATAAGGCCAAGCCAAGTCTGTGCAATAAGTATTAGAGTATATTTCAAATGTAATATTTTCTATTAAATAAATAAATAATAAATAAATAAAATTGCAGACGCTCATTAGAAACTTTGATAGGATATTTTGAAATCATGAAATATGTAAAATCTTATCTGTTTCAGGAGAAAGCGTAAAACAAAGTTTGCAGAACACGTGCTTAATGAGTTTAAATGTTAAAAATATGCAAAATTGACATCTAACGCTGCGAATACTTATGCATTCTAAAAGTTTATTTTATTTGGATGATTTGGAAAACAAATTTTAATCGATTATAATTTGCAAAAACAATCAGCTAGGTTTTTTACGTCATTTTCATAATACCTATGACAGCTTGAAGTTCAGTGTGCCATTAACGCAATTCAAAAGACATCAACTGAAATTCAAGACAGTTTTTGCAGTTTTGATTTGGGAAGTGTTCACATTGATACTATTTTCAGTATGCGTTGTACGAAAGAATTGTGCTTGCAAATATATGTTATTTTAGTCTCAGCAAGCAGTTTAAGAGCAAAGCCCCCTCTCGACAGACAAAGGTCCAGCTGTACCAGACTCTCATTTTACTTGTGCTGACATATGGCACCGAATCTTGGGTCATATCGCAAGCGGATGAAAAACACCTGGGAGTATTCGAGAGAAAAATTCTGCGTAAAATATATGGTCCTGTTAAAGAAAACAGTGAGTACCGACGTCGTTGGAACGCAGAGCTATATAATCTCCATTCTGAGTTGGAGGTAGCTTGGCGAATCAAATTAGGCCAATTGCGTTGGCTAGGCCATGTTATCAGGATGGACGAAGATGAGCCAGCGCGAAAGGGTTTCGATAGCGTACCCGATGGAAGCGGGGAAAGAGGACGACCAAGACTCCGATGGAAAGAGCAGGCCGCAGAATCCCTCCGTATCCTTGGTGTTACCAACTGGCGAGAAAAGGCGAAGGATAGAACCAGTTGGAGATATGTGTTAAAATTCGTTTAATTTGTTTGTTTACATCTGACCTCAGGAGGTTATAAAATAGTCAATAAAAATAAGTTGTACGAGTACATTGTCTGTTTTTTCAATATGTTGCATTTTCAAATGCTTAAATTTACTTTCTTATTCCGATCGATCCCTTGGCATACTTAATTTGTATTTGTAACGTGTCACATGTATAACCAGTATATAAATGTGGAGATTTGAATTTTAAATTCATGCTTCTAAATACGTGGAAGTATTTTGAAATGCTTATAGGATTCTCAGTTTCATCAGCGTACAGTAGAGTGGCATTGAAATGTATGAAGAAAATAAACTTTAATTTTTCGTAAAGCCCAGGCGGATTATTGTAACACTTAGTCTAAAACTTAAATGGTGAAAATTTGAGCTAAATCGGGCTACTCTAACCCGTGCCCCACTGGGGTCAAAGTTAAATTTACGTAAATTTAGCAAATTACCTGCAATTAGTCAGAGAATTCGCTTTGTTTGTGCTGATTTTGATAAAAACCAATCAAAGTATTGTTATAAAAAATGTGAACTATATCCCAAATATATTTTAGAAAACTTAACCCTTTTGTGCCCAGCGGGTCAAAATGACACATATATTTTATTACATACATACATATATCAAAACCAAGATACAACTTTGCTGTGTGGATTTTTTTATTGAAATTCATTTCGCAAACTATTTAAATTAGCTTCTTTCGAATATTGCTGCCTATAATTGTGTACAACCTGAAAATTGAAACAAAAATATAGGGTTGATATTTACTACAGAACTATTATAAGATTTTAATATATATTATCATTACCTTAAAAAGATATTGCCTATGTTTTTCATCTGTTGTAATTTTTCGATGATAATCTTGGATTAGTTTTATCCCTCTTTCGGCCCAGTCGTTAACAATTTTTATGTTTTGAATAATTTCCTTTCCTATATTCTTCAATATCATTCCAAGTACTTGGATCTCTTTCTAAGAAATTGGTTGAAATTGTAACGTACCCCTTGTTTTAAAGCGCGGATCGGCACTAGGCTGTGGCTGCGGCTCAGCTCGCTGGATGGGGGAGTTATCTCCGCGGGGTAGTACAAATGAAAATTATTTGTGCCGAGTAGACTAACAAACAAGAAAACATATAACAGTGGACACTTATGACAATAATAGGAAACCGAAAAATGAAAAGGAAGAGTTAAGTGATAGAAACCGAAATACAAAGATAACTAATTTATTTGATTTGAAATTATTTGTAGAAGACCACGGCAAGATCAGAGTAGCCAGAAACGGAAATAAAATTAATCGGTTACGACAGTAATTTTGTAATATGAAGTTGTATCGAATTAGGAAGTCAAGAGATTACACACGAATACACCGGACGAAAAAAAAACCAAGAATTTTAAATAATTTTGTATTTAACGAATCGGGAATGAAAAGAATGATAGGATTTTAAAGGATGCCATAGGAGATATATGGTATTGGAAAGGAAAAGGATGGGTTTCGATGATGTACCTTTTTTTTTTTAGTTGATATACCATCAGCACGATTTCCAGGATTTTCATTATGAGGATATCGATGGCATTATCCTTCCAGGCTTGCCCGCCCCTGATATGACTTTTCAGTCATCCTTGGCAGCTTCTTTGCCTGCATTTATTTTGTTGGAAGCTACCCCAAACACAATTCACCCAACCTTCACGTATCCGCTACGTTCAACTTTTTTTAGACAAATTAACACATTTTGTTTTCTATTTACAACATTAACACAAATTTATTTTAGACGTTAAATTGAGCATATTTCACAAAAATTTATGGCAGTTTTATTCTTAACTTCTAATGGTGTGGACTGGAAAAGAAATACAAAAAAAAAAGAAATTGAACATATATATATCTTTGCTTTTAATTCATTGTCTGCTGTTTTTTTTTTCTTAATTTAATTTAATTACTTTGTTTATTTGTTAAATTTAGTTAATTATTTCTTTGTATTTTTGTATTTCTTTTAATGTGTTCACTGCTAATTTAAATAATCGATTATTTAATAATATACTTATAATTTTCTTAATATTTTAGCATTTTTATTATTTAGACGTTATTTACGTTGTTTCATTATTAATCTTCTTTTAGGGGAAATATATAGTTTTTATTTTGTGACAGTTTTTAGTGAAAAAGAATTATCATTATTTCTATAATTTTTTTTTACAATTTTTTTCTTATGTCTTAGAGACACATATTTGTCTTCAGTTTTCAGTTTTAACCTTCAAATTTTTGTGTTTTTTTTTTGCAACATTTAAAATTTTTACATTATTTCAGGATTTTTTGGTTATAGTTTTTAGTGTTTTCACTAATTTTACATGTATTTTAATTAATATTTTTTTGGTTTAACTTAAAATTGTTATTATTTTTGTAGTTTGATTGTTCTAAAGTTCGTTATATGTTATTCTTTTCAAGTATTAGACATTTACTACACTCACGGACACATTTTGAACAAACAGGTTGCGGTTAGGTATGTCAATTTCAACTAATTTTGTTACAACAGGGACCTTTTTATTACTTTTTTTCCTTTTCTTATTTCAATTCTGGGAGCCTTGCGGAATTTTCCTTTTCCTCAGCACTTTTTTTATTTATTGCACTTTTTCCACTGGTTGGTACTCGGTAACCCTTACGGAACTGTCTTACCCCACAAATTATATACTTGATGGATCTGCACTGCTTGACGGTAGATGTCGATGTCGTCCGCTGGTAGTGGTGACTATTAATCCCCGGAAGCTATTATCCAGAGAGCTGTGAACTGTGATGGTTTCAACCAAAAAATGGTCCGTACTCGTCCACGCCGCCGGTATTCTTCCTCAACTCACCACTTTTTAGGTTGGGATAGGTGGTAATTACGATGGCGTTCCAAAATCTTTTTTTTTCTATGTCGCAAATGAGAGTGTCTTGCTGGACTTATATCTCAAACGGATGTTTTACAAATGACCTCGACTTTCAGTTTCCCTTGACCTTGTTACCTACTAAGGATAGTTTTAATCAACTGTATCATTTTGCTGACGTGGCAATATGGCCCTTTCACAGTTACGATCTCTTGTTTGTGTATAATCGCCCTATAGTGAATGATCACATTGGCATCATTAATTTTGCCAACTTAACCAAGTGTCCACAGATGGCGTCCTCTTCACAATAAATGTTATTAAAAAAAATTTTGTCTAGACAATAATTAATATCACGAACACGGTCGTCACAAAGCCAACACTTTATGCGCAGCCTGTGCAGCATAAAGCGTTGGGAAAACCGATCGTTATGTAAAAAAATAGTATATTCATTCCATTCAATATTATTTCAACAAAATCGCATTAGTGCTAATGATCTTGCTGAAGCCTGTACGTACAGTCGAATTGGGATTAAATAGCACTGTAGTCTAATGAATGGCTTGGTAGGCCTTATGATTTACCTTCATGCTGCCGTTTCTCTTTTTGTAAAATCGACTTTATTGTAAAGAAATTCATTTTCAGCTCAATACTGGAAAAATCGCTAATACAAAAATTCGTTTAGCCTGGCGGTGCCATACGGATCATATTATAAGAGAATGGCAATATCACACCAGATGTAAAAAAAAATAAGTCCGGCAACTCCCATTTTAATTTCCACTGAACAGTGATTGCTGTCATTGCAAAGATCTTGTGTCACTTACCAAAAATTACCCTAGCACGAACATCAATTTAGGAAAATGGTAAAAAAAATTGCGTGCAAAATATATAAAAAAAGGAAAACAATAATTATCAAGGCAGCAACGGTCAAGAGAACTCGTGGCTGCTGAGGAGTACCGTCTTGGGCATATTTGTCCGCTGATGTGGGTGTTCTCAAATCATTACCACTGTATGGCTAATTGTGTGTGTGTGTGTGCGATCCACGAGAATGGACCCTGCAGTTTTAAAAGTAGAAATTAACTCAAAATCGTTAGGTATTTGGCTAATGAAAAATTGACTAGTGAATCCAAATGCCACAAGTTATGCAAGGGTTCGCCTTTTGACTCTCAAACTATTGATTTACTTCTTAACTTTGTTCTTACTTCTTTGTGTCGATACACATTTGTTTGCTCTTGATGAAAGAGATTAATATTCTTGCTCTCAAATTCCCGTAAAGCATTTCAATGTTTTGTGCTCATTAACGATTTCATTAGATAAAAGTATTGCAACGATGGATATGTATGGAATGCAAAAAAAAGCTGTACCGTTATTCCAAAGGAGATAAACAAGAAAAAAATATTGGCTTGACTATTAGTTTCTTGTGTTGGCGTCAGTTGCAATTGGAAGTTCGTGGTCAGAAAATGTGTAATTTGAAGCAAATAAATAAATATATAATAATATAATAAAGTCTCAAATAACTGGAAAATGTTTACTGCGTACTGGTAGGTAATATAAATTTAAAATATTGATAACAGATTAAAATATTGTTTTCAGATTATTTTATCACTTTTGCAGAATCCATACCAATAAACACGAAATTTCCTGGGTCGGCGGAAGACCAACTAAGAAGACCTACTCAACTTAAAAAAAAAAGGGAGATAAGGGCAACCTCTGTTTCAAGGAAACAACATAAAGAAGCAAACAACTGATAGCTGTAGAGTCGTCTTTAGTTTTACCTTTCAGTTTTTTATCTTTTTATTAAACATATTTTTCATCTTTTTAATTTATATTCTTATGAAAAGCGAAGAAACAAAAAACTCATAGATGTGACGTTCTTTTTAATTTTATCTTTAAGTTTTTTATCTTTTACGAAGCGTGGAATTTCATTATATTTTATTGGAATTTATTTAAAGTTTAAATTATAGTTTTTAAATGAATTATTATAATTTTAAGTTTTCATTGTTAAATAAATAAATATCAAAAAATGTTCTCGTCTTTTCATTATGGAAATAACTGGTACATTAGGAGTAGAGGAATCGTTTTTTTTTGCTGACCGGTGATTTCATCGGATAATCTTCATTAATCTTTTTGTTATGGCAGCAGTATTAGTGAATTCGTACATCACATGTTGTTAGTGAAATCATTAGTGAAAGGTTATGCACAAGATGGCAATTGGCTACCGCCAATCTCATCCCCATGTTAAATTCGTTAGTCGAAAGCATTGCTGGTAGTCTGGCAGGTAGTTAGTGGTAATTCTTGGTAGTTAGGGAAATCACTAAAGATTCGTTAGCTACGTCGACTGCAGGGGAATATCTCTAATACCAGTCATCTGTCGCGAAAATGGTGTAGATTGTAAGCATCATGTGAAAGCAGATATATGACACTGTTCTGCAAACGGAATCTAAGCACACGGAACAATGCAGAGTAAATTCTCTGTTCTTTTAACCCAAAAGGTGTAAACAATATTTTGATTCAAAGTGATTCCCAATGCAGAACATTGCCGATATATTTGCTTTTTCGTACAATTTGGCTTTTGTGTAACACAAAATAATTATTCCACTGGGTAATTGTACGCGCTCACATGTACGGATATCCACATACGGACGGACATGTATTGACGGTTGCACTCTGATACAGTCATCGTTTGGCTGTGTGGCTATTTGTCGGTCGCATAGATATTTTCATGGCCATTTGCTTTGTTTATTGCTTTGTTATGGGTAAATGTGGTAGATCTTCGACATATTCTCTGTGTGCATGGGCAGATCACACTACACTATAAAGGGATGCTCATGCAGATTATGAATCTTTTCAATCAACCTACGGACGGACAAGGACTGCAAATGTTGTGGTGGTGCTAATGTTAAGGAAAGTATTTTCAAAATATTGTGTTCAAACGGTTTTCGCAGCACTAATTCCTTTCTTGTTTTCTTTCAGGTAAATTTTCCCGTGGATCTAAAAGTTGTCATTTATTGTCAGTGGGAGTTGAATATTATTTGTTGTACTGTCTTGTGCACACCAGAGGAAACATATACTATTGTGGAAAACGTGATTGTCTCATGGTAAGAATTGTATATAAATGTAATTAGTACTCGATTTTCAAAGTGTTGTTGTTTTATTGCTTAAGGTGTTGCGCGTGTATGATGCCAATTTTCTGACCTTTGAGAGTTTCCACTTCATATAGATTGTTTCCAACCGTGATTCTAATTCGGCATTTTAGTATTTAATTCTACTACTACTGGATTAGTTTAGTTTTATGGTTTACAGTAACAGTATTATTATTCAAATTTTTTTTTTGTTTTTTTTTCGTTTTTTTTAGTTGGTATTAATATTATTAAATATGTTTTATTATTATTTTTAATAATATTAATGTTTATTAGTATTTCTACTGTTTATTGTATTTATTTTAGTAAATATTTTTTTGTTTGTTTTTATTTTCAGAACGAACGTCAAAGTTGAACATATTGTGGCGAATACTTTCGGAGGTTGGTGTGTTGCTGTATGAAAATCAAGGAAACTGGCAATATTTTATTATTTGAATTTATAATTTTTCCTAACCTTTTTCAGCTACAAAAGTTAAAATTGAAATAAATATTGCTGTGAATTATTTTAGACTTGTCTTTTTTCAACAAAAACATTTAAAATTAGTTGATGTTTATCAAAAACAATGTTGTTGTTATTTAATATTCTTTAGGTTTGCATATAAAGGTACATCATTGAGGTAAGGAAAAGGAATTTAGACAAATCACAGGACATTACGACATAAAGTTAACCACTCACAATCATTTCTTACTATGTCTCAGATTGAAAGCAAATGAACAAATGCCATATAGCCTTGATGTTCATGTCTTCCCATCTGGATATAGCTTGATTTAATTACGACTGGTTACTCATTATACCAAACCATCGGGATATCGCCTACAGCACAGGCATGGTACTAAAGTACCTTCCGGGATATTCGGTATCCATGAAGATTTTCGATAATGAGAATTGAGATTATTTTCGTTGGCAATACATTCTAATAAAATTTAAATTTGTTTCTTCGTTGCAACACGGCATGATTCTAGCGGATCTTCCGGGACATCCGAAGTTGAAAATTTAAGTTTTATTTTGTGGCCATAGGTTTTCCGAAAACACAAAAATGCTCTCATGTTGGGCGCCAATTTGTAACGTACCCCTTGTTTTAAAGCGCGGATCGGCACTAGGCTGTGGCTGCGGCTCAGCTCGCCGGATGGGGGGGTTATCTCCGCGGGGTAGTACAAATGAAAATTATTTGTGCCGAGTAGACTAACAAACAAGAAAACATATAACAGTGGACACTTATAACAATAATAGGAAACCGAAAAATGAAAAGGAAGAGTTAAGTGATAGAAACCGAAATACAAAGATAACTAATTTATTTGATTTGAAATTATTTGTAGAAGACCACGGCAAGATCAGAGTAGCCAGAAACGGAAATAAAATTAATCGGTTACGACAGTAATTTTGTAATATGAAGTTGTATCGAATTAGGAAGTCAAGAGATTACACACGAATACACCGGACGAAAAAAAAACCAAGAATTTTAAATAATTTTGTATTTAACGAATCGGGAATGAAAAGAATGATAGGATTTTAAAGGATGGCATAGGAGATATATGGTATTGGAAAGGAAAAGGAGGGGTTTCGATGACGTACTTTTTTTTTTTAGTTGATATACCATCAGCACGATTTCCAGGATTTTCATTATGAGGATATCGATGGCATTATCCTTCCAGGCTTGCCCGCCCCTGATATGACTTTTCAGTCATCCTTGGCAGCTTCTTTGCCTGCATTTATTTTGTTGGAAGCTACCCCAAACACAATTCACCCAACCTTCACGTATCCGCTACGTTCAACTTTTTTTAGACAAATTAACACATTTTGTTTTCTATTTACAACATTAACACAAATTTATTTTAGACGTTAAATTGAGCATATTTCACAAAAATTTATGGCAGTTTTATTCTTAACTTCTAATGGTGTGGACTGGAAAAGAAATACAAAAAAAAAGAAATTGAACATATATATATCTTTGCTTTTAATTCATTGTCTGCTGTTTTTTTTTCTTAATTTAATTTAATTACTTTGTTTATTTGTTAAATTTAGTTAATTATTTCTTTGTATTTTTGTATTTCTTTTAATGTGTTCACTGCTAATTTAAATAATCGATTATTTAATAATATACTTATAATTTTCTTAATATTTTAGCATTTTTATTATTTAGACGTTATTTACGTTGTTTCATTATTAACCTTCTTTTAGGGGAAAAATATAGTTTTTATTTTGTGACAGTTTTTAGTGAAAAAGAATTATCATTATTTCTATAATTTTTTTTTACAATTTTTTTCTTATGTCTTAGAGACACATATTTGTCTTCAGTTTTCAGTTTTAACCTTCAAATTTTTGTGTTTTTTTTTGCAACATTTAAAATTTTTACATTATTTCAGGATTTTTTGGTTATAGTTTTTAGTGTTTTCACTAATTTTACATGTATTTTAATATTTTTTTGGTTTAACTTAAAATTGTTATTATTTTTGTAGTTTGATTGTTCTAAAGTTCGTTATATGTTATTCTTTTCAAGTATTAGACATTTACTACACCCACGGACACATTTTGAACAAACAGGTTGCGGTTAGGTATGTCAATTTCAACTAATTTTGTTACAACAGGGACCTTTTTATTACTTTTTTTCCTTTTCTTATTTCAATTCTGGGAGCCTTGCGGAATTTTCCTTTTCCTCAGCACTTTTTTTATTTATTGCACTTTTTCCACTGGTTGGTACTCGGTAACCCTTACGGAACTGTCTTACCCCACAAATTATATACTTGATGGATCTGCACTGCTTGACGGTAGATGTCGATGTCGTCCGCTGGTAGTGGTGACTATTAATCCCCGGAAGCTATTATCCAGAGAGCTGTGAACTGTGATGGTTTCAACCAAAAAATGGTCCGTACTCGTCCACGCCGCCGGTATTCTTCCTCAACTCACCACTTTTTAGGTTGGGATAGGTGGTAATTACGATGGCGTTCCAAAACCTTTTTTTTTCTATGTGTCTTGCTGGACTTATATCTCAAACGGATGTTTTACAAATGACCTCGACTTTCAGTTTCCCTTGACCTTGTTACCTACTAAGGATAGTTTTAATCAACTCTGTATCATTTTGCTGACGTGGCAATATGGCCCTTTCACAGTTACGATCTCTTGTTTGTGTATAATCGCCCTATAGTGAATGATCACATTGGCATCATTAATTTTGCCAACTTAACCAAGTGTCCACAGATGGCGTCCTCTTCACAATAAATGTTATTAAAAAAAATTTTGTCTAGACAATAATTAATATCACGAACACGGTCGTCACAAAATCTTAAATCTTTTTAAAAGATGCATTGTGTTTTTAGAGAACAATTCTCTCAAAATAGATGAATTATCCCTGTCAAAAAAGTTTTTAATATTGTCTTGTTTAACCAAAAACTTTTTTGGAACATCTTCACATTCGTCTTCATTTTCTTCTGCATTATAAGCCAAACACATTTTTTCCGTCAGCGTGACTTTAGTTTCTATGTCGATTCTATCATCGAATAAAGCAAATCCTACACATTCATCACTTAGGTAATATATGTAGGTGATTAATAAACTTAGAAACAGCTTTTTCTGATATTTTTTTGTTGAATAATTTATACTTTTCCATTTTCCGTATAAATGTAATATCATTTAAAGGCACTTGTTCAGTCTTATCTGCATTGAAACAGAAGGGCGAATAACATTTAAGAATGAATCCAGCAACTTCAATCAATCCATTCACTTCAGATTCGGTTATTTCCGGAAACTGGCTTTGAAACATTAAAATTTTCAAACAATAGATAGCCTTAGCCATCCACCTGGCTAAGTGCATTGCGCCAGGCTTCGCAAATTTCTATCCCCGGGATGGAGTTCCTCCTAAGAAAATTATTATTAACTCCAAAAATTCTTTATAATCACTCCGCGGAAGGTCGTCCTTAATTTTTTTATTTGCGAAATCTAAAATCTCATCACGTTCATTGCCTAAAATCTCTTCTATTCGCGGATATGGCAATCCCGTCAAAAAATGAGTGTGATTTAGATTTGGCCAATATTTCTTAAACTTTTTAAATATTACAACTTCAGGTCCAGTTGATACCCCCATTCCTTCCACAAACACAGCTGCTAGCACTATTTCAAATATATGATGTCTGCAACCAAGGAATAGAATATCTCGTCCGATTCTCTTTTCTAAAATAGTGCACGCCCCTTTAAATTTGCCTGTGTTCGATGAAGTTGTATCGAATACAAACGCGTCTGTTTCTTCTAAAACCTGGTTCTCCTCTAAAGTATCATATACAGCAGATGCTATTTCTATTCCAGTTCCTGATGGAATATCAGGCATATTTAAAATGTGTTCAATTTTCGGAGCCGTTGCTATTACTGAAAGACCATCTTCGGTTTTCCCTGTTAAACCTGGCAATAGTTTTGTATAGTTAGGGGTTGAGATTCTTTGGTGAATTTTGATACAACGTTTATACTATTTTCTTTTCGTAACTCATCCCTTTGTTGACGTATTGAATTACGGTTTATAATGAAATCTGACGAACTTGCGCCAACAGCATCTAGAACAGCTGTTATTATGTGGACTGCATCTCTTGAACTAATCTTTAATTTATCCAAAACAGCCGCTAGTCCAGGAGTTAATATCTAATTTTTTTGGTTTTATGACATCCTCATTTATTGTTTCAGTATATTCAACATCCTCACTTTCAGTCGATTCCCCGTTTTTTGAAGCATCCGAACATAAAGAGTCGTAAGTAACAAAACCTGCCATAATTTCTTTAGTATGACATAGGTAAAAGTAGGGGTTTATTAAATGTAGAATACCTTTTGAAGTTGGTGGGGTTTCCTGAAACTGTTGCTTCCTAAGTCTTTCCTGTTGTTGGCGTTGTTTTTCTTCCTTCTTTTGTAAGCTTACATCAATTGCTAGCATGCAACCCTCACGTCCTTTAAGTCTTTGTCTGATCAAAAAGTGTTTGTCTTCCTCGATTTTCATAAGATTGAGTGCATCCACATGACCCATGTCAAATAAATCATTAAGTGAGTTGTTCCAAGATTCTAACTTCTTTTTGTAACCGTCAGAAGTTCTAGCTTTATGTCTCGATAATGTCCTCCAATTGTTGTTAATGAACAATAATTTTTTTGCAGCGTTTATGCTTTTTTGGATGGGAACGCAGGCTTTCTCCCAAAAAACGGAGCACTCTTTAACAACTAGACGAGCACTCTCCTTAAAACTTTCGCCACTTTTGTATGATGAAAAAAAACTCTAAGGCAATCCAATTTAGATGGAAGCTTAAGACCAGAACAGAAAAAAAATGGATAAAAAATCACTTGGACAGACTTAGTTTACTCGAGTGCTAAAAACTTTCAAGTGTTGTTATGACCATCGCTTTCCACATTACAAGTTTCATAATTTAAAAATTTGAAAAATCTAGTACTCCTTGACTTTTTTATTCATAAATTCGTTAATTTGAAATATACTTCGAATTAATGGAGAGTACACGAAAAATGTGGCATACGTTAAGGTTTATATCTATTGTCATCATTGCATACGTTTTGTGTATTTTCAAATATTTCAACAAAACAGTTTTTATGTGCCTAATAAAAAAAGGTCACTTTGACCGCCTTGGTACAGAAGGGTTAAATTTACTGAAATGTATTTTGGTATACAGTTAAAATTATCTAAAACTATAATTTGGATGGTTGTCATCAGAATGAGTGCACACATAACAATTTTTTTCATAAATTGTAAGCAATTTGCTGAATTTAGGTCAATTTGAACTTTGACCCCAGTGGGGCACGGGTTAGAGTTGTCCGATTTAGCTCAAATTTTCACCATTCATGTTTTAGACTAAGTGTTACCATAATTCACATGGGCTTTTACGAAAATCCAAAGTTGGATTTTCAGTGCCACTCTATTGTACATGCATAACTACAAGTGGCCACAAGTGACGGTTGCGTTGGGTGCTAGTTATACTTATCGAAAGTAAACACAGACACTCTAAAGTATCGGGGTGCATATAGAGTACTCTCAGTACTACTTCAAAACATGTGAAATATCTTCTTTACTTGTTCTGTAACAATTAAACATAAGGTACATATGTATGTATGTATAACGCCGATTGGAAAAAAATGGTAATAATATCAGGACATTTCCATTATTATTGCCGTGGGAAATGGGTAGCGATCGTTTACCCATTACCCATATTGGGCTACCCACGACAATGGGGAATGGGTTACCCAGAAATTCTTTCATACGAATTGGACCACTTTATAAAAAACCATTAGGAACCCGCAAAAATTGGTTATTTTTCGATTTTGACGCTCCGTTTCCGAGATATAGAAATTTTTTCTAACTTTTTCATATTTTCGATCAAAAATGAGAATGGGTTACCCTGGGTTAGACACAGGGGGGGGGGGGCTAAATACGAACTCTGAATTAAAGCGACAACAACCTGCTTTCTTGGAAGCTACCATCCAACTGAATGAAGATTTTCTATTTGTTATGCTCTTTGTTGAGAGTTGTGTTGCCATTCATGTTGTGTACGAGCAGTGTTGCCAGATAAAGTCGGTCACAAATCGTCAAATTGGAGGTGCAGAAATCGTCAAATCGTCAAAAAAATTTTTCGAAATCGTCAAAAAATCGTCAACATTAAAAACTGCAATTGCTGTACCAAATATCAATATTTTTGTGGGGGCAAAACAGTAAAACAAAGCAATTAAATCAATATGTTATAGTAATATTTTTAAAATGCATATATCTTTATTTAAACTCTATTCCGAAATCTCTTCAACTATTGGTCAAACAACCAACGAACAGAGTTGACAAATATGTGTACGAACACAATCGAAGCGATAACGTAGGCGGTACAAATTTGTACACGTATTCTTATGGAAGAAAAACAAAAGCTGGCATTTGACGTCGCTTCTGGCGTAAACGACAAAAATTAGAATTCTTTTTATTTCCCTGGCGTCAAGACGCAGAATGTTGGCGGCTTAATACAAAAATAAAACAACACTGGAGATTTCTGAAAGAAATGTGAACAGGAATTGTAAATTAATATTTTATAGGGTAAAAAAGAAGAGTCGAAGCAGTTTTTGTCCTTCATGAATAATTTTCATTAACCCCTAATTGGCTGACCCCCGATTCAATTGTGTGAATTTGATTAAACGTCACACAGATAATATTTAGGGTATTTACATACATATGTATGTATATTATTGACACGGTATGTTTTATACATTAATATCGTAAGTTTTTAATAGTTCTATACTTCCCCAGCCCGTCTACAAAAATGTAATCTCGATAATTCTATTATTTCATAAATGGTTCCATTTGTGGGGAGTTTTTCTACCCAATATCCATTGATGGGTTAAGTTTATGTTTAAATATAGTATATAGCTGTCGCTTTTGCATTACCAACAATTTCAATTTTGGAATAGACTAAAAATCGTCATTCCAGAAGCTGAAATCGTCAAATCGTCATTTTATGTTTTTGTGACTAAAAATCGTCAAAATGACGATAAATCGTCACTTCTGGCAACACTGTGTACGAGTGAAAAGCCGAATATGATCGGCCACTGGTGGCTATGAGCTGGTGTAGACGGTTGCCACGGTTGGTAATATCGAACCAAAATTGGTAACATTTAAACGGCTTGGTAACATTTTATTCATTTTGGTAACCTTTTGAAATGAAATAATTATGTAGTATAAGAAAAACATTTGATTTCATACTTTTATTAGAAAATTTGTCGAAATGTGATCTAAAATGTTACTTCAAAACAGACGAATACATGAAGCAGTGGCAACACTATTTGGAAGAATTGAGTGGTTATGGGCCTAACCAAAATACGCGCTTTCCTTCGTTCGCACTTAAGATCCAAATATATTCGTCTCCTTCGCACTAACGAAGTCTTTGCTGTTTGATTGGTCTGATTACACTGTGCGACAATGAAATTAGGACCTTAACAAAACCAAAAAATTATGAAACCCCATTGGCGATGTGTCAGAAAAAAACCATTCACTTTTGGCCCTGCTCATCACAATTTTTTTTTATAGTCGAAAGAATGTAATTCTGATTATACTGCAATATATTCTAAACGGTGACATCTTTTTCATTACAATCTTCTACAAAATTTCGGTTTCAAAAAATTTTCTAAAAAATTTCTCTCATCGTTGCACAATATTGACTAATACACATTTTGTAAAAATGAACCGTCACTTCGTCAAATGACGCAACGTCAAACCAAATTTGATCCTTTTTGGATTTCTTGTAACTTGCCAGCACACGGTAACTAATTTGGGATAACTGTTTTCGAGGGAGTCATAGCCCATAGAATTCTTGGCGACTTTGCAGAATACACTAATCAACAAAAGTTGTATTTAGCACTCTAAAATTAGTGTAGAAATGTAATATTTTATAATATTTTCGTTTTTTCGCGTATAAGTTACCAAATATAATCAAATAGATACGGCCATATTCTGCTAAGTTGTAGTGTCTAAGATCATATCATACAGTCAAAACACTAACCAACAAAAGTGTAATTTTAAGTACTAACATAATTATAGCAGCTTAACATTTTTAATTTTTAACATTACATTCTAATATTTCATAAGCTATACAATTCCAACTACAAATATCCAGAGTTTTAGATCAAATAATTTTCAATATTATTGCCAAGAAACAAACCTACAAAAATTGTTGTTCAAAGCAAAAAAAAATAGCGGTTTCTTCGTATTTTGTCTATAATTGACATAAAGTTGTAGAATTGATACAACAATATTCTATAAAGTTGTACTTCTAAAGATGTATGACACCATTGTCAAATGTACTAAATATACTTACACATTATTATACCACATTTCCGTATTTCAACTGTCGAATCAAAAGTTATTGTTGTGAAAACAAGTACTTATACAATGGTTCTTAATAGACATATTTTGTTTTTCTTCCTAATACAAATTTGGTAAAATTAACACTATGATATTATTTATTTATTTATTGAACTTATATATTACTTACTACATAAATTATAGTTTACAGATCACTGTCAACGCAGGACTTCAGCCTTTGCAGGCTTTTTTAGATGGAGGAGGCTCACAGTTGTCGCTAACATCAGATTTAACGTCATCAACAATAATGGTTTGTGTTCGTTTTTCTGCACTTTTCTATTAATTTTCTTGGTCATTGCGTTTATTACAATACCACCAGTGTATTTCAGCCAGGATTGCGTCTGGTGATTATTGTCCTTTGTATTTATTGAATACGTTTCTAGGAAGACCATTTAAAACACATAACAAAAGTGGAGTTGTGTATTTGAACGGCAGTGCAATCTGATGGTAACGCTCGGTCTGTTCATTAGATTCGGTTGCGATCTGTTTGCCGAAATAGTCCAACTGTAAATGACATATTCACTTTAAGTTTGACTTGTTTGTTTCACACTATTGTTATAATTTGCTGAACGATTTTTTCCTAAAAACCCTAGAATTACGCTTTTAGAAACCGACAATTTCATCATGGTCAAGCATTTTTTTGCATTGAACAACTATTTTTGTTGGTTTGTTTCTTTGGCAAAAATATTGAAAATGATTTGATCTAAAACTTGGACAATTATTTAAAATTAGACAATTATTTAAATTAAAAAATTAAAAATATTTAACAGATATCATTATTTTAGTACTTTAAATCGCACTTTTGTTGGTTAGTGTTTTGTAAAGGATCTTAAGCACTACAATTTTGCAGGCTATTGCCATATCTATTTGATTATATTTGGAAAGTTATAAGCGAAAAAAACGAAAAAATTATAAAATATTAAATTTCTGCACCAATTTTGGAGTAATAAATGGAACTTTTTTTGATTAGAATATTGTGCAAAGTTATCAACAATTTGGTGGGCTATAGTACAGTTACCCCAAATTATTTACTAAATAATTTTCACTAAATAATTTTGCGTAGCAATTGAAAGGCGATAAAATGCAAGGAAAGTGAAGTTTATATTTTGGTATGCCATATTTTATGTTTTGTTTTTGGGTTTTCTGTAATTATTTATTTTTAAAAAACATTTAATGTTCTAAAAAAAAAGTTTGGTAATTTTTGGTAACTGTTTTGGAAAATTCTGGTAATTAAAAAATTATCCCTGTGGTAACCGTGCTGGTGTAGAGTAGTCATGCAGAATTCAGCGAGTGTTACAACAGTCGTACTTGTATGAAAGAAAATAAGTTGGATATGTATCAATAATGTCGGTTATAATTATGGAGTACATACATACTTGTTACAACCCAAGTACAAGTGTTGAAGGTATTCGTGGTGCCACAAGTATAAGTGTACGCAAGTATGTATGTTAATTATATATGTACATGGTATACTTTTTTTTCCGAGTACTCGAAGTTATTATCTGTAACATGTAACATGTAATACAACAAGTGTATGTTTTGGTATTATGGCAACCTGTTGTACGGAAACAAAAGCAAAGCTGGAATGCTGTCGCGCGATGCATAAATCATTTGTTCTTCGAGTTTTGTGTAAAGAAGTTACAAGCTTTCGTGCTGAAAATAAAAAAGTGAAATTAATAAGATCAGTGTAAGTTAAACAGTTAATTGTGAAGTAAATAAAAGTGCACAATGAGTAAACGAAACATGGCCCGCTTAATAAAAAATCAACGCGAAATCTATATTAGTAAATTGAGTGGCAGTTCCAATGTAACAGCAGAAAACAGAGATGGAAATGTTGAGTGTGGTTTTTTAAGCCCAAATTTGTTTGAAGAGGACCGTGAAGTTGAGGACCGTAAAGTAAAGTCATTCACTGACAAATTAGGAAAGTGGTACATTAGAAATAGGATTTCCAGGAATGCATTCGAGGAACTTTTGTCTATTTTAAGAGAAGAGCATTTTAATGTGCCAAAGAAAGCTGCAACAGTATTACCCAAAATTATTGAGAAGACTATTATTAAAAACGTGTATCCCGGTCTGTATTGTCATTTAGGCATAAGAAAGCAGTTACAGAAAATCGGACAAATTTTTTTTGTTTATAGATAAAATAATGATTGACGTCAATGTTGATGGCTTGCCATTATTTAAAAGTTCGAGGACTCAACTGTGGCCCATTTTAATAAGAATTGTTAATTGTGAAAATGTGTACGTTCTTCCAGTTGGAATTTATGTTGGCGGTAAGAAGTCGGAGTGTGTTTCATCATATTTGGAAGATTTTGTACAAGAAATGAATGACATTGCACAAAATGGAATATTAGTTGCAGAGCATAATGTTCGCTTAGAAATACGTGCCGTTGTTTGCGATGCTCCAGCTGAAGCTTTCATTTGTGGTGTACCAGGTCATGCGTCGTCTCATGGTTGCACCAAATGCATTCAAGTAGGTAAAAAAATTGACAATTTTTTTAACCTACAGTACTGAAGTTGGTGATTTAATAACCGATGAAGATTTTGAAAAGAGAAAATACCTACAACACCACTTAGGTAATTTTAGAAACACTAAAACGCCGTTAGAAACCCTTGGTGTTAAAATGGTAAGCCAAGTGTCCATAGACACTATGCACTTACTAGATTTAGGAATCATGCGAAAATTTATTTTAAGAATTTTGCAGGGCAAAATGGTGGTTAATGTTAATAGGGGCGACAAAAGCCGTATGTCCAAAAAGTTGCAAGCATTGAAATCATCTGTTCCAGAAGAATTTGTTAGGAAACCACGAAGTTTTGATGACATTGCACATTGGAAGGCATCTGAGTTCCGTTAGTTTCTCCTGTATACAGGCATTATTGTTTTTAAAGACGAAATTCCCGAGGACACATACTACGTATTTATACTTTTACATTGCGCATGTAGGTTGTTATTATGTCCTAAAACCTACATTAACAATTTGGAACCATCAAAGCAATTGATGGAATTGTTTGTACACAACTTTCCAATAGTTTTCGGAGTTAATAGCGTATCCCATAGGGTTCACAACTTGTTACATTTGGTGGATAGCATTAAAACCATAGGGATCGTGTCAGGCTCGTCTGCATATGACTTCGAAAACTATGCATTTGCAAACGATGAAAAAGTATGTAAAAAAACCAACAGATATACTGCAGCAAATTTTTAAAAGAGTTCAATACAACAATTTTTTGGTTGATCTTCAACAACCAGGTTTTAAGCTCATCAAAAACAAAGGTTTGTGCTATTATTTCAATAATTGTCTTTATGCCTCAAAGAAACCGGACAACTTTTGTTGCATTAAACCTTTTATTCCAATACAAATACAAAGCTTTGTAGAAGAAGAAAAAGAAATGTTTGTCCTAGGTAAAAGATTAACAAATATAAGTAGTTTTTTCAACGAACCAGTAGACTCAATGACACTTGGAATTTGCTGCGCTGATGCATCTTCTTTGGGTGATGCACAGAAGTTTTCAATTTTAGAAATAAACTTCAAGTTTGTGTGTATGCCTTATGGCAACAATGTACTCTTAGTACCAATTTTGCACAGCTGCCTTTAGCATATTTAATTTATGTATCTTTCATTATTATTTTTTTTTTATTTAGTTTATTTTTTTTTAATATGGAATCCCAAATACTAAAGATGCACCTTAATGCAAATAAATCAAGTAAGGATAATTAAAAAATGGCATCTGCAATAAAATTTAACCTCACTTCCTTTTTCTTTCAGATATACAAAATAAATTATGCGAAAATTGCAAAAAACTCTCAAGAAAAATATATCATTTACAAGGTAAGTAGTAAAATTAAAATACAGTGAACTCGCGCTAACTGGAACACCCACTGAATTCAACTCCTCGGTAACTTGCACACATTTTTTATTCCATATTCCACAAATATTTAGTTCAAGTTATCGCCAGTGCACTGTATACAATATTTACATAAAAAAAATTTGTAATTTAATTAAAAATAATGCTTAATAAAATTTATTTTTCCAGAAACCGTGATCAATTTATCTAAAATGGTCGAACAACAAAATGTGGCAATAATGTCGGCATTAGGCGAAATTAAAGTGGTCACATCAAAATTAGTTCGTCAGGAGACGTCAATTACTGCCGCAACAAAGGATTTTCCAATAACGTCTAATATAATGTTGCAAAACTTAGAAGATAAAATCACTTCTGACAACCGTGACATATATGTATCACAGTGCAACACGAAAAAAAATAACCATATACGGACACCACTACGTGATAAAAGACTAAAAAAAACGATAAAAGACTAGGAAGTTTATATGTTCTAGAAATTTGTTTATTGAGATCTTAGGTAAATTTTTGTAGTTGATTGTTTCCTTGAATTTTGAACGGTTTGCTACCTATGGACCTGAACACGGGAAAAAAGGTAAAAAAAATCGAATTTTTTTAAGTTTTTTGCGATTTTGATCTGGAAGGTGAAATTTTTTTGATTTTATATGTTCTTTATGACAAGAGCTACAACTTTGCCTCAGAGAGTAAATCGAAATTCTGAACGGTTTGCAAGATATGAGCCTGAGAAAATGATCACATTTTTACGAAAATGATACCGAGGCCCCAAATCTTTGGCGGCCCATAAAAAAAAAAGTGCATGACTTTGGGAAAAATTGGGAAACACGGGTCTTTTTTTTTTAGTCTTTTATCACGTAGTGGTGTCCGTATATGGTTATTTTGCCATGACTTAAAAAATTACACACAGTGTATGTAAGTAAAAATTATTTTCATTATTTGTATAAACTCTACTTTTATTATATGTTAAATAATTTTTCAAATTTATTACTTTCCTAAACCAAATTTTATTAAAACCATTCACATTCAGGTATCTACAATGAGCAAACTGTGGCGAAACTGCGTAGGCAAAAACTTGGAGACCATTCTTGATCCTCAAATTATAATGTCGTACAATATTGATGGTTCGCACGGTAAACTTGGTTTGAAAAAATATTGAAATTTTTACAAAGCTTTAATTGGTAAATATTGATTTTTTAGCGTAACAGTTTTATGTTTAACTAATCCGCTTATATATTTTTCCAGACTCCATCACAACCTTACCATGTGTAGGCCAAAAAGATCCAGAACAGCTTCTACGCCAGGCCATGCAGTTGACCAAAAAAAACAAAGTTGTAGCTCTTGTCATAAAGAACAAAAATTGCGAACATATAAAATCAAAAAAATTTCACCTTCCAGATCAAAATCGCAAAAAACTTAAAAAAATTCGATTTTTTTTACCTTTTTTTCCCGTGTTCAGGTCCATAGGTAGCAAACCGTTCAAATTTCAAGGAAACAATCAACTACAAAAATTTACCTAAGATCTCAATAAACAAGTTTCTAGAACATATAAACTTCCTACAGATGATTCTTAACACTGTTTAGGTAGCACGCAAAAGTGAAAAATTTGCCGAAAATTTTTTAATTTAATTTTTTTTACCTTTTTCTCCTGTTCACGTCCATAGGTAGCAAAAAATTAAATATGCCTGGCCAGAACCATGTGTTTGTCCAAGGGTTAACACCGTTTAGGTAGCGCTTAGGTATCACGCGATCATGCACCGACAGCAGCAGCACAGGCAATGCAGTAAGCTCAGCACACGCAATAAGGGACGCAGCACACAATATAAAAGCGACACGACGCTCACATCGAGACATTACACAGCGCGACGTCAACGAGAGCTCAGCGGTGAAAGTTATAAAGTGAAAGTAAAAAAAGTGAAAGTGCTACAGTATAATTCGCACACAACATTGGCACCTGACAATTTCAATATGCAGTGTGAAAATATTAATTTATTTTGCTACGTTTGCGGTCATCAAACCAGAAAAAAAACATCTACAAGATTTCAGAAGGAAAAGAATCTTTTAACTAGTGAATTCAAAAGAGCATATACATTGTTTTTCGACGAAGTGGACTTGACCGGTGAAAATTACACACCTAATACAGTGTGTCGCCAATGTTATAACAATCTCATGGCATGGTTGAGTGGAGGCAGAGGTACTATGAAGTATTGTAAGCCGGTAAACTGAATTAATCGCCCAGGTGATCATGATGCAACCAGTTGCTATGCATGCGTAAATAACACATGTCGTCTAAATCGACATTCTGAGAAGAACAAAATTTATAAAGCAACTGCAACAGCCACACTACCAGTGCTTGGACCTGAAAATTTTGTATCACCAAGGCCGCCAACTCCAGATCGTACTACAGAATTTACAGCAATGAGTACAGCAAGTGGTGTTACAACAACTTTGCCTCAGAGAGTAAATCGAAATTCTGAACGGTTTGCAAGATATGAGCCTGAGAAAATGATCACAGTTTTACGAAAATGATACCGAGGCCCCAAATCTTTGGCGGCCCATAAAAAAAAGTGCATGACTTTGGGAAAAATTGGGAAACACGGGTCTTTTTTTTTAGTCTTTTATCACGTAGTGGTGTCCGTATATGGTTATTTTGCCATGACTTGTGTATGTAAGTAAAAATTATTTTCATTATTTGTATAAACTCTACTTTTATTATATGTTAAATAATTTTTCAAATTTATTAATTTCCTAAACCAAATTTTATTAAAACCATTCACATTCAGGTATCTACAATGAGCAAACTGTGGCGAAACTGCGTGGGCAAAAACTTGGAGACCATTCTTGATCCTCAAATTATAATGTCGTACAATATTGATGGTTCGCACGGTAAACTTGGTTTGAAAAAATATAGAAATTTTTTCAAAGCTTTAATTGGTAAATATTGATTTTTTAGCGTAACAGTTTTATGTTTAACTAATCCGCTTATATATTTTTCCAGACTCCATCACAACCTTACCATGTGTAGGCCAAAAAGATCCAGAACAGCTTCAACGCCAGGCCATGCAGTTGACCAAAAAAAAACAATTTAGACAGCAGTCGACTAGTGTTAAGAAGACAAATGAAGTGCCAAGTGAAGCCGTAGTCTCAAATTAAAATTTTGTTTTATATATATGGTTCCTGACGGTGAATTACAATTACCAGATGAATTAAAAAATGTTTCTTTGATATACGTCAACAGGAATTAAAAAATGTTTCCTTTGATAAATTACAAAATGAATTAAAAAATGTTTGCTTTGATAAATTACAAAATTAATTAAAAAAAATTTTTGAATAATTTGCTATTTGATATTTTATTGTTAAAAATGGAATATGATCTTAAAACTTACTGTATAAAACTTTAAAGAATTTTAAAAGTTCAACATAACACTTGAAAAATAAAAAACTTTGAATAAGAAAAATTATATACAGAATCTAGTATTGCAACTAGTTTTTAACTGTATACAAAGCAACTAGTTAGACGCCTATGACAGCCCCATGTTACAATCGATAGTTCGTTGTATGAAAAAAAGACAGATGTCTAACTAGTGCAGCAATGCTAAGTATACAACTAGTGGTACAACTACTACAAAATAGAATGGTATGAGACACTGTACAACGCACCAGAATGCACACTAGTTCACCATTAACTAGTATACAACTAGTAGAAAATAGACTGGTATGAGACACTGTATATCAAACTAGAATCCACTCTAGTTCACCAATAACTAGTATTCCAACTAGTTCGTAACTGTATACAAAACAACTAGTTAAGCGCCTATGACAGCCCAATGTTAAAATCGATAGTTCGTTGTATGAAAAAAAGACAGATGTGTAACTAGTTAGAAGTCAAACCCAACTAGTATTCAACTAGTTGCATACTAGTTACTTTGGCTGCAATGTGACGCTTCGAATCAAACATAGTTGTTGGGTACATGTGATCGTGTGTGTGTTAAAAAGTCGACTATTTTCTGCGTCGCGAGTACTACCACTGTTTTGGAAGTGCTTATCTCATCATATTGAACTCTTTATTCATCTTTTGTTCTAAATACTCAAATTATAACAAATTTGGTGGTAAGAAAATTTGATAATACTAAACATACGTTTTTTTTGAACATTTTATTTACTTTTTCATTATTTTCATTGTGTGCTCGAAATGACTGGAACAGTGATAATCAATTGGGTTAACTTATACACAAGCTCTACAATTTTCTTTGAATGGTAAGACATCCTGGAATAATTTCTCGTGTTCTTAACCAATTTTGATTTAAGATTGAAATTATAAGAATAAAATATTTGGAAAACGAACCTAATGTCGGTTAGGTAATTCTTTAACTGAAAGTTAATTCGGGAATAACGACTTAACTTGACTTTATATTTACAATTCTGCAAATCCCAGTTGGTAAAAATTACCTAAGTAGACTTAAGATTTGAAAATTATTTCCTCTACTTTTGGACTAATGACTAAGTTTGACTTTGGCTATTGTTCGAAATATGAAAAAATACAAAGAGAAATTAATAATGACCAAACTATAGTTTGGTTGTTATTCAAAATTTGAAAAATTAATAATAGATTAAATTGAGATTGGCTGTTATTCCAAAATCATAAACACAGAAATGCCACTTTAGCTGTTTAGTTTTTTTTTTGCATAAAATCTTCATATTTTGAGCTACAATCATACAATTTTGTGTAGTACTGAAGTAATACAAGGAATACAGTGGCAGTAATAACTCAATTTTGTCCTAACTCGACTTTAGCTGTTGTTCCTTGTTGGCACAGATATGATGGTAATATAGAAAATTTTATATCGTCACGAAATATTTATTGTTGTAATTGCCGGAACTATAAAACTGAACAAAAATGTAAATATATAATACAGTTGAATTCGACAAGGTCGGATCACAACGCCAAGAAAAAAATTAAACCAGCTTTTCTAACGCTTCAACCTCTACTCAATACATCTTGATGCTGCTGTTTCTCGCTTTGAGTTACAGAGACAGATTTCACTCACATGTCGAGAAACGGCGGAATTATTTGTTTCACACTTTCTCAATGTCAGAAGTTTCCACATAAGTTATAGGTACTGAAGTCGCAGGCCATTCTGGGACTTTTAATGACCATAGGGCCAATGTAAATAATGCGTAGTTAATTGTAGGTAATAGTTATAAGTTAGTCTTTTAAGTTTAATGTTTAATTTTTGCATGGTTTGCTAATTCCTTTTTTTCGGCATTCTTGTTTAGTATTAAATTGTGTTTATTTTTGATGTACCGGCCTCGCTGGACTTATGGCCATGCCAAGACCGTATGGATGTGGTGCTAGGAAGATTATTTAATGATTGAAAAAATTGTATGTATATACATAAGTTAATCTTTTACTTTGGATTATTATGTTCGTTACTTTTTTTTGGAATAATAAATTGAAATAGAATTGAAACTCAGTCGTCAGTCGTTGGATAGCCGGCGACCTTAACACATCGTAGCTAGTTGTAGTCGTAGCCATAGTACACTAGTAATTTTAGTCTTGTAGTGATCCTGTTTGGATACTTGTTCGGGGACACCCTGCCTTAGGGAATCCGAATTAGTGCTCGACAGCGGTAAGTCCTGTATACTCGATCGGGGACACCCTGTCTGAGGGAATCCGATTTGGGTATCCTGACAATATCTTACCGTAGCCCTCGTTATACTTGTATGTAATTTTGTAGTTATCCTGTTTGGTTACTTGTTTTGAGGGAATACGAGCCAGAGCCTCGACAGTGATAAGTCTTGTATACTCGACCGGGGACACCCTGCCTGTGGGAATCCGATTTGGTATCCTCACGATACTCTGCCTGGTTATCTTTGCATTCAGTCGTGGGTTATCCGTATGATTACCCCGTCCGGAAATCATCAACATACTTTGAACTCTCTTTTCAGAAGAAGGCTGCTTGGGCCGCCCTAACGTGAGTCAGGCTTACCCGCTCTGATCCCTGCATGCCATCGTGTTACAGGCGAAGACAACGTACTCCCGTACCTCCGAAGGGTCAAGTCACCAACATTGACTCCCTTGTACCCGTCATCTGTCATGTTTCACCCAAGCAACTACAGTTCGAAAGAGCAATTTCCACGAAACAGCGTCAGATCCGATGTCATCGTCCTAAATTCCTGCGTGTACAACGTTCATATATAGCATAGCCCGCCGAGGGTCCTGCAAGGCTTAGCAACTTCGAAAGTTACCCCAGTGAAATATCGTAGTGTGTATCAAACGCGTATAAATTGTAAATTAGTTTAAGGTCATATTAAAGTGAAATAAACAGACACCAAACTGTCACTGTCCTTGGAGGTGGAAAGTTTCTGATAGCCATTCACTACTTCCATGCAGTATGTCCTGGGCAATGGCTTATCGGAAACCTCCGTTAGCTAGCTAAAGTGAGAAGACGAAATGAATGAGCAACGTGAGTGGTAATGCGATCACTGAGTCGTCTCAGGATTATTAGGTGAGCCTGTCACTGATGCTCTTCGAAGTAGTGGACATATGGACTTCTGTCCTTTGAATGCGGATGAGCCAACACCCTCGCCAACGGCTGATCAAAATTGAAAAAACCAAAATCCAGTTTCGACACACTGTATTCTAGTCAGCGTCTGATCCATAACACTGTGCGACACCAACAAAATGATGGGGTTCTGTCAACGGATTCTGGTAGAAAGGTCTAAAAACAAATATACGGGTATCGGCGTTTTGCCAGGTCTGATCAGATTTTTTTTAGGGCGGGTCAAAGTTTCTGCCCCCGGAACTTTCCTGCAACATATCGGCATGCAAAATTGTGTGTTCCTTACTTCTGAGGTACAAAATATTGTTACGAATTTCTTTATTCGTCCTTTTTGCGTTGTTTTATTCCCAATAACAAAACAAGGTTCGTTTTAAATTACGATAATTACAACGGTTTAACTTCCTTTTATTTATTTTTTAGTACAACAGTTTACTTTATTTATAACACTTTAACAAGTGTTATATTTCACTATCGATTCGCGTTGCTTACTTTACGGGGTTTAATCACAAACTGGACTCTCCATTCCAAAGACCTCCGCTATTTATACCAACTCACCATACTCAAATGAAGGTATATCTAGCGAATTCAAGAACCTTCTAGACGTTGTTGTTGTTGCTTATATTTGTCGAATCATCTCGAATGGCGGAGAATTATCTTTACTGAGGTAAATTCATGCTACTGATTAAGCGAGCTGGAACGTTGTTACAATGCATACTTTCAGGCACAGCACTAACCGCCTGTTATTTACATACTGTTAGTAGAGTCATTAACAGCAAGCAAAAGCTTTTACTTATTCGGAACACTGCCCCCCCCCCGTAAGCCTGTTCGTCTCGAGCAGGCTCAACCCCCCGTTCTCCATACAGGGCTAGTCTTTCCAAATGCACGACTTTCATTTTAGCTCTTGGACTTTGGCTTTTCTGGATTCTATAAACCACGTCATTTATTCGTTTGACAACCTTGTAAGGGCCTTCCCAGTGAGTCTGAAGTTTTGGAGATAAACCCTTCTTGCGCTGTGGGTTGAACAGTAAAACCAGCTGGCCTTCATGAAATTCTTTGGAATTTGCTGCTTGGTCGTGCCTGGCTTTCATCTTATTACTGACCAACTTCATTCTGCTGCGAACAAACTCGTGAAGTTCGCTAAGCTCTCCTGGGATACCATCATTCTCCCCACTGTCGGATGCTAGGCAGTTGCCAAACTCCAAATTTCTAGGGAGCTTTAACTCTGTCCCGAAGACGGCACTAGCTGGTGTTCGGGCAGTGGCATCCTGGGTGGCCGACCGGAATGCTAGAAGGAATTTTGGTATGCGTTCGTCTCAGAATTTTCTATCCTTACTGACGACCTTGCTCAAATATTCTTCGAGAGCCTGATTAAATCCCTCTACCGTGCCGTCAGTCCGAGGGCGCAATGATGTCGTTCTCATACCACGAATTCCATTCCTCTCGCATATTTCTTTCAAGACGGCAGATTCAAAATTCCTACCCTGCTCGGAATGCAGTTCTAAAGGGACACCAAAACGACTTATCCAGTTGTTCACGATAGCTTTGCTTATTGTTTTCGCTTCTTTATTTGGAATAGCGTACACCTCGGGCCATTTACTGAAGTAGTCCATAACGACTAGGGCATATAGGTTCCCAGAGCTACTTGTTGGATATGGACCAGCCACACTCATGGATATTCGCTTGAAGGGAGCACTTGGGCTCTCCTGATGTCTCTGTCCGCAACTTCTCAGCGTTGGTCCTTTAGTTGTCAAGCACTGAGTGCAGCCTGCAATGCACTCGGATACAGCCTTTTGACGGCCAACCCAATAGAAACGTTCACTTAGTTTCTCCATAGTTTTGCCTTTGCCGAGGTGCCTACCACTCGGAGCATTATGAGATTCCGCAATTATCTTTTTCACTTTCAAGGCAGGTACCACAATTAGCTTTTTCTCCGCTTTACCATCTTCACTTTCCCATACACGGTATAGACAGCCATCTAGCAATATCAGGCTATTCCACTGGGTCCAATATGATTTTAAAACGGGGCTTTCTGAAGCGATTTCATTCCGCGTTAATTGTCTATCCTCTTCCTTTGCCAAAATAATTTTTGCCAATACAGGATCACTTCTCTGTGCCGTGAACCACTCGTCGTCCGATTCAATTCTCAGGGATCGGACGTCAATAATTTGCTCTTTTATCTCAACCTTAGAATCCTGCTTACGCTCGGTTACATGTGAACGGTCATCTACTCGTCCGGTATCGGCCGTTATCGCTGGAGATCGTGACCGTTTTCGCGGGTCTCTACAGTCCCGCCCTTTATGGCCATGTTCGCAATGATTGTCACCTTTCAATTTTGTTGCTTGCCATAACGCTTTCGTGAGATTCCGAATCACTTCTTTCAGTTCGCTAACGGCGCCTTTCACATCTTTTGATTTGCCTTCCGTTTCTACCCTTCGCACATGATGTGTCTGTTGACTGGAAACAACCCTCGCCGTCTCATTCGCCAAAGCAAATGAAACTGTTTCCACAAATGTAGCTTTTTGTGAGGCACATACCGCATATCTAACGTCAGGATCGTTAATGCACCTAGCAAATGCCTCTATCTTAAATTGCTCTAAGAGAGTTTGGGGTTCTCTACGATATGCCATCAACACCAAACGTTCCACATCGGTTGCGAAGTCCTGAAGTGTTTGATTATGCCTTTGCACTCGGCCTCTTAATTCCATGCGATATAAATCCTTCTTGTGATCGCCACCTGTGGAAATCCTTTGGTATTTCAGAAGAAGGCTGCCTGGGCCGCCCTAACGTGAGTCAGGCTTCTCATATTCATAGCTTCTGAAATTTTATGTAGCTTTTCATTTGTGGCGTTTGATGTTTCCTGCATAATTCTAGAATTCTCACCAAATTTCTCGTCCATAATTCTAGAATTCTCACCAAATTTCTCATTCATAATCCTAGAATTATCGTCCAATTTATCATTCATAATTCTAGAATTATCGTCCAGCTTCGCGGTAATAATTCTAGAGTGTTCGTTAAATTTTTCCATCATGGCTGCAAACATCGTCGAAACATCCATATTACCAGTTGCGTCTTTTGCAGGTACCTCCATTTCTTCTTTGCACTCAAACTGGTATTTGTCAATGTTTCGGCGCTTGAATTCTTCTATTAATCGCCTCTGCAGCTCTACCTTATTACCAGCTGTCGGTTGATCCAACTTACTCAACTCCTTTTTTAGTTGTTCAACTTTGAGTTCTTCAAACTTCATCGTTGTCCATAATTCGTAATTTCACTTCTGACACCAATGTTACGAATTTCCTTATTCGTCCTTTTTGCGTTGTTTTATTCCCAATAACAAAACAAGGTTCGTTTTAAATTACGATAATTACAACGGTTTAACTTCCTTTTATTTTACTTATATAGTACAACAGTTTACTTTATTTATAACACTTTAACAAGTCTTATATTTTACTATCGATTCGCGTTGCTTACTTTACGGGGTTTAATCACAAACTGAACCCTCCATTCCAAAGACCTCCGCTATTTATACCAACTCACCATACTCACATGAAGGTATATCTAGCGAATTCAAGAACCTTCTAGACGTTGTTCTTGTTGCTTATCTTTGTAGAATCATCTCGAATGGCGGAGAATTATCTTTACTGGGGTGAATTCATGCTACTGGTTTAGCGAGCTGGTACGTTGTTACAGTGCATACTTTCAGGCGCAGCACTAACCGCCTGTTATTTACATACTGTCATTAAGTCATTAACACCAAGCAAAAGCTTTTACTTATTCGTAACAATAAGTTCAGAAGTTTTATAGAAATGATTCAGATAAACATTTTTGTGGAACAAATTAACCCTATAACTGTCACGTATAACTTTACTTTTTTTTAAACTCGCGAAAAACTGATCCAAAATGACGGGGGCCGGGTCAAAATATTCTACAAAAATGATCGCCATAAAATTTCACTATATGTGTCCGAACACTCCAAAACACAAGTCTTAGCCCAAGTGGTAGATAATAAGTAAAAACTAACTGCCTTCTAAGGGTTAGTAAAGAATTTTGTCATTTTGGTGTTTCCATTAAAACTAGTCCACATAATATAATGAATTTTGTCATATTTCATCTCTTACCTATCACTTCTCTATCTAGCATTTTATGGCGAGTTTTAAAAGTTTTGTGAGTTTTAAAAACAAAGGAAATATGGTTATACGTGACAGTTAGAGGGTTAATTTGTTCCACAAAAATGTTTATCTGAATCTTTTCTATAAAACTTCTGAACATATTTTGTACTTCAGAAGTAAGGAACACACAATTTTGCATGCCGATATGTTGCAGGAAAGTCCCGGCGGGCGGAAACTTTGACCCGCCCTAAAAAAATTCTGATCAGATCTGGCAAAACGCCGATACACGTATATTTTTTTAAACCTTTCTACCAGAATTCGTTGACAGAACCCCATCATTTTGAAAAAATCTAATTTTGTCTCACAGTGTAATGGGCGGCTGAAACATAATCATCATGGCAGTAGGTAAAATGCAAACCACGGTGGGCTGGGTTTGCCTCCCGCCACCGTTATATTGGCAATGATAATACACAAGGAAAATAATGATCAAAGAAACCCCCCAACTGTAGACGACCCTCGCAAACGTTATAAGGACCACGATTTAAGGATATGTACCTGGAATGTGCGAACGCTATACAGGACTGGTGCCACTTTCCATCTGGCGGATATCCTCGGAAAATATAAAGCTGACATCACAGCGATCCAGGAAATGCGATGGACAGGATATGGTTGCACCGGAAAGAAAAACTGCGATATTTACTACAGCTGCCATTAGCGAAAGCACGAATTTGGGTGCGGATTTATAGTTGGCAAGAGACTGCGACACCTAGTTTCAAGGTTCAACACGGTTTCGTTAATTTGTGTGCACGCACCGACAGAGGATAAAGATGATGAGGTCAAAGAAACATTTTATGAGCGTCTGGAGGAAGTATATGAACGCTGCCCTGACCACGACATTAAGGTTATTCTAGGCGATTTTAATGAAAATTGGGAAAGGAAAGTGTCTTTCGACCAACCATCGGTAATCACAGTCTACATGATACCACCCCCGATAATGGAATAAGACTGAAAGACTTCGCCACTGCAAAGAACATGGTAGTTAGTAGCACACGATTCCAGCATAAGGACATTCATAATGCGACCTGGATATCTCCTGATCAACGGACGAAGAACCAGATTGATCACATGGTAATAGATGGCAGGCACTCTTCTAGTGTAATGGATGTACGTGTGATTCGATGTGCCACTATCGACTCGGATAATTACCTGGTGGCTGCGAAAGTTCGCACGAGATTGAGCAGGGTGAAAACCGTACGAAGCCGAACACAGAAAAAGCTGGACATTGACAAGCTACAAATACCGGAGATATCAATGTCCTATCGACAGAAACTCTCTCTCCTGCTAGAGCAGAATACCCCCTCCCGAAGACCCAGATGCGCAGTGGAAGCACATCTCCCATTCTTTGGAAAACGCTGCAAGGGCTGAACTTGGCTATTAAAAACCGCAGAAGGAAAAGCCATGGTACGACGAAGAATGTTGCATTGCAACTGATGAAAAAGACGCTGCATGTATGGCAACGAAAGAGTCAGTTACAACGCGTGCTGCGAGTGAGCGGTTCAAGAAGCTGAGAAAGGAGGAAAACCAACTATTTAGGCGGAAAAAATGGCAGTGGGAGCAGAGAGAGAGTGAAAGAAGCGAAATGTGTAGGATGAATGGTGAATCCCGAAAGTTTTTCCAGAGGGTAAGAACACCGAATAACGGGCCTAATAATGGGCTGCCCTCCTGCAAGGACGAGCATGGGAATCTGGTGACTGAGAAGCAGTGTGTGCTCAAAATGTGGAGAGACCACTTTTCAGCACTACTCCACTCAGATTCTTCCACTGAAGATCAGGAGGTAATGATAGTGGAAGATAGTATAGATTGTACCCCTAAATTTGCGAGAGGTTACTGCAGTATTTTCAAGAATCGAAAAGGAATCAGCAAAGGTGGGTCTTGCTGTTAATGAGGGCAAGACAAAATTGATGGTGTCGACGACTAGGGAAACCTCTCGACTTGGTCCGCACTTGAACGTTGACAACCGATTTAATTTTGATGTGGTAGATGAATTTGTCTACCTTGGATCCGCCGTGGACAAGGACAACAACGTCAGCCTGGGCATAGATAGGAGAATTGTGCTTGCGAATGGATGTTATTTTGGGCTCAGCAGTTTGGGAACAAAGCCCTCTCTCGACGGACAAAAGTCCAGCTATATCAGACTCTCATTTTACCTGTCTTGACATATGGCTCCGAAACTTGGGTCATATCGCAAGCGGATGAAAAACACCTGGGAGTTTTCGAGAGAAAAATTCTCCGTAAAATATATGGGCCTGTTAGGGAAAACGGCGAGTACCGACGTCGCTGGAACGCAGGGCTATATAGTCTCTAGTCTGACGTGGACATAGCTAGACGAGTCGAAGTGTGCCAATTGCGTTGGCTAGGCCATGTTATCAGAATGGATGAAGATGAGCCAGCGCGGAGGATTTTTGATAACGTACCCGATGGAAGCAGGAAAAGAGGACGACCAAGACTCCGCTGGAAAGACCAGGCAGACGAATCCCTCCGTATCCATGGTGTTACCAACTTGCGAGAAAAGGCGAAGGATAGAGCCAGTTGGAAGAATATGTTGAAATTTGTTTAATTTGTTTGTTTAATTAATATGTGTAAGACGTCTGACCTCATAAGGTTATAATATAGTCAATAAAAGTAAAGTAAAGTGACTAGTGTGAATACATACCGCAGTGGCTTAACGGGCTAGACGCAGCTGAAGATGATGCTTCACACTAACCGGAGAGAACATGATCTCTTAGTCTAAAGGAAATTACAACTTTAAAAATAACGAGGATCTAAGACAACTAAATTCGGAAAATTATTTAAATTAAGAAAATTCAACAACAAAGCCCAGGCATTTAAAATTTTTCACAAATTCACAAATTATTTATTAAATATGACCACAAACATATGTTGAGAAGCAAGGCTGTTCGCTTGCTGATTTCGATAATAACGTCGAAAAATATAAAATCACGTGATTTTCAGAACACCTACAAATCACCGACGTGATCTTAAAATCGTTCGATGTTTAAAATCGTCGTGATATCAGAACAGGCCTGTATGTTGTTGCTTGTTGTTTACATTGTCGATGCAAATGAATATAACAACAACAAAACCGCTGACGAAGTCATTTGCTTAGTTTGGTCATTCATACTGTTGTTATTTCTTTTGGATTCTCTATCCGGCTTAACTGTCGTTCCTAAGTTGATGGATTTGGTGGCCCGCGACAATAAGAAATCATTGTAAATCAGTTGTCGAAAACACTTAAAACAATATAGTCAAAATTAATTATTAAAAATAGAACTTTTGTATTGAAATCAAAATTGTATTGCAACTTAAATAAAAATAAATAGTTTCTGCGCGAACATTTTGGCGGCCAGTAATAATAGCGATTAACCTTTTAAACCATTTAAAAAAGTGACTAGTGCTTCGTGGATCAGATAATTATTTCGAGCTACGGATTTTGTTGCATCGTTTTTCTTGCATCGTTTTCGTTTTCATCGTCGTTGGATCATCTACTCATTAATTTATTGCTGCAATTGGACTACATACACAGAAAATAGCAAATGCTCAACTCTATTACGATATTTGTCAATTCAATTATTTTTATACTTGGATTTCCGCCAATGACGATTTTTGTAAATTCAATTACTCGAATTGTAAGATCGTAATTGAAAAGTTTTCAATTAAAGCAAATATTTATTTGAGCACAGATTTAATCAAAATTTCTTAATATTGTTGATTAAATTAGTAATTCAGTTAAGCATGACTTTAATCAATTTTTTATGGAAAATTTCAATTACGCGTGTAATCAAGTTGAGTGAGTGCTTAATCAAAATTACATAATGTTTTGATTACGCGCGTAATCAAGTTGAGTGAGCGTTTAATCGAAATTATATAATGTTTTGATTACTAGCGTACTCAACTTGAGTATTCTATTCAATATTCAAAAATAAAAATTATGGTATGTCTTTTTTTCGTTTGAACATTTATTTGTAAATTCTCAAAGATGTGTTTTGATTTCGCAATAATTTTGTAGCACATGTGTTGTTGCTGTCGTTGTGTTGACGAGTGCCGATTGCAATAACAAAACACCGTTTGTAACGGATTTTTGGTGATGCGCATCTTCCACTTGTTCTCCCCGACAACAACAAAAATTCGCCTTAAAAATCGAACAAAAAAACGTCAAATAACATATAAAGAATGTTGTAATTTCAAGTACACAAGTACTTGATTCCAGTGAAATTTTAATTGATCTTCTTCGCTTTATAAAATGTAATATTGTTGAACCAAGTATTCAAATGATTGAGTCAAATAATGAAATAATTGAATTTTATCTCTGTTTTCAAGCAAATCAGTAATTGAAATTAATTCGGGAATATTTTTTTAAGATATATCTTAAAGAAGTTTGCCTCTTATTGTCATTAGTATTCTTCCAAATGGACAATGGGACTAATTGCAAAATAAAGTGGTAATAATGTCAGAAATTCTAAATCCAATAGTCAGATTATTTTAGAATTTTATGAATGTAGTCAGGCCTTCAGAATATTGTATCTAAATGCACCCTGTTTCAACGCACGGTTTGCTACAGAGTGTGAAACGTGTAACCAGATTTTTTGGTTTTGAGATTCTACTAAGCAGCACAAACAAAACCCACTCTGAGTCTGACCGTTACAATGATAGTTGAAATCAAAAGTTTAATATGTCAATTTTTGCACCGACATTGTTTAGTCTTTTGGCAATAACTTGGTAATTTTGAGTCAAAATGCTACATTGACTAAACTTCAAACAGTAGGTTGAACAAATTGTTAAAGTATTTCAAATCGGTCGGTAACGACAATCTCTGAAAGTTAACATTTTTTTAAACCTGAAAAAATGAATGTGTTAGACAGGGTACCAACATATTAATATTAAACCTAAATAAGTTTGCGTTTTATTTGAAAAAAACCGAAGTACATATATAAAATAAATAGTTTCTGCCCAAACAAATTTTTATTGGTGGAAATTCTAAACTTGGAGCTAGAGCCGTGCAAATTTTTACGACACAAATTCTGACTGCAGGCACATATCCCCGACTCCGAGCACTCCACAGCACTGCATGGAAAAATTACGAAAAAAATTAAAAAAAATATATTTTTTTTTAATTCTGTGCAAATTCGATTAGAAGTATATAACAACGTAATAGGGCAAATTTTGTATTATAGCCTAGTATATGTTTAATATAATGAAATTAATATTACTTGAAAAATAGGGACACAAGTGTGAGATTTTTACTCCCAAAAAAATCTGTTATGAAAATTAAATTTTTTTTTAAAATTCAGCTTTGCTGATCAAGATTATGCGTACGATCAAAAATTTTTTCTCCCTTGTAGTTAACCTCATTTCAGTCTAGAACTTGGTTTAAAAAATTATGAAAATCAACAGGCGAGACTTTTCCCAAACTCAAAAATTTAATACCCAAAAATTGTAAATTACATTTAACACCTTTGGTAAGGACCTTGCTTAAAAAAAATACATTTTATGTATTTTTTACAGAAAATTTGAGAAACTATTGAAAGAATGATGGTACCTTTCCTAACAAATTTTATTTTTCAGTTTGAAAACATTTTAAATTTGAGAAGTTGTCGTTACCAACCGGTTTTAAATAATTTAAAAGGGTTTTTAACTTACGTTTGGTTGCAGTCTTGCCAATGTAGCTGGTTTTTAGAACTACATTTTGGCTCAAAATTACCAAGTTAGTACCAAAAATCTAAAGAAAGTCAGTGCGAATGTTTACATTTTAAACTTATAATTCCAAATATCTTTGTAACGGTTAGAGAGACGACACATGACTCTAAATGTTGTTGGTTTGTGCGGCTCAGTAGAATCTCAAAAACAAAGATCATTTAAATCAGACCACAAGTTAGGAACTTACATGCCATGAAAGCTTTGTCTGCCTGTAGCGAAACGTACGTTGAAACAAGGTGCCTCTAAATACCAGATTCTGAAAGCCTGACTTCTCCCCTACAAATCCTTAGTGCATTCACAAACAATCGGACCTATAGTTTAGAAGTTCTGATATTATTACAACTTTTTTGCAAACGGTCCCACTGTAAAATTTATAAAAAAAAACGCCTTCGCTTGTAGTAGAGTTCCTTGAAATACAGAAGACGATTAACTACGCTTTGTTGAGGGAAATATTGTTAGAAGCCTTCCAAAAATACTTTGTGTAACAAAGTAGTAAGAAAATCGAATTTAAATTATATCAACCATTAGGAAATATGCGTGACTCACGCGAAAATAGTGCTCACGCACGCTCACTCACGCAAAGATTGGACTCACGCACGCTCACGCACGAAGATTTTTTCACTACTCACGTTCACGCACGCTCACGTGAGCAAAATTTGACCCCCTCACGTTCACGCGTGATTCACGTGAATCACGCCAATCACGTGACTCGTGCTCATCTCTAGTGAAGACCGAACTAGCATCAAGTTTCCTGTCGACGCCACAATTAAATCTCGAATTAGTTCGTCCTAATGGTTTTCCACTTTTGCTGTGACTAAGACAATTTCGGCTCAACAGTACATCAAAACATTACTCTGGATAATACCCCGAATTAGCAACTTGATATGGGACTGTCCTTGGAGGTGGAAAGTTTCTGATAGCCATTCACTTGGGAGTGGCCAGAAATGATTCCTTCATTGGGCAGTCCAAGCAGCTCACTACTTCCACGCAGTATGTCCTGGGCAATGGCTTATCGGAAACCTCCGTTAGCTAGCTAAAGTGAGAAGGCGAAATGAATGAGCAACGTGAATGGTAATGCGATCACTGATACCCTGTCACTGAAGCTCTTCGAAGTAGTTGACATATTCTTCTGTCCTTTGAAGGCGGATGAGCCAACACCCCTGGCCTACGGCGGATCAAAATTGAAGAAACCAAAATCCAGTTTCGACACACTGCCATCCATAACACTGTGCGACACCAAAAAAATGATGGGGTTCTGTCAACGGATTCTGGTAGAAAGGTCTAAAAAAATATACGTGTATCGGCGTTTTGCCAGATCTGATCAGATTTTTTTACGGCGGGTCAAAGTTTCCGCCCCTCAGAACTTTCCTGCAACATATCGGCATGCAAAATTGTGTGTTCCTTACTTCTGAGGTACAAAATATGTTCAGCAGTTTTATAGAAAAGATTCAGATAAACATTTTTGTGGAACAAATTAACCCTCTAACTGTCACGTATGTATAACCATATTAACTTTTTTTTTTAAAACTCGCAAAAAACTGCTCCAAAATGACGGGGGCGTGGTCAAAATATTCTACAAAAATGATAGCCATAAAATTTCACTTTATGTTCGACTTCGTCCTCGGTAGAGTGGCGCGAATATTCAACGCATACGCCAGTATACTCCGCCCTAGAAGTGGATTGAGTGGCGAGGTTAAACTCCTAATAACAGGTGGCGCAAAAGTAATCCTCCTATCAGAAAATGCTATAAATTTTGCGATTGGCCCCTAATGTCAGTTCTGTTTTGACATTTGTGTAGTAAACACATGCGAAATACACGTTAATAAACAATGTTACGCTACACTGCTCCAGAACGCGGAATATTGCTGACTATTTATTTGCCCAATAATCGGTCGGTGACTTTGGCAGAACGTGAATTTCGTCGCAGATTTCCTGGCCTTCCAACGCCTACTGGTGAAACACTGCGACGTTTAGCCGCTCGCCTCGAAGAGACTGGCACAACACGAGATGCTGCCAGGCGTGGCAGACCCCGGAGTAGCCGTTCTGCAGAGAATATTGCTGCTGTAGCCGAGAATGTCATGGAAGCGCCGTCGATGTCATGGAAGCGCCGTGAGCGCTACAGAGCAATGATCAACGAGTTCTTTTTGCCGCAACTTGATGAATTGGACGGTGCAACGGCACACACTGCCCGTGCCACAACCGATATGCTGAAGGATGCATTTCCCGGGCGCCTAATCTCCCGGACATAATAATGGACATAATAATGAGAAAGGCTGCAGTAAATACGAACAAGACCATTAACACGAAAAGCCATATGCTGCTGGTATATGCTGACGACATGGACATCGTTGGGCGAAATTTGCGAGAGGATACTGCAGTATTTTCAAGAATCGAAAAGGAATCAGCGAAGGTGGGTCTTGCTGTTTATGAGGGCAAGACAAAATTGATGGTGTCAACGACTAGAGAAACCTCTCGACTTGGTCCGCACTTGAATGTTGACAACCGATGTAATTTTGAAGTGGTAGATGAATTTGTCTACCTTGGATCCGCCGTGAACAAGGACGACAACGTCAGCCTAGAGATAAATAGGGAATTGTGCTTGCAAATAGATGTTATTTTGGGCTCAGCAAGCAGTTTAGGAACAAAGCCCTCTCTCGACGGACAAAAGTCCAGCTATATCAGACTCTCATTTTACCTGTCTTGACATATGGCTCCGAAACTTGGGTCATATCGCAAGCGGATGAAAAACACCTGGGAGTTTTTGAGAGAAAAATTCTCCGTAAAATATATGGTCCTGTTAGGGAAAACGGCGAGTACCGACGTCGCTGGAACGCAGAGCTATATAATCTCTATTCTGACGTGGACATAGCTAGAATGGATGAAGATGAGCCAGCGCGAAAGGTTTTTGATAACGTACCCGATGGATCTAATTAATAAGTGTAAGACGTCTGACCTCATGAGGTTGTAAAATAGTCAATAAAAGTAAAGGAAACACTACCAACTGATCAGTCTCTCTCTCTCGATCTAAATTTGATGTAACGGACTCTGAAAACCCCTGAGCGTATACTAGCTTCAGAGAGGAAAACTCGTCGTTACAATACTATTATGCACATTTCAGCTCAACTGTGTACATTAGGGTAATAACTTTCTGCATTTTTTGCAAATATCAAATCTCCCTAGACAAAATGGTGTAGGGCATGGACAAATATTAAGAACTGCGTTTTTAGTTTTTCGCTATCGTTAAAAAAGGTTACGCACCAAACGCGTTAAAGTTTTGAATCAAACGTGGAATAAAAATAGTACAAGATATATATCCGCTTTGTAAAACTTCGCGTACTTTGAACCTAAAGTTTATATCTTACAATACCTTCTCTTAATCATTTATTGTTATTATTTGTTATAAACCATATTTTAAAAAAATTGTTATTAAAAAAAATTTAAAAAAAATATATTAAAGGCATTTTAGAAATCGCTGTCGGTGCGTAAGGTTTTTTTTTACCAAATTGAAATAGGTTTTTTTTTATCATTAAGACAATATTTGCCATTAGAAAAGCCCTGGGTAGAATGTTGTCTAAAAAAGTTATCACCCTCGTGTACATATTTCGTAAAAATTATTTCAATATAAAATCTAATGAATTCAATTTATGTTTTCTTAATTTTAATTCCAAAGATTTAATTTAATTTAGGAAATGGTTTTTGATTAATTTCTTTGTACTTATCTTATTATGTATGCTTAATAGGTTTGTTGGCATATTATTAAAAGTTGTTGGTAGAGTTACGGCTAATGACTTCTTTCCATAATCATTTCGGAAGCTGGGTACTTTATAGCGCCCTTCTTCTTGTGTTTTGTTGGTGATCAATGCATTCAAGCAAGTTTGGATCGTTTTAATTCGTTTATTATTGAGGTTTTGTATATTCTCTCAATATTCAGTATTTGGAGGTGCTTGTAACGGGTGATTTTTTAAGAGCTTGATAACTTTTTTTTTAAAAAAAACGCATAAAATTTGCAAAATCTCATCGGTTCTTTATTTGAAACGTTAGATTGGTCCATGACATTTACTTTTTGAAGATAATTTCATTTAAATGTTGACCGCGGCTGCGTCTTAGGTGGTCCATTCGGAAAGTCCAATTTTGGGCAACTTTTTCGAGCATTTCGGCCGGAATAGCCCGAATTTCTTCGGAAATGTTGTCTTCCAAAGCTGGAATAGTTGCTGGCTTATTTCTGTAGACTTTAGACTTGACGTAGCCCCACAAAAAATAGTCTAAAGGCGTCAAATCGCATGATCTTGGTGGCCAACTTACCGGTCCATTTCTTGAGATGAATTGTTCTCCGAAGTTTTCCCTCAAAATGGCCATAGAATCGCGAGCTGTGTGGCATGTAGCGCCATCTTGTTGAAACCACATGTCAACCAAGTTCAGTTCTTCCATTTTTGGCAACAAAAAGTTTGTTAGCATCGAACGATAGCGATCGCCATTCACCGTAACGTTGCGTCCAACAGCATCTTTGAAAAAATACGGTCCAATGATTCCACCAGCGTACAAACCACACCAAACAGTGCATTTTTCGGGATGCATGGGCAGTTCTTGAACGGCTTCTGGTTGCTCTTCACTCCAAATGCGGCAATTTTGCTTATTTACGTAGCCATTCAACCAGAAATGAGCCTCATCGCTGAACAAAATTTGTCGATAAAAAAGCGCGAAACACATTTCGAACCGAACACTGATTTTGGTAATAAAATTCAATGATTTGCAAGCGTTGCTCGTTAGTAAGTCTATTCATGATGAAATGTCAAAGCATACTGAGCATCTTTCTCTTTGACACCATGTCTGAAATCCCACGTGATCTGTCAAATACTAATGCATGAAAATCCTAACCTCAAAAAAATCACCCGTTATAAATTGGTATCATTATTGTGTGATGTTTGGTACCGATTTATGTGTGCGTTGTTGTTTTGGTTGGCTGTGTTGATCGTTTCGGGATTTTTAGTTGTGTGGATGTTTATGTTAGGGTTATTTTGGTATATGTAGTTTGTTTTATGTTGTTGGTTTTTATATAGTAATTGAAGGAGTCTATTTTGCGTTAATTAATGTGTAGTGCAGTATGTCGCTGTTCCCCATGCAGATATCCCATGCCGTGAATAGGATTCCACCAGCGAGAAGTTAGTTTACTTCAGAAAGTTGTACGGGGAGTTTTTGCTTAAGTGATATAACGCAAAGGTTAATTGACGTAGCTTTTTCTGAAGTATATCGGTGAGTTTTCCACTTGAAGTGTACATCTATACTTATGTATACCTAGGTATTTATTAGAAGGAGTGTTGTTGTTAGCATATGTGTTGTCCAGACAATCAGTGTTGGGAAAAGTCACTGTAATATTTGTGAGTTGGGTATGTCGCGATCTTATGTTCATTATTTTAGTTTTGTTTGCATTTATTATCAGTCCGCTGTCGTGACACCATCTGGATATATTGATTTCTTTGTTTTGCATAATTCTTATAGCGGTATGAATACATTCGTGAGATACGACTATTGCTGTATCGTTCGCATATACAAATACTTTACTTTCTTTAAGTTGGTTTATCATCGCATTTGCATACGAGGGCGGATCAGTAAGTCCGTGACTTTTCGAACTTCCCTCCTAGTTATATGAAATGTAATACTGATCCCATCAAGTACCACCTGTTAATAGACTACTGTAAGTTCCGTCATTTACTTAGCGTTTAACAGCTGTTCACATCATACAACCTCGTGTATTTTTTTTAAAAAGGGAAAAAAGTGAATTTCGATTGCTCATTAAACATTATTTTTTGCGAAAAAACCCCGTCAATCAAACCAAGGAAAAACTTGATAAATACTTTGGGGACTCTGCACCATCGAAGAAGTACAAATGACGCTGGACATTCTGGACAGACAATTGAAGTCAATACACCCGAAAATGACGAATAAATCCACGATATGGTGTTGGCCGCTCGAAGAGTAAAAGTGCGTGAGATTGTTGATGCCACAGTCATTTCATATGGCAGTGTGGTTTCGATTTTAAACGATTAGTTAGGTTTAAGAAAGCTGTCTGCAAGATGGGTGCCGCGTTTGCTCTCAATTGACCGTAAACGTAATCGTGTGACAACTTCATAGGATTGTTTGGAGTTGTTGGAATTCTGCTTCGAATTAGTACCTCACCCGCCATGCTCTCCGGATTTAGCCCCCAGTGACTATTTCCTCTTTCCAAACCTAAAGAAATGGCTCGGTGGAAAGGGATTTAGCTTCAACGATGAAATTATTGATCAAACAAATACCTATTTTAAGGACCTCGAAAAATACTATATTTTGGAAGGGATACAAAAATTGGAGAAATGTTGGCCTAAGTGTATTGAGCTAAAAGGAGATTATGTTGAAAAATATTTGTTTTTTGCAAACAAAACTGTGTTTCATTCAAAAAGTCACGGACTTATTGATCCGCCCTCGTACCTTATATTTAGATAGAAAGTCGTTCAATCTTTTTTTCCACAGCCCGAAGAATTGAAATCGGCCTGTAATTATTAAAGTCCGATTTGCTTTCATTTTTGTAAATTGGACGGATAATTGAAGTTTTTAATAACTGATATTTTTGACTCGCTTAGACTGCTGTTAATTAGCTTTGTTATTATTTTGGAAAGACAATTTGCTTTTTTTTTAAGTCTATAGCCCATTTTTGGGCGAAACTTTTTTTTCCCACAAAAAATAGTCTAAAGGCGTCAAATCGCATGATCTTGGTGGCCAACTTACCGGTCCATTTCTTGAGATGAATTGTTCTCCGAAGTTTTCCCTCAAAATGGCCATAGAATCGCGAGCTGTGTGGCATGTAGCGCCATCTTGTTGAAACCACATGTCAACCAAGTTCAGTTCTTCCATTTTTGGCAACAAAAAGTTTGTTAGCATCGAACGATAGCGATCGCCATTCACCGTAACGTTGCGTCCAACAGCATCTTTGAAAAAATACGGTCCAATGATTCCACCAGCGTACAAACCACACCAAACAGTGCATTTTTCGGGATGCATGGGCAGTTCTTGAACGGCTTCTGGTTGCTCTTCACTCCAAATGCGGCAATTTTGCTTATTTACGTAGCCATTCAACCAGAAATGAGCCTCATCGCTGAACAAAATTTGTCGATAAAAAAGCGCGAAACACATTTCGAACCGAACACTGATTTTGGTAATAAAATTCAATGATTTGCAAGCGTTGCTCGTTAGTAAGTCTATTCATGATGAAATGTCAAAGCATACTGAGCATCTTTCTCTTTGACACCATGTCTGAAATCCCACGTGATCTGTCAAATACTAATGCATGAAAATCCTAACCTCAAAAAAATCACCCGTTATAAATTGGTATCATTATTGTGTGATGTTTGGTACCGATTTATGTGTGCGTTGTTGTTTTGGTTGGCTGTGTTGATCGTTTCGGGATTTTTAGTTGTGTGGATGTTTATGTTAGGGTTATTTTGGTATATGTAGTTTGTTTTATGTTGTTGGTTTTTATATAGTAATTGAAGGAGTCTATTTTGCGTTAATTAATGTGTAGTGCAGTATGTCGCTGTTCCCCATGCAGATATCCCATGCCGTGAATAGGATTCCACCAGCGAGAAGTTAGTTTACTTCAGAAAGTTGTACGGGGAGTTTTTGCTTAAGTGATATAACGCAAAGGTTAATTGACGTAGCTTTTTCTGAAGTATATCGGTGAGTTTTCCACTTGAAGTGTACATCTATACTTATGTATACCTAGGTATTTATTAGAAGGAGTGTTGTTGTTAGCATATGTGTTGTCCAGACAATCAGTGTTGGGAAAAGTCACTGTAATATTTGTGAGTTGGGTATGTCGCGATCTTATGTTCATTATTTTAGTTTTGTTTGCATTTATTATCAGTCCGCTGTCGTGACACCATCTGGATATATTGATTTCTTTGTTTTGCATAATTCTTATAGCGGTATGAATACATTCGTGAGATACGACTATTGCTGTATCGTTCGCATATACAAATACTTTACTTTCTTTAAGTTGGTTTATCATCGCATTTGCATACGAGGGCGGATCAGTAAGTCCGTGACTTTTCGAACTTCCCTCCTAGTTATATGAAATGTAATACTGATCCCATCAAGTACCACCTGTTAATAGACTACTGTAAGTTCCGTCATTTACTTAGCGTTTAACAGCTGTTCACATCATACAACCTCGTGTATTTTTTTTAAAAAGGGAAAAAAGTGAATTTCGATTGCTCATTAAACATTATTTTTTGCGAAAAAACCCCGTCAATCAAACCAAGGAAAAACTTGATAAATACTTTGGGGACTCTGCACCATCGAAGAAGTACAAATGACGCTGGACATTCTGGACAGACAATTGAAGTCAATACACCCGAAAATGACGAATAAATCCACGATATGGTGTTGGCCGCTCGAAGAGTAAAAGTGCGTGAGATTGTTGATGCCACAGTCATTTCATATGGCAGTGTGGTTTCGATTTTAAACGATTAGTTAGGTTTAAGAAAGCTGTCTGCAAGATGGGTGCCGCGTTTGCTCTCAATTGACCGTAAACGTAATCGTGTGACAACTTCATAGGATTGTTTGGAGTTGTTGGAATTCTGCTTCGAATTAGTACCTCACCCGCCATGCTCTCCGGATTTAGCCCCCAGTGACTATTTCCTCTTTCCAAACCTAAAGAAATGGCTCGGTGGAAAGGGATTTAGCTTCAACGATGAAATTATTGATCAAACAAATACCTATTTTAAGGACCTCGAAAAATACTATATTTTGGAAGGGATACAAAAATTGGAGAAATGTTGGCCTAAGTGTATTGAGCTAAAAGGAGATTATGTTGAAAAATATTTGTTTTTTGCAAACAAAACTGTGTTTCATTCAAAAAGTCACGGACTTATTGATCCGCCCTCGTACCTTATATTTAGATAGAAAGTCGTTCAATCTTTTTTTCCACAGCCCGAAGAATTGAAATCGGCCTGTAATTATTAAAGTCCGATTTGCTTTCATTTTTGTAAATTGGACGGATAATTGAAGTTTTTAATAACTGATATTTTTGACTCGCTTAGACTGCTGTTAATTAGCTTTGTTATTATTTTGGAAAGACAATTTGCTTTTTTTTTAAGTCTATAGCCCATTTTTGGGCGAAACTTTCGGTTAGATTCTGTGTATTTTCATGTGGAAAGTTCCTTTTGATTGTTTTATCTATATTACTGAACTTTTTACCAGTTATATCGTTTATTAGTTGCTAAGTTCCTATTATGTTATTTCTGTTTATTTGAAATTGCCGCATATTGTATGCTTTTTTTGCATTTATAATTTTTTTATTTAATTTATTGTTATACGTTTTGCATATTTTTTCATTATTACATCGTTTTTATTATTTTGCCACTTTTTATGAAGTTTATCCCGAATTATGATTTTTATTGTTGGCCTTTTATCTCTGTTCAATTAGTTTGGCTTGAGGTCATAAAATGAAAATACCAGCGGGTTCGACTGTTTTTTCAAGATTTTTTAAATTATCCCAATATTTCGATTAGCATCGCTAATCATCCTCAGAGTACTATATACAAAAATATTTAACTCTAATAACATATTTATCACAAAACGATTGTATTATACATCACAAAAAAACAAATTACTCGTACGCAGTGTGCAAGCTTTCGCCAACTACATATTGTCTCTTTTCTCTGTGTTTGCTTATTGTGTGTCGATATATTTGAACGCATCGGTCAGTGTTGGTCATGTAACATCATTTCGAGAGTGAGTCGTCGTGAGTGCCTCCTCCGCTAAAATGTCGACGTCGTCAAAGTTAGGATTATGACTTATCACAGCACAGTGGGCCGCTAATGCCGTTTTCTGTTCCATGGGCTATAGGTGGCCCTTAAATCTGATTTGTGGGAAGACAGTCTTGTCTTCAATTTTATCATCGTGGTGCCAACATATACCTTTTGGCATACGTCAGTCTTATCCCCATTGCATTTTATCTGATACGCAATATTATCCTTTTCCGTCACTTTGGACTATGTCCGGCTAAATAATCTGCTCAGGGTATTCTGCGATTTCAACGCCAACTCATATGACCCTTTGTCATAGATATCGGAATGCTTCAGTCTCTCGGAATAGCAATATGTTAATAAATCCGTAATATCGCAATATGTTAATAAATCAATGCTAAGCCACGGATATGGATTTATTTTTTTAAATTTCACCTTCGGTGTTTCTTTTGATTTCTCATAAAATTCGGTAAACGTGTTGTGTTTATTATCAAAAAGTTCGTTTGTGTTGCCTGATCTATTTATAACTTCATTCCAGTTTACTTCACTTATTAGACGGTTATCTTTTACGTTATTGAGAAATGTTTCCGAGGTAATTTAATGTGTTAGAATAAAGTTTTAATTTGTGAATTTTATGGATTCAATATCAGAAGAATTCTAGATAACAACCGGTGATGAATTTTCAGTTTGCGTGAATAAATTTGGCCATTTCGTACCCACACAAACTTCAATTCACACGCATCAATTCTGTGCCCTTTCATCTTGCTCATTGATGTTTCTTTTTCTGGGCAGACGCAAATTTGTTGTTTTTTCTAATGCGATGTGTGCTGCTGATATCAGTATCACACAGCTCGATGCCTACCGATGCTGAAATGGATTTTATAACATTCGTCGCTGCTACTTCTGTGTCCGTCACATTATTAATTTCAATGTTTTTGTTAATTGCTTGTTGTTCAAGACGCTGGACTCGTTTCCCCATTTCGAATATTTGTTTGGTTTTTCGTTATCCATATCTTCCAGATCTTTAACTTGAACATCCAGGTTTGCAATGTTTTGATTAATTTATAGCATCGGCCAGTTGTTCCTTTATAGCATTGTTCGACGCATTCAAAGCAATCATATTTTGGACAATTTGCTGCATAGTGCTTTTTACTTGATTTCATGACTTGATTTCAGTAATATGAGATTGCTGTGTATTTGTACTCAGATTATTGAATGGCATAGAATCCACTGCGTTTTTATAACGTTTGCTGCACTCGTCCTCTCGTTGATTCATATTCTGCGTTTGTATTGTACTTTCGTTGACAGCGAATGACAGACCTATGTTGTTTGGAGATCTGCATGTCAATTCTGTAATTCTCATAGCTAATTCTCTATCTCGATCGCTAAAATGCTACAAGAATGTTGTGTTATGAAAAAGATTTATATAAAAAATGAATATGAGCGGCATTACCCGACGACGTCTAATACCAAAATTAATTAGACTTAAATTAAATCTAAAAGTATTTTTGTTCAACTTACCTTTTAGCGGGTTTAATTGTTCGTCGCTAAAAATTTTACATTTAAGAGACAATTGATAGCTGTTTATTCGTTAGAGAATACAAAGTAAGCGAATTTTAGCGATGACAACAAATGCAAAAATTACGGCGAATTCGATTTTAAAGAGATAGCTAAATTTAGATACTACGTTACCGAATTGCATTCGTAGCTAAAAGTCGCTAAATTGATTTTAGATGTTTTTAGCGATGGAGATTAAGCGTTAGCAAGTTACAGAATAGACCTGCTGCTTCGCGGTTTACATTGGTGGCATTTCCAATCTGCTTTTTCCCAATGCCCACACAACTATACGTATTTTCGGATACAACAGTGCAGGGACTGAAATGGTATTTTTTATTGCAGTGATGACAAAGAACATAATCTCTCGTTTTAATTGACTCGTTACATTTATTGTAAGTATGATCCGGCACTTCTAACTGAGACATTCTCTTTGATTTTTCCATACACTAATCTCTCCAATTATATAAAGGGTTTTCCAATTTGAGTGATATTTCTTTAAAAAATAAATAGTAATTGTTAACGAAATTCAAATGTTTTTTATTTAATGTGAAGTACAATCGATACAATTAAGTCCTGAATAAAACGTCTTTCAACTGGCCTCTATGTTTTCTTTTGCAGGAACGAATTCGATGAACCCAATTTGGAGCACTTTTCCACTAAATCAAGTCGTATGTCATGAATAGCTTGATGAGAGTCTGGTTTATTGTTAATGACCAATGACTTCAAATAACCAAATAACAAGAAATAGTCTCTTGGAGGTCATTCAATGTCCCAATTTCTTGAAATAAGCGAATCTCCAAACTTTTCTCGAAAGAATTCGGTTGTTCCACTTGCTGTGTGGCACGTAGCCCGGCTTGTTAGAACCAGATGTTGTCAAAATAAACTTCTTCCAATTTCGGCCATAAGACTTGGTTATCATTGATCTATACCGATCTCCATTGACAGTAACGGTGTTACCAGCTTCATTTCGAAAGAAGTACGGACCGATGATTCCACCAGACCAAAAGCCACATTACTTCGAGCGGTTCATTGTCTTATTGACATTTGAACATTATGTAAAGAAAATGTACGCTCGTAATTTGCAACAATTCGACGAATAGCGAGCACAGCTGGGCGATTATTACGACCATAAAATGGCAAACGCGCACGAAAAGTTGCAATTGGAGAAAAATTGAATAAATTGTAAACGTTGTTCGTGCGTACATCTCTCCATGATGAAATTGTAAACATTATTGAATACAATGAAAAAAATTACAGATCAATGGCGGAAACGTCACTTAGAAGTCATATCACTCAATTTGGAAAACCCTTTATATATTTCTTTCTCTTTTTAATATCGCTTTATACGTACACCCTTACAACACAACCGATTGCGTTGAGGGTTACAGCTGAATCCAATTCAATTCACTACAATTCAAATCAGTTCAGATCAGTCCAATTCAACTAAATTCAATTCAATCCAATTGAATTGAATTCAAGTCAATACAATTCAACTAAATACAATTTAATGCCTGCTCAGACCACCTTAAAATTTCTTTCGGCGGCGGTCACCTTGCATAGTGACGGCGACACTATCGAGTATATAGCCATGAAAAAGCTTCTCAAAATACCGTTCGGAATCGGTGTAAAACTGTACGTCCCAATCAGTGAGTGAATACTGGATAGCGCACAGCTCAGTGATTGTGAGAAGCTCTCCCCTGTCCCTTCATGGGATGTAATGGGAAACCATTTTTTTTTTTTATTTTATAAGCTCATGTCGAATTCTCTTCAGATTTTGTTTCTCAATTGACAACGGAACAATCTGGCAACACAAGACAAAAGGTAAACCTGCACCACTACGAGACTTCCTCTACTCACTTACTTCTATCCCTCGTGAGCAAGCAGGTTGATATTGTCCTGGGCCAAGAACCCTGGGTTGATAGGAGTGGTAGGGTTAAAGGGCTAGGCAATGTAGGCCTAGGTATCATCTATAACAACACATCTTATAATTTCAGTACAGGAGGCATTACAGCGGTATACATGGAGGCGAAATCTGGTTCGAACTTGTTGCGGTACTCCGTGTATCTGCCGTATGAGGCAAATGAGCTTCCAGGTGAGTTGCTTTGCAATCTTGCCCTCCATGGGTCCACTAAGCGATGTAGGCTTGTTATGGGCATGGACGAGAACGCTCAGCACACACAATGGGGCAGTGAAGATATAATCAGTAGCGGTGAGTCTGTTCTTGATTTTATTATTCGATCCGGGCTTAGAATCTGTAACGTGGGTGGTGTTGCTACTTTCCAAAAGAGATTAAGGGAGACTGTTATAGGCATAACCCCTACATCTGATGAGACCATATTTATGGAGTGATACAGAACTATATGTTTTTCGATAGTTTTTTCTGCTGTAATAAAAATTGTCCAATTTTTATATATTTATTACTTTTGTTTATTTCTTTACTTTAATTTTTTGTTTGGCGTCATTTCCGCTCTTCGTTCTGCTTAAGACTACCTATTCTAGGTTTTTACATCTTCTCTTATACTAAATATTTTGCCAACTGTGTGGTCTAATTTTCTTAATTCTATGTGTGTTATTTCCGTGTAGTCTTGACACACTATTTATTTCTGGCCAACGGCAATGTCATATGATATCGTTATTGGATGACATGCTGTTACACATTAACCCTAAATGCAATTGATAATGCAACATCAAACGAAGTACGTTTGTTTGTGACTTGTGTGGTCTTCACTTGAGTGTCATCTTCAAGTGTGACTATATTTTGGGTTATGGCAAACACATTTTACTGCATGTTTTTAGCGCGTTGGTGACACACATGTGTCATATATCTTCTGGGTGGTCATCGGACCAAACACATTCGAATTTGTTTTATGATGTCGTCATAAAATGTATCATAAACATTTGCTTTCAATTGTTACCAGTAAACGACCCACAATTCAATGTAACGTTGTTTTCTAATTCAATTGCATTTATGTTAATACTCTACAGTATGCATACACTACACCATCGCCCTCAAGAGAAATCATACAATTCCTTTAATTTCAACAATGAAAAATTGGAGGATTTCTATTGGTAACCATGCGTGCATACTGTGTGTTTGTATACTACATTCATTTTAGTTCTGACAATGTTTATTCATATTATTTTTTTTTGTTGATTTTTTATTTCATCGAATTTTTTTTTTTATTTTATAATAACGTTAGTTGATTTATTATTTTTTTTTTCATTTACGCAAACACCATTAATTATTCTAACGTATGATATTTTTTCAATAAGTTCTTATGTAACGTCTTAGTTTTATTATTAATTTTTATTTCAACATTTGGACCGTCTATACTCGTTATTTTGTACGGACCATGGTAAGGTGGTTCACTTTTCTTTCTGTTTTCTGCCTTAACTAGTACTAAATCGCCTATTCCTAGATCTATGCTATTCGTTTTTTCATATGAGTCTACTTTTCTTTTATTTTTAACAATTTCTACCAATTTTCTCGCGTTCTCCAAGGAGTGTTTTAACCTTATCTTCAATTCATTCAGGCCCGTCGCTAGCTAATGTGGCGCCCGGGACAAACTGAGTTCGTGCGCCCCTCCCCCCCCATTCAAAAAATATTTTTTCAAAATAAAGATATTTTATTGATTTGAAAGAAAAACATACATATTTAAATAACATTTGTGACCCCAAAAGGTTTGAAGTTGTAGCATAAAATTTAAAAACCCTAAAATTTCAAAAAAAAATCCTAAAAATAAACGACTTAACTTATTCCAAATTTTAAATAAACTAAGTCGTTAGTTTTTAGGATTTTTTTTTGAAATTTTAGGGTTTTTAAATTTTATGCTACAACTTCAAACCTTTTGCGGGTCGCCTTAAACTTACCCAATTAACCTGAAATTTTGTACAGTCTGTTTTTTTATCTATTGGAGCAAGATAGGGGGTTGGGAGCTTAACTTTTCGAAAGTTGAAAAATAGGACATTTATTCAATATTATAATCAAATTTTTCTCGCTTTGCTATCTGCGAAAGACTTGATCAATTCTTCAAAATTTAATTTTCTAGCTTGCTCATTTTCAATAGATAAAGTTGCTAGTGCAACCAATCGGTCTTGGGACATTGACGACCTCAAGTAGTTTTTTATAAGTTTCAGTTTACTGAAACTTCTCTCCCCGCTAGCTACCGTGACTGGTATCGTAAGTAAAATTCGAAAAGCTATCCAGAGGTTAGTGAATAAGTCCTGGTGGTCACTCTTCTTTATGGAATTCAAAATTTTCAGTGGTGTCGCTTAGGTTTTTTTCATTTCTTCATCAATAATTAAGCCGACGTGTTGCAGTTCATTGTATAGTTCGGTCCCGTTAATGTCAGAAACACCTTCACGCGTCAGATGGTTCTGAAGTTCCTGGCTACACATCTTTAATTGATCATTCCCCGGGAGGTTGTTTAGGTTGAATAGGAAACCCCATTTCTTTTTGTGTTCATTAAGTTGACTGAATCGAACTTTGAGGGATGTAGATACAGTATCTATCAGAGGGTAGAATACGTTTCGAGAAAATTCTTTTTCAGGCGTGACTTCGTAGTTATCTGTGCTTTCATAAGAAAATAGTTTTTTCTTCTTAGTATGTCGTTTTTTTGGGAAGTCACATATGATTCCCGAATTCTCAGCTATATCTTTAACATCTGTAATGGATTGACTGAACCCGTTCTCTCGATAATTATCAACAAATTGGATACATTTTTCAATTTGAGTTACAGCTAATGAAACATCTGCGGTTTTGCCTTGGAGAGTTTTACTGACAAGATTGACCTGGAATAATAAGGTATGCCAAATCTTCAAGCAGACCAAAAACGAAAAATCTTCGAAATGTGTTATTAAGGATTGGGCCTCGGACGAAATCTGGGGATCGTCAACAGTCTCTGAAAGCTCGAGTAGCGCTTGCAGAATCTCACTGTACTGATACAGCACAGCGGTTATTGAATTGATACGAGCTTCCCATCGAGTTGCACAAACTTGCTTTAAAGTGAGACCCTTAACATGATCACTTATGATGCACCAACGCTTTGTAGATGCGGAGAACATGACAAATAATCTTTGGAGAATGCCAAAAAGGGAAACTGACTTGACCGAGGACTTGGCTCCATCGGATATAACTAAATTGAGGCTATGACAAGCACAAGGAATAAACGTTGCTAATGTATATTCTTCTAGTATCCGAGCTTGAACTCCCTTATGAATTCCTTTCATATTTGCACCGTTATCATAACCTTGACCTCTGCAATCTTCCATATTTAGGCCACAGTCTGTTATTTCATCAATTAGCAAGTTACTTAGGGACTCACCAGTCGACTCCTTGACTATTCTATAACTGATGAAACTTTCTTCTACCCTAATCGGTCCATCTGGAGCTGGGTCTTCATCTACATAACGAATAGTCAATGAGGTTTGTTCTTGATGACTTGCATCGGGTGTGCAGTCCATAATAATGGAGAAATACTTGGCTCGTTTTATTTTCTTGACAATGTTGAGTTTTACCTGCCTTCCCATAAGACCGATAAACTCATTCTGAATTGAAGGGCTTAACATGTGAACGGAGTGTCCCCGCTCCATCTCCATGAAGGGTCGAAGGTGTTCCATCATTACGCTATCAAATTTACCCAAGAGCTGTACTAGGCCGAGAAAATTCCCATTGTTTGACGTAAATAACTTGCACGAAGAACCACGGAAGGCGATGTTGTGCTCCGCCAAGAACAAGATAATTTCAACAATGCGTTTTAATATTTCTTGCCAACGTTCCGATGTTCTCCGAACTTGATCTATCAGCTCTTGATCAACTGCTGAATTTGTGGAGAGCCGCAAGTGAGCCTCTGTCCATTGCGCCATGCATTTAAAATGACCCGGTGAAGTCTCATGCGAAATCAATCGTTCTTGAACATGTTTCCAATTGTTAAATCCAGATTTTTTAGCATGCTGAGACTTTAAGTTTATGGCATACAGACGACAGCAGAAACAGAAAATTGAACCGCTAGTTTGAGAATACATAAGCCAACGACGGTGAATCCTCTCGCCATTTACTGCGCAACGGAACTGGTATTCATTTGAAAAATGCCGAGATTGAGAAGTCCGTGGGTAATCTTTATTAGATTGATAAAATCCGTAATGAGGCCCTGCTAATACTAATTGATCACGCTCGGGCCCTGTTAAAAGTTCAGGCCAAGTTGATGGATCATTTGTGACAAGAGAACTTACAATGTCATGGTCAGAACCTTTTATCTCGTCTGCGGTGCTTTCTGCTGTGACCATTCCTGCGCTGTTTTCATAAGGATCGCGATTGTCCTGGTTGTCAACAAGATCCTCGTTGTCAGTTGGATTATTTGTGTCATGACCACATTCGATAACTGCTGCTTCGTGAGTCTGCAAAGGAGCCTGTATTTTGTTGAAAAATTGCGACAGGTTCGGCATTTTCTCCACAACTTTTTCACGAGATTTCTCAAGTTCCTGTCTTCGTTTTCGTCCCATTGCTCCCGAAAATTTTTGAGACATATTACCGCGAAATTTATTATCGTAACAAAAGCTCAAAGCACTTTCAATTAAAATTCGTCGACTTATTGCTGACAATTGTTCAATAATAAACAGGTGCTTCTTCTCTTTCAGTGGTGGCAATTCAGACACAGGGATGAAAAACGAAACTTCTTCAATTGTACCATCAAATTTCCAAAACTGTACGTTTTTAATACCAATTGTACCAAATCAGTTGAACCCTTATCTAATTTCGTTTCATTGATATTCGTGGTATGTTCAGTGATATTCATCAATACTGCTGTGTTAAGTAGGTATATATTAGAGTTAGAAAGAGAGCACAGTGTTGTACTGCAATAGTAGTTTAAAAAACGAAACAAATGAAAAAATTTTCATTCCTGGTTGAAAATTGATTGCAAACATGTTAGCTGCTAAATACAAATGAACGTCTACAGACCCTTTCTTTGGTGTTTGTTTACATTTGAGATTAATTTGTGGAGATTGGTCTTAATTTTCTTGTTCACAATTAAAACAGCTGCAGAAATGAGAACCGTCACATTGAATAAATTGCTTGTAGAAATTAAAAAAAAAAATTTAGCCGGCGAACATGCAGCGCCCTCCAACTCGCTGCGCCCGGGACAAAATGCCCCGGTTGCCCCACCCTCGCGACGGGCCTGAATTCATTCGCATAATTATCTAGATTGTATACCCTATCACAATTCGTAACTTGCTCACCTGGCAAACACGGTAGTTTCCCAAATATTAATTCGAAAGGAGAAAACTCTGTGTCGACGTGGGGGGTGATGTTGTAAGCAAATGTGTAATATGGTATCCACGAATGCCAATTACTATCATTCACAAACGATAAAAAGTATTCATTCAAAACTCGATGGTTCCTTTCAACAGCACCAAGAGTTTCGTGATGATACGGTGTGGAAAATCTTTGTTCTATTTTCAAAAGTTCGCAAACCTCCCTCATGAGTTCATTCGTAAACTCAGTACCCCTCTCTGATTTTAATGTTCTAAATATCCCGTATTTTAGTATTAAGTTTTCAACTAAAGCTTTTGCTATCGATTTAGCTTCTTTTGTTTCCATGGGTGCGGCTACAACATACTTTGTTAACTCGCACTGCATCGTTAATATATATCGATAGTTTTCTGAAGGACGTAGTGGCCCAACAGTATCGATTACGACTGTTCCGAAACTTTGTGTTGGCGTGTCTGTTACACAAAGTGGTTCCTTAGTGTGTCTTATTTGCTTATTCCTTTGGCACAGATCACACGTTGATACATGTCTTTTTATCATCTTGTACATGTTTTTCCAAATATATTTGTGTTTTAGTTTTAACATTGTTTTCCTTACTCCGAAATGACCTCCGCATGGTGTGTTGTGGTATAACTCTATTAACTCTTTTTGCTTATTTATGTCTGTTATTCTTTGAGGATCTTCATATAGAAGTATTGTGACGTCTTTACGTTTGTTTTCATTAACTTTCTTTTTCATAACCTCGTGGGTTATCATGTTGAACACGTTATCACTTCTTCTGAGTGCATAACTTTTGTATTTCAACCGCTCCAACGTAGATAGTAGTTTCTTCAATGTATCATCGAAATGATATGAATTATCGCTACATCTCACTTGGATTTCATTGAGACCTTTATTGTCTTCTATTTTCACTTTACTGCCTAGGTCTTTTTCCAATATAAACTTTATTCTTTTCGCGCGCTTGATGTCGTTGAAGGATGTGCATTCCCACATATTGAGTTGATCAGGCTCATCGTGAGAAATGTAGTTCTCCTCGGTTGCATCATTTTGTTTATATCCTTTGCTCTTCTGCGTCTTTCTCCTCATTCCTCTCGTTACCACCAGCATTTTCTTTACTGTTTCGTCTATTTTGTGAGGTATCATTTCCTTTAATGCTTCAGAATCTAACTGAATTCTGGATAATGCATCCGCATTTGTGTTATTTGTTCCTTTCTTATAAACGATTTCGAAGTCATAATCTGATAGTTCAAGTCGTATTCGCGTTAACTTCGAACTGGGATTTTTATGTGAAAACAATGATACTAATGGTCGATGGTCGGTGACCACTGTGAATCTTCTACTGAACAAATATGGTCTGAAGAACTGTATGCCCCAATGTATGGCCAACAATTCTTTCTCTATTACCGGTTTATTTTTTTCGCAACTATTTAAAGCTTTGCTTGCATATGATATTGGTAAATCTTCGCCTACTGGACCTTGGGACAAGATTGCTCCAAGTGCAACGTCAGATGCATCTGTAGTGAGTACAAATGGTCTGTCAAAATCAGGATATTGCAATATAGGTGGACTAACCAATTTACTTCTGAGTGATTCGAAGGCTGATTGACATTTTTCCGTCCACTCAAACTTTGCATTTTTCTTCAGGATATTGTTCAAACAACTTGCGATTTCCGCAAAGTCCTTTATAAATCTTCTGTAATAGTTACAGAATGCAACAAAACGTCTTACTTCATCCGCGTTCTTTGGAGTGGGATATTTTGTGACGGCTTCGAATTTACTTGGATCTGGTTTTATACCTTTCGAGGTAATCAAATGACCTAAATAAACTACCTCTGGTTTCAAAAAGCAACATTTTCTTGCGTTTAGTTTTAAATTGTACCTTGAGAGTCTATCGAACACGTTAATCAAATTCTGATTATGATGTTTTAAACTACAACCAAAAACTATAACATCATCGACGTATAAGAATGCTTCTGATTCTAATCCGGACAAAGCTATGGTCAACATACGTTGAAAGCTATTAGAAGAAATTTTTAGACCAAATGGTAACCGGGTATATTGGTAATGACCGTCTGGGGTCGAAAAGGCTGTATAAGGTCTTGATTCGGGTTCAAGTTCGATTTGGTGAAAAGAACTTGTCATGTCCAACGTTGAAAAATACTTTGCTCTGCCTAATTTATCTAAAATGTCATCTAGTCGAGTTAACGGAAACTTATCATTAACTATTCTATCATTTAGTTTCCTGAAATCGACTACTAGACGCCATTTCTTTAAATCCGTCTGTCCCTTTTTGGGAACTAGAAGCAATGGAGCATTGTATGGACTTATGGAAGGTTCTATTATACCTTCGTTTAGTAAACCCTTGACCTGTGAATGAATTTCTTGTGTTTGTGCCTGGGGCAATCTATAATTTTTTATATAAACTGGATTATTGTCATTCAACCGGATTGCTTGAGTATAGAAGTTATTTGTTGTTAGATGCTCTCCCTCTAAATGAAATATAGACTGATATTGTTTAAGTATACCAAGCAATTCGCGTTTCGCGCACTCGTCGTTGCCATCAATATTGAGTTCACTTAGCAATTTTTGAAATCTTTCTTCTGAATATAATTTCCCATGTGTACCTGTTTTAAAAATATGGTAATTTTCCAGTGGTATCGTATCGATTTTCAGGTTTTCAATCACGGTGGTTTTATCCAACACATTTAACAATCTTATGTGTTGATTGCCGGTTTTAGGCATTATCGAATTTGCCAAAAATACGCCGTGAGCGATTTCACGACTAGTAACTACGCCGTCCTTTTTCAAATCTAGTTGAAAGGGTAGAATAACTTCACTTCTTGGTAGAATTCTAACGCATTTTACACTAAAAGTTCTATCGAGTATGGGGAATATCATGGATCCACCTCCTGTATCTACCGTCAGGATGTATTTGTCATAATCGATGATGCAATTATATTTGCAAAGAAAATCCGTTCCCAATATTCCATCTGTACTAATAGGAAAATCGCAGTGTACCAGGTGCAATTTGTGGGTTATCACTGCTTCTCCTATTGGTATTTTTACAATTGTGGATCCCAAAGACTTTATCTTGTGCTCTGAGATTCCTGTTAATAAGCAATAATCATCCATATTTTCTTCGTAACTCTGTACCGTGTTCTCCTTGCATAGTGACACGTCAGCGCCTGTGTCTATCAAGAATGTTAGTACATTATCGGCACCTTGAATGTTTAACTTTATATAATTCTTTAAATCGGATGAAATATTGCAGATTTGATGTTCTTTTACTGGTTTCGATCTGGAGATTCCTGGTATGCCACCGTCTCCAGATCTTGGGAGTTTCCCTGATCCTGTATGTGATGAACATCCTGGTTTCTGTATCGGTTCCTGTTTTGTTGGCTACCGCCGTTGTTGCTAATACGGTTATTACCTCGGTAGTTGTTCCTTCTGTTGCTACGGTCACTGTTTCCTATGTTATTGTCTTTTGATCGGCACATCTTCGCAAAGTGGTTAGCTTTGCCACACTTGCTGCAATTTTTGCCCTCAGCGTAGCACCTATCGCCATGATTACTGCCGCATCTCTCACATCTCTTGCTGTTTCTATCGTGATTGTTGTTGGTGTTCCTGTTACCACCGTTATTATTGTAATGTGCCCTTTGGTACATTATTTGGTTTTGTGCCATTCCTGACGAGGTTTCCTCCGCTATCTCTATGGCTTCGGAAAAAGTCTTCACGCGGCTGGCCTCAATAGTTTTTATAATTTCTTTGTCCTTTAAGCCGTTCTTAAAGGAGTTAAATGCAATGACCTCGTTGTTTTTAGTTACAATTTCGCTACTTTCTTCACCCAGATTTGATACCTGAATCTCATTTAACTCAGATACCAGGACCTCAATCCTGTTTGCGAATTTAGGGATCGAGTCCTGTGTCTGGACAATGTGGGTTAGTTCGTTCAAAAGCACATTCGGACTTTTCTGTGATTTGAACGCCTTTGTTAGTGTTTCCAATAATTCTTTTGTGTTCGTGGGCACTCGTATTTGCCTCACTCTATTCTGTACTTTTACACTTAGTTTTGTTCTGAATACGTAGTTGAATAGGGATTTCTGCTTAATGGCAGCAGTACCTTCGTGCACGATTTCCAGGCTTGCAAGGAACGAACTCAACTCTTCTTTGTTTCCACTAAAATTAGGAATTAACTTCGACACCGAAGATAATTCACTCGTTTCTAATGGGACATCCGTCATGTTGCTAACTGTATTTGCTGCGCTTTCTGTACCTATATCTGTGTCTATTCCTACCTGTTGAGAATTCAGTTCTCTCCTTTTGTTTTCGTGTTGCATTAGAACTTCTAAATATTCGTTGTTTAATTTTTTAAATTCTATGAGGCAATTATCTACGTGAGTTTCTGGTAAAGTATTATCACCTAACAATCGTGTGACTTCTGCTTGTATTTTCTCAAGCTCTTTTCTCTTAGTTGCTATCGTTTCCAAAGTGTATGGGCTATGCAGTGATTTTCTCCCATTCGTTACTAGTTTATTAAGATTCGAGTATATCTGTTCCATTTACGTGTTTAATTTATTTGTTTTATTTATTAATAATATGAAACGTTCCATGAGTTTTCTTAATTTGTGCTCTTTGTTATTTTTTTTTCTTTTTTATATATACCTTATAGTAATCTGTGTTGTTGAAATTGAAGTCATGTACTGTTGCGTTGTTGGGTCATCCTTCTATCGGGGCTGGTTGTTGTTACTGTTGGTTGGTTGTTGTTACTGCGTCCATCTTCTGTTGTCGTTTTACACCTTGTTGATGGCATCTCTTATGGTCTGCCTTTTTATTTGAGTTTTTATGTACTTTTTTAAGTATTTTGAGAATACCGTTAATGCTGTTATTACGCACACTAATACGAATAATTCAGCGCTGATGCTGATTGCAGGTGGTGCACTTGCTGTCGCAGTGATCACCTCTTGTATTTTTGCCTGCGTATTTCCCATTTAATGGTTCACTTTTTTATTCAGGATTACACCATTTGATTTTTGCACTATTTTGTTCTTTCGTAGGATCTTTGTCCTTTGTCTTTTATAGGATTCGTAGGATATTGTTTGGCAGGATCGCCATGTAATAAAAATTGTCCAATTTTTATATATTTATTACTTTTGTTTATTTCTTTACTTTAATTTTTTGTTTGGCGTCATTTCCGCTCTTCGTTCTGCTTAAGACTACCTATTCTAGGTTTTTACATCTTCTCTTATACTAAATATTTTGCCAACTGTGTGGTCTAATTTTCTTAATTCTATGTGTGTTATTTCTGTGTAGTCTTGACATACTATTTATTTCTGGCCAACGGCAATGTCATATGATATCGTTATTGGATGACATGCTGTTACACATTAACCCTAAATGCAATTGATAATGCAACATCAAACGAAGTACGTTTGTTTGTGACTTGTGTGGTCTTCACTTGAGTGTCATCTTCAAGTGTGACTATATTTTGGGTTATGGCAAACACATTTTACTGCATGTTTTTAGCGCGTTGGTGACACACATGTGTCATATATCTTCTGGGTGGTCATCGGACCAAACACATTCGTATTTGTTTTATGATGTCGTCATAAAATGTATCATAAACATTTGCTTTCAATTGTTACCAGTAAACGACCCACAATTCAATGTAACGTTGTTTTCTAATTCAATTGCATTTATGTTAATACTCTACAGTATGCATACACTACACTGCAAGGAAACAAACCACCTTTAGGTATCTGAAGAAGACAAATTGGCATACATTTCTTGACCTTGTCAGGAGGGCAATCGGTGTTGAAAGCACTCCGTGCCTGACGGTTGCAGATATCAACGATAAGGTGAACAAATTGACGAACCTCTTATATAGGAGCTACATAGAATCCTGGACCCTTCCCTTTTCCGGTAAGAAGAGATAATCGTTCTGGTGGACTAAGGAGCTGGGTGAGCTGCAAACATCCACGCGGACTCCTTTCAATAGTGCGAAAAAGTCAGCGTTGGGAAATGCGCGCCATGCATATTTTTCTGTAAATCGATACTCGAGGTAAACGAGGCACCACGCTTTCGTCGGGTGTTGTCCAAGGACCCAAAAGTTCTTGGCTTAGTAAGACCGTCGGACGGCTCGTGGACCGATTCTGGTACTGAAACTACTAATGCAGACACATCTTCCATGTGTACGACGAAGTTGTCGCATTGCAAATGATGAACAAAACGTTGAACGTATGGAAATGCTTCAGTCAACTGCAACGCGAGCTGCAACTGAGCGGTATAGGGAGAAAATAAAGGAGGTAAACCGTCTCTCTCTTAAGGCAGTGGGAAAAGCGCGAGAGTGAGAAAATTGAGACATACAGAAGGAAGAACGAAGCCCGAAAATTGTACCAAAAAGTCAAAAACGGAACTAATGGACATGGTTCAGGGCCCCCCTTCTGTGAAGACAAGGACGGAAATCTCATCACAGATGTGCAGAGCATGTTGGGAATATGGAGAGATCATTTCTCCGCGCTACTGGTACCTGAGGTATCCAATGATGATGGGACAATCGAAATAGATTAAAACTCACGAGATGCATGAGGAAAAAGAAGAACATGGTAGAAAAATTCTGTCTGGTCTTGTTATTGGAATTATAGGCTTTTCAGTGATGTTGATACTTAGGGATCTTCGATCGATACTAATTCGCACATGTGAATTGCAGAATTGAGTTTGTATATATCGATTGATGATCAACCGATGGTATCAATGCAGGCACAGTAGTTAGGCATCTGATGATGAACTTGTAACGGAGTTCGAAACTAGTCATGCCAGTGAGTGTGTGTTGAACTGAATCGTCTATTATTTCCAACGAAACTAACCATTTTTCAATTCAAAAAATGTTAATGACGTGTAAGCTTGTAGTATGAATTTCTCATATATTAACCAAAAACTAACAAAAATCGGTCAATAAAATTCAAAAAATTCAAATATGGACGACGACGGCGATTGCCCCATCCTAACCAAGACGAGGTCAGAACAGCTATTGCCCGGCTTAAGAACAAAGCCGCAGGAGCCGATGGATTACCGGCGGAGCTGTTAAGGCTGGCGGCGATGAGCTGATAAGGTGCATGCATCAGCTCATTAGCAAAATTTGGTTAGATGAATGCATGCCCGGCGATTGGAGTCTCAGTGTACTATGTTCCATATTTAAAAAAGGTGACCCGAGTATCTGTGCCAACTACCGTGGAATAAGCCTTTTATCCATAGCATATAAGGTTATATCAAGCATAATGTGCGAAAGACTAAAACCAATTATCGCTGACCTGATTGGACCATACCATTGTGGCATTAGGCCTGGAAAATAGACAACCGACCAGATTTTCACGCTACGCCAAATCCTGGAGAAGACCCACGAAACCCAAATCGACACCTATCATCTATTTGTCGATTATAAGGCGACCTTCGATAGCCCGATACGGAGAAACTCTACGAAGCAATGTCTGAGCTTGGAATTCCTGCAAAACTCATACGCCTTTGCAGGATGACCTTGACGAACACCAAATCCGCAGTGAAAGTTGGTAAGGATCTTACCGAACAAGGCAGGCAAGGCGACACCCTATCGTGCGATCTCTTTAACATCTTAATGGAGATCATTATGAGAAAAGCTGCAGTCAACATGAATAAAACCATCAGCTGCAAAAGTCACATGCTGCTCGCGTATGCTGATGATATACAGTGGCACAGAAAAGTATACATACCCCATAAAAAATTAAATTTTCAGCAAATTATGGGGGTTTCACCGAAATTAATAACATTTTCCAGAGATTTGCACAGAAAATATCGGAAATCTTTTATTTTTCATTCCAATAAATTCGTCAATTTATATAAATTTAAAAAAAATAATTTTTGGAACACAGAAAAGTATACATACCTCTGAGGTTAGTTAACGGTAGTTTTGCAGAACAAGAAATTAGCTAAGTATACGATTGTTTCTATAACAGTAATGGTTCTCAGTTTACAAGAGAAAAGCATTACATTCGGTTGCGCGGAAGTTTTTGATAAAAATGAGTCCACAAATTAAAGAAATAAGTTTAGCCGTGAGAGATCTTATTGTGCGGCATAAAAAAGACGGAAAATCTTTACGCGAAATATCGAAAATGTTAAACATCCTAAGTCCAGTGTCCAATCCGTCTTAAAAAATTATAAAAGAAATAAAACTGTTGAATAAGCCCGTCACGACTTATTTTAAGGGTAGATGAGTGGGCTGTAGAAATAAGTAACTGGGATCGGAAAGTATTGACACTGATCGTACTGGGCTGATTAAAAAACCGACAGTTTTCCAAAACGTTACAAACGTGTATTTTTTGTAGAATTCAGTTTACAAGATTGCCACGTTAAAGTTGAGGGTAATGTAAGTAGGCTGTAAATTTCATGTAGTTCTTAAGATTTAGGTTGAGTTTATTAGTTTAAGATAATTGTAAGTTCAGGGATGTTGGTTGCATTAGTTGAACCGTTGATGCGTACGACGAATGAGCGACTGCCGGTACCTTGAGCTTCGTTCACTTAACGAGACATTTCCTACGCATGTTCATTTTGCACTCAATTTATTATCTCAGATAGATAACTTTCGATAACTGTGTAGCATTCACAGTGGCTTAAGTGTCCTACGTTACGCTAGCTTATGGGATGTTAACATCTACGTTTTAATAATAAGGCTAAACGCTTGGCGTTTAGACATGCCGGCGGGTCAGATTTGATGCACACAACACTGTGGCCAGCGACATAATGGCTTCGGACAGAATCCGCTGATCCGGGGCCGTTGGTGGTTTCTTGTTACTCCTTTTTGGCTTTGGGTGCGCCTGGTGGCTCTTGGACGTCGAAAGTTGACTCTGGCGGCTTGGTGACGGTTTTTGCCTGCTGCGGCTTGGTGATGGTTTTTTGCTGCTGCGGCTTGGAGATGTGTGTTGTCTGCTATGGCTTGGCGGCACGACTCTCGGGCGGCTGGATGAGTGCAACAATGTGTGGTGAAAATGTTGACAGTTGTGGCACGTGTTTTTTGAGCGACATCCTCTGAAGGTATGACTTCTAGCCAGGCAGTTTATGCAGTAGTCGTACTTCCTCACTGTACGGTTCCTTTCTGCTGTAGTCATCATTAGGAACCGAGAGCAGAACCGAATAGAGTGATATCCGGTGCAAAGCTTGCATCGGTAGACAGATGATTTTTTCTGCTTGACTTGGTTGGACCTGTAATGGTATAAAATAGAAGATTAGAAATAGCATAGGATCGGCTGGGAACGAGTTATGCCAACTATGAATGAGAATGATGATAATGGGAGTTTCCATTTCCCCCTTTACCCTTATGAATTATCAATGGGCAGATAGCATAATTTCACTATTGGGCGGGTCACTACCCCGTTCGCAGTTCGCACTTCTGCGACTCGTACGTTATTGTCGCTCCCTTGATGTGTGTTCTCAATTCTACCTAGTCGCCATTCATGGGGTGGAAGTAAGTCATCCATTATGACAACGAGGTCGTCGACCTTGAGGTTGGGACCGGCCTTTTGCCATTTGTAACGTTTGTGTAGAGACTTGAGATAGTCCTCTTTCCACACAATGGCAAATTTGTGATGCAATACCTTGAGCTTTTCCCATCGATTTATAAGAGGTAGATTTTCCGATGGCGGTTCAGGGAATGATAGCATTGGAGCGCCCCTTAAAAAGTGACCAGGGGTTAAAGCCGACATATCCATTGGATCTGCTGACAATGCAGAAATTGGACGAGAATTGAGAACCCCTTCTATTCTAGCTAATAAGGTAGAGAATTCTTCAAATGTATGTTTGTGAGCTGCAGCAACTCTTTTGAAGTGATGTTTGAAGCTTTTCACGGCAGCCTCCCATAGGCCGCCCATGTGAGGAGCATGCGGAGGTATAAATTTCCATTCAAAACCATGAACAGAGTATTTCCGAGACAAGTCTTTGGCGGCAGTTTTTAGGAACTTAGAAAACTGTTTCTTTAAGGTTTTGCTTGCTCCAACAAAGTTGCGACCATTATCAGATAGAATTTTTTGGGGGAGACCTCTCCGTCCAACAAACCGAGAAAACGCAGCTTCGAACGAGGCAGAAGATAGATCAGAGCACGCCTCGAGATGAATTGCCTTTGTGGAGAAACACACAAACACGCACGAGTAGCCCTTTTCGTAGGGTGCGGTACGTAAGTTCGACGTTTTAATGTCGAAGGGTCCGGCAAAATCAATACCGGTGGTGTGGAATGGGGGTGATAAAACACATCTCTCCTGGGGCAAGGGTGCCATGATCTGACAGCATGGCTTGTGTTTGTATATAACACAAATTTTGCATTTGTGAATTATGCTCTTGACACGAGTTTTCATACGAGGAATATGAAACTGTGTTTGTAAAAATCTGCACATGAGTGTGCACTCCGCATGGTCCAGAAATATGTGAATATGTTCGATGAAGAGTAGGCAAAACCGAGAATTTCTGGGCAGAATGATTGGATTCTTCTCGTCGTAAGGAAGTAACGAATTTGTGAGTCGACCCTTGACTCGCAATATTCTATCTGAATCTAAACAGGGATTTAGTGGTCTCAAAGTGCTCTTGCCACCAATGGGTTGGGATTTGGAAAGAGCTTTGTATTCCAGAGAGAAATACTGCTGTTGAGTCAGCATTATTAGCCGAGTTTTTGCAAATATTAGCTCGTCTTTTGAGATGACGCTATCCTTAAAGTTTTTCCTGTTATTTTTATTACGAAGACTGTTATTAAAAAATCTGAAAATGACAGCAACTATTCTAAGCGCTTTGGGATAAGAAGAGACACGTTGCAAAACATCGGGCTCTTCAATCGTGACCTGATACATCTGGACCTTCGGAACAGGTTTAGTTAAGCAAACAGGATTTGAACTAGGCCAGGTCGAGGGAGGATTAGTTAACCAGCGTGGGCCATTCCACCAGGTTAAATTCTCCTTGAGATCCTGAGGCTTGCAACCTCGGGTCCCGATATCAGCCGGGTTGTCGTGAGTGGGAACATGACGCCATTTTGCCGTTGAAACAAGTTAGTGGATTTTAGCGGTGCGGTTTGCGACATAAGTTTCCCATGATGATGGGGGTTTGGCCAACCATGCTAGAACAATAGACGAATCTGTCCATAAGACCGTGTCGGCAACTATAAATTTAAATGTGGACTTTACGTAATGAATTAACCTTGCTAGCAATACAGCTCCGCAGAGCTCTAAACGGGGGAGACAAATTGTCTGAATTGGGGCTACTTTTGTCTTGGCCACAAATAAATTCGAGAACACGACATTGCACTTGGTTTGGGATCGAACGTAAACGCATGCACAATATGCCGACTTAGACGCATCAGCAAATCCATGGAGTTGTACCATATCCGAAGGATTGTACTGTATCCAACGTGGGATCTCGATACTTTCGATTTGAGTCAGATCATAAATGAACTGGTTCCATTCAAAGTGTAAATCTTGAGAAAAGGTATCGTCCCAATTAAGTCCCTCAAGCCAAAGATGCTGCATAAAAATTTTTGCTCTAACTATGATAGGAGCTATCCACCCCGCGGGGTCGAATAGTTGCGCTACTGTGGAGAGAACCATTCTTTTAGTTAAGGTTTTGCAATCTTGAGTTGAATTGAATGAATAAATAAATTTATCCGATAAGGCATTCCATTTTATGCCGAGAGTTTTGGTCGCACTTGTTTCGTAGAAACGGAGAATATCTGAGTCATATGTGTCTTCAATAGGAACATCTGCCATAAGTTGAGAATCATTTGCAGTAATTTTTTTTAGTGGAAATCCTGCCGAATTTAGGGCTAGTATCAATTGAGATTGTTTAGTTTTCGCTTCCTTAATGGTAAACCCACCTGAGAGAATATCATCCACATATGTCTCCTTGTGCAAAATTTCAGAGACAATGGGATATATTTTCTCAACATCTGTAGCCAGTTGTATAAGAGTTCGAATTGCCAGAAATGGGGCACAGCTAACACCGAACGTAACGGTTTTTAACTCATAATCTCTTACGGGACCATGAGCGTCTTTTTGAAACAAAATCTTTTGAAATGTTCTATCATCGGGATGAACTAAGATTTGTCTATACATCTTCTGGATGTCCCCACTGAAGACGAACTTATATTGTCTCCAATTGAGCAGAGTTGACACAAGGTCCGTTTGCAACGTTGGTCCGGTGTAGAGGACGTCGTTCAACGAGAAGTTGGATTTCGATTTTCGGGAGGCATTAAATACAACACGAACCTTGGTCGTTTTATGTTCTGGGCGAACAACAGCATGATGCGGAAGGTAATATGAAAAAAACTTTCCCTCACGCGCTATTTCCTGAGAGGGGGATTCATCCATGTGGCCAAGATTTAAATATTCCTTAAGAACAGCATTGTAATCTCTCTGGAGTTCGGAATTTTTGGCTAACGTTTGTTCCATTCGGGTATATTGTCCAAGTGCGTTAAAACGAGACGAACCGAGGAACATGGAGTTGGGAAATTCTGATCTAAATGGTAACCTCACAACATACCGGCCATTTTCGTCACGTTTGGTGGTTCTCCTGTAAAAATCCTCACAAAACTGATGTTCTTCAGGAATTGGTGTATCATAAGGTATATTCTCTTGCTCCCAGAATTTTTGAAGAAGATTATTTAACGCTACTTCTTCCGAGGGTTCTGCATTCGTTGTGAAAGCATGAATAACTCCCGTTCTCATGGGCCCACTCAGCACCCATCCAAAGATAGTATTATACGCTGAGGTTGTGCCACAAATATTCTTCTTTATGCCATTTAAATTGATATGTCTTTCAGAGTCATTTCCAAGAATCATGTCTATTTGAGCTGATTTGTTAAAGCTGGGATCCGCTAGTTCGAGTTTCGAAAGTTCTGGGCAATTGGGATGTTGAAATGAGGTTGAGGGTATACACTTCGTTAGTTTAGGTAAGACGATTGCGCTTATCAAGAATTTAAGGTTATGTTTATGAGAAACTACCATTAATTCACATTCCCTATTGGCCTTTTGATTTTGTCCGCCGATGCCAACGACATCAAAGTTGACATTTTTTGACGGAATTTGCAGTCGGCTTCGTATTTTCTCCGACAAGAAGGTTCGTTGTGAACCTGGGTCGATTAGCGCTCGTATTGTAAATAACTCGCCCCTTATTTCTATTTGAACTAATGCAGTTCGCAGGAGTATGGGATCGTTATTGGAACAAAAGTGGGATTGTATCTGGGCACACTGACTATTAGTAGATGAAGTCGGGTTTTGATTATTCGAATTCATTGAATTCTGTGAAGTAGAGTTCATTGCCGAGTTCTGAGGATTCAGAGGAATATTCGATTGAATATGGAGTAGAGTGTGATGTGTTTTCCTGCAAACAAGACAAGTATTCTTGCTTTTGCAATTACCCTTCGTGTGGAATTGTGAGAGGCAATTGTTGCAGTATTTGTTCTTAAATATGAAATCTACTCGTTGCTGCGGAGTAAATTCTTTGAATTTCGGGCAAATCCGAATACTATGCTCTGCTTCGCATAATAAACAGGCAGAATTCAGTTTTTCCTGAGATACATAAGTTTGTACTTTTAATTTCGAGGAAGGTTGAGGAATAAATTTTTTTCTTGACGCCCTATTGTTCGATATCCGCTCTACAACTTCACACCTGTCCATGAGAAACTCATCTAGCTGAGACCATTTGGGCAGTTCGCGGTGACTCTTCAAAGACTGTTCCCAAAGGGAGAAGGTTTCTTCAGGTAATTTTCGAGACACGAGATGAACGAGCATTACATCCCATGAATCGACGGGAACTCCGAGAAGTTTGAGTTTTGCGACGCAGTCAGTAACTGCCGCATGCATTTTCAGAATTGCCTCACTATCTTCTACGGTGATCATAGGGAGATCGAGCAGCGTATCCAATAGTTTTTCAACTAATGCCCTCTTATTCTCGAAGCGATTCTTTAATGCGTTCCAGGCCAGCTCGAAGTTGTCGTCACATACAGGGTATCGTCTAACAATGACACCAGCTTCACCTGTTGTCTTGTGCCTTAAATGGAATAACTTCTGAGCACGAGTTAGCCTTGGATGCTCTATATAAACTCCGGTGAACATATCACGGAAGCCTGGCCAGTCTTCATAGCCTCCAGAAAAAACGTCTGTGTCGCACGCGGGAACCTTGAGATACGAGTCACATTGCGGTTGTGGTGTGGGAATTTGAAGTGGAGGGTTCGGTCTTACCATTGGTGGTGGACCATTGTATCCTTGGCTGATTTTAAGCATGTCCAGCATGTGCGACCTTGCTACATAGTATGCTTCGGAGCATACATTGAGATTGATTTTGCCTTGCGCCCTATAGTCACGTGTGTTAAGAGATGGATTGGAAAAGAAAAGAGATTCATAACTTCTCTGGATTTTATCGTAATATTTATCCAGATCTAGCAGTCTAACCTCCAGTATTGTGTCCGATTGTCCATAGGTCACTGGTTCAGATCCGGTTCGAAGGACCATGAATAAGCCCGTCACGACTTATTTTAAGGGTAGATGAGTGGGCTGTAGAAATAAGTAACTGGGATCGGAAAGTATTGACACTGATCGTACTGGGCTGATTAAAAAACCGACAGTTTTCCAAAACGTTACAAACGTGTATTTTTTGTAGAATTCAGTTTACAAGATTGCCACGTTAAAGTTGAGGGTAATGTAAGTAGGCTGTAAATTTCATGTAGTTCTTAAGATTTAGGTTGAGTTTATTAGTTTAAGATAATTGTAAGTTCAGGGATGTTGGTTGCATTAGTTGAACCGTTGATGCGTACGACGAATGAGCGACTGCCGGTACCTTGAGCTTCGTTCACTTAACGAGACATTTCCTACGCATGTTCATTTTGCACTCAATTTATTATCTCAGATAGATAACTTTCGATAACTGTGTAGCATTCACAGTGGCTTAAGTGTCCTACGTTACGCTAGCTTATGGGATGTTAACATCTACGTTTTAATAATAAGGCTAAACGCTTGGCGTTTAGACAACTGTTAATAATAAACCAAGAAGTGGACGTCCGCCAAAAGTTACATCGCGAATAAAACGGCACAAATTAGACGAAATTAACAAAAATCCAAAACAACTGCGATTGATATCGCAAAAGATATGGAAAATGCTTCGATAGTCGCTCTCCACCCAGAAACGGTGCGAAGTGTAGCGGGTATCACAACAGCGGGTATCACAGCCTAGTTCCCCGAAAGAAGCCGTTTATAAGCAATATTAATAAAACTAAACGTCTTGAATTTGCAAAAATGCATAATAATGATGATGAATCGTTTTGGAAGAACGTGGTCCTCAGTGACGAAAGTAAGTTTAATATTTTCGGATGTGATGAGAAACAAAAGGTTTGGGGGAAAAAAATGAGGAACTACTGCCTAAAAACTTGTTACCCACAGTAAAGCATGGAGGTGGCTCGGTTATGGTATGGGGTTGCATGTTGGCGGCTTGGAGTGGGTAATTTAGTCTTTATAGAAACAACTACGGACCGATTCATATATTTGAACTTGTTGAAGCATAATCGGAGTCGGTCAACAAAATGGGTCTTTCTGTAAGCTGGTATTTCCAACAAGATAACGATCCTAAGCACACTGCAGCCGTTGTAAAGGAGTGGTTATTGTACAACGTCCCAAAACAGCTCCATTAACCTCCACAGTCGCCAGACTTAAATCCTATTGTGAATTTGTGGGACGACTTGGGCCGCCGCATTAGGAAAACTTCAATTAAAAACAAAGAGGATCTAAAAACTTCACTCATTCAAGAATGGGAAAAAATATCGACAGAGACCACAAGTAAACTGGTATTTTCGATGAAAAATAGAATAAATGCCGTCATCGAGAGCAATGGTGGCCCAACAAAATGTTAGATATAAGTTATTTTAATTTTAACAACAATTTTTTTATGAAGTATGTATACTTTTCTGTGTTTCAGAAACTGAATTCCTTAAATATTTCTGAATAAACGAATTTTAAAAAGTTTAAGCCAAAATTGTTTTTCTGTTTTATTTAGGAACGTATAATAAATGCAGTTATTTTCGTTGAAAACCCCATAATTTGCTGGAATAAAATTTTTTTATGCGGTATGTAAGTAAACACCACATACATTCAAAACATCCAACTATCATCCATTTATTCAAACATGTACAATAACAAACGTGTACATTTTCTGAATTGCAAGTTCCCACCAAATATTCACAGACGCTGACAATGCAGACTGCTGCTGGTGCAATACTTCCATACTGATGGGCGAGTTGTGCCAACACGAGCCGGCATCAGATATCAACAAAGGTGCAAAGCTGAGAATATAAGTTTAAGGTAGTTTTTAATATTATTTGCTTTTGTGTTTTGAAGATCAATAAAGAACGTTGCTTGTGTGACTCGCGTCACACAGCAAACATGTTTTTTTAAACAAATAAATTTGTTTAGAATTAATTGGCGCCCGAGCAGGGACCTGTTAAACGTAACAAGTACGGTCGACGAAAACAAAAAGTCAAGCCTTTAGAAGGGTTCCTGAGTAGTTTCACTAAATACAAAAAGGAGTGCACGTAAAGTCACAGCCCCTAAAGCCCGCGACTCGGTATTGTAGCAAGTAAATTATATTAAGTTAACAGTTTAAGTGAACCACGAAACAAAATCAAAGACAATTCGAAAAATTAAAATCACTAAGTGTCTAAGCGAACAATTATAAAAACTCTTTTTGAAATAAAATAAGTGAAAGAAGAAAAAATTTAATAAGAACATAATTAAATTACGAATAACCAAAACAAACATTTGGTTAATAAGTGAAAATATTATCATACTAATAACCAAAATAAGTTGAAAAAAACAAAGAAGAAAGAAAATAAAAGAAAACATTTTTTAAGTAATTATGAATAAACAGAAAGTGGCAATCTTCCCAAATAAATATAACTGACGAAAATAAAAAAAAAACTCTGACCACATCAATTTCCAAGTGCCTATACGGAAAATCTTCACTATCAGGGATTCATCACCAACCTTCACCATCTATCAAGGAAGAATCAACGATGCTGATAATAATTACGTAAGAATAGTAATAAGTTATGTAGTTTTGATTCTAACGAAAAATTAAATAATTTTGTGTTAATCATATTAAAGTGTGTAGAATAAGTTGTGAGAAACAAAATATAACAACAATTTAAATTCCAACTTTCTCGAAAATGCCGGATACTATCGATGAGATAACGGAAAGATTAAGTAGGTCACTAACAATGACCCAAACTGCTTCTGGTCCCTCTGGACTTAATGAAACTCAGAAAAACGAAATTAGACAGATCATTAAAGAAGTCCTAGTAGGACAAGATTCCCTGACAGATGATGGGATTGATCAACCAATAGGGACACTGTCAACAAGATTAGAAGCATTGGACACAGTTCCGGACCTTGTTAAATCTCTCAGAGAATTCTCGGGAAAACCCGGAGAATTTGGATCCTGGCGCAAGTCAGCGGATCGAGTTTTAGAATTATACAATAGTTTAAAAGGAACGGGAAGATACTATGCAATTTTACATACCATTCGTACGAAAATTACGGGTGAAGCCGATACTGCTTTAGAGTCTTATAGGACTCCATTAGACTGGCAAAAAATAAGAAAGTGCTTAATGGTTCATTACTCCGATAAAAGGGACATTGGTACCCTGGAGTACCAAATGAATGTCCTGTACCAGGGACAGAAAACAGTGATGGAATTTTATCAAAAAGTATATCAAATACTCTCTCTAATACTAGATAAAGTTTCGTGCCTAGATTTAGATGAAGGAAGTCTTAAGGCTATGACGATCACATACAGGGAAAAAGCCCTTGACACCTTCATAAGGGGGTTAAATGATGATATACCCAAACTCTTGAGCGTGTCCCGACCCAAATCCTTACCAGAAGTCCTTCACATTTGTCTTAGTTTAAATAACATGTCGTTTAAAAGGGAATATGCCCATAATAGAGCTCCAAAGAACGATATGCGAAACTTAACTTCCAACGGTGGAAACAAGCCAAAATTCCACCCAGAATTAGTCAACATTCCATCATACGGAGGTAGGACAACATTGGGTCCTCAACATTATTACTCAAATCCACAGTTTCGGCAAGGACAACCGCAACAACCTCAATATTGGGGACCGCAATTTAATCAACCTTCTCAATTTGGAACACATCAGTTCGCTCAGCGTCCCCAAACAGTAGGACCACATTACTTTCAACGTATTCAATTTGGAGGACAGCCTCCCAATGTTTCAAATACTCGAAATCGCTCAGAACCCATGGAGATTGATAGGTCTATGCAAATAAAACCCATGCAGATCAATAATTTCAAAAGACCTGCCCAATTTTCGGTACAGGCACCAATGAGTAAGGTTCAACGGAACTTCCATCTCAACACTGGTAATATACCCGAAAATTATATCAATGATGTTACAACTATGGATAATGAAATAGATGAGGCATGTGGAATGCCAACTGATGAAACTAATACAGACTACCTTCAACAATGTCCTGAGGATATTGATGAACCTCAGGATAGAAACCACATCGATATCCCGATTAACTTTGTAGATGTAAATTTTTTAGACTAAGCTGTTCCTCTTTGCCATATTTTCAATGCAAAACGAGGAACGGAAAAATTCTCAATTTTTTGTTGGATACCGGTAGCAACAAGAATTATATAAAACCCAATTTAGTTAAGAATCCGAAACCAAATAAGGAGATATTTAACGCAAAGTCTGTAGGGGGGATGTGAAAATTATACAACATACTTTTCTGAACATGTTTGGTATCAACGAGATACCTATAAAATTTTTTCTCTTACCTGGTCTGAAATCTTTTGACGGTATATTGGGAAACGACAGCCTAAAAGAACTAACTGCTGTAATTCATACATCCGATAACTATTTCACTGCCAAAGGAGGTCGGAAAATTCCTATCAAACAACGAACAACTCAGAATGTGAATAACCTCGAATTGGGAGTAGCACACCTATCAAAACACCAAAAAGATTCATTGGAAAATATTGTGGGACATCACTCTAGCCTTTTCGCAGATCCCGACGAAAAGTTAACTTATACCACAGTAGTAGTCGGCGAAATACGAAAAAATAACGACTCTCCGATATATGCAAAAAGTTATCCATATCCAATGGCATTAAAAGATGTCGTGGAGGAGGAAATAAGTCGCCTTCTTCGAGATGGAATAATAAAACCATCTAGGTCCCCTTATAATTAACCTATATGGGTGGTACCAAAAAAGGAGGATCATTCGGGAAAGAGGAAACATAGGTTGGTGGTAGATTTTAGGAAACTTAATGCTGTGACGGTTACTGATAAATATCCGATCCCAGAGGTAACAGAAGTTCTGTCAAACTTGGGAGGGAATAAATACTTCACGGTCGTAGACCTTAAAAGTGGATTCCACCAAATACCGTTCCGAAAAGAGGATATGGAAAAGACAGCATTTTCAGTTAATAATGGCAAGTATGAATATACTGGGTTACCATTCGGTTTAAAAAATGCGCCGGCGATTTTCCAGAGAGCATTAGATGACATCCTGAGGGAATTGATCGGAAAGGTATGCTTCGTATACACAGACGATATTATTATCTTTAGCAAAGATGAAAAGTCCCACTGTGAACACATTAGAAAAGTATTCGAAACGATAGAAGCAGCAAATATGAAAATTCAACTAGAGAAGTGTGAATTTTTTAAGAGTGAAGTAGAGTTTTTGGGCTTTATAGTAACCATGAACGGTATAAGGACAAATCCAAAAAAGGTTGAGGCAATACTTAATTTCCCCCACCCTAAAACCCTTAAACAACTACGTTCTTTCTTAGGCCTATCAGGGTATTATAGAAGATTCGTCAGAGGATACGCAGATATCGCGAAGCCATTAACTTCACTATTAAGAGGGGAAGAAGGTAGAGTTTCCAAAACGGCCTCAAGTCAAATGCCAGTTGATCTAGACTAGAGGTGGGCACAAATCACGTGATTAGCGTGAATCACGCGTGATTCTCGCATGAACGTGAGTAAAATTTGATTTTACGTGAGCGTGAGCGAAAAAAAATCGTCGTGCGTGAGAGTACGTGAGTGGAAAAATTTCGTGATTCACGAACTTTTCCAATAAAAAATTCGGTTTTTTTTGCCGACTTTTCTTATTTTGGATGTTTAATGTGTCAAATACGCAAATTACATATTTTTTAGGAATAGCAAGTTTTACCAACTTTTTTTTGCAACATTTTTTCACCGATTAAATCAACAGCACCTAACTGGAAAAACAGGCCTTGGAGCCAAATTTTTTGTTTAACATTTTTTGCTCAAAATAACGTGTTTTCCAATAACTTCATCAGTTTGTTATAAACCATAAACATTTTTACTATATTTTAAAGGCGTTGCTAGTCAATAGGTTGTCGGCCGCTACCGCATGGCGGCGTCAAGTTTTTACTCAGTTGCCCGCGGTATTCGCATGTTTTCATATTTCTTGTGTAAACAAACAAAACAGCACCAATTGTGACGATCACACGTTTTTTCGCTATGGATATTCGCTTGAGTGTGAAGCATTAAAAGACTCTTTTTACAAAAGACACTAAATTACCTGAATTTTTTAACCCCAACGAAAAAGAGACTGAATTAAAATTTTGTTTTATAATCATTAACTATAATTAGAACTTGAAGTATTTTATTTTAATTATATGTGACCTGGTCTACGGAAAGGGGGCTTAGGTGTCAAAAAATCAATTTTCACTTTTGGTTGATTCGGATGGAAGATGAGATGCTTTTTCACGTGGTGAAAAGCAGAAAATCCTAACTTGCTTAGAAGTGCACTAAAAATGTAGAGAAAGAAGAGTAAAAATACGACAAAATATAATTTATTGGTAATGAACAAAATACATTGAATTATAAGCTATAAAGACATGATTATACAGTAGAAAAAAGTATTATGGGCCAAAAATAATAATGCTGAGTAGTTTATGTATTTTTCTTTGTTGTCGTTTTCCTTGAGATCTTTTTACGTGTTGATCCTGAGGAAGATGGACCTGGTTCCTCGTCTGGTTTGAGAACATCTTCACTAGTTTTTGCCTTCCGTTTCTTCGATGGCAAATCTTTCGGCAATGGAGCCACAATATCTACTTTAGATATATCCGAAACTAAGCTGCGAAGATTGTGATAGATGTACCACTGACGTTCCAAAGATAAACCGGCTGGTTGTATAACTTTCGGCATTTCAGGATCGATAGGTTTTAACAGAAGCTTAAAGGACTGCACTTCTTCACTGTCTGCGAATTTCTTTGTTTTTACACAATCTGTAGAGATTATGAAATGATAATGGTTTATTTGCCAGTCCGTGTTGGCGCACTGTTACATCCTGTGCGTGAAAATGACGTAGTAAATTTTCGTAACGCTTCGTCGTACAGGCATGTAGAAAATGGAAAAACGAGCGACCAACAGGTACTCTGTAGAAGGTAAATTGAATTCTATGCCTCATAACTTCTGTATCCTGTCTCTGTCCATATTTCTTCCGCCCAGCAAGCTTTGCGTATACACTTTCTAGCTTTTCGTTACTCATAATTCCAGCTTCGATGTGACTTAGTATCACTAAATCAAGTTCATTTTTCGACATCTCTAAACAATTGTTCCGCGTACTCTCGATCATTTCCCGTGGTATCAGTGTATGACATTCATTATTACAACAATCTTTTGACAGAAATTTTGTTACCATCAACAACATACAGGTCCATGTTAACAAAAATTTGTTCGGTATCATCTTCTGCCTGAGATACACATACTTCGTCTTCATCATCATCGCTCTCTTCATAGTTTTCATCATCGTTTTCATCATCCTTTTCATGGAAATATTGTCCGTATACGGCACTGAACTCCTCATCAACACTCATGTTTCATTTCATGCGAAATGCGAAGACGATAATCAACAGAAACAGTAAACGTCACTTCTTCAGTGTTACTTTTTTAAATGTTCCACACTAGCAACTTACACGATGAACTATAATAATATTCCGACCAACAACAACACTTACTGGACTAACAACAACACTTACTGGACATCCGGCGCGGAGAACAATTAACGAGATAATGAGAAACTGACGAAACGAGTTGCTTACTTTTAACAGCTTTTTCACAGAAAACTAGTTTTCGCACGTAAGCTCCCTTTTCATAGACCAGGTCACATATAAACTTTGCTTTATATTTTTAAATTAATTTAATCTATTCATAAAAATAAAACTTGTTTTTGAAGCTTTCTTTAAATAAAAATGAGAATTTTTTTTTTGTATAAAAATGTGTTTTTTCTTTTGCGTGAGTTTCGTGACTAACGTGATTCACGCATGAACGTGAGTAAAATTTGATTTTACTCACGTGAGCGTGCGTGAACGTGAGCGAAAAAAAATTCGTCGTGCGTGAGCGTGCGTGATTCAAAATTATTACGTCGTGACCGTGAGCCAAAATTACTCACGTGCCCATCTCTAATCTAGACGAATCAGCCAAAAACGCATTTGACAAACTGAAAAATACCTTGACTTCACAGGATGTATTGTTGTCATACCCAAACTTCGAAAGAGAGTTTCATCTAACTACCGACGCCTCCATTGTGGCTCTTGGAGCCGTACTGAGTCAGGAGGAACGACCAATAGCTTTCATATCCCGGACTCTGGATAAAACAGAGGAAAATTACGCCACTAATGAAAGGGAAATGCTGGTAATTATCTGGGCTTTAACCGCCTTAAGGAATTACCTGTACGGTTCAAAAAAGATTATCATTTTCACGGATCATCAACCCTTAACATATTCCCTTTGTAATAAAAACAGCAACTCTAAGATGAAAAGATGGAAATGTATACTTGAAGAGTATAACTACGAATTAAAATATAAACCAGGAAAACAGAATGTAGTAGCTGATGCTCTTTCTAGAGTTGAACAAGGAGCAAATGGCATAGTCTCCCAAATTAATTCACTAACACCCACGCAACATAGCGCTGAAAGCTCATCAGAAAACTTGATTCCTAGCGTGGAATCTCCTACCAATGTTTTCAGAAATCAACTTTTCATAAGTATTGATCACACATCTACTTATCAATTTAAAATCATCTTCCCAGGTTTTCATCGCCATTTAATTACTGAACCATATTACGATGAACAGAAACTGGTGGACATCTTGAAGAGGTATTTAAATCCATCGGTCATCAACAGTATAAAAGCTCCTGAAATGATAATGGGAAAAATTCAGATCGTTTACCCAGAACATTTTTCCATCTATAAATGTCGATTTACACAATCCGTAGTAGATGATATAATATCCGAAAATGACCAAGACAATATAATTATCGAAGCACATAATAGAGCACATCGAAACGAAAGGGAAAATAAAATGCAAATATTGGAAAAATACTATTTCCCTGCAATGTCAGGAAAAATCAAGAGGATTATTAAAATCTGTGCCACATGTAAAAAGAATAAGTACGAAAGGCATCCCAACGAGCCTCACTTGGGAGAGACACCTATTCCCACATACCCAGGCCATACTATTCATATTGATATTTTTTGTACAGATAAAAAGCTGATATTGACTTCTATCGACAAATTTTCCAAGTATGCGCAGGTAAAACTATTAAATGGAAAATCAATAGAAGATGTTAGGAAACCACTTAGGGAGCTATTATTCTCCTATGGTGTACCGAAAAATGTTGTAATGGATAACGAACCATCTTTAAACTCAGCGTCAATATTATTCATGATGAAGGACGATTTAAAAATTAATGTATTCACCACTCCTACATATAGAAGTGAAGTAAACGGGCAAGTGGAGCGCTTCCATTCAACGCTTTCCGAAATAATGCGATGCCTAAAGAGTGACGGTACCGCAAGAAACTTCGAGGAATTACTCGAAAGATCCGTCAATGAGTACAACCATTCTATCCATTCAACGGTGAATAGGAAACCAGCAGATTTGTACTTCGGCCGAACTATTGATTTTTCTCCCCAAGATTATGAGACTACTAGAAGGACTAGAAGCAGAAACAGGACAAAGATCTGGCATACCATAATAAGAAAAAACACCCAATTAAAGATTATATTCCCGGACAGCTCGTATACGTGAAAACAAACAAACGGTTAGGTACAAAACTAAGCGAACGTTTCAAAGAGGAAACGGTTAGGGAGAATCGTAACACTACCATCCTTACTGAAAGTGGACGAGTTATATATAAAAACATATTAGAAATTAATTGCAAATTTTAATTACAGATTGCTTTTTGGATGCGCTTTGGCAGACTTCAATATCCTAGACTATTCGAATGCTAGACTGATAACAATCCAGAAAGGGACAGCAAGAATACAGAATGGAACTTTTAAAATTATACACTCTATCGACCTTGAACAATACAGAATTCTCACGCTACAAATAAAATCCATCCTTGACACGAACGTTACTAACAACCATCCGCTCCGTCCGTTTTTAAAACAACAAATCATAGACATCGAGGGACTTTTCCAACGCCTAAGCCCCAGTAGGGCAAAATAATCGATAGATTTTATCGGTAGCGCTTGGAAATGGATTGCTGGGAATCCGGATAGTCAAGATTTCCAAATCCTAGAACAGAAAATTGACAATATTTTGGCAAATAACAATAGACAACTTATTATAAACGAGCTAACGTCTAGAAGAATTTTGGAAATTTCAAATATTACAAACGAGATAACCAAGGCAAAGAGAGAAGGTTGGAATAACGAATTTGTAAACAGTCTGGAAAGAAAATTGATGTCAATAGAAAAGGAATTAGAAAATGTCGAACATGCTATTCAATGGGCTAAGGCCAATATTGTTAACTCTTTTATACTTTCAAAAACCGAAATTGAAAATGTGAATAATATACTGCAAAATTACAATATTCCTGTTTACAATATAGATGAATTACTGTCTTTTGGTTCTGTGAAAATTGTAACTAATAACATGGAAATCTTATACATATTAAGTATTCCTATTACTCGAAGCGATATTTGTAAAGTATATTTAGCAAAAGCTGTAAAAAATGGATATTTAATAGATAAAATCGAATACAATAAAATATTGGAATGTAATAACGAATTGTTTGCCATAAAAACAGATTGTAAAAACTATTATGAATTAACAATATGCAATAGAGCTAATCTGATAGAATTAAATGATAAATATTGTATAACAAGCTTATTTAGAAACAGAATAGGGAACTGTACCCAGATTAACAATGAGCACATACCAACAGTTGAAGAAATCGGACCAGATCTGCTGTTATTGAATCAATATGAGGGCACACTAAGCGTGAATAATGAAAGCAACAAATTAAATGGAACCTATTTGGTACAATATTACAATAAAACAATACAAGTTAATGGATATGAATACTATTCTAAGGAGATCAGTGGCAACAAACCTCTTCCAGCATTCCTACAACCTAAAACCAATGAAGAAAGAGTTGAAGAAATCATATCCCTAGAACGCCTCAGCAAACTTAATATAAAGAATATCAACCGCCTAGAATATCTGGAGAAAAAGAGCAAAATAATGATCGGATACAGTGGACTCGCCATAACCATCACAATAACCATTGCTATTTGGCTAATTCGAAAGGGGTTCCTCAATAGAAAATTAAAAATCAATCAGAAAGAAGAAGATAAAGGAAAGTTATGAAGAAACCTCCACCACAATCAACCCAGAAACAACAGTGCAAAATCTAGAAACGAAGAAGAAATCATCAAGTATTTACAACATTTATCCATTCTGAGTAATCGGGACGATTCCATTAACACCACATACATTCAAAACATCCAACTATCATCCATTTATTCAAACATGTACAATAACAAACGTGTACATTTGCTGAATTGCAAGTTCCCACCAAATATTCACAGACGCTGACAATGCAGACTGCTGCTGGTGCAATACTTCCATACTGATGGGCGAGTTGTGCCAACACGAGCCGGCATCAGATATCAACAAAGGTGCAAAGCTGAGAGTATAAGTTTAGGGTAGTTTTTAATATTATTTGCTTTTGTGTTTTGAAGATCAATAAAGAACGTTGCTTGTGTGACTCGCGTCACACAGCAAACATATTTCTTTAAACAAATAAATTTGTTTAGAATTAATTTGTATACTTATCTGCGCCACTGTAGATATCATTGGGCGCACAGTTAGAGAACTTAATGTGATGTTTTCGAGAATTGAGAGGAGTCAGCAAAAGTGGGTCTGACGGTTAATGAGGACAAGACAAAATAATGGTTTCAACGAGCAGGGCCTCCACGCGATTAGACCAAACCGTGAACGTTGAGAACCGTTATAACTTCGAGGTAGTGGACGAATTTATATACCTCAGATCTGCCGTAAACAAAAACAACGTCAGCCTTGAGATCAAGCGGAGAATTGTGCTTGCGAATAGATGTTGTTTTGGGCTAAGGAAGCACTCCAGCTGTACCAGACTCTCATTCAACCTGTTTTGCTTTATGGCGCAGAATCCTGGGTCCTACCGCAAGCAGACGAAACATCTATAGGAGTCTTTGAGAGAAAATACTCCGAAAGTGCACAACGACGAGTATCGGCGACGCATGAATCATGAGCTGTTTGAGCTTTGTCCTGACATTGACATAGTTAAGCGGATCAAAATAACGCGATTGCGCTGACTAGGCCATGTCAGTATAATGGATGAAGACGAACCAGCACGAAGGGTTTTCGAAACCGAACTCGAAGGAAGACGAAAATAGGAAGACCAAGACTCCGCTGGTGGTATCAGGTTGACGAATCCCTGCGTACACTTGGTATTGCCAACTGGAGAAATAAAGCAAAAGATCGAAATGGTTGGCGAAATATGTTATCTTCGTTTTGTAAGGTCCCTGACCTCCCGGGGTTGTTCGAGACCGGATAAGTAAGTCCACCCTGTAACTCGCGCAAATTTAATTTCTGGACAAGGAGACATATTAAATCGATTTGTACATGTCTCCTGAGAGATCCTTATACTCGGAGTGGATGCGCAATGTTTTGTTCGCTGCTGGTGGCCGAAAATGTAAGGTATGCTTTTGGCCACACATATGAAAATGTTTTACATTTTTCCAAAACTGTCCACCCTGTAGCTCACGGAAATTTAATTTCTGTATAATTACAAATTACAAATATCCATCGATTTGTACATGTCTCCCGAGGAGATCCTTATACTCGGAGTGGATGCACAATGTGGTGTTCGCACTTTCTCATCCTATAGCTCACACAATTTAATTCTCTGGCCAGTGGCCAACTAAACACTCTATTTGTACGTGTCTTCGCAGTAGATTCTTATATTCCGAAGGGATACACAATATTTTGTTTCGTGTTGGAGAACAAAATAATAAAACTAAAATTTGCGAATATGCATTTAACAAAACAACTTTTTAGTTAATTTCAGTATAACACTTTATTTTCTTCATATTAGCAACAAATCATTTTACATTTTGTATTTCTTAATTTATATTAGCGATGAGAATCAATTTTATATAAAATTTTTATTCTGCTAACAATTTGGTTTGTTTACATTTTGGGAAATCTTCTGCTTTTTGTTCGCAATCCATCAAACATCTTCTGTTTTTATGCCTTTTTATTTGTTTCTAATTTGATTTTGTTACAATTCAGTCTGGAACGGAATGGAATGAAATTCTGCTCGATTGAAATCTTCTGTTTTTTTCTTCTGTTTTCTTCCCATGCGTCTCTCTCGCTTTCACTAGCTCTCGCATATCTTACACCAAGATTTAACCAATTAAGGTTTTATCAGTAGCACAGCTGATTTAATTTTTTTCATTTTGTTCGTGCCTTTTGTTTGTTTACATTTCAAAGAATTTGTAATAACTACTTTAATTGCGAAAACAATTTAGTTGCGAAAACAAATTTTTAAATATTAGAGGGCATTACAAAAATTTACTTGAATCTTCATTCTGAGCAATTAAATTGCAATTTTCACATTGATTAGTTTAATTTCATCAACAATTGCTGTTACGCTGTGACTATATTTGAGCGACTATTTACAAATCTACAACCAGCGTTTTGCCCATAATATAATCATCTATTAGATAGTTGCATTATAAATACCATGGTTAAACTGTCAAAAATGTGAACAATTTAATAAACTTATCTTACTTACTTTATGCTATAAATTGTATGTTGATTCAAATTATTTGAATATTATTAACAAACAAAAAGAAACAAAATCAAATTTGACAGCTTACCCATGTAAAAGATGAAAAAAACCCCAAGTCAACATGGCTGGCGTTTTTCCGATAGATAATTCACCATGGCTTTGCCACTCGATGTCATCCCATCGTTTACAGCGCACATTTATACGTCAGCCTAACGAATTGTATTTGGTGATGATTTTAGTACTATGTTCATTTACTCTCAGGCGAATATTACTGGTCGTGCGTACAAAATGTTAACGTGTTAGTCCAATGTGGTTTTGTGTAACATGCGCGAGTTTGCGCAATGTTATACTTATATTATATTTTTAGTGTTAATGCTATTACCAGTCAATGTGAGTTTTCATACAAGTAACAAGGATTACATGATTGTAGGAATCTATTCCCAGTATGATCTACGAATATATCTCTAAAACAGGGTCTAGCGAAACCACAGTCAAGAGAACGAGCTTAGAATAATTAGTGGGGACAGAATACTCTGCTGTTCTAGTCTGTAAGGAATATGTATCCATAGGCGGGAATAAAGTGAATTTGCAAACTGCTCATAAAACTGCTCGGTTGCAAACTGTTCATAAATTATTTTTTCCTATTGAACTGGGGCGAAATCAGAAGTCATGTACAAAAAGTAGAGTAGACATATGTATGAAATCCATTTATTTCATAACCTAATAACCCTTTTAAAATAACCCTTTTTTAATAAAGTTGGTAGTATTTATGGAAAGCATTGCGTTTTCAATAAATTGACGATTAAAGTGACGGTTAGAGTATGTAAAAACCAATCTTTTTTGTGCCATCTCAAGCTTTCTTATATATTGCCACACTAATTATAAATTCTTTTCCTTTACTTTTAGGAGAGCGTAGGTACCACTGTAACCCGAAGTACGAAAGCAATTAATCCATCAAAATCAGCTCTGCGAAAACAATTACACGGAAGTAAACGCAAGAGAAGAAAGATGATCTCATCAGACGAGGATGATGAATATAGTGATAACGAATAAGTTCAAAAACTATATTTATCTAGGTTGATGTACTTTGTTATTTAGCAACACTATTTATGCGTACCCATTGTATTTACAATAAACACAAACTATGTACATTAGAAATAAACGATTGCGGTCATTTACTAACATCTTTCTGTACAATTTCACATAACGTTGTTGAATTAAATTTGTGTACGTATGTGCACCCCGGAAGTGAGTATTACGATAAATGTAGACAAAACGTAAGTTTTAAATGTCAATATAAATTGTTCCGAGCCAGTGCGAGTAATTTCTGAAGGCTCTAGTAGATTGACAGCTCCCAGTTTCGATGGCTCTACACCATTTGACGTTTTTAAATTCCAATTCGAAATGCTCGCAATTAAGAACTTGTGGAACAGCAACGACAAAGCAGTAGGGCTAATTTTACCACTGGAAGGCAGCGCAGCAGAAGTCCTTCGGAGCATTCCCGTCACTGCCAGAAACAACTACGAGGATATACTGGCTGCGTTACAATGCAAGTATGGTGGAATTAAGAGGCCGAGTGCAAAAGCATAATGAAACACTTCAGGACTTCGCAACCGAAGTGGAACGTTTGGTGTTGATGGCATATCCTGGAGAACCCCAAACTTTCTTAGAGCAATGTAAGATAGAGGCATTTGTTAGGGGCATTAACGATCCTGACGTTAGATATGCGGTATTTGCCTCACAAAGAGCTACATTTGTGGAAACAGTTTCTTTTGATTTGGCGAATGAGACAGCGGGGGTTGTTTCCAGTCAACAGACACATCATGTGCGAAGGGTAGAAATGGAAGGCAAATCAAAAGATTTGAAAGGCGCCGTTAGCGAACTGAAAGAAGAGATTCGGATTCAGGATTTTAAGGCTGAGATAAAAGAGCAAATTAATGACGTCCGATCCCTGAGAATTGAATCGGATGACGAGTGGTTCACGGCACAGAGAAGTGATCCTGTATGATCCTGTAAGGACGAGGATAGACAATTAACGCGGAATGAAATCGCTTCAGAAAGCCCCGTTTTAAAATCATATTGGACCCAGTAGAATAGCCTGAGATTGCTAGATGGCTGTCTATACCGCGTATGGGAAAGTGAAGATGGAAAGACGGAGAAAAATCTAATTGTGGTACCTGCCTTGAAAGTGAAAGAGATAATTGCAGAATCTCATAATGGTCCGAGTGATAGGCACCTCGCTAAAGGCTAAACTATGGAGAAACTAAGTGAACGTTTCTATTGGGTTGGTCGTCAAACAGCTTGTATCGGAGTGGATTGCAGGCTGCACTCAGTGCTTGACAACTAAAGGACCAACGCGAAGAAGTTGCGGACAGAGACATCAGGAGAGCCCAAGTGCTCCCGTCGAGCGTATATCCATGAGTGTGGCTGGTCCATATCCAACAAGTAGCTCTGGGAACCAATATGCCCTAGTCGTTATGGACTACTTCAGTAAATGGCCCGAGGTGTACGTTATTCCAAACAAAGAAGCGAAAACAATAAGCAAAGCTATCGTGAACAACTGGATAAGTCATTTTGGTGTCCCTTTAGAACTGCATTCGGAGCAGGGTAGGAATTTTGAATCTGCCGTCTTGAAAGAAATATGCGAGAGGAATGGAATTCGTGGTATGAGAACGACATCATTGCGCCCTCGGACTGACGGCACGGTAGAGAGATTTAATCAGGCTCTTGAAGAATATTTGAGCAAGGTCGTCAGTAAGGATAGAAAATTCTGAGACGAACGCATACCAAAATTCCTTCTAGCATACCGGTCGGCCACCCAGGATACCACTACCCGAACACCAGCTAGTGCCGTCTTCGGGACAGAGTTAAAGTTCCCTAGAAATTTGGAGTTTGGCAACTGTCTAGCATCCGACATGATAGTATGATGGTATCCAATGGAGACAATGATGGTATCCCAGGAGAGCTTAGCGAACTTCACGAGTTTGTTCGCAGCAGAATGAAGTTAGTCAGTAATAAGATGAAAGCCAGGTACGACCAAGCGGCAAATTCCGAAGGATTCCATGACGGCCAGCTAGTTTACAAAGATAAGCAACAACAACAAGGACTAGAAGGTTGTTGAATTCGCTAGATATAACTTCATTTGAGTATGGTGAGTTGGTATAAATAGCGGAGGTCTTTGGAATGGAGAGTTCAGTTTGTGATTAAACCCCGTAAAGTAAGCAACGCGAATTGATAGTAAAATATATGACTTGATAAAGTGTTATAAATAAAGTAAACTGTTGTACTATACAAGTAAAATAAAAGAAAGTTAAACCGTTGTAATTATCGTAATTTAAAATTAACCTTGTTTTATTATTGGGAATAAAACAACGCAAAAAGGACGAATAAGGAAATTCGTAACAATATTAATGAATTTAATGTCTGTTTGGACGGCAATTTTTTGAAATAATCAACAGTCAGGTACTAATGGATTTTGTTTTATTTTTATTTTGCACTCGGGTTGGTTGAAACTTATGAATGATAGAATAGGAGCATTTTACCCCAAGCGCATATTTGGTAACATCCATTATCCTGAAACAGAAGAACGGGTTTGATATATGAAAAATACAAATACGAAATGACAGCGGTTTGAAAATTTTCGGATTTGTAGTCGGAGGGTACTAGGGTAACATTGCTAAGTTCTGAACCAGTGGTCGAATTTTTTGTTTTTGGGCTTCTTGGAAAGGTCTTTAAGAGACCTTTCAGAATCATTAAAAAACTTGCACATAACCTCAATTTTCTCACCCAGATGGCAGATGATTTATTTTTTTCTCGTAAAATATAGATCTACTGCTTACCTTCCCAAAATGCCCTAAACGAATTAACTGTGTGCTAGGCTTTTTGGAAAGGCCTTTAAGGGACCTTTCAGAATCAATAAAAAAAAATTTTAAAAAAGTGAAATCGCCGAGATACAGATGTTTAGAATAAAAAATTTAAAAAAAGACATAAGAATGTGCACATAACTTCAATTTGCTGAGCCAGATGGCATGTAGCTTATGATTTTTCTTAAAAGATAGCCCTACTGCTTACCTTTCGAAAACGCCCTAAACTAAGACCAGAGGTCTTACCGTTTCAAAGTTCAGCCAAAAATTTTAACAAAAAAATTGTTGCCTGTAAAGTCGGTTTTACGGGCGAAGATTTTACGTGACAACGTCTTTTTCTCGGTAGAATATTTATTGATATGAATATAATTAGATTGCACAATAGGAGTGCAATGAACTCACTTGCCCAATGAGTGTTAGAACTCACGGGCGATGTTTTAACATTTATTGAAACTTATGGTTTAGGAAAATAGAAGTAATTTCAACACCATCTAGGTACCTGTGCGATTTCTATGAACACATTATCAAATGTGACATTATAAACAATAAACATATCCTTTATTATAAAATATAAACATTTCTTTTATTATAAAAAATAAACATTTCTTTTATTAAAAACAAAAGAAAATAATTTACTAACCAAAAAGTATTTCAATTCATCATATTCGCATATCGTTTTTAAAGCCGACCGCAGCTCTCTGTTTCGTTTTGGCTACCTAATTCATATGAAAATTTCTACACACAAACATACACTACACATATCATAAAGCCAAAAAACAAAAAACAAAAAAAAACAAAAAATAATACCTTATCCAATGCAGACTGATCTAAATCAATATTCATACACACGCACATATATATACGCACATACATACTTGCTCAGTCGTCATATATATGATGTGCCAAAAAACAAAAACACTCACACCACCGACCAACAGCCACTAGAAGCCAGCAAAGCAAATCGTTTCTGGCACACAAGTAAACACATTGCGTTTACTTGTGTTCGGTGACTCATCGTAACGTTACCGGGCGTTACACTTTTTCATAAGTGACTCCCAGCCGCAACCTAATTTAAGACGTTGTCACGTCAATAAAACCTTAAACGTGTTAATTTACAAAAAAATTTTGCATTTCAGTCAAATTGTCATAAAAAAACATAAGTTATAAGTCTTTTTCCCATTTTTTTTAAACCTCTGTATATCGTCCATTTCACTTTTTTAAAATAATTTTTTTTTGATTCTGAAAGGTCTCCCAAAGACCTTTCCAACAAGCACAAAAACAAATCAAAATCTTCCCACTGGTTCAGAAGTTAGCAATTTTACCCTAATACTCTCCGACCACCAATCCGAAAATTTTCAAACCGCTGTCATTTTTTTTATTATTATTATTACGTATTTATTGGATCGTCCTATGCAAAAGAATTAATTTTCTTATATAAAGCATTGGTGTGAAAATATTGAACAACCTTAACATGATTGAGATAATACAGTTTACAGTTTAAACTTACTAATATATGCTATTACAAAGGAATGAAATAAATAAATAAAGTTAAAACAAGAGTTTTAAATACAAATATAAAGATGAAGATAATTAAATTTAACATTAAAATTAATGACTATTAATAACAATTATTGTAGAAAGACCTAGATAAATAAATAAAAGATTTAGTTATAAAATAAAACAATACAAAATAAAATAAAATAAAATTAAAAACATAAAAATAAAAAAAAAATATTGTTAAAAACATAAAACGTTAAAAGGATTATTCATTGAAAATGATTAAAAAGCTCGGACTTAAATTGTTTGTCGTTCGTAATAGTTTGAAGGGAGAAGATTCCAAAGACGAATTGCGTTAATAAAAAAGAATTTATTTGAAAGATGTTTGTTGTGACTTATTTGTATTAATTGACGACCTCTAGGCGAGCATTCAAATCTAATATAACTATACAAGTACTGCGGATTTTTCGTTGTAATAATTTTATGTAAGCTTATCAGGACTCGTATTTTCATCAAATTTTCGAATGAGACACCAAATAATCGCTTTGCAAATTCTGATACGTGATCCCGCCTAGTTAGACCAAAAACATATCTAGTAATGTTGTTGTTGTACAACTAGATAATAATTCGCAACCATAAATAAGCTTAGGAACTAAAAATGACTTGGCCAACATAAACCATATGTGAACCGGAGTAAATTTCTGACTAAAATATACATTTCTTAAAGCGGCGCTAGTTTTGCCCACAGCCGAAACGACATCTTCACGCCAAGTCAAACGATTATTAAAGATCACTCCTAAATTTTCCGCATGATGTACGATATCAATAGGCACATTGGACATATTAACATTTATGTCATCTGGTATTTTGAAAGTTCTATCGCTAATAATTAAGCATTTGGATTTGGAAGGATTTAAAAGTAAACCATTGGATTTAGCCCACGTATCAATACCACACAAATCGCTGTTTAGTTTTCTCACATTATCTTTAAAGTCAGATTTCGTGGAGTTCATATATACCTGCACATCATCTGCATACATGTGTAAGCTCCTGTGATCCACACATTGTGGTAGATCATACAACAATGGGCACGAATCTTAAAATTTCTAATTGGTTTGACCAGTGATTCCCAACAACAACTGACTGAGATCTCATAGAGAGATATGATCTGATGAATTTGACAGACTGTAGTGAAAAATTAAAGAAATTACCAAGTTTTGTACCAAGAATATTATGATCTACACTGTCGAAAGCCTTACTGTGATCAAGTAAAATAAGTAAAGAGATCTGTTTACGGTCGATATTGGCTCTTAAATCCTCTGTTACTTTCTGAAGAGCGGTAACACAGCTGTGATTTGGTCTAAATCCAGATTGTAAATTAGAAAGGAGTGAATTTTGTATGCTCTCATCTGTATGTTAATTATTCTTTCAAAAATTTTCGATAAATAGGGTAAAATTGCAATTGGACGATAATCATTCCCAGACTTAGGTATTGGTATTATCTTAGAATGCTTCCAATTTTTGGGGAAAGAAGATTTCATAATAATGGTGTTGAATATATGTACTATATATGGTAATATGTATACATGAATAATTTTAAAGAATTTAAGATCAATGCCATCTGATCCAAAGGAATTTGACTATATAAACGAAATACTTTCTATCACATCATGTTGGGTGATGCGGGAGAAATTAAAATGGTATTCTCTCAGATCTAAGTTCAAATTTCTGTAGTATTCGTAATTTGGTGATCGTGTTGGGATATTGACAAATATGTTATTCAACTCATTAGGATCTGCGTCGCATGTCGAATTATTACCTTTATTCCCAATTCCAATAGACCTAATGTGCTTCCACGTATCCGAAGAGTTAACTGCTTGTTCAAATTTTTGACCATAGTAATATATTTTCTTATTTTTTATAACGCGATAAACTTTATTTCTTAAATACTTATACACTGCTTCAAATTGGGTCATTTTGTATCAATGACTTTACTTGATTATCGAACCAAGGATTTTGATCACTAGCTACTGTTTTACTTTTAAGGGGAACATATTTGTCGTATAGATAACTAATATGGTCCTGCAAATATTGTATTTGTTCGTCGATATCAGCTATACGAAAAACCTTGTCCCATTCGAATGAAATTATGTCAAGATGTAGGCTAAAGTAAAGTTTTTAAAGTCACGGTATATAAAAGTATCAAGATATGGAAATGTTTCAAAGTCGTGTGTTAGAAAACAGAGGTCATGTTTGGAAAACGTTGCAGCAGAAAGTTGATCATAAAGCAGGGTCTTCTGTATGCAACTTACAAAGAACAGATCAATTAATGAGTTTGACGTTGATGAAAAATGTGTCGCTAAGGTACTATTAACTATGGACAGCCCAAATGACTGCATCTCAGCAGATAAAAAATTCTCTCGTAAAATTTTATTATTAAAGCCACCACATAGTATAACATCATTATAAATGAAAGCCAAGTGCTCCAAGTTGTCCATGAGAACTTCGTTCAACTATGCGGACGATAAACTACACCAATTAGAAGTTTTCTATTATTACACATAATTTCTACGAATAAAAACTCTATGGTATCGCCTATGCTACTTCTCACCACAACTTTACAAGATAGTTCTTTTCTCGCGTAAATAGCGACACCACCACCGCGTCTGCCTCTATCTGCTCTAAATAATTGGTAACCATTTAGTGCAAATAAGGATTCTTCGAGCTCAGGCAGAAACCACGTCTTAGAGATGCAAATTACATCAACATTTGATTTAATAAAGATGTAACGAAATTCGTCAATTTTATTTTTGAGACTTTGAGCATTAATATGAAATATTAACCCTAATCATGTTAAATAAATGGTCTTTGGAATTATCCCTTGTATTATTCGATGTCGAGAACATAATACAACAAACGTGGACCAACGACAACAAAAATCCAAGCGAATTTGAAAGTGCAATTAATAATAAAAACGATACAAAAAATTTTAATTTAATTTAAATAAAGTAAATAAATAAAATCAAGAGATTCAAGCTTAATAATTAAATATAAATTTATCTGTTCCAGATTATTATCGAAAAAACTCATTTAATTCATCTACTGATTTAACAGTCATAGCGTCATCTCTAGCAGTGATCTTAATATAAACTAGGCCACGGGGTGTAAACACTGAAGATATCTTTTTCAATTTCTTATAGTTCAATGTGTATTTGAAAATATTATAGTTCGTAGAAGTCAAATTTTCTTTGACATAAAAGTTTGAATCAGACTCAAATCCTATTAGGTTTAATTTAAGATTTCCTCCGACTGTATTTTTATAATTATAAATTGATTTTAATATATAGTTCTTATCATAGCGTGATTCCATTTTTATAATTATTGTGTGTGGCTCCCCCGACACAGAATATTAATTTATATTTTGGTGTCTTTTTTTGTAGAGCATCGCATAGACTGTTGAAATGTAGTCCCAGATCTTCATTATCACCAGGGATTGACACTGTAACTCGCAATTCAGTAGGTACCATCGCGTTTTCCTGTTTAGATATCTTATTTTGGACAGCATACATCTCAGATTTTAAATAGTCTATTTCCTTTCTAAACACATTGACTTCGGAACACTGTGCTTCAACTACGGAGACGCGATCATTAATTCTATCAAATTGTGTTTTAAGAGAGTTCATCTCACTTAAGAGTTGACTTTCTAGTTCAGACATCTTATTGTTAACTTCATTTATAATGGGCTTTATTCCCGTTGTCGTCGTCGACGTCGTCATCAGATTTTTGTCAACTTTAGAACGTTATAAATGTATTGTCACATCGACAACAACAAATTTTTTGATGTCTATGATCGAAAAACAACCCTCTTAAAACATTGCGCAAAATTTTTTTTGTCCAAATTCCTTCAAGGCGCCAATAAAAATGGTGTCGATATTGTACTGACGTCGACGACGACAACGGGAATAAGGGCGAATATTAATTTCACATTCTCTTATTGCCCGTTTTATTGAATCTGTAACAGGTTTAGTTAGTTTTTCTGACAGATTATCGAATCTATTCTCTAATGTTTGTATGACACGGAACGGAGAGTCCACTGTTAGTCGTGGAAGCTTTGGATTCTCAAGAGATAGGGTGGTTTCCAAAAGTTAGTCTCTGGTACGTTTTATTGCCGAAGTATCCATGCTAATTTCGCGTTTGTAATTATAACTTAGAGATTATTAAGAATATTTGTGGCTCGTAGTTTTGAGATTTAAGAGTTGCTCTCACAAACACCAAAACTCGCGCTCATATTATTGATTTCGTTTACTTGTCCTCTTTGTGTTGTTGTTATTTCGCACAGTATGTTTAAAAGAGATTTCTGGTAATATATTCTCTATTATGTTATGCTTTGTGTTTGGTTATTTGGATAAATTTTATTTTATTGTCTGTTGTGTTTATTGTATTTTAAAGTGTACTGATGATAGTGTTCCGCAGTAGATACATATGTTGTAAATTGCACTACGAGATAAAAGTGAGTATTAGTACAAGATAAACTGACAAAATGTTAAAAAAATTAAGAGCTTTTCAAAAACACGTCCGTTCTCCATGAGAGTGAGATATCATATCCGCCCCCTTGCATTTTCGGCGATGGTCTTAGATGGACATATTTTCATGAAATGAGCCAAGGAATACTCTGGTGAAATTTGTCCAGTCGTGACTGAACCGCCCTGTATATAAAATTATGACAGGTGTGAATGTTAAATATGTACGTGAGTTGGCATTTAAAAATTCCGCTACGACAAAAGTATGTTGTTCTAGACTTTTATTAGAAATTCCATCAATTTTGTTGTACGGAGAACATGATGCTAACAACAAAAATAAACCTGTCGATTTGGGAATTTGCGTCTGAACGCAATTTTAACACCAAGCACGCAATGGCAAGCAATATTGCTGAAAGAACAATTGGACTACTAAAGTCTCGGTCTACTGCATTTCAATTAGTTCGAGCTTCGTTTTTTTAATTTGGCGCTCAAGCTCTCTGTCCGCTTCGTCGTTTCAGTATTTTTCTTTCAACATTTATGGTTGTTCTTCAATCTGGGAGCGCTTGCGCTGGAACCGCTCATTGTCTTTTAAATGGTTCTTAATATCCGTCCACATTTTATTACTCTCTTCGTTGTGTTCCTGTTGAAGCTTATATTGTTCCTTCAACAAGTCAACAGTTTCATCCTTTCTGGAGCACTTTTTACCAGTGTGCTTTCTATTTACTCGCTTTCTTCGTCAGCAGTTTCTAGCTGACCGTTTCCATATCCAAAGGCAATTATGTCAATGTCAATGTTCTCCAGCACCGTCTCTTCTATTCCAAGTGCGAGACCTTGTGGGTTACGCAACTTTTGGAACTGCAGCAAATTTGCTACGGCCTCTTCCAACGGCGACAAAGTCATTTGCTTGAAAATGTCTCCTCCAGTGCTATTGCCTTCGCACTTATTGTACACGAGTTTCTTCTTCTTGGTTTTGAATTTTAAATCCTTCCAAACCTATGAGGATTTTATTAACATTTTATAAAACAAAATTATAAACTTACTCTTTGCCAGCCATCGGTGTCTCTTACCGGAGGCCCGCTGGCATTTAATTTTGTTCCAATGGCCTCGCAACTCGATTTGAAATTAGCCGGAACGTGGCTTTTGGCAAACCCTTTTGCCAAAGTAGGATTTTTTCCATTTAAAATTTCTTCGTGGTTGTTATTTCCTTTTTTTTGGTTATGTTCATAACCGGGAAAGTACGTAATTGCATAATGTTTCCAAAAACAACGTCGCCTCAAAAATACAGACATTCTCAAACATCAACTTGACTTCGACTGTTGTATCGATAACGATAATTGCTATCATACGTCACTATCGACAAACAGCGACAACCATAATACAAATGTTGGCGCCTCGCTTCAATTTTGCGACGACGACGACAACCGTAATAGGGCCGAATAAAACAATTTATTTTCATCAAATAAAATTTTAAAATAAGGATACAATTTGTGTACGAGTTTGAAATTTTAATACACATAATATATCCAAAAGCGTTTTTATAAGCAAATTCCAAAAATGAAATTTAAAAAAACCTAACTCGAAACAAGTACAAACATTTCAGACGGCTGAAACGACTTAAACATACCCCCATCTGTAGTTATTCTTTGGGTCCAAGTTCCACTAAAATTTTTTCCAAATTTCGCAGTCGACAAACCTTCAGTTACCGGTCGCACATTTGCCCATACTCAATAGCAGAGTGACATGTTCAAAATATTATCTTATTAGTAATTTAATTAGAATATTTGGTTTTTTGGGCTATTTATAATGACTACCAGACAATTGTCCGCTCAATATTTGTATGGGGTGTACCAGAAGGAGTGTGGTCATAACACGTATTTTCAATCCCAAACTAAGTTTGGCAAATAATAGCCACTGACAAAATTTCATTCTGGCCAGACAGACAGACGGGCATGGCTCAAAAGTCTTAAAAAGTTCCATAACGAATTTGGTCCACAGATACATTAGGTCTAGTTTGACTCCTTCTATTCGTTAACTTTTTTCCGTATCAAATGATATATACGCCAACCCTATGGGTGAGGGTGGTCCAATATGTATCATTGATAAAGGAATTATCTAGATATCGCACATGCCTTGGGAAATTTCTTGTTCAATGGGATATTTTCAAGATGGTGCTGAATGCATTAATTACAGGTGCTAACAATAGGTGCAGACAAAAAAATAGTGGTAATATTGCCTACAAACAATGTGTAATATCAGCCACTGGTGTGGGCAAAATAGAGTTAGCTTTTTTTGTGTATAAGTTTACAAACTTTCAAAGGTAATTTTAGTGTTCGAAAAATTACCTATAATTATTTTTGAGTTAGCTTCCACACATTGACAATTCAGCCATGTCTGAAAAGAAAATTTACCCATAAATTTAGTTGAAACAGCAGTGAGTATTTGCAATAGTAACCTTTTTCATAAGTTAATAATAATATATTGCTGAATTAATTGTCCTTCGCATATTTCCCCCTAAATATATCCTCTCACGTTTTAAGTGGTCAATGTATTTATTCATTTTAAAATAAGTTTTAAATGAGTAATAATATGTAATAAGTAGTTACATACAGGTGTATATAGAACAGTATGAATATCTACAATATTTAAATGGTTACCGTATAAATTTCTTAAGAAATCTCTCGTTGTGATGCTCTAGAGTTGTCTTGTATAATTCGTAATACACAATTGGTGGTGAGTGGACCAATGGGTCCAAATTTACTGGCCACTGTTGATATTGGTGTATTATTGCAGGTCATCACTGCAGAATTAATACATACATCCGATTGTCTTACCAATGATGACCAGACCATTGAAGTCAGTATCCATAGACTGCACGGGATTGTTATTGTTGATTGAAAGTATTGGTATTTGAGAGTGTTTTGGCTAAGGGAGATGCTGCAGGAGCGGCTGCTGTTAGAAACGGTGTTGTTGTTACGCTCATGTCCGACACTGTTGTGGGTGCTGATGTCGACACTACTGTTATGGATACGCCAGTTAAGACTACACCCGCCACTATGTTATATGCCGCAGTTGAAGTTATGGAATTGCTTTTGGTTCAGAAGTGTGTTGGTTCAGAGACATCGATCATGGTTGGGCCACATCATTTGTATATTGGGTTGTCATCACGCGTGTAAGGCACTAAGAGGGAGAGAGTTATTTTAGAAAAATATTAAAATATTTTAAAAAGTTATATTTTTGTACTTACCATTCCCAAAATTAAATTTTTGTGACATCTTAATTGACAAACATAAATATCGAAAATTTCGAATAATTTTATTATGTATTGTATTATTTGCCAACCAAATAGGTGAAGTGACGGTGTACAAAACAACTACTGGCGAGGGTTATAGATGGAATTTTTTGTATTTCATATAAAAATAAAATACCTATGCCAGTAAAGGTAATATAGCCACTATTATTTTTTTGTGTGTGTGGTAGGCAACATCAAAATTCAACACAAACGAACACCAACAAAAACATTAAACAAAAAATACTGCAGACAGTTGTCCCTGCAGGCTGTGTCAGAGACACGGCCATTAGGTTTAACGTAGAATACGCTATCCGATAAGACAGAAAACATATATAACAATAAATGATAAATAACATAAACAAATGAATTTATATATTTGATAGTTACTTTTGATAATATACATAAGCTTATGGTAGGAAAAATAGAATAAATATGTTTTTAAATTAAAAGAGTAAGGATAAATGATAAGTAACAGACGCAAATCAATTTGATTTATATTTTTTATAATTATATATCCATGTTAAATTCAAATTCACATTTAACATTTTGTTTCACTTAAATGCATAAGTAAATATACGAAATTTCAATATTTCATCAATCAAAACAACAGCCGAAGGTTTGTGTCCACACTGAAACAGCAGCATAGTTTGTGTTCACGCTACAAACTCAAACACTCAACCAAACACCACACATATGTTTGAGTGTATGTGTCTAACCAATTTTCATTTGAGAAATTTAAATATTAGGAAGATATCAACCAATATGAAATGTACATCAAACGAAAGATAACATCATCATTTACCTACAAAAAAATTTTTAAAAAAAGTTATCTCGCCGTTTCCTCATAATCAATGAAATAAAGATTACAACAATAACAATCTGACATGACTCCCTATACCGTAAGGTAAGACGTATTCTACGCCAAAAGACACATAATCGTTAGTTGTTCGAATAACGCAACCTGGGAAATTATACTCTTTTTGTATGAATCAAATTTCCCACAGTGTTGAATAAACGACAATGAATGTTGAGAAACTTCAATGAGAGTTACAAAACGACAACACAGCACCTAGTGGTAGTATGATGCATTTTTTGGGCGGGGAAGTTTTTAGATTAAAAAGGCGTTCCGGCATGTTCATCTTTGGGTGCACGCAAAGAAAAAAAACGTTTATTGCTCGGTTGCCACAACAATACTTTGATTGATTTGTATTAATTTATTAATCGCAACCGTTTATGTAGTTCTCCCAAATAAACTCATATATCGCAAATGTGTATCTTGTTGTTGCAAACGAGATTTCGTTTGCATTAAACGAGTAGAAAATTACATTTGTCGCAAGTTAAAAACCGTTTGCGATAATTGAAATTAGCCATTTTTCTAACGAGTACGAAGAACGTAAATTTCTCTCTTTCTGTCGACTGTATACACAGTCCACTCGTTTGACTTACACACTCACGCTTACACATAAAAGGCTTTTGCCTTGTCAATATATCTTGGATGGACAACTGACGCGTTGTAGTTTGCTGCGCTTTTAGTTGTTATTTGAATGCAAGTCGAGACGGACGTGTTCGTAGACACTGAAAAGATAGACAAAAATTACAACTTTTTTTAAAACAAACTTTATGGGTAAAACCAAAATCATAAAAGTTGGAAATTTACACAAAAAAGATTTTATGGAAGCCATAAATATAAATTTTAATGTATAAGTAATGTACTGAATAGAGTAACTACAACTCGATTGCTGTAACTACAACTCGGTTGCTGTAACCGAAAGAACAGTTGGTGGAACCGTTTTTCGTTTATCACAAACGTTTTTTGAGCTTTAATTTTTCATAACTCGTTTACTGCAAACGTTTTTCAGTTCTCGCAAACGATTTTTTCGTTAGGATCAACTACAACTCGGTTGCTGTAACCGAGGGAACAGTTGGCGGAACCGTTTTTCGTTTCTCGCAAACGTTTTTTTCAGCGTATGTTTTTCATAACTCGTTTGCTGCAAACATTTTTCGGTTCTCCCAAACGAAATGGGATGTATGGCTTAACAGAAGTTCGTTTCTCCCAACTACAGTCCCCAAACGAACTTCAGTTATCTGAGATTTCGTTTGGGAGGAACGAGTTTTTTCTTTCCGTGTGGTCTTACAGGTTTCCTCCTACTGATATCCTACCACCGGCCTTTGAAGTAGTTTTTTTTTTCATATAAGAAGCAAATGCTATTATCATTTCAAATTTGTCACATTTTCCATTGTTTAAATTACTTTCACAAAAATTTCCTACAATTTTGAATAAACGTCACTGAGAATTATGCGAAACTTCAATGAAAGTGACAGTAGTACAGGACAGCACCTAGTGAACAAAGTTGACAATGGTTGCGCTATATCTATTATTTCCTTTATCTATGCTGTAAATACAAAAAATCTGTATCGTTCCATTTATGTAAATACTTATAAGAAAGCAGCACACTCCCAATAATGAGCGCCAAAACTGAATCAACACCAAAATCCTCAATTTATAATACTTACGAAAAGTACATAGTACACTCTACAAAAACTAAAAGACGTATCCTTTAGCAATAACATAAATATAAGATTCAAATAATATCTTACCTATCGATTTTTTTTCATTCATCGACACCGAAATGTTGCTAACTTTTCGCATGCATTCGTAGTTATTTGTCAGGCCCGTTACTGCTGCGCGTTGTTTTGCCACCAATGATAGATTTAAATCTGGTTTTGTTCATTTGAAAGCAGACTTGTTAAAGCATAGTCAGGTTTAATTATAAGTCATATTTCGAAAGTGTGGACAGAAATTCTGTGGAATCTGGGAAAATCGTAATAGAGTGGAGATAAGAATGTAAAATCATACCGTGTAATATCGAAAATTGTGGGAGGGCATCCTGACTTGGAAAAAAATAGTGGATAAGTTCGAAAATTGTTAAATAATTGCAAATTTTAAGCGATCGGGTCGGCTCGACGAAAGAGATACAGGTAATTGTTTCCACAGTGATGAAAAATTCTGCATCTAGCGCTGTGCAAATTACAAAGGACATTTCTACGGATTCACACGAAAGTTTAAGCACAGTTAGACGAGCTTTGCAGAAAATCAGATTTTGTGACCGACGTCAAAAAACCCCCTTAAGGCAAATAAAACAAAAACCACGCTTGAAAAATATGAAAATAAAGATTTTTTTCTGGGAAACTGTTATTTTTTCGAATGAAAGTAAATTTGAGATATTTGAAAGACAAAACCACAGAACAATTTAGAGAAAGCAAAATGAGCCTCCTGCATAGTGGATGCTTCGTTATGGTATCGGGCGTGAACAACAATGATTTCACAAGAATACATAAAGCTTTTACAAAAAAATGTTGCACACAATGTCGCTAAATTGGGTTTGGGTATTCCAGCAAGATAATTCGAATCCAAGAAACCCGAATCATTCATCACGATTAGCTAAGGAATTGCTATTATATATGATCCCTTTCTCTAACCACCGAATCTAAACTTAATTGAAAATATTTGGGATTATTTGGACAGACAAACACGAAAAACGAATATATGTATCTAGTACACACAGAGAAGAGATTCGTTGTCACAACTATATTTACAGCCAACTAAAATTTGGCGGTTCCTTGGGCTATCTCATCATTCAGTTGAGATTCCCTATAATTGTGTTCAGTAACACCAAATGTTGTGCATATCAATTGATTTGTAATTCAGGTTTGGTTGCAAGAACTGAAATATTTAGTTGAAGTCACAGCAACAAGAAATAAATGTGATCTGTCAATCAAGTTTTAGTTCTAGCAATCAAATTATCCTGTAGTGGTGAATATTCTATTAGTTCGATGAACGGAAAAGTTAAAACTAATTCGGTTGTACCAAATAATATATTGGTATGCTCAACTAATTATGTAGTTGAATGTGATGGCTGTCACAACCATTTGGTGATGTTTTAACCCCTCATGAATTTTATGGAAAAAAAGTAAAAAATAATGTTTTATGAAAATTGTGTATTTTATATTTAAATATAAACAAAATTATTATTATTTATAACCAGGGTTCGTATTTCGTGTCCATTTTTGTTTTATCAAAAATTTAAAAAAAATTTCTATGTCTCGAAAACGGAGCGTACAATCAAAAAAACAAATATAGACAGTCTTTTTAAATTTTTCATATTTTCGATCAAAAATGGGGATGGGTTACCCTGGGTATCATATGTATGCTTAAGTTAATTTGTGTCATGTGTGTGTCATTTGTGTTTGTGAAGGCGTCAATAGTGGTGTCAGATTCAACGATTGTTTTGAAAGTCTCACTTCACTTAAATTTATGATACTATGTATTCTTCGCTGGCTAATATCTATACACTTTTTTGATTTTTAACAACTTTGTTTATCACTTTCTGTTTAAAATAATAGTTTTTCTGTAAAGTCCTCGTGTAACATTCACCTATGTATATTAGGATGGGTCGAAAAACAATTTTTTTTTCGGATCGCTTTAGTGCGGAAAAGTTGACTATTTTAAGACTTAGGAAAACGGCATTAAAAAAGTTAAAATCGGTTAACATCTTCCGGTCGCGCATCGTACTTAAAGTTAATGAAAGATTGCAAAAATCACGCATTTTTTGTAATTTTTTTAACTTAGTTAAATCTTCTAAAATAAACACGCTTTAGTTTTTTATGCCTGTTTTATGGTTTAAATAACCTAAATAAATTAAATTCTGATCAATAATCTAATTTTTTCCGTTCGCGCAACGTCTTAGAAAAAACAGAAATTTAGAATTTTTTTTTGCAATTTTGTCTGTGCAACTCTCCGCTCGTTTTAGTACAAAACGACCCAGAACTCACCACGTGGAGATGGTTGCACGTCAAGTTCCACCCACACCCTACCCAACCAACCATCCAATTGTTGGGTGTGGTATTTACATTATATTTACAACTATTTACAAACATTTTCCATAGAGTTGGATACTTTGGCTTACTGTGTTTTTTGCTTTTTCTTTTGTATATCTACTACGCATTTAAAGTCTGATTTTTTGGAGAAATGAGGCATATCCGATCTAGACTTCAGTGTTGCTCGGATAAAGCCATCCCTAGCTTCATGTCCACATAATTTATTCGAAGCCTCCGTTACAAGTTTGACGCACCTCTCCACAGCCTGGGTATGACAGGGAAGCTTTTGTATTTCTCTAATGGGCGTATTGTCAGAATTCATGAGTGATTTAATATCATCTTCGTTTAGGTTTCTCAGTATTGGGGGAGGATACACCACACAAGAATTCCAATTAATAATTTCAGTGTAATCGGAAGCTTGAAAGTTTATCATTGGTGGTACAAAACTTCTAACAGTCTTGTTCTTTGGGACGGTTTGTCTTGCCTTTAAGATCCTTCTGTAACCGAGCTCCCGAATATGTTCCCTTTCATCGACAAGCATTGCCAACAGAACATTCTCTGGGTACGCAAAGAACGTATTTCGCTGTATTACTGGATCGATGACTTGAAGTAAATCGTCGGATAAATACCGTGATGTTTGGATTGCTTGAAAGACATGTTTTGGTCCGTCAGTAAAATATTTTCTCTTTTTTATGGCAAACCACACAGGCATGTATGATTTTAAGATGAAGCCAACTATTTCTTTTAAGTTTTCGGATGGATCTGATGAACTTATATACAACCTAAGGACTCGGTTGGCCGCAGTTAGCCATCTGAAATGGGACAAAGGACCAGGGTCCCGATTTGCTAAGTCTTCTGGACAATATCCCAAGACGATTGCATTTGAAATATCTAACAAATACTGTTGGTCTTTGCTCAACAAACTCCTGTCTATATCAGGAATCGAACAATCTATGTGTTCATAATCGACCACAGGGAGTTTTTCACAGCATGTGAGCTGTTGCCCGATTGGCCCTGCAGTTTGACCGTCAATATGTTGGAAAATTTGGCGGAAAGGAAGCTCATTAAAATGCAGGAGGCACACGCTCTCGGCGTGTCGGCGATACCGTTCTTCCATCCAGTGTTGGTTACAGTGCCATCACACCCTACCACTTCTAGTTTTTCGAGTGATACTGATAGTTCAGACAAACGAGAAATAATACTTTGAATTACATATATCATTTGATGAACTCGAGGAAGGAGATACATGTCCAATATAAATTGAGCCAGGTTCCTGGATAAGATAATAGTGTTCTTCTTTCACATTCCTGCGAAATTTCTTGGCATTCAATTTTTTGACGAACAAAGTATAATCTTTTCGTCCGTCAAAGAAAAGACGCCAACTTTTCTCAGGAGGTGTGAAGTGATTTTTCGTATGCATCCTAACACGATTCTTCTCTCTTCTTATTTTACACTTATCAACCACATATGAAGTATCTGTGTCAGTTATCACCCCAACGTCCTGCAGAACACTGGACGCTATGGCAGCTGTTGTGCGATCAGAAACTCCGAATCGATCACTGTTTAGCGCTGTTGCGCTAAGTTGAATTCTCATCTGACATTGAGGCTTTCCAGTTGATGTACTTGGTTTGTATTCATCTTCCTCAAACTCTGAGTCTTCAGTAGAACTGCGTTCGTGTTCATCAATTTCCGAGTACTTTCCTATTTTAGGAACTTCTTTGCCACTCAGTGCTCTCTGAATGTCGCGAGCTTTCCGTTCGCCCTTTACATTTAAGTTTTTTGTAACTGTCTTGTCAATAGATCCGATTTTCCCCAAACTGTAATTCCTTGAAGAAACATGAACCTCAACTCGAGGACAGGAATTTTCTTTGTTTTTTCACATAAGCATTTAATTAAAATTGCACATTTACATGCAGCTGGTTTTTTTCGGCATGTGCAGTAAGGTGGAGCGAAAAAATCGATTTCGCTCGAATCAAAAATGGCGAGTGCGGAAAAGTTGCATTTCGTTATCAATAAGACATATATAAAATATCATCCCGATTGGTTGATATTTAGAGGTTCCGACAACGGCTTGAAGTTTCGACATTTATGTACGTCCTTCCGTGCATCTTTTAACCAATATTTAAGCTAAGTTTCGGTAGTAAATATTGTCCGATTTCAATGAAATTTGCTTCAGTCCGTTATTTTAGATAGGGGAAGATGCCGGACAAAATTTCTTAAAATCGGTTCAGGTTTATATATAGCTCCCATACAAAATACCCCCAAAATTCGCCTTCCGTACCCTAATAATCCCACAATTCGACTTGCCGAGTATAGAATTTGACGAATGAATATGGTAAATAATTTGGATCGTCGGTTATATTACCGTTCTGTTTTCGCAATTTCGTTAGAATGTATGTATGTATGTATTTAGGTTGTGTAATTGTGTTGAAAGGTTCAGTTGTTATTGATCGATTGACTTGACAAGATGCGTGCAGTAAAAACTGTACGTCTAACAAGTACAAACTAATGTCTTAGTGAATAAGTTTAATATGCCGAATAAAACATTCGAAAATATACATTGCAATTTTTTATTTATAATAAAAATTATGAAATTTAACTTTTATTTTTCACAAGCTTTCGAGCGCTTTTATTGACTTATATATTTATATTGTTTCAGAATAATTCTAGTCAAATTCAAAGTAGAAGCACAGACAACTGCCCTTTATTTGGTACTCCGCAAGAGTTGAGATCAAATCAGCTGCCAAGATATAAAGATGTAATACGATACTACACATGGGTCAGAAAAGAACTAAAGTTCAATGTCAAATCTGCAGATCCTTCTGTAATTGAAATATGTAAGAGAGTGGCGACGGACGTGCAAATGATTTGGCATAAGGCATCTATTCCGACATTGACACACAGAAGAATTTGGGATCTCATTCGTTCATATTATAAGAAATACAAAAATATAATGCGAAGTTTTAAAAAGCAATGCAAACAATGCAAATTTTTGTTTGAAAATTGAAAAATTCAAAGAAAGTTCAATGGCAATATTTGATATTTGCAGTTGCACGTGTGAAGATATTAAAAGGTGTGTTTGCGAGAAAAGTCGTCGAGTTCCGAAAAAAGAATTGGATTTTTTACAAGATCAACGAACAGGAAGGAAAATGATTATTGGTTCGATTGATCTAATCACAACAAAAAAGGATTTGAGAAAGGTATGGAGAACATCCAGAACAAATTCTTCTTCTCAAGTCCAGGAAATTGAAAGTCGACAGCAGCCGTCTTGTTCTAAATATATCACGGCTGTTGATATTACGGGCATAGACTCACACCAATCATCCGATTGTCAATTACTCCAAGCGGAAGATGTTCAAAATGTAGATGATATTCCCATACGGGCTGTGAAACAAATGCGGATTGAGTTGCCATCTCTTGCTCTTGCTTGTGATCGGACAGGTGTATCTGACAGATCTGCTGCTATTATTGCTTCCTCTATACTGAAAGATATAGGAGTCATAAGTTCCGATGACAAAATGTTAGTAGTGGATCGGTCTAAAATTCGACGTGAAAGAACAAAAATACGGCAGCAGCTGAAAGACGAACAAAGAAATAATTCTATTATCGGTTAGTATTTTGACGGAAGAAAGGACAAAACGATTAAAATGATAAAGAAAGGTCAGAAATACCATCGCACAACTGTTGTTGAAGAACATTATGTTCTAGTATCAGAACCTAATAGCACTTACTTTGGACATACTACTTCTGATTCAGGATCTGCAGCGAATATTAAAAGTAGCATTATAAATTACCTTAATAAGTCTGTAGATTTAAATCAATTGTCAGTTGTTGGATGTGATGGCACCGTTGTAAATACTGGACTGAAGGGAGGAATCATACGTCTTTTAGAAACAGAATTAAAAAGACCATTACAATGGTTTATATGTCAACTTCATGCCAATGAGCTCCCACTAAGGCATTTGATGGTGCAGTTGGATGGTAAAACGACAGGTCCCAACGCTTTTTCAGGACCAATAGGAAAACGTTTACACAACTGTGAAAATCTTCCAACAGTTCAGTTTGAAACAATTGACACGGCACTGCCAGAAATTACAAACCAGGATGACTTGAGCACCGTTCAAAAGTATCTGCTGGAAATTATGAATGCTGTGTCTACAGGCAATTGTTCATCAGATTTGGCAAACAAATCACCAGGTCCATTAAACCATTCTAGATGGCTTACAGCTGCAAATAGAATTTTACGGCTCTATGTCGCATCGGAAGAACCGACTGAAAATTTAAAAATATTGGCGAATTTCGTAATGAAAGTGTATGGACCAATGTGGTTTACAATTAAAAGTAATTCATCATGTTGTAAAGGAGCCCACCATCTTTGGTTGTATACCAAATTAATTAGCTACCTCAGCCATGATTTAAGAGCACTGATAACCCCGGTTATTCAACGAAATGGATATTTTGCACACGGAGAAAATATTCTGCTTTGCATGTTAGCTGACAAGAGAAAAGAAATTCGCCAGAGTGCTTATTCAAGAATAATGGAATCAAGATCAAAAACATGGACTGGAGGCCGAAAATTCATTGTTCCTGAAATTAATTTTGAAGCATCGGATTACGTTGATTTAATAAATTGGCAAAATGCGCAAAAACTGAGCCTCCTGTTAGTTCAAATTGGACGAAAGAGATGTTAATGGAAGTAGTAGAGAGTGGCTTGGGTTCTAACATTTGGAAATTTCCTTGCCACACTCAAGCAGTCGAGCGTAGCATAAAATTAGTGACTGAAGCCTCAGCGTCGGTTTGTGGAGAGGAGGCAAGGGATGGATTCATAAGAGCAAGAATTCAATCTAGGACCCAAATGCCATCATTTGCAACGAAGTCTGAATTTGTTGTGTAAATAACAGTATTTTTTGTTTGTACTGTATAGACATAGATTTTAGTTTTTTTTGTTTTTAGATATGTAATTTTTGTTATATTTTAAATGAATAAAACATGCCTAATATTTGAAAGAAAGGTGTCTGTCTGAGACTGTAATACGTGTTTGTTTCAATGTTTACTTTAAACAGACATAATGAGCAAACGCTTAGATAATGGTTCCAAATTATTTACCATATTCATTCGTCAAATTCTATACTCGGCAAGTCGGATTGTGGGATTATTAGGGTACGGAAGGCGAATTTTGGGGTTATTTTGTATGGGAGCTATATATAAACCTGAACCGATTTTAAGAAATTTTGTCCGGCATCTTCCCCTATCTGAAATAACGGACTGAAGCAAATTTCATTGAAATCGGACAATATTTACTACCGAAACTTAGCTTAAATATTGGTTAAAAGATGCACGGAAGGACGGACATAAATGTCGAAACTTCAAGCCGTTGTCGGAACCTCTAAATATCAACCAATCGGGATGATATTTTATATATGTCTGATTAATAACGAAATGCAACTTTTCCGCACTCGCCATTTTTGATTCGAGCGAAATCGATTTTTTCGCTCCATCTTAATGTGCAGTTCACTGTCATCGTGCATTTACAAACAGCGACGTCAAAAGGTGATCTAGCTTTAAGTTTAAAGTCTTCTAACCTAGCTTTAAATAAAGGCTTATATTTATCATGTTTATATGACTTCCTTATCTTAACATAGGAATCGTAATACACATTAATAAGCTTTACAATTCGGCAGTCAGACAACGAAGGAATGGATGCTTTATCACACAAACATTTGATTTGTTTCGCTACCGTAGAGGCTACTTTAGAGAAACTTACGCTTTTGTTGTTTGTCACGAGTGACAAATTGTATCTCTCTTCAAAACAGCATCTAAGAACACATTCATATGTTGGCAGTTTATTTTGGAGGAAACTTCGTGGTTTACCAAACATAGGGCAATAAAACTCCTGTCTGGAGTCGGCAATAACACTCCTAGTTAATATACTTTGCGACTCATTCATAATGTTGTTAGAATATAAACAAACGCAACACAAAACAATGCACAGTATCGCACAATGTACAGCTCACACGTCACAATCAGCACCAAAGCGTGTATCACTTGTAACAGACAGCGAAAGAATGAACTAAAAACCCATGAATGAAAAAGAAAGAGATTACGCAATGCGCAGGTCCGTTAGTTTTCTGTGCTCTCAATGACGTTGATAGAGAGCTTTGTGAAAGCAAAATAGTCATTCATGCAAAAGCAACATACAAGCATTTGTGCCCTCTGATGACGTGCTGCGCAGTAGAAACTTATTTTGAACAGAGGAATGCGCCATCTGTCTTTGTTGCTTCATGCTAATAAAGGTTGTGGCGCGTGCGTAGAAGCCCGTGTTGGTGGGGGAAGGATGCAGCAGAGTAGGGTGGGATGAAGCCATGGTTGAATCTAGTACAAACCAGTTCAATCTGGTACAAGTGAGTTCTTGTTCGTTTTGTTCTAGGAAAACGAACGAAGGTGTGCACAGTGAAAATTGAGAAATATTGGTAAATTTCTGTTTTTTCTAAGACGTTGCGCGAACGGAAAAAATTAGATTATTGATCAGAATTTAATTTATTTAGGTTATTTAAACCATAAAACAAGCATGAAAAACTAAAGCGTGTTTATTTTAAAAGATTTAACTAAGTTAAAAAAATTACAAAAAATGCGTGATTTTTGCAATTTTTCATTAACTTACGATGCGCGACCGGAAGATGTTAACCGATGCGCGACCGGAAGATGTTAACCGATTTTAACTTTTTTTATGCCGTTTTCCTAAGTCTTACAATAGGCAACTTTTCCGCACTAAAGCGTTCCGAAAAAAAAATTGTTTTTCGACCCATCCTAATGTATATGTAGATTCTCTTTAACAGCAAAGCCTCTTGTTAAAAATCGAATATATAACTTTATAACCAGTGTTTTTGCAACAGAAACTAAATTATGGTTACTGTGACTAATATTTGAAGACGAATTATAATATTGTACTTTTCATTAGTTGTATCTTCCATTTCAGATGAATGAGGTTTTTGAAATACTCAAATTGGTTAATACAACTAAAGTTCGGTAGTAGCAACTTGTATTTAGTAAGACTTATTTTTAATCTATCAATAACATCGACAAATAATTCTGATTTTTGACAATTATGAATTCTAATAAAAATATAGACTTTACCATGAAATTTCCAATGCCTGAATTGATTTCCAACTAATCTTTTCCCTGTGTGTAAGAGACTCCTGTAATGGTGGATTGTATGTGAATATGCATACAGTTCTTTATATACCACACGTGTATAGGAACATTGATTTTTTTACTTTGTGTAGTTTTTTTTGTATTTGTTTCTCACTATGATATAAGGTATTACTCGCAAAAGCTGGAAAGCTGTGAGATACCAAGTATCCCGCGTATATTTCTTCGTACGGTACTGGTACCAGTGTTGCCAGAGACCGCCTAAAAAATTATGCCAAATGAATTCAAAAATTGTGCCGTTTGCGAAACCATTATACTAAAATTGGCATTTTCGTCTTTTTGTAATTCTGTGTCCGGAACACACAATTCACTCCAAGAAATTGGAGGTTATCTGCATTTGAAAATTTAAACAGCTGTTATACCTAAACTGACCAACTGGTTGCCACCAAAAAGCGGGGCACAATGATTAAAAAATCGGAATTGTTTGGTTTTAAATAATTTTTTTTTGTAAAAATACATGATTTAGTTAAATGAACACTAACGACCGTGTTCATAAAAAATTATGGAAGGTTTGAGAGACCAATTATCATACAAAAAACGTCTCTCCAATCTCTCACAACTTTTTATGAATAAGGCCGCAAATATATAAAATAAGACAATTTATTTTTTTACATAATCACTTTATTCTTATATACTCAAGTCGGGATGAGACTCCAAAATGCGGGATAACCGCGTAAATGCGGAATAATCGCACAAAAATAGGGGTAATCCCGCTAAAAGCAAGACGGTTAGTCAAGTTAGTTATAACTTAACTCTTCAACTTCAAATCAAATATTATTATGATTTTAATTTGCTACAGCATGCATTTCAATGTCATTAAAAAATTTAACATAAAATATTTTTTGAATTTCTATAACATTAAAAGCTAACTTTTTTCCGGTCCAGTAAATATCACGTTTTTAAATAAATCTTGGGGAAAATCCATTGTTTTTAACAATTTCTTTCAATCTTCTTGGAATAGAATTTTCCAAGTTTTGGACAATTGCTTTAGGAATTCGTTGCACTTATCCTAGAGAACAGTGATCTAGTTTGCACTCACTAATTGGGACCTACAGTTTTACACCGGTTGATTAAATTAGCGTAACTAGATCGTAGTTGAGTAGGGGAATGATAGGAATGGAACTCCTTTGTGGTCGTCGTAGGTGAAGTGAAGGGAGAGTAAACCTTATTACTTCCCTTGTTGTTAGTGTGGGATTCGATTTGACTGTTCCAAACCTGGTTAGTGGACTGTATCGTTGGGGTTGGTGCTTTTCAGAAGCAGAGAATATTTATAACCGTCTGCAAGAGCGTTGTAGGAAAGGATGGTGGTTGCGCTAAATTAAATTGGCATATATGATTTCTCAGGTGGAAAAGAAATGATATATGTATGTAATTTAGGCAACGTTTATACCATAGAGAAATAAATAAAACAAGTGAATTAATGCGAATTCAAGTGTATTTAGTGAGGGTTTGAGATGGTCACCAGTGGGTTGTTGTAGAAAAAGTAAAGTTTCTTTTCTTTTTACAACCCGAAGATGGTTCGGAGGTTTACAATATTTGTTTTAGAACATAACATTTAGAACATAACCATTCACAATATATATTGTACTCAAACTGCAAAGATACAAACTGCAAAGGGATTTTCGAAATAGATGCAATTCACAATGTACACCTCAAAGTGGGAAATTTTCGTTATTAGTCATTTGACTACATTTCAGTTTATGGATAATTAATAGCAGATTCTTTTTCAATTATGAATATTAGGTTGAACAATTCAAACTTAGATATATTAAATATGAATTCATTTTGAAATTATAATATAAGTATGAACAATTCAAGTTTAGACATGCCGCCGGGTCGGATTTGTTGCCAAAATATTTGGACTTGCGCAGAGTACGGATGCCAGGGATCTGATAGCCTCAGATAAAATACGTTGATCAGGCAATATCTGGTTTGTAGCTGGTTCTGCCACTGGTGGATTACGCCTGTTGTTGTTTTCGACTGCTAATCTTGATGTGGAAGTAGGTTTTGCCCTTGTATGTAGAGTGTGTGATGGTAGCTTTCACATTTTTTGCAAGTGTTTTTGGACCTGCAGTTCCGGAACGTGTGACTTTTTGCTAAACAGTTGATGCAATACTGGTGCTTTCGTACAACTCGGTTTCGCTCCTCTGCGTTCATTCTTATAAATTTGTTGCAAAATCGGATGGAATGAAACCTTTGGCACAACAAGCATGTATATACGTTTGAGCTCCGTTTGATTCCGCTGTGTCTATAAATACATAAGTGAAATTAGTTCAAAGATCATATAGGAACGTGAGAGGATATGAAGTGAGTGAATGTGTTTTTATGAGTGAATTTGCATTGGTGAGTTTATTGGTTAATTTGATGAGTTTTGATCATTCTGATATGGTAAATAACATAGTTTGACAATGAGCCGTGTAATAACACCGCCACTGGTACGAACGCTGGCTACACGCACACGTTGGTCGGGTCCCTGATACGTTTTTTCGATTCTGCCTAAACGCCATTCATTGGGGGGTAGTAAGTCATCCATTACTACCACTAGATCTCCTGTATTGAGATTGGGAGTGGAATTTTTCCACTTATATCGCTTGTGAAGCGATTTAAGGTAATCCTCCTTCCAGCGTATTGCGAACTGATGATGAAGGGCTTTTAACCTTATCCATTTATCAATTAGCGATAAATTTTCGGATAGGGACTCTGGTAGAGCCAGAATGGGTTCACCTTTGAGGAAATGGCCAGGCGATAAAGCAGTTAAATCTGCGGGATCTTCCGACATGGCGGAGATTGGGCGAGAGTTCAAGACACTCTCTATGCGAGCTAGCACCGTGGAAATTTGTTCGAATGTGAATTTTTGGGCTCCAGATATTCTCTTAAAGTGCTATTTAAAGCTCTTTACAGCTGCTTCCAAATGTACAGATTTGGTTGAAAAACATACGAACACAGAAACGTAGCCTTTAACCGTAGGAGAGTTGCGAAGGTAAGAGCTTTTCAACTCAAAGAGTCCCGCAAAATCTATACCTGTGACATGGAACGGTGGAGTGATTGTACACCTATCGAGAGGTAAAGGAGCCATGAGTTGGGCACATGACTTTTGTTTAAATATAACACATATCTTACACTTGTGTATAATGGCCTTTACGCGAGGTTTAAGGCGAGAAATGTAGATTTCAGTTCGAACCATTCTACACATTTGGTTACAATCTGCGTGACACAGAAATGTGTGCAAATACAGAAGATAGAGATGAGAAAGCCGCGAATTGCCGGGAAGTATAATTGGGTAACGCTCATTGTATGGAAGCGAAGAATCCGACAGCCTGCCATTGACTCGAAGAAGTTTATTCGTGTCCATCAACGGATTCAGAGTATTTAAATGGCTTTTTTCAGAGATTTGTTGCGAGTTTAGTAAATTTCCGTACTCCTCACCGTAATATCTGTTCTGAGCTAGAGTTATCAAACGGATTTTGACAAATTGTATTTCACTGTGCCAGAGAGATACGACGGGAAACCTTGTACATGCTTTCGTGTTGGAGTGCGTTCGATGGAAGAAACGTAAGACAAAACTCTTAACGATCTTGGATATGACGAGAATCTTGTCAAAATATCAGTCTCTTCTGACATGGATTGGAGAGTTTGCACTCTTATATGTGTTTCTTGAGTATTTAAAGGGTTAGATTTCGGCGACGTTGCTGGTGGGTCGCTAAGCCAGTTAGGACCATTCCACCACAAAGAATTATGTGCCAGATCTTGAGGCTTACAACCTCGGGTACCGAGATCGGCAGGATTATCATGAGTCGGTACATGTCTCCAGCTTGCATTTGGAACAAGCGAGTGGATTTGGGCTGTGCCATTTGCTATGTACGTTTCCCATGAACATGGAGGCTTAGACAACCATCCGAGTACTATGGATGAGTCCGTCCATAAAATAGTGTCCGTAATTTGCAAATTTATAGTCGACAATACGTATTTCACCAACTTTGGAAGTAACGCGGCCCCGTTGAGTTCCAGTTTGGGTAAGCTTATGGTATTGAGAGGAGCGACCTTGCTTTTAGCTATTAATATATTGGAATAAACATTAAGATTTGGAGATTGACATCTAATGTAGACGCATGCACAAAATGCGGACTTGGAAGCGTCTGAGAATCCGTGTATTTCAATTAGGTCACAAGATGTATACCGAGTCCATCTTGGTATAATGATTTCCTCAATTTGTGGCAAGTTAACAAGAATGGTCTCCCACTTTGATTGAGATTCTTGGCTTAGGGTCTCATCCCATGTATTTCCTTCCAACCAGAGCTCCTGCATAAATATTTTAGCTCTAATTACCACAGGCTTTATCCAACCCGCGGGATCGAATAATTGCGCTACTATTGAGAGAACATGACGTTTTGTCGACGTTACAGCTAGATTGATACCAAAAGAGTAAGTAAACGTGTCTCGTAACGCGTTCCATTTAATACCGAGCGTTTTGGTGCTACTAGATTCGTGGAAGCGCAAAAAATTCGAGTCGTATAGATCTTCAGAAGGTAAATGATCAAGAAGTCGTTGATCGTTTGCAGTAAATTTTTTAAGGGGCAATCCTGCAGAATTAAGAGTGGCGATAAGTTCTCGTTGCAGTTTGAGGGTTTCTTCAATGGAAAACCCACCAGAGAGGATATCGTCAACATACGTTTCTTCCCTTAGTACTGACGCCACTAAAGGGTGCTTGGCTTCTGAGTCGCAAGCTAATTGCAAAAGGGTACGGATTGCGAGAAATGGCGCACAGTTTACTCCAAAGGTAACCGTGTTCATATGGTAATCTTTGATCGCGCTGTGGGGATTTGGCTGATGTAAAATCCTCTGATATGGCCTATCATCGTAATGTACTAGGATTTGGCGGTATATCTTTTGTATGTCTCCGCTGAAAACATATTTGTACCTTCTCCAGTTGAGAATTGTGCTCACTAAATCATTTTGAAGTGTGGGTCCAGTCAAAAGCATGTCATTGAGGGAAAATCCTGACTTTGACTTGCGAGATGCGTTGAAAACAACCCTTACTTTTGTGGTTTTATGCTCCGGTCGCACTACAGCGTGGTGTGGAAGGTAGAACGATTTAAACTTGTCTTCAGAGCTAATTTCCAGTGGTGAAGTTTCTTCCATATGCCCTAGAGAGATATATTCGTTTAAAACTGCGTTATATTGACCCTGTAGCTCGGGATCCTTTGAGAGATTCTTCTCCATTCTGGCATATTGGCCGAGGGCAGAAAATCCAGATGAGCCTAGAAAGAGTGAGTGTAAATGGTAATCTTACGACATACCGCCCATCCGAGCCTCGCGTGGTTGTCTCCTGATAGAACTGTTCGCAGAATTCATCATCCGCTGAGATAGGGTGGCCCGACGGAATTTCCTCTTGTTCCCAAAATTTTCTTAGCTCATCTCTGATTTGGGAGTTTTCGGAAGCAACGACGTTTGTAGTAAACGAATGGCACAGGTCTGCCTTTACTGGACCACTGAGTACCCAGCCAAAAACTGTGTTGTAAGCGGATGTGGAACCACATAGATTCTTTTTAATACCGTCAATATTAATAAAGTGTTCATAATCGTTGCCCAATATAAGATCTATATGAGCTGATTTGTTGAAGTTGGGATCTGCTAGATCCATATCTTGAAATTCTTCAGGGTGGGGAAGACTAAACGAAACGGTTGGTAAACGCTTTGTGACTTTTGGAAGAACTATGGCGTTAATCGTGAAACGAATGTGGTATCTATGTGCGTAAAGAACCAATTCACATTCTTTATTAGACGTTTGTTTATGTCCACCGACTCCAATGATCTCAAAATGAGCTTTTCGAGACGGGATTTTTAAGAAGTTTCTTATTCTTTCAGACATAAATGTTCGTTGAGACCCAGGATCAATCAGCGCTCTTGCTGAAAATAGATCGCCTTGATGCTCAATTTGAACTAGAGCAGTTCGCAGTAAAATTGTTTCACTATTGGACGAAAAATTAGCCTGAACCTGAGGGTAATGCCGTTTAGATGTTGGCGTCTGTTGACTGGGATATTTGAATTCGGGATTTGATTGAGTCGAAATTTGTGGATCTATGTTTGAGACATGTTGATCACTAGTAATTTTGTTAGACGCGCTATTATCATCAACAGAATTTAAGTAAAGCAGTGTATGATGCTTTTTCTTGCAAGCCAAACAAGTTTTCTTACTTTTGCAATTATTCTTTACATGTGTCGGTGAAAGGCAGTTGTTGCAAATTTTACTTTTGTAAGCAAAGTCTATCCGCTCTTGGCCTGAGAACTTTCTGAACTCTGGACATAAACGAATACTGTGATAGGATTCACAGAGAGGGCAAGACACATTTAACTTCTCTTGAGATAAGTAAGTCTGAGTTTTATGGGTGCCAGAAACAGGAAGACTATGTCGCTCTTTTGTGGCCCTTATGCTGGATATCCGTTCCACAACCTCGTATCTGTTGATAAGAAACTCGTCCATCTGGGTCCACCTTGGCAAATCGCGATGAGATTTCAGGGATTGTTCCCATAATGAAAGTGTTTCATCTGGTAATTTAGTAGAGATTAAATATATGAATATTGGATCCCTGTCTCCAATACTCACATCTAAAGTTTTAAGAGTGGACAGGCAATCATTTACTGTAGCCTGTATCTTCTGAATTGAGTCACTGTTTTCCACAGATGCCACAGGAATGTTAAAGAGAATTTTGAGCTGGTTGTCGACCAGAACTCGTTTGTTCTCATATCGAGCCTTAAGAGCACTCCACGCTAACTCAAAATTCTCATCGCAAAGCGGATATCGTTTTACGATCGCTCCAGCGTTGTCTTATGTCTTGTTTCTCAAGTGATACAACTTTTGAGCTCGGGTAAGTTTTGGGTGGTTGATATAGACCGCCGTGAACATATCACGGCAGGATGGCCATTAATCATAACCTCCTTTGGAAACCTCAGTGTCGCATGGTGGAATTTTTATGCAAACTGAGTTTTCTATATGAGCAGTGGAGTGCAAGTGAGACATTGCAGGATGTGGAAAACCTAATCTTGGATTTTCTGTACGAAAAGTTACCCCAGAGATCCGTAGTACATCTAGAATGTGAGATCTAGCAATGTAATAAGCATCTGAGCAGGCATTGAACTTTACCCTAGCATTTTCTTTGAAATCTCTAGCGGCTAGGGGTTCGGTGATTAACATAAGACATTCGTAAGATGTCTGCATTTTTTCCCACCTATTCTCGAGATCTTCTAGTTTTACCTCTAAAGTAGAATCGGTTTGATCGTGTATGTCTAATTTTTCAAAATTAGAGCAAAACATGATCAAGTGGTCACAATCAAATAAAAACTTGTCGTGTGTGCCTCGAGTTCGGATACTCTCATCGGCCTGATAGCTGGAAGATGATTCGTTATTCATTTTGAAGTTTGAGAGTGAATTTATAGTGAGTTTTCTTCCCTTTTAAATGTACTTGCAATGTAATTGCAGTAAATATAATAAGTTTAATCAATTTTATCCGTAAAAAACGACTTTAAACGTTTTATGTTTTCGCGCAACTTCAAGTTTTTATTAATTTTACTTGTAAAAATCGACACTAAGCGTTTTATGCTGTTGCACAAATTTAAGTTTAATCAATTTTTATTTGTAAAAATCGACATTAAGCGTTTTATGCTGTTGTACAACTTTAAGTTTAATCAATTTTATTTGTAAAAATCGACATTAAGCGTTTTATGTTTCGCAGATAGAGGGTAAAAAAAGTATTTTCTTTCCCTCTTAAATAAAATTCAATAAAAATTTTAATTTTAGAATAAAGCTGCAATGATTTCTTTATTTGTCGAAATAAATTTATTTATAATGCTTTTATTAATATTTCACAAAGAGCTGCTGCAACTATGGTCCGGTGTTAACCTTCTTCCGTGTATTCCAGTGTATCTCCTTTATACGGTAACTGTGTACTTTGTGCGTTTGCTAATTAGTTGTCCATTGCTGTTGATAGAGTGGGCCACCATTGAAAATATTTATGTAACCTTCAAACCAATTATCGGTAGCAAAGTATTTGAACCAGTGATGGCTGCAAAGATGTACGTGTGCTAAATTTTCGTGCACGGCTATATTCAAATGGGAGGAATGTAAACATCAACAAGTATTAGCAGCGGATTCTTCTTCTTAACTCTGCTATTGCCTTTCGTCGAGAGAATGAACGATTATGATAAGCAGCAAAGAATATGTTCGCTGTATTACTTTTGTTACTCTCTTTGTTGCCTTTTCCAATATTTATAACCACTGCTACTGTTCGATTATATCTACCCTTGTAGGGGTATGCAGTAGTCGACGAATCTGCGAATGAGAATTCTCACCCAGCTATATGTTATAGAGTTGCCAAAGAGCTTATAATTGTAGTTAATGCTGTTGAGTAACCCGTATATATGTATGAATAAATGTTGTTAAAGAGAAATGTGTGGATGAAGAAGAAGTTAAAGGTATGATTGAATGTGGTGTACGACTTTTCTAATATATTTCAAGGATTTTGCAAATATGATTGAAATTGTTTGAAATCTCAGATGTTATACAATTGATTGATATTATGTTCATTAGCAATTGTGAGAAATAGAAAGTACTGGATGTACGTATGTATGAACATACATATGTAAGTACTTTGCACTAATGTGCAAAATGAGAAACAAAAATTTCCAAGTACTGTATGCACTAATGAGTTATCGATAGACAAGCTTTATGTACATATGTGCATATAACTGTTCATGTTGACATGGAACCGGCATGCATATACATACATATATGTGTATGTACGTTTGCAAGTAATATATGTATGTAGCTACATAGATTGTGTTTAAATAAATCCGTTGACTTACCGGCTTGCAAATGCCGTTATGATTTGCAATTTTACATTTGAAACTTCTCGTTTGTAGCACACTTTTACTGGGTTTTTCTTCTCGAACTTTTATGTTATCAACCTTTTTTATGTTATCAGCACTTTTGGGGCTATTTTTCTTAATTTTTTCCACAGCTTATTTGCCTTTGATTTTCTCTTCAATTTTCCTTGCGTTTTGACGTAGAATACGTCTTACCTTACGGTATGAGGAGTCATGTCAGGTTTTTATTGTTGTAATCTTTATTTCATTGAATTTGAGGAAACGGCTAGATGAATACTTTTAAAAATTTTTTTGTAGGTAAATGAAGATGTTATCTTTCGTTTGATATACATTTCATATTGGTTGATATAGTTCTAGTATTTTAATTTCTCAAATGAAAATGTTTAAACACACACACTCAAACATATGTGTGGTGTTTGGTTGAGTGTTTTTGGTTGCTCAACATTGCTTAGGAACATGTATCTAGTAAAAAGTGAAACGAACAGCAAGCTAATGTTGCTTGGCAACATGTATCTAGTAAAAAGTGAAACAAACAGTAAGCTAACGTAATAAAGTTTTTTTGCGAAAGCTTCAATAAAGCTGTTGTAACATTAATTTTGAATTGTAAAGCGTAAAGCTTTCACACAACGCTCGAATGCTAATGCGAAGACTCGATAAGGTAAACCTTTTTTAATATTAGGGCGGCCCTCTCAACATTCGCAGAACTTATTTCAATAAAAATATTAATTAAAATACATAAATTAAATTAAGTTTAAAAAAATTGAACATAATATTTTTTTTTTAAACGGACTTGAATCAAATGCCGTTGGTAAATATAAAAATTACTGCAGACAGTTGTCCGAGGCCTTCGGCCACGGACTGTCCCTGCAGGCTGTGTCAGAGACACGGCCATTAAGTTTAACGTAGAATACGCCATCCGATAAGACAGAAAACATATATAACAATAAATGATAAATAATATAAGCAAATGAATTTATTGTTATATATGTTTTCTGTCTTATCGGATGGCGTATTCTACGTTAAACTTAATGGCCGTGTCTCTGACACAGCCTGCAGGGACAGTCCGTGGCCGAAGGCCTCGGACAACTGTCTGCTTTATTTTTTTTGCCACTTTATTTATCAGTCTCTTTTCAGATTTCGTACAACTTTTGTTCTATGGGTTTTCCCTTTTTTTTACCATTTATCACTTTTTTTTGGATTTTGTACTATTTCCGTAAGATCTTTGAAAAATTTTTACAATTTATTCTTTTTGCACAATTTTGGACTGTTTCCTTTGAATTTGGGCAAATTTTTGATAATTTATTTTAATTTTGGTCATTTACCTCTTTTTGTTTCACAACTTTGGGCTATTTCTCTCCAATTTTCTTTAAATTTAGGCAATTTTGATTATTTACCCTATTTTTTTTTTAAAAAACTTTCGCACACTTTTTTAGTTGCTTTTTCACTATTTTTTCATTTTTCTTTTTACCATACAAAACTCTCTCGATCTTCATGACCTACATATGGATGTACCTTTCAAGAACCGCGTAACAACTGGTGTAATAATTGCATAAATAAGTGATGTTACCTCTTGTCTGCTTTGGTTTTATTTTCTGTGTACTTCTCTCCTCTTCTCGATTGGACCATGATTAAATTAGCGTAACTAGATCGTAGTTGAGTAGGGGAATGATAGGAATGGAACTCCTTTGTGGTCGTCGTAGGTGAAGTGAAGGGAATTTGTAAACCTTATTACTTCCCTTGTTGTTAGTGTGGGATTCGATCTGACTGTTCCAAACCTGGTTAGTGGACTGTATCGTTGGGGTTGGTGCTTTTCAGAAGCAGAGAATATTTATAACCGTCTGCAAGAGCGTTGTCGGAAAGGATGGTGGTTGCGCTAAATTAAATTGGCATATATGATTTCTCAGGTGGAAAAGAAATGATATATGTAATTTAGGCAACGTTTATACCATAGAGAAGTAAATAAAACAAGTGAATTAATGCGAATTCAAGTGTATTTATTGAGGGTTTGAGATGCTCACCAGTGGGTTGTTGTAGAAAAAGTAAAGTTTCTTTTCTTTTTACAACCCGAAGATGGTTCGGAGGTTTACAATATTTGTTTTAGAACATAACATTTAGAACATAACCATTCACAATATATATTGTACTCAAACTGCAAAGAGATTTTCGAAATAGATGCAATTCACAATATACACCTCAAAGTGGGAAATTTTCGTTATTAGTCATTTGACTACATTTCAGTTTATGGATAATTAATAGCAGATTCTTTTTCAATTATGAATATTAGGTTGAACAATTCAAACTTAGATATATTACATATGAATTCATTTTGAAATTATAATATAAGTATGAACAATTCAAGTTTAGACACCGGTTCCGAACGGTATCCTGAGAAGCATTTTTGTGTGTATTTGATGTAAACAAGTTGACACAATAAATATTAGACGTTTTGAAGTGTTATATTGCATAAGAAACTGTGCACTATTTTGTGAAGCCCTCGCTTTGCCGAAAATACGCTTACATAGGTGTATAGGAACCTTAAAATGCGGCATTATACCATAAAAAACAAACTAAGAAAAATTTAGCACGAAAAATTGTGCCGTTTGCAAAGCAATTGTGCTAAAAAATTACACTTAAATTCAAAAAATTTGCAAAAATATTGGACGAAAACTCTGTCAGACATGGAGAACGGATCATTGCTTTCCCGCAGGTTTCTTAGTAACCGTCTCCTTTCCACCACCTCTTCCTGCTCCATATCTATAGCACAAATGGCTAAAAGTGCTTCTTACATTCTATTTCTCACAATATTTTTCACGATTTAAATGTATTTGCACGATTTATCTTTAATTTCACTTCACTTTTGAAAGCTTAAAATATGTTTCAAAACAGCTGTTACTAGTTTGTTACCTCCTTATAGGCAGGTAACAGTTTTTGTGACTATTGTCACGGTAACAAGTACTCAGAATACCGATGTTTTGATATTGTTACCAAAGTGTTCAATTGTAACTGTGGTGACCATTGTAATCGCGTCAGAATAGCCCTGAAGGAATAAAGAAAAGTAAAAGGGTTACCGCGTCAACCAACGAAATAATAATTTGTGGGATTTTTACAAAATACCCTAAATCACCCTGATTATAAGTGGAAACAATTTAATTTCGTTAGATTTAGTGTTTTAATTGATATTAAAAAAAAATTTTATTAAAGCAAAAAAAAATATCTTAAACTACAAAATTTTCGGGACAAAATTAAAAACAGCAAAAATGAGAAAATTTTCGGAACGAAATTAAAAAGCAAAAATCGGTGGCATACAAAATAAATAATATTCTTCAAAAATTTTTTAATTTTTTTCCAAATATAGTAGAAGAAAATTTTTCACTATTCTACCAACAATTTTAACCTATCAACAAATCTGCAAGTATGGCTACGAGAAGATTTCTCTTCGACCACGACCAGCTGATATCATTCTGCAGAAAACTCAAGCCAACATCGATCGACCAAGTAACCCTATTGTGGTGAGAGAGGCTGAGTTAGAGAGTAGATGGGCGATGTTAGTGATTAGCTGTGATTAGCTAATGGTAGCAGATGATGACGAGGTTCCTGCGGATCAAAAAAAATCCTGTTCCGACAACTTCAGTGAAGCCAGCGAAAAATACCAGTCCTGCAAAAAAAATAAAGGAATTTATTAAATCTAAGTCGGTTTCCAAGGCAGATGACAGCATGAGGTCAGACATGTCAATGACCCAACATGGGCTCTCAACCCTGAAATTACCGCCATGTGATACCCAAACCTTTGAGGGGGGATACTCGAAACCCTTTGAGGGAGGATTCTCGAAACTCGAACCCTTTGAGGGGGGACACTCGAAATATTTTTCAGCTGTGTTCGGAAATCATCCCGAATTATCACCGGCGCAAACCTGTGAAGCAAAACAAGAGGCCAGGCGTTCCAAATTGTAAAAAAGTTTGATTTGATAGATGAAAATTTCCAACTGGCATGGAAGGCACTTAAGAATCGCTACGAAAATCAACGAGTTTTAGTTCATCAACAGATGAAGCAACTTTTTGCCATCCCAATAGCCCAAACTGAAACTCCTAAGTCAATGCATCAGGTTAATTGCGGTATTAATGATAGTATATCCATTTTCCAATCATACAAAATCAAACAGAAAATTGGGACCCTATCCTGGTCCATCTATGCGCTACAAAAATTCCAGAAAAAACCCTGCGAGAATGGGAAGACTCGCCCAGCAACCATAAGCAATTGCCGACGTGGGAGCAAATGAGTAAATTTTTGTCAAAGCGCATTGAAATTATTGAAACTATTTCGGATTTTCGGAAATCTAGTTATAAAGATGGTAATGGCTCACATCAAATGTCACAGGCTTTTCATTCCCACCTGGAATCCGATAGAGGAAAAATTACTTGCAAAAAATTTAATCAGAATCATCCCTTACAGTACTGTAATTATTTTAAGTCGCTGTCGGTGAGCGACCGAATAAAATATGTTTACTCAAATAAATTCTGTGTGAATTGTCTTTCATCATCCCATTTTAAGTCAAATTGTACGAGTGATAAATCGTGTAACAAATGTAATAAGAAACACCATACTATGTTACATTTAGAAGGAAGTGAAAAGACACGTTCTTTTCAAATGAATCGAGGTCAACAAAGATCACACGGGAACGATAATTCTTCAAATTCACCTGTCGACATCAATCATCCGAGTACTTCGCGAACTAGTACATCAGTCGAAGCAGTTCAGGCACATTTTTCATAGAATGAAGGTACAACGATTTTGCCTAAGGCACTAATTAATATTGATCATGCGGGTGAATTGTTCACAATTCGTGCATTGTTAGATGCTGGATCGGAGAAACGCTTTATTTCGAAAATAATTCAGCAAAGTCTTGCAATCCCAGTTACAACACAGCACTCCAATTTCTGGACTTGTTAGTACCATAGTGAGAAACTCTAGCAGTCGCTGTTTTGTCAGTTTAAGATCAAGAAGTTCTAACTTTTCAATCCAGATCAAAGCGATAGTAGTTTGAAAACTTGCACATTTTTGCCATCGAAACAATCAACATATTTGTTATATGTAACTTGCCAAGTAATTCTGATACAAGAATGGCTTTACTCTGCCGATGTCACAATATGTTCTCTTCTCCTCAATATATTTTGTTGGAATGTAATTGATCTTAACTTTACAGCAAATAATGTTGTGATCCATTAAGTCTCACTCAACTGAGTCAATGTATATTTGATCATACATGTTACTAAAAACATGATCTATGCATGATGCACTTTTAGGACGCGTAACTAGTTGAGGACAACTATGACAATCGTAATTTAAAAGTATTTCTCTAAACTCATCAAATTTCGCATTTCTAAATTGATCAATGTTCATATCCCCTAGGAGTATTATTGGTTTACCCACAATAGGGATAATTATATCCTCAACTATATCAAAAAAGCTTAATTCTGAACATTTTTGTGAGCGATATAGTGATATAAGCCTCAAATTCTTAGCACCAATACGCAAGTTGTCAAATAAAACTGATATAAGGTCTACAAAGTTTCTACGACCACAATATTCAACAGAAAATTTAAGTTTATCGGATATTAATTTTCAAATAATTAGGCTCGAGGTCAATTCTGTTTCATATATTTTAATTTATTTTTCAATATTTCGTCTTTCGTTGAAAGAAATCATCAGGATTTCTGAAATATATCATGTATCTTACATTACATATAGGCGATACAGAACGCTACATATAAACGACAAAAAACTCGAAACACAAATATACTTTCAAGTCTAACTTACGAAAAAACTTGAGTAGAACACAATATATAAGTACAGTAGCGCAGCAACCGCTACCCTCCGTCACAGGTTTGTTACTGAACTAATCCATTCTCATGGAACTCTGTTTACTTTTCTTGTTAGAAAGATGTAACTTTTCGCCAAGTTCTCGACGTCTGTTGTCTGGTTTATAATTTGCGTTGTTGGTGTATTGAGTATGTGTAGCATCTCCAGCGTCCGACGTTTGCTATAATTGTTCTCACATTGTAATACTCTCACATTCTCTAAATTGGCATCATGGTTTAACGTCGCAAAGTGTGCCGTTAACGCCGTTTTGTGGGTAGAATTATGCCTTTGCTTAATATCGGAATTGTGACCTGCTATTCATGTTCTCAATTTGTTCTATGTAGTTCCTATGTAGTTTTTGGCGTATGGTTGATTTCGTTTCTGTGAAAAATGCGACGCTTACTCAAAAATATTTGTTCGAAATAATATATTAATAAATTAGGCATTTTAACCAAAACAATTTTCGGCGGCGGCAGCTGCTGAAATTCGTTGGCGACATCGGCTGAACTAATGGAAAACGTCAAAATTAAAAATAAACATATCATGAAAAGAACAATACTATTTAAAAAGTTTGTTTAAAATGGATAGCGTTTTATTGTGGACAGATAGTAGTGAGGATGAATGCGATACCATTCCAGAGACAGTCCAGCGAAGAATACTCCGGGATACATCAGATATAATGAACTTTAATGAGAAAAATTATGTTAGCGGAATGTAAATAAGATTATTAATAAAAATTATTAGTTTCATAAAAAACTTTAGACTTAATAAAGTTGCATTTATGTATGATTTGAGTTGCATTAAAGACGAATTAAAGCCAGCAGAATCGTTAACAGCTATCTCACCTCTGTTGAAATTGGCTCGACATTGTTTTAGCGCAAGGTCAAATTGGCCAAATCGTCTATTACGATTTTCTCAGTCATCAATTTCTCTTTACATGTCAGAGGTATGCACAGTAATTGAAAAAATTATTTGTCCCAAGCATATTACTTTAAATTTGAAAAGGCAGAAGATAAGGAAATGGAGGCACTTTTTTGATAAATGTGGAATACCTGAAGTAATTTGAGCAGTAGATGGTACTAATGTTCAACTTATATGACCGACAATAGATGAACATTTATATTTCAACCGAAAACTTAAACACAGCATCAATGCTATGGTGGTAAGTTCCCATAAAAACCAAATGCAAATAAATTATAACTTTTTGTAAAATTTGTGATTATGAAATGTGCATAAGGGCCGTCGATTGTCGTTTTGTGGGAGCTAGTAGCGATTCTAACGTTTGGAATTTGTCACAGGAGAGACAATATTTAAAACAAAAGTACTTATATTTAGTTGAAGATACAAGAAGAAGAATCCTTAATATAACTACTATTCTATTTGAAATGAAAGCGCAACCGTATTAAATTCTTATCGTTTCAGGTAATTCCGGATGTCCTCTAGAGCATTTGAATTTAACTCTACTGAAATTGTTCTGAGAATTCAGTAGAATCATTTTTCAATAATCTACATTCACAAGGAAGGTCCATAATTAAAAGGACATTTGGGGTGTTAAAATCACGATTTCGTTATCTCTTATCTGCAAGGGAGTTGAATTATGCGCCAAAAAGGCTGTTATACTACTGAATGTTTGTTGTGCATTACACAGTATTTGTATAGAGTTTAATGTTGATGTTCGTAACTTAGGAAATTATAATGCACTTGCCAATTCTTCTGCAAGCTGCAATATATCGTAGACATTTAAAGTAATTTCACTAATATTCCAAAAAATATTAGAGATGAAATAAAGAACAATATGCAAAGGAATTAAAAGAACATAAACAAAATTTGTAGTATTCAAACAGAAATAAAAAGAATTAAATTAAAAACGCATAACAATTTTCTACAAAGTAAATCAATAAGAAATATAATAAAAACAAACACAAAACACTTATTTCCCAAGTCCATGCTTTTCTGATTTCAGATCCAGAATTTGCTTTTTTAACTCCAACTGTATCATTTTCCTGGCTTGGAACACTTTGACTCTTGACTACGTCTATGTGGAGTATGAAAACCGCTTTGTTCTGTTTCAAACAACCCAAACTGTCGAAAAGTTGCGGGAACTCTTTTCCCGTATCAACCGTAGACTCTGCAACAATACTGTTAATTCGGTTGATACGTTTCAGTTTTTCACATGTTCCCATAGACAGCAACGCATTATTCATGTTCTCAACAATATACACATTGCTAAAACACTCATGTTTGTCGCTTTTCATTTAATTCGACACACCCCTTTTTGTTGAAGCCACTGTACTATTTATTACAAATAGCCGTTATGCATCTTGTATCTTCCCTTTATTATTAACATTCTTTAAATTGTTTTCTTATTAACATAAACACACATACAATACGCATTAACAACGTTTAATATTTATATTTTATATATACTCATTTGTCTTGCTCTCATCACATATGAAAGCCATTGCTTAATAGCGGTTAACGGGAATATCGAATGCATTTTCAAGGGCAGCTAAGACAAATGTTGTCTGCTGCAAATCAATCTGAGTCAAATCGATTAGGCGAAAAGACAAAATTTTTAAAGCGGGCTTTAAAAGCTAAATAAAGCATTGTATTTGAAATATAATAAATTATTTTGAATTGAAAATAAAGACGCTCTTGAAAGTTGTTTCTCTTCTATAATTAAGAACGGCTCAGATTCGCTATCGTTACAACGTAACAAATCCTTTAAAAATTTTAATACTGTCGCTTCGATTATTATTACACAATGGCCGAAGGAGGCAATGTAACGGGTGAATACAATTGCCTTAAATGTTCCTTGGTCGACACCGATAGAATGGTACAGTGCGATACATGTGACAAGTGGTTTCACTTCTTGTGTGGGCGTTAATAGCGATGTCGCAAATTTTAGCTAGAACTTTGGCTTTTGTAATCATCAACAACTAGCCATGTTGAACCAAACGCGACGTCGGAGCAACCCAGGCCAATGCGACAATAGCACATCACTACCCGCTCAGCAGGTTACATTACACGGAACACCGACACAAGCACCGAATCCAGTTCCTTGAGCAGGGGCACCTTCTGCAAATGCAAGTGGCTACAAAGAAGCATCGATCAATACCCAGGTTACGCCTCACGTTTATAATCAAGCTTTAGCAGCGGTTGCAGCATTATCTTCAACCCAAGCAAGTGCATATAAGGAAGCACCAGCAGCGACGATTATCGGTTCAATGACGTCTAATAACAACATTATTAGTCATCCAACTTACGTCACATCTTGGCCTTCTTCTCTTCTGCAGAATATTACTTCATCAAATGGTAAAAGAGCGCAAAACCCCTTGTCGAATTCAACATCTATCAATACACTACAGATGCCCACAATACACAACATGCGACAACGCGAAGTACACCTTCAAATGCTAGAAGAGGAAAAGGAATTGCAGAAACAATATTTGGAGAAAAAGTATAGGATTCTGTCACAAAGCGAAAATGAAATAGGCCTAAACAACAGCTTCTCTTTAAATACACCAACAAACCAGCCTACTTCATCGCAATTGGCAGCAAGCCAATTAATCCCCAGGGACCTACCTCCGTTCGACGGAAACCCAGAAGACTGGCCTCTTTTTATAAGTAGTTTAAAAAATAGTACGGAAATAGCCGGCTACACAAATGCAGAGAATTTGATGCGGTTACAGTCTTGTCTAAGAGGAGTTGGTAAGAAGCAATCTATTTGTACCTTCAATGGTACAAGAAATTTTGCAGACGCTTGAAATGTGCTATGGTAGGCCGAACACATATTAGCAGTGTAATAGAAAAAGCACGAAAATTCCCACCACCAAAGGAATGGCTTGAAAACCTTATAGAGTTCGCGCTTATGGTAAGAAATCTCTGCTCCACTATGGAAGCGTGTTCAATGGGTGCTTATCTCAATAACCCTATGCGGGTTAAGGAGTTCGTAGATAAATTACCAAACAACCAAAAATTAAGTTGGGCGGTGTATCAAAAGGATATTAACATCCCTGTCATCAAAAATTTTAGTGATTGGATCTACAATATAGCTAGCGCTCTGCATCTATAAATACTCACACAACAGATACAACTGATAATAGAAAACCTCCATGTGTTGTTTGTGGAATTGACAACCACAAATTTCAAAAGTGCGATGAATTCAAGAATATTTCACTGGATGGCAAATGGTCTATAGTGACTTCCAAAAAACTTTGTCGTCAGTGGCTCAATAGTCATCCTCGTAAGTGTTTTGTAAACAAAGTTTATGGTATAAATAACTGTACAGCAAAACACCATCAGCTGTTACGTTCTTCAAAACAATAATACAGAACAATCTGCGGATAATGATTCTTCAAATACAGTCAACGCACACTCCGAAACAGGAGAAATCTTAAAGCCGTTTTTCAGATTCGTTCCTGTACGTTTATACGCAAACTCAAAAACTATTGAAACGTTTGCGTTCCCGGACGAAGGCTCTTCGGACACCTTAATGGAGCATGGCATTTTTAAAAGCCTAAATTTAGATGGTAAAAGGGAACCCTTAACGCTCAGATGGACTGGGAAAACAACGCGAGAAGAGGAGGAATCCGTTAAGCTGTCGGTGACGATATCAGGTATCGACAACAAAACAAAATTTTCTCTTAAAGAAAACCGTAAAAAAATTAGGTCTACCAACACAATCTGTCGACATCGAGGATTTAGTAAAGAGTAATTTGTACCTAAAAGGATTGCCGATCAAATCAAACAAAAATATAACGCCTGGTATTTTGATTGGCGTTAACAATTGGAAGTTAGCCGTTCCGCTGAAAGTTCGTGAAGGGAATTGGCACCAACCCAATGCATCCAAGTCTCGTTTAGGCTGGACGCTGCAAGGTCCTTCTCTACATAATTCGGAGGTGTCTTAGTGAATGTACATACGTGTGATTGTGAAATCCAGTACCAAGATTTACATGACCAAGTAAAGAATTATTTTTCGTTTGAGGCATCGCCAGCGAAAAAGATATTGTCAAATGTCGATCAAAAGATTCTTAAAACACTCGAAGATACATGCTAAATGAAAGAAGGTCAGTACGAAATTGGTTTGCTATGGAAAAATGAGAATGCGCACCTACCCAACAGCTACAATTCTGCACTAAACAGGTTAAAGTGTTTGCATAAGAAATTTAAGGACACAATTTGCGGGTCGTTATGCAGAATGAAATCGACAAATTGATATCTAAAGGTTACGCCAGAAAATTATCAAAAATTGAAATGGAATCCTGCTCCAATCCTGTTTGGAATCTACCCATTTTTATTACGCCGGAAAAGGTGCGATTGGTGTGGGACGCCGCAGCCAAGGCTAAAGGTTTCTCACTCAATGATTTCATTATGAGTGGACCGGATTTGTTAAGACCTCTTTTTGAAATATTGATCGAATTTCGTGTGGGAAAAATAGCCGTATGTGAAGACATATCCGAAATGTTCCATCGAATAAACGTTCGCGATGAAGATATGCATGTCCAACGTTTTCTATGGTTTGATGACCCCAGCAATCAGTTCCCCAGCGTCTACGTGATGAAGGCGTTAACATTCGGCATATCCTGTGCTCCATGCATAGCCCATTTCGTCGGAGATTAAAATGCCGAAGTGTTCGCAACTAAATACCCGCATGCAGTTCAATCAATCAAATCCTATCACTATATGGATGACTTGATTGACAGCGTTGACACAGAAGAAGAAGCCTTGCAACTCGCCGGTGAAGTGAAGACTATTCATTAGGGTGGTTACAATTTATATGGAATTTTTTTTTGTTACTGTCTTTCGCAGCACCCCCCTAAAATATGCCAATAGACTAGAAAAGATGATTTACGAAGTTTCAGCCCAATCCGATAATGCTAACACGTGCCTCATTGAGGTTAAAGTTAGGAAAAACAGCGATTTTTTTTCCAAAAATCCTAGTTTTTCGTCCTTAAAATCGTAACCATTTGTTCCAGTGACCTCGTGAAAATTTTATTGGATAGGACATTTTATTTACATTAATTTTGATCTTAATAACTGTTTTGCTTAAACTAATAGATTGGGTAGTAATCGCATTCAAAGGCTATATCTATATCTTAAATGGGCACAAATTCAGTTTAGCTACATAAGCAAAAAATTATTTAAATTTTGTGGTTCGCTAGATTTTTATAAAATAATCTTACGCATTGTAACAAATAAGAAAGGCTAAATTTTTGTTTAAAAAATTTGCGCATTTTTCTGGTTTGAAAAACTAGAAATGCAGAAATATTTGAGGAAAGGGTGATTTTGGTGATATTAGGAATCAGGAGGTCATTTTACATAAGAGTAAGCAGGAATAGTGTCGGCCGGTTTTCGTTCTAAACAGTGTTACTGGGTGACCTGTAAAATAAACAAGCGGTATAACTGCAAGAAACAAAACCCAATGAAATCCATTGAATCGTTCGCTCTCTAAGTCCGTGGAGTGCGCGAGGGTGAGATGAGGTGAGCATAATGGGTGTAAAATAAAATATGTGTGCTTTGCGTGAGTAACAGCAACAATTATTCACTTGTTAATTCTGAAAAGTGTTCGATCTCGTCATGTGAGCAAATTTGTAGTTGTTAATAGCGGCATTTATTCAAACGTGAAAGCCGAGAACTTTTGCTCAGAGAAAGTTTCCCTCTCACCGTTGCATGAGGCACCAAGTAAAGCTGCTCAGCGTATCTGTGCTCAAACAATATCAGCTGACTGAGATGGGGATACATAAGGTGGTAGCAGTAGGAATTGCAATTATGTCTGTATACTTCTTCTATTGTTCTAGTGCTATCACCTTATTTATCCATCCTGGTCAGCTGACAATGAAATGTCAAAAGTTTACACGTTTCTACATCCCACGTTTGAGTAGCAACCGCTTAATATTCGTAAGCTGCTCGTGTTTTTATATATAGGTATAACCTTATTTAACCCCGTTTTTCGATTAGATTTTGTAAAATTTAAACATGGATCTACCATCAACTTCCGCATTATCGATTAACATGAGATCAAGGCAGAAAGATGCAATTTTTTTAATTGGTCACATGTCACATCAAATAACTGGCAGTAAATTACCATCCAATTCTCAAGTCTTGTGTAGTTTATTTTATAATATACGGCAAGTTAAATTAAGCAGTAGAGAAGCTGCTAAACTTACAACAAAGGAGGTTCTCATATTGTGGGAAAAATCTAAAATACCTACGAAAGATATTGCACATTGTGTCGCGAAGTTGGAAAAGCTGTATGCAGAGTGGAGAAAACTACAAAAAATGCTACAAGATCTTCAAGCGCTAGGCAAAATAAAAAAGAAAAAGATTTCAAGACAACCTTTGACGACTTATTTGATGTTGCTCATCAGGAAGCACTTACCAAAATAGCTGAAGAAGACAGGCAGTTTTTGTTACTCCAGAGAGAAAAAGGACGCCCTGGCTGCATGGGAGGCGTTGACATGAAATTTGAAAAAGCTGAGCAACGAAACGATTTGAAAAATCAAGAACAAATATAGGTGAGTTCGTGTGTTTAATAAATGTGTACTTATTAAATATTATACTTATGTACTTATTATATGTACTATTATATGTAGTTATTATATGTATATTAACGTTATTAACTAACAATTATATTTCTTTATTTTTAGAAGGTGAATATGTAGAATTGGAATCTACACCAAGTATTAGCAGCACATCAGAGGAAGAGGAGCCAATACAAGAAGATACAGGCACAGAGTATAATTTTCCACACCGAGAGGCAGAAGGACCGGAAGTAAAAAGGGCGAGGTACTGTCGAGGTTCAGAAGAGGTTATTACTGAAAAATTGTCTGTATTGTTAGATAGATGTAATATCTCTGATAGAGATGCCGTGAGAATTATAGCAGCAATAGCAGAAGCATTAGGCCATGACCCACAGAATTTAGTTGTAAGTAGATCTTCCATACGACTCAGGAGACAGCAATTTCGGCAACAAAGAACTAGGCTCATAAGAAGCAGATTTAGAAATTCCGATCTAGAGGGCGCTGTTGTGCACTGGGACGGAAAATTGCTTCCAGATGTGTTGAGTAAGGAAAATGTAGAGAGGTTAGCAATTTTAATTAGTTGCGGCGATGAGGAACAATTCGTAGGGGTTCCAGTCCTTGAAATAGTACAGGGAATACTCAGGCAAAAGCTGTATTCTCAGCAATTGAGGAATGGGGAGCAGCTGAAAAAATTCAGGCAATGTGTTTTGACACCACTGCAGTAAATACTGGTCGCCATAAGGGAACCTGCATTCTACTGGAGCACTTATTAGAGAAAGATCTTCTTTATTTAGCATGTCGTCACCATATTTTGGAAATTGTTTTAAAGGAAGTTTTCAATTGCAAAATGGGCACATCCACTGCACCTCAACCAGATATTTTCCGAAAATTCCAGAACGGGTGGTCTAAGTTAGACAAACAGACACACAAAACTAGTTTAGAAGATGACAATTTTAGAAATAAAATAAGTAATGTAGACCAAATTTCAAAATTTCTCTTTGAACAATTAAAAAATCGCCAGCCTAGGGATGATTATAAAGAATTCATCGAACTTTGCTTAATTTGTTTAGGAAGTCTTCCACGAGAAAAAATTTCCTTTAAAGTACCTGGAGATATTCATCACGCCAGATGGATGGCAAAGGGTATTTATTGTCTGAAAATATATCTTTTCAGGGATCAATTTCCATTAACCGATTCAGAGCTGAACGGTATTAAAGATATATGTTTATTTATAATTAATATTTATATAAAAGCATGGTTTACTGCTCACAAGCCCACCCTAGCCCCCAAACAACACCTACAATTAGTCAAATCTTTGGTACAATACCGAATAATTGATGAAGAAGTTGCCGACAAGGCATTGCCTAAATTTATTAACCATCTGTGCTATCTCAATTCGGAGCAAGTTGCTTTCTCATTTTTCGATGATACTTTAGAAAAAAATATCAAGACACGAATGGTAGAAAAATTAAAATCGGAAGAAGAAAACGATGGATTTAATTCTTATGACAGGGATGTTAAAGCCAAACTTAATATTCAAGAAGTTGATTATTTATTGGACAAACAACTTGATTATTTTGTTTCTTCTCGGACTCTAAATTTTTTTAAGAGATTTGAAATTAATACAGATTTTTTTAACACTGATCCCGATGTATGGTGTGAAAATGAAAATTTTTTAAAAGCTAAGAAAATAGTGAAGGGTCTAAGAGTAGTAAATGACACAGCTGAGAGAGGAGTGAAATTAATCCAAGACTTTAATTCATCACTAACAAAAGATGAAGAACAACGGCAGTTTGTACTACAAGTCGTATCTGAATGTAGACATATATTTCCGGACTCTTCGAAAGCTACCTTATGTAGGCCATTGCCACCTTAATTTGTAATTTTATATAATTATAATTTTATGATGTAAAATTTAACAATATAAATAATAAACTTTTTATTTACAAAAAAAAAACCTTTCCTATTTATCACAATGCCTAAAATTATTTTAATAAAATCTAGCGAACCACAAAATTTAAATAATTTTTTGCTTATATAGCTAAACTGAATTTGTGCCCATTTATGATATAGATATAGTCTTTGAATGCGATTACTACCCAATCTATTAGTTTAAGCAAAAAAGTTATTAAGATCAAAATTAATGTAAATAAAATGTCCTATCCAATAAAGTTTTAATTAGGTCCCTGGAACAAACGGTTACTATTTTAAGGACGAAAACCTAGGACTTTTGGAAAAAAATCGCTGTTTTTCCTAACTTTAACCTCAATGAGGCACGTGTTAGTATTATCGGATTGGGCTGAAACTTTGTACTTCATCTTTTCTAGTCTATTGGCACATTTTAGGGGGTTGCCACGATGTAAAATCCAAAATTGATTTCTTGTAACCACCCTCCTATTCATGCATCTGCTGGGTTCAAAATGCACAATTGGGCATCAAATTCTGCACGTCTTCAATCCGACCTTTGCAATGATAGTACAAATAAACAATCTTCATACACGATGGGCCCAGTAGAAAAAATAATGTATTGGGACCAAATAACGACACTTTCAAGAATATTTGCAGATTTGCCCGACTTAGAAGAGAAGTGATTAACAATTCCACCATACCAACTAAAAAGGAAGTCCTTCAAGTTCTAATGAGTATATATGATCCATTGGGATTTATTTCTAGTTATACAATTGGTCTAAAAATATTCCTGCAAGAGATATGGCGCTCAAAGATTAATTGGGACGATGAGCTGCCCAGTAATTTGTATCAAAAGTGGCGCCAGTGGACGTAAAACTTGGCAAATATATCCGATGTAAAAATTCCACGCTGTTATTCGTCGCTTCTGTCAATATCTACCAATATCGAACTTCACATTTCGTCGACGCCGAAGTGTTCGCTTAAGCAGTCGTGTGTTATCTCCTTGTTAAGCACAATTCCAAGCCAAACATATCGCTTGTGGCTGCCAAGAGCAAAGTAGCACACTTAAAACCCGTTTCAATACCGATGATGGAACTACAAGCTGCGGTTATCGGAGTAAGTTTAGCAACAAAAATACTAAATGGCATTCGTGTTAACATTAATAACTCATACTGGTGGATCGACTCAAAAACTGTATTAAATTGGCTTTCTATAGACCCTCGAAACTTCAAGCAATTTGTTATGCATCGTGTAGGCGAAATACTAGAGACCACAAACCTTAACCAATGGAATTGGGTGTCATCAAAAAGTAACCCAGCCGACGCTGCCACCAAAATATCGAAACCTAGCATACGTCAATGGTTTAACGGACCGGAATTCCTTAACAGCGAAAAACATAATTGGCCCGTATGCCCAAACCCAGGAACTACAAGTGATGATAACGAATTGCGCCACGCAGTGTATCATATTCGGCAAGAAACTCATACAATTAATTTTACATATTTTTCCTGTTGGAGGCGTCTTTTCAGGGCACTTGCAACATTTATCTTATATGTGGAGCGTCTCAAAGCCATATCAGGCAATAAAATACTTCCCGACGAAGCCAATTTCGAGATGTTTCAAAAATCAAAAACAATTTTATACAAAACCGCTCAACAAAACGAGTTCGTGAACGAAATTGCTGATTTAAAACAGGGTCAGACCGTAAGCAAACGTAGTAAGTTGAAACAACTCAACCCCTTTATAGATGAAGACGGTATTCTAAGAGGAAAAGGCAGATTGGAATCATTAAATTGCAACACGCCTATTATTTTACCACACAACCACCATGTTACATTCTTAGTCGTACGATACTACCATGAAGCGAATCATCATTGTTTCCACGAAACTACTATAAACAACATTAGATCCCGATTTTACATCCCTCGACTCCGTGTTATTTATAAAAGCGTCCGTGGAAAGTGTCAGCGCTGCAAAAATAGTCTTTGTTCACCTGTAGTACCTCAAATGGCACCGCTACCTCATGCCCGACTAGCCAGCTTCGAACGCCCATTTACGTTCGTTGGCATTGATTTTTTTGGGCCATACCTAGTGGTAGTTGGAAGGCGTAACGAAAAGAGATGGGGTGTGGTATTCACTTGTTTGACGGTTACAGCTGTACACATCGAAGTCGCACATAGTTTGGATACGAGCTCTTGTATTATGTGTATCACTAACTTACATCGTCGAGGAATGCCAAAAGAAATATTCACAGACAATGGGACAAATTTTAAGGCCGCTGCTAAGGTACTGAAAGAAGAACAACAACAATTAAATCTTCAACAAATAGCAAGCAAATTCGATGAAATTAAATGGTTATTTAACCCGCCGGCTGCACCTCATATGGGAGGTGCTTGGGAGCGAATGGTAAAGTCTATTAAATCAGTTCTAAACGTGACCTGCCCCCACTTCAAATTTAATGATGAAAGTTTCAGAGTTTCCCTTTAACTTTCGTGTCGCTGGATGCTGAAGACGACCAACCTTTGATTCCAAACCATTTACCTTTAGGATCTTCATTTGGGTACAAACCGATTTGTTTCAACAACGATTTACGAGACCGCTGGCGACAAACGCAAAAGTTTACCGACCACTTTTGGCGAAGATGGGTGAAAGAATACGCACCTAATCTGTTACGAAGAGGTAAATGGTTCAACAAACAACCACCAGCATCCGTAGGTGACGTTGTCGTCCTGGTAGACGAAAACCAACCCAGGAATACTGGCCTAAAGGTATTATCATCGAAACTACAACGGCGAAAGATGGACAGATCAGAAGGGTAAAAATTAAAACATCAACTAGTGTTCTTGAGAGGCCTATATCTAAAGTGGCTATATTGGATGTTGGCGCCAAATCTGAGAGTAAACTCACCAGCACCTGATTTGCTTACAAGAGGGGGAATGTTGCCGCCACTGTACTATTTATTACAAATAGCCGTTATCCATCTCGTATCTTCCCTTTATTATTAACATTCTTTATATTGTTTTCTTATTAACATAAACACACATACAATACGCATTAACAACGTTTAATATTTATATTTTATATATACTCATTTGTCTTGCTCTCATCACATATGAAAGCCATTGCTTAATAGCGGTTAACGGGAATATCGAATGCATTTTCAAGGGCAGCAAAGACATATGTTGACTGCTGCAAATCAGTCTGAGTCAAATCGATTACGCGAAAAGACAAGATTTTTAAAGCGGTCTTTAAAAGCTAAATAAAGCATTGTATTTGAAATACAATAAATTATTTTGAATTGAAAATAAAGACAGTCTTGAATGTTGTTTCTCTTCTATAATTAAGAACGGCTCAGATTCGCTATCGTTACAGCGTAACACCTTTTATCGTTAATTTTTCTCCTGATGGACCTGTTAATTTCTTATTTGCTTTTTCTATTTCCACATTTGGCCAATTCTTCAAAAACAATCTCGTAGGCAATACATCCACCGGCGCTCCGGTATCAATCAATACACTCGCCAGCCTTTATCATTTCACACCACCTATCACTGGACTTCGTTGCATCAACCATGCCTAAATATAAGGTTTCAACTGCGTCTTCGTCTTCAAAGTCCATATTGTTCATTCTTTGTCTGCCTTTGCATACTCTCGAAAAATTACTGCATTTGTTGCATCTTCTTCCCCTCGCTGGACACGTCCCCTTTTCAGCATGTCTACCACCGTATCTTTCGTAGTTCTCTATTTCGCTCTTCTTTTTCACCTCTCTTATCTCGAATTTGTTTAAGGCTAAATTCATTTGACATACCTGAGCCAGTTCTATTTGTTGCCGATGAACGCTCTCTTGTGTACGTACTGTGTCTATGGCCTTCTCTAATGCTAAATCTGGCGCGTATTGTAGTTTATCAGACAACCCTTTGTCCTTGATGCCAACAACAATCCTATCCCTAATCATCTCCTCCCGTAGCTCGTCATAGTTACAGTTACGTGCCAACGTATGACGACGAAATATTTTCCCAGAGCCTCTACCACTATTTTGTAATCTGCCCTTTCTTGATCGTTTAACGTAAGTGATACAAATATTTCGTACGCCTGTAGGCCCATCATGTATATGAGCGATTTACCTGCTCCTCTTCTGGCTGTTTATTCAATCGCGTAGCAATGCGTCGAAACGTCGCAGCCATTTTTGTCATTGTGTCGGATTTGCGAAGTCAAATTTCGCTGGAGATGCCATTTCATAGTTGCTGTGTTCCACCAATATTGGACGGGAACCAGCTGCATACGCAGGTTCCTTCACCATATTTCTTCCTGATATTGTATTGTTTTTCGTCCCCTTATTTAAACCGCTGCCACCATGTGCCGTTTACAATAAACCACGTCGAGCCTCTATGAGTGTAACTTCAGAACTATCCAACTCTGTACTGTTTATTACATTTCATTTTGTATATCCGTACATGTTATTATAGGGTTGCGCAATATTCATGATATATATGGAATTTTTTGATTCAGTTGTTAACTAATCATGGGGAACTTTAGTTTTAATTACGTTTAAAATCCCGTCTATTTGGTGGTTATTCGTGAATGCGTCCGCCGAATCATGATAATTGTACGATCCTATGGTTAACACTGTGCAAGTGTTTTTACAAACACTTTGAAAACCCTATGCGTACTCAACGGATTAACACTAATTCGGGTCCTATAAACCGGAATACATCATTAGTTTTGTTTGGCCTGTAATGATGGTTTTATACAAATTTTTTTTAAATTTTTTACTTAGAAGCTGCGATTTAGAGCTCATTTTTGGAGACAAGTTTATACTTTACATATGTCACCATTACTCGAGAACGCCTCATCACATTTTGATTAAACAAATTTAAAAAATTAAATATTACAATAATCTATTTCTATAAAAATTTAAAATTTTGTATTTTTAAAAATCATGAAAAATCCAAAACCAAAATAAAAATGTCGTCTTATTACTTTCACGTAAAGTCACATAAACTATGAAATAAATTATACATTGAACATGAAAATCGATGAACGAGTCTCGTTTTATACATAATTAAGTGAAGGTAGCTAATTTTTTCTTATTTGACAAGAATATTAATTTTTTGTTTCACTGATTTCGGATATTCGTACTGAATGAATTTCAAAATTTTATTCAACGATATGTACAAAATTCTTTCTAAAAAAACCTTGATGACTATTTTCTGATTTAAAAATTTTAAACAAAAGATTATTTATTTTTTATGATTGCATTCTCGCGAATGCCGTTCATATATGAACGGTAGCAAAGTAATGAGCGCTCATAAATGGGCGTGGAATTTCTGTAAAAAATATTATTCGTAACAGGTAGCCAACACACACACATCAATACAAAAGTGCACATTTATGAGCACTCATTACTTTGCTACCGTTCATATAAGGACGGCAATCGCGAGAATGCACTCAACAAAAATAAATAATTTTTTGTTTATTACTTTTATTTAATTCTGAGAATCATAAAAAAGTCATCAAGGTTTTTTCCAAAGAATTTTGTACATATCCACGAGCAACATTTTGAAATTAATTCAGTACGATTATCCGAATTCATTGAAGTAAAAAATCAATATTATTTTCGAAATGAGATAACTTCACTTCACTTTGTTTTAATAACACAAAATTTCAATTTTTAATCAAAAAATATTTTCTTTTTTATAAATAAATAAGAAACTGTTGACTATGTTGAGAAATAGTATAGAGATAGATAAAAGGTATTGTAATTCTTAATTTTTTAAATTTGTTTAAACAACATTAGATGAGGCGGCGTTCGCGAGTAATGCTAACATATTTATAAACTTGTCTCAAACTCAAAGGCTCTGAGTAAAAAATTAAAAAAACAAATTTGTATGAAACCATCATTATAGACCAAAAAACTAATGATGCAGTTTGATTCGTAGGACCCAAATTAATGTCAAGCCGTTGAATCCACTTGCACAGTGTAATTAAATGCTGAAAATTAAATTAAATTTTCAATCATTTATACTGCAAACAGTGCGACGATTGGAAAAAACCACGGTAATAATATCGCACGGCCGTCGGTGGTGCAATGATTAGTGTGCGCGCTTCTTGTACATGAGATCCTGGGTTCGATCCTTGCTCTGACCACCTTAAAATTTCCTTCGGCGGCTGTCACCTCGCATAGAGACGGCGACACTATCGAGTATTAAGCCATGAAAAAGCTTCTCAAAATACCGTTCGGAATCGGTGTAAAAACTGTAGGTCCCAATCAGTAACTATAAAACTAGAAACCGCACAGCTCACTGGTTGTGAGAAAGAAGCTCTATCCAATTCCTTAATGAAATTTAATTTTTAAAGTATTTTTGTGATAATTTTCAAATGTACCTGAAATTTGTAGATGAGGATGGAGGCTTTCAGAATATTGCATTCACAGGCACCCTGTGTTAACACAGTTGGTGCTATAGTGTGTCAAAGTTAACCACTTGGGTGCTGTTTAAACTTTCCAAGGCAGGTACTTCTACATAACTCGGCCATTTGATGGAAAATAATATTTCTGAAATAATTTTCTAGGGACAGAAAATAATTGTTATTATTTTTTTTCGGACCAAAAGGTTACGCAAAATTCCCTTTATCTGTTTTAGGGAATTTTTAACCATTATCGTAAGATATATAGTATTTTGGTTACCTTAACCAATATAACTGAGATATATTTTATTTTGGTTATGAGTAACTCTTATAGCAACCAAAAATATGTTTTTGGTTACAATAGCCATTATCGAAAGTAATTCTATTTCTTTTTTGGTTATCGGTGGCCAAATATTTTAATTTAAATAATTTTTTTTTATAAAATAAATAAATAAATTACAAAACTGCCCGATTGTTTTATTTTGCCAAATATTTTTAAAGTACTTACATTACCTGAACGCCCCTTAGAAATGCGTCTAGTACATGAAAAATACGATATATCTGGGTAGCGATAACCAAAAAGAATAATTAGTTACGATAATGGTTATTGTAACCAAAAAAATATTTTTGGTTGATACAATGATTATTCATAACCAAAATAAAATATTTCTCACTTATATTGGTTACGATAACCAAAATTAAATATATCTTACGATAATGGTTTATTATAATCATTATTTGAATTCGTCAATATTAATGGTTATCTAAGACCTTTTCGTCATTTATCTTATAACTGTTACGTCCCTGTCATTTTCTATTACCTGTGTAGTATGTATATAAAAACTTCAGACAAATCATTTCTAAAGTCACTTTTTGTTTTACTTAGGTTATCGAGAAGGACTTCTATGAAACGGTCAGGGAAATCATTATTAAATACAGTATTATTTCACTGAGACCACTAAAGGTTCTCGATTATGACGAGAAATGAAAAATCGTTGCTATCTAATGTTAAATTTTTGGCATTTAATTTAACATTAACATTTGCCAATGTAAAATCGTCGCTGGTTTAAATTTATATTGATGCTTTGATGTCAATTTCAACATTGCAACGATGACGATTCGTAACTTAAGCATTGTTGATTTCCAGTGAAAAGCAGGGGGGTTATTATGTAATTTGACTCGAAAGGAAAAAGTTACGAATTCCTACGTAGTACAATTTACGAACATTTATTTACGAATGTTCGGAAATTATTTGCTGAACCGCCCATTTTTGCCCCCTTTCGAAAAACCAAAATTACTCTTTCGTAAGTGCAACTCTGTAATACGAAAGCGACTGTAAAACGAGTTAAAAAGTTAGTATCTTAGTAGAAAGCAATTTAGTTAATAAATAAAGAAATGGTTTCCCATTACATCCCATGAAGGGATTATGGAGAGCTTCTCACAATTTAGTTATCAAAGAAGAAAGACTAAATTAAAACAAAATATTAAATGTTAAAATGTAAGTATTTTTATGAAAACAAATATGAAAAAGTGGTAAATAACTATTTTGGCTTCACAAACGTCAAATATTGTGTTTTTTACACCAAACATTGTTTATGTTATACTACATATTTTCAGCGACAGGAGGTGGCCCAAGTGATTTTCATTCCCTTACACAACTTCAGGAAAAATTTGATGCATTGCTAAAATATTTGTATCACTTTCGTTAAACGATTAGGAAAGGCCAGATTACAAAATGGTGCTCATATACATGATGGGCGAACAGGCGTACGAAATATTTTTATCACTTTCGTTAAACGATCAAGAAAGGGCAGATTGCAAAATGGAGGTACAGGCTCTGGGAAAACATTTCGTCGTTCGCATCAATGTAATCTACGAAAGAGCAAGATTCAACACGCGGGTTAAACTTGACAGCGAAATGGTGAAAGAATTTATCACTTCATACGTTGGCACGTAACTGTAACTATGGCCAGGTACGGGAGGAGATGATTAGGGATAGGATTGTTGTTGGCATCAAGTACAAAGGGTTGTCTGATAAACCAGATTTAGCATTAGAGAAGGCCATAGACACAGTACGTACACAAGAGAGCGTTCGTCTGCAACAAATAAATGAATTCAGCCGTAAACAGATTCGCTGTAAGAGAGGTGAAAAGAAGAGCGAAATAGAGAACTACGAAAGATACGGTGGTAGACATGCTGAAAAGGGGACGTTTCTAGCGAGGGGAAGAAGATGCAACAAATGCAGTAAGACCGGTCATTTTGCGAGAGTGTGCAAAAGCAGACAAAGAATGAACAATGTGGAATTTGAAGACGAAGAAGAAGTTGAAACCTTATATTTAGGCATGGTTGATGCAACGAAGTCCAGTGATAGGTGGTGTGAAATGATAAAGATAAATGGAAGGCTGGCGAGTGTATTGATTGATACCGGAGCGCCGGTGGATGTATTGCCTACGAGATTGTTTTTGAAGAATTGGACAAATGTGGAAATACAAAAAGCAAATATGAAATTAACAGGTCCATCAGGTGAAAAATTAACGATAAAAGGGGTGTGTCGAATGAAAATGGAAAGCGACAAACATGAGTGTTTTAGCAATGTGTATTTTGTTGAGAACAGGAATACTGCGGTGCTGTCTCTGGGAACATGTGAGAAACTGAAATGTATCAATCGAATTAACAGTGTTGTTGCAGAGTACGGGAAAAGAGTTCCCGCAACTTTTCGGCAGTTTGGGTTGTTTGAAACATGTTTACGAAATTAAGTTAAACCAGAGTACAAACCATATGCAATACACGCATCGCGCAGGGTGCCGATTCCATTAATGGACAAATTAAAAACGAATTTGGCAGAAATGGTTGATTTAGGGGTTATAAAAAGAGTTGATGTGCCAACTAAATGGTGTGCGCCGTTGGTAATTGTTCCCAAGCCAAACGGTGATATTCGAGCCTGTGTTGATTTGTCAAAATTGAACGTATGTATATAGAGGGAAATACATCCTATGCCTACGGCAGACCATACGCTGGCACAACTTACAAATGCAAGATACTTCACCAAAATGGACACGGTTTTGGCAAATCCTGTTATCGAGAAGACCGCAGTATCTTACGACATCTATTACACTATTCGGTAGGTACAGTTTTTTTATGTTGCTATTCGGTATTTCATCAGCCCCAAAGTGTTTCAACGACAAATCCAACGTATTCTTGAAGACCAACAAGGTGTCGTTTGTCAAACTGATGACATACTAGTATTCGGCAAGACAATGGAAGAACATGATGTAAATTTAAGGAGAGTACTGATGAAATTGTCCGATGCTGGGGTTACGCTTAATAAGGAGAAATGTGAAGTTGGTACCATAATTGTTAAATTTCTTGGACATCGAATAGACCCGCACGGCATACACCCAGACGACACGAAAATTAAGGCAATCAAGGGGTACACAAAACCAAACTATGTAAAAGAATTAAGGCGATTTCTTAGTATGGTACAGTATTTGGGAAAATGTGTACCAAATCCATTGATTGACCTCTTAAAGAAGAACATAGTGTACGAGTGGAACGAACGGCAACAAACATCTTTGGAGTAATTAAAAGAAATTTTGTCATCCCCACCAGTGTTAAAGCCATAGTCCACGTCACAAATCTATGGTGTCAACGGATGCTTCGGCATATGGTCTGGGAGCGGTGCTGCGACAAATAGACGATGACGGTTTTTGGAAGCCAATTGCATACACATCACAAACGCTATCTGAGGGCGAACAGAGATATGCACAAATAGAAAAGGAGGCCTTAGCAATAACGGATTTGTGTATAAACTGGTCATAAGCCGCTGATATAAATTTTTACGAAGAAACATTTCGACGATTTAACACCGCATTTGCAGAGATTTCGGATGAAACTACTAAGCTACGGTTACACTATCGAATATACATCGGGAAAAGACTTAAGTGCAGCGGATGCGTTATCACGAGCACCATTAGAAACCAGTAAATACGAAGAAGATGAAGATTTAAAGACATTCGTGAATAACGTAATAGAAAAAATTCAAGCGAGCGGCGATTTTTTTGTTCGATTAAAAGTAAAGCAGGAAGAAGATCCTATATTGAAGGAGGTAACAATTTATTACAACAACGCTTGGCCCCATAAATCGAAAACATCATCCGAGGCGAGGCTTTTCTACAATAATCGCTACAAAATCGCAGTAAATAATGGGTTTATTAATGTATGGTGAGAGGATGATAATTCCGGTAACAATGGGTCCAGAAGTGCTAGAACGATTTCACAACGGTCATCTCGGGATAAATAAATGTAAGGCTAGAGCAAGAATCTTTGACCTTTGCTATTATCAAGGTAAAAACTTCTTGGTTGTTTGCGATTATTACTCCCATTACATAGAGGTTGTGGAATTAGAAAGGCAGACTTAAAATTGCGTGATAACGAAACTGAATTCCATAGTCGCCAGTCACGGTATTCCTGAGATGGACGCTCCGACAACGGTCCGCAATTTTCTCCATTGTCAAGTCCATATTTTCCTCAGAGCAACGGTTTGGTCGAATCAGCGGTAAAGATTACAAAAAAACTATTCAAGAATAATGTGGATCCATACACGGCACTTTTGAATATACAACTACTCCACTATTATCTGGTTTCAGTCCTTCCGAGCTTCTAATGGGAAGAAAGTTACGATCGAGCCTACCAATGTCATGCAGCCAACTAGCTCCAAAGTGTCTCCCAAGGAACAAGATTTTATTAAATGAGGAAGAGAGAAAATTGCAACAAACTGTCAACTACAATCGTCGTCATGGAGTACGCGAACGGCCTGATATAGAGAATGATTCTGAAGTATTGGTCAGAGATTTGCGACAGTGGGGCAACATTGAATCGAAGGCGGATACACCAAGGTCTTATTGGGTAAATACGGACAACGGTCAATACAGACGAAATACCTTGCATTTGAACAAAGCTACCAGCGAAGCGTCTCCCCGAAACATAATAATTCGCCGCTCTTCGGTTATGCCATTACCTGAAGGCGGAGATGAAGAAGGGAATAGTACGGCGACAGAGAACAACATACCAGTCGAGCCAAATCAGGAACAAGTTTTGGCGGAAGAAGTACCAGCTGATCCAAGACCCCATGTCACATCAAGTCGGGGAAGACGGATTAAACCACCAACAAAATCTAGTAGATTGGTTTGATATTAGTAGATTTTGTAGTAGATTTTGATTGGTATTTAAAACGATGTAACATGAATTACATTTTGGGTCTTTATTTAATTTAAATTTATAGATTTACTTAAAGGGTGAGATGTATAGTATCATGGATACTTATATATTGGCAACCCTATAATAACATGTACGGATATACAAATGAAATGAAATAAACAGTACAGAGTTGGTCAGTTCTGAACTTACTCTCATAGAGGCTCAATACGCGGGGACGCTACTTGACATTTGTTAAAGATTCGTTAAGTATTTTATAGGTAGTTGACAAGTGAAAAATTTTACAAATAATCATGTGTTACCAGATCATCACAAAAAATCAAGGGCATTTTGGAGGTGGCGCTAACACAAACTTTACAACACTCTGTCCTACAATGATGTTAAAAACATGAAAATATCACTCCGGCACGACTGGCTGCTCCACACTGGTATAGTTTGGCCACAAATATGTACCTTTTACTTATGTTCTGCCTTTTATTGTCTGTCGGTATTCACTGATGTGTTTAATTAATTAAAGTATCAACAATATTTAATTACTGGCCCCTATTCTGCATTGCAATTACGTTCCCGCCTTACGTTACCTTACGCCATGTTAAGTTGAATTAAGCCATGAAAAATAGGCCAGTCAGAATACGGATATTTTAGGAATGATGGTCCCTCGAGCCAAGTAGAATCAAGTAACTCGGATACAGAACAACCACGGGAATCTAAATCAGCCGGATTTTCATCAGTCGGAACATGTCGCCAGAAAACATCAACAGAGATATCTTGAATTTCTGATACTCGATTCCCAAACAATGCGGACAGCAGTGACGTTCCGTCTAAGGTGCGGAGGAGTGAACAGAACACCCTAAACTATTTTCATAATCATGTTATATTTCTTTATAATTACTTCCTAAAGTCCAAAAATATTTCAGCGACATATATATATCATTCATTCCATGTCAAACCGGACGATTTTGTGAAAAAATTTACATCGATGATTCCGATTTTGTTGAAACTTGGGAATATTGCACTACTATTAGCACTGTTTAATTTGCGGTTGTCAGAATTTGGATTTTAAAAAGCTTTACCTTATTTTAAAGGTCTTGACGCGTAGTTTCTGCCGATCTAATTTAATTTTGTTATACAGGGTGCCGAACATTTGTATATTTGTGAAATTAATTTTGTAACGTGATTTTCACTATTTTTGCACCAATATTCCAAATTGACAAAAATACACGCATACTTCTCTATCGATTCTAAACAAACCCTGAAACCCTTGGAGAAATAATGCGTTATATTTTAAACAAATATTTACTTAATATAGTCCTCGAAAATATATCTACCAAAAGTACTACAACTCTGCAAATCAATAGTGTGAACACCCTGTCGTATATGCATGTGAACACCCTGTCGTATATTCATATACGGAAATCTGAAAAACGTCAAAAATAGAAAACGTCAATATATTTGTATTTCACACAAAAACATACATACATATATCAAACAAACAACACCTGTATAACAAAATTAAATTAGATCGGCAGAATTCAATTAGATCAAGACCTTTAAAATAAGGTATAGCTTTTTAAAATCCACCGTCGCGTTTTGATCCTACACCCGTCTCAATGTAGCCACCTCGGCACATTTTTCATGATTTTGAACATTTTAAAAAGCTTATAACTCCTTAAAAAAAATTTATTTTTTTTCTGACAACCACAAATTAAACAGTGCTAATAGTAGTGCAATATTGCCAAGTTTCATAAAAATCTGAAACGGTCGTGTAAAAAAGGTGTCTGGTTTCACATGGAATGAACGATATGTAACATTTATTCATTGTTTTAATTTATAATACAATTGTATGTGTCTCTGTTGCACATATTTTTTTGTGTTCGTCGGTTTTTTCTTTTCTTGCTACAAGTTCTTCTACTTAACATTTTGTGTTGTTCTTGTTTATTTTTTTATTGCTGTGAAACTTTAACATTTGGTTCTATTTTTTAAGAGAACGATTTTAATATAAATTTCTTTTGCTAATGTCAATGTATACATACATTTTATTGTGTATAGGCATTTTGTTCGCTGACTGCTATTGAAACTATTTTTAAACTAAACCCCCGTGGCCATCACCCTGACCAATCAAAACATTTGCATTTTGCTTACTAACCCAAATTCTGAAATTAATTGAGGCAATAGTTTATATATATTATAAATAAATTTCCATTTTCATTGCATACTTTTAGACATTAACGAATAGCGAGGCTCTGACAGTACAGTGAACAAATTGCGTATACAAAATGATATGTATATATTAACATTAGCAAAGCAAGTATTATAGAAATTGTTCTCCTACAGAATAGCACCTCGTTAAAAGATTTACAGTCATAAAAAAAATCTAAAACAAGAACGACAGAAAATGTTAAGTAGTACAGCTTGTAGCAAAAAAAAAACACACTCCCATACAAACAAAATTGTGTGCAACAGTAATTTTGAACCATAGTTAATTGTAGAATATTCATTTTACATCTGACTGTGAATGAGATCAGACGCAAATTGCAAAATGATATCTGGATGCTCTATCGAAATTTGTTTAGATAGTCCTTTTTCACGATTAACAGTTGAAGAAAAAACTCAAATAATTAAAAATGGTAGGCCAACGCCAGAACTTCCAAATTTAACAACAAAGAATAATACTTTTATTAGACATTTCAAGAGTTCTAATTATAAGGAAAAGGCTTGGTTATGTGGTTGTCCCCTTATTAAGAAATTATTTTGTTGGCCTTGTTTGCTTTTCGCTTCTAAAAATGAAAAAAAGTGTTTGGACCACAGGTTATAATGATTTACATCATTTTTCTGCTTCTATGATAAAACATCAAATGACTCAAGTTCACATTAGTAACACCTTGTCATTAAAAACTTTTGGAAAAGTTCGAATTGACGTTTTACTTGACGAACAAAAACGCATTTCATTATCAAGACATAATGAACAAGTTTCTGAAAAACGAAATGTATTTGAACGCTTAGTCGATTCGGTATGTTTTCTTGGTGCACAGGAACTTGCGTTGAGATGTAACGATGAAAACGGAAATTCCGACAATAGAGGAAATTATGTGGAAATTTTACACTTAATTGCTAAATTTAATAGTAAATTAGATCGTCATTTATCGGCATCCACGATTTTTAAAGGCAACCGCATTCAAAACGATATAATTAAATAAAACCTTATATATCGCAGTAATGCTGGATGAAACAACCGATATAAGAAGTCTCAATTATCAATAATTTTTCGGTATGTTGACAAAAAAGGTGTTGCTAGGGAGCGATTTTACAAATTTATGGACGTAAGTGATGATCGTACGGCAGACGTTATTTCCACAATATTGATTAATTTAATAAAGCTTAAAAATTGGGGAGGAAAGCTGGTAGCTCAAACCTATGACGGCGCGACTGTCATGTCTAGTGCATTGAATGGCTCACAGGCTAAAGTAAGAGAGAAGTTTACTAATGCTATTTTTATCCATTGTAATGCTCATATATTAAATTTAGTTTTATCGCAATCTGTAAACTTTATACAACAAACCAAAATATTTTTTGTAACATTATCAGTGCTGTCTGCTGTTTTTAATCAATCCACCAAAAGAACGTATTTCTTCGATCAGATGGTAAAACGAAGAATACCTCCTGTGGCAACAACAAGATGTAACTATTCCTCTAGACTTGTAAATATAGTCCACACTTATCGTTCGGATCTAATAATAGGATTTGAAGAAATGATAGAAGATGCTGATACTTGGGGTGCGGATGCAGTTCAAGCTAGGGGATTTATTCAGTTTTTAGATTCATTTAATACAGTTTTCATGCTAAATACCTTTAACGAAATTTTTTCATACACTGATGTATTGTTTGATATTCTTCAAAAAAAAAACTCTGATATTCAATATTGCTGCGAACATATTGAAATAACTAAGAAGCAAATATTAGCTAACAAATCAAAGTTTGATAATATATTAATTATGACGTAAGCTACTGCTCGAGTAAGTTTAAAGCGTGGAGAAAACATTGATTTGAGGTAATAAAAAACATACAATCAAATAATTGAAACACTGTTTGAACAAATGGAAACTAGATTTAAATCTTTACAAAATTTAAAATTTATAGAATTGCTAAATTTAGAAAAATATGCAAGTTATCAAAAAATATTTCCGACTGGAGGATTTGAAAGCTTAAGAAATTATTATGGAAATTTTTTTGATTTCATTAAATTAAAAAACGAATAAGTTGTGTTTTATTCCCATTCGTATTTCTGACATTGTTGTTTTTGACACACCAAGTAATTTAATTAATTTTGATTTTTCGGATACTTTTTTTGAAGTATTTAAATTAAGCATGTTAATTTTAACAATTCCAGTATCAGCAAGTTCTGTTGAGAGATCTTTTTCAGCACTTAAGAGAATTAAGACTTATTCCAGAAACCAAATGTTAGAGGAAAGGTTATCAGAGTTAGCTTTAATTTCTATAGAAAAGTCTTTTTTAAAATTTTTCGAAAATACAAAAAATTTATACGATGATGTGTTTAATGTGATGTTTTTAAATAAACAAATTAAAAAAAACTTCAATTTGAATAAAATGAGAAAAACAAATAAATAAAAAACATACAAAAAATAAAAAAACTAAAAAAAAATTTTTTAAATACAGTAAAAACTCGCTAATCCGGATAATTGATTGCAGACCCCAATCCGGATTATCGAGTTGTCCGGATTATCGAGTTTTTTTTAATTAGTTTTAATTTTTATTAAATTAGTGTTTAATTAAATAGTTTTTATGTTTTTATTAAAAAATAAAATTATTCATTGCAAAAAAATAAACTTTTAATATATTAGGTACAGTTCAATAAAATAAAATAAATATTTCAAAGTTAACTTAAATCAGCATTAATTTTTTTTGTAAAGTAATCAAATACAGTTGTTTGTCGCGATTTAGCTAAACATCTTTCTAATGCAAGATCGCGCAATTCATGAAGAACAAAAACTTTTTCTATGCCTACATTATTTTCCTCAGCCCATTTTATTGATATGTCTAAACTTTGAACAGCATCTTTGGCTTTTACGGCTTGAATTTCAATTAAATTATCAGCTTCTTCATCCTCTGAAGAAACTTGAATATCTGACACTGTCGAGTTATTATCATTAATCCATGCCTCAACTTCTTCGTTATTAAAGTTTATTTGAAAGGAGTTTTGAATTAGTTGTGATAAAAAGGTTGTATTCGTCTCCTCAATATTGTCATCAGAATTAAGTCTTTCCTGCACCACGGACAGCGGCAAATTATCTTCAGAATCCCATTCTTCCTTGAACAGATTTTCCAGCTGGATCTTAGCAACCTCTCACTCACTTTGCCCCAAGAGTTTTTTTAGCAAAATGCAGCACTTTTTAATGTTAAAAGACTTCAAAAATTGGGTGTAATCTTCATCATCAGCATTCACCATTTCACACAAGAGCGACTTTTTATAATACATTTTTGTTACTCTTATTAGATTTTGATCCATTGGTTGTACAAGGCTTGTCGTATTTGGAGGCAAAACAACGGTTTTATAGTTCCCACATATTGAAACAAGTGCTTCATTTGAATGAGATGGCGCATTGTCTACAAGTAAGATCGCTTTTTGCGGTAAGTTATTTTCTATTTGAAAATGTTTTACTTGTGGAACAAATGATTTATGGAACCAGTCCGTAAATAAATGTGTTGTCATCCAACCATTTTTTGAGGAGTAGTATTCTACAGGAGGGTCCTTATGAAATGCCCTTGGGTTTCGAGATTTACCGATTACAACAATGTCTAGCTTGTGGTCACCGGATTTGTTGGAACCGCATAGAAATGTTATCCTTTCTTTACACATTTTTCGTCCAGTAGCATTTTTTTCCTTTTCATGCACCAATGTTTTGTCCGGAAGCATTTTATAGAACAGTGCTGATTCATCAGCATTATAAATTTGCGATGCAAGCAGCTCTTCCGATTGAATAATCTCATTTAATTCTATTCGAAATGGGGGTAAAAGATCTGGACGGCTGGATTGTTTTTCACCGCATATTTTAAGACCGCGGATTGAAAACCGATTCTTAAATTTTTGAAACCAGCCTGTGCTTGCCGCAAATCCCTTTTCCGTTCCATATTTTTGCACAAACATTGTCTTTGCTTTTTCGCAAATAATTTGTTTAGAAATGGGTAAGTGTTTTTCCCGTTGTTTCTCAAACCAAGAATATAAAATTTGCTCAAATTCTTCATATTCGCCATCTTTTAAAGTTTTACGTTTTTGCAATAACTTTCGATTAGAAGTCTTTGCAAATCTGAAAGTTAAATATTGTTTTAAGGTTGTATCAAAAAAATATAAGAAACATTTACTCACTTTTTTAACTTATCACTTGTTGAAGTACCTATTCCAAATTTGTCAGCTAATATTTTTCCACTCGCTCCTCTATTAGGTTCTTCAACAATTTTCACTTTGTCTAAAATAGATAAAGTTTTATGTGACCTCTTTACTGAAGGCATCGTGCAACAATACTGAACTGATAACGAATGTGCAGCAATGTAGCAACAACAAAACATACACTACACATTATTCTAACTGTAGTTTCATGGCATACTACGATTTGAATAAAAAAAACTCATAAAAAATAATGTAAGTACACGATCCGGATTATAGAGTTGCAAGTAATCCGGATTATAGAATACGCAATGAGTTGTGTAATGCAGTCCGGATTACCGAATAATCCGGATTAGCGAGGTCCGGATTATCGAGTTTATACTGTATATAAAAAAACTTGCAAATGGTTCCTCGTCGTGGTTCTGGAATAAACTGAGAATAGACAATTTTTTTAAATGTGGAGAACAACCCGCTAAAAACTCCAACGCACGTCCCTGGTGGACAGAGTAGAGGAATGGGGGTTGATCCAGTGCAATGTAATCTGTGAATCAGACGAAAAATATATTTTCGAAATAGGGAAATTAAAAAAACTCTAAAATTTTGCCAGTAGATGTGAAGGACACAACTCTAACCGGGGCAAAGTTCTCGTTTTCAGAGGTGCAACTCGAGATTTTGATGCAACCAAATTGATTGCGATATTGTCATATGAATATCTACATAAGAAATAGAGACAGCATCCATATCCATACGCCCTTGTAGAGGCATCACCAAATCCATGGACTTCTATTTGAGTTGAATTTGGCATTCGAATAAATCGATTAAATTTTAGCTATGGCAAATTACGATAATCTGCTACAATGTTATTCCAGGCCGTATCAACTTCTTGGGGAACAGATTCATCCCACTCGCATTGTTGGAGTACAATTTTTGCCTTTATAATAAGAGGGCTTATAAGACCGATTGGGTCAAACAGCGTAGAGGTTAGAGACACAATTGAGCGTTTAGTATTTCTGGAGTACGATTTATTAGGGCGAAATTCGAAACGAAATGTATCATCAGCAGGATGCCATGAGATTCCCAAAGTGCTTGTAGAGCCATCATCAATACGCACTTCTTTTATGCCGTGGTCAAATAATTTAAGTTCAGGACAATTACTGTGCCATTTTGAGAGGGAAATATTTGAATGATTCAAAATATCTGTTAGCTAATTTTTAATAAGCTGCTAGGTATGTAGATTATCCGCACCAGTAATCATGTCGTCTACATAAAAATCGGTGGTAATGATTTCCTTGCCGATTTCATGCATTTGTGGGTACCGCTCAGCTGCATAGTGTAGACTTCTGATTGCGAGATATGGGGCAGATGCTGTACCGTATGTTACGGTGTTGAGAGCATACGTCCCAATATGCTTCGAATTGTCATTACGCCACAAGATTAGCTGCAGATTTCTGTCATCAGGATGGATTAAAACTTGACGATACATTTTAACAACATCTGCAGTTAAGCCATATTAGTGACATCTGAAACGAAGCAGAGTTATTATTAATTTGTTTTGTATAGTTGGACCCACCATTATGATTTCGTTTAAAGACAATTGTGATGACTTTCGACATGATGCGTCAAAAACAACTCGAAGCTTTGTTAGGGCACTGTCTGGTCTTAAGACACAATGATGAGGAATGCAGTATTTGGGAGAGGACACAGCTGAGTCAATTCGGGTCATATGGCCTAGATCTTCATACTCCTTTAAAAATTAGGTGTAATCTTCTTTAATCTAGGATTGTGATCTAATTTGAGCTCTATGGACAAAAATCGACGCTTTGCTGAATCTCTAGAATTCACAAGGTATCTCGGACAGTTAAACCATGTTTCGGCCATCATCTTGAACGGTGACATTTTTCACAAAGAATTGTTTGCATTTTTGTTGCTCATGGCTCATAGTTTGGCGCTTACGGTGCGTTTACACGGGACAGTTTGAGACAAGATAGTTGAGAATATGTGTTAGTTGATACAAAGAGAAAAATTGTTTGTGTGACGTACGTACGTACAGTTTTAAGCAACCGCCGACAGTGTTTCGTTAAATTTCGTGCTCTGATTTTTTGTTTCTTCGCTCTTTTGCCACTGTGTTTTGTCTTACTTCTTCAAATTACAATAGAACTGATGTACTCTGCAAATTTAGACATGTATTCATGTTTATATGTTTGTATTGTCAAACAATATTGCAATAAAAATTTACAAAATTTTCAAATACAAATATATTTCCCAATTTGTAAAGCCGTTTGCGATGTTTTGCTTTTTTCTCAAATTACTACGAAATGTCACCGATATGGTCGATGGCTGAACTAGTAGAGGTTGACGCAGTAGGATTTGTTGTAATTGTGTGAACTAACAACAGGCATTTAGTTTTTGCTTCATGACTCTAACCGTCAAATTCAACACAGATCCATATGAACAAACACAGTAAACAAAATAGTACAACAACAAAATACACTGAATTTAACAGATGGAGTCATAAGAAAGCAAAATCAGTTGTTCTATTGCGCCAACCTTTACTAGTTCAGGTATGATCTGGCCGCTTATGTCAAATCCCTTGCCGAAGTTACTGTCGTTGAAAAATCAGAGACAGTGGCGAGGCAAGTGAGAGAAGTGTAAGAGAAGTAAATGTGTCCCGTGTAAACGCCAGGTTACTTTCGACTGATTCTAATTTCCATAGCATTTCAATATTTTTGGTAATTTCACTCGACTCATTTTCAGTAACGGTATATGTAGATTTTGGTAAAAGAGCCACATGTTTACTTAAGCGGTTCCCAGATACGATCCACCCAAGAACAGTTTTTTGTAGTGTAGGCATATTTTCACCAAGACGAATTTGTCCCACCGATAAGAGAGAGAAAAAAGACTGCACCAAGAAGCATATCAATACCTCGTCGACGATGAAATTGCGGATCTGCTAACTCTATGTTAGGGGGCAGATTAAAGTCATTAATTGACATTAGGGCGGGTCAAATTGCATGGAACGATTTTTTTTGATGAAGCGTATAGCAAAAACGTAATCTATAGGTGATTCTGAGAAATTTTGCTCAAGAGACCATAGCTCTAAGTCGGTATTTTTAAATTATTCTATGTATATGTATATGGAAAAATATCTATATTGCAATTTTGGGGGGCTCCAAATTCGACTTAGAGCTATGGTGTCTTGAGCAAAATTTCTCAAATCATCTATAGATTACGTTTTTGCTATACGCTTCAAAACAAAAAATTAATAATATTCATTCATAGGATGATATTTTCATCAGGATGATAGCCAGAAATGTTAGATGAGCAATTCTAGGGTCAATTCGAAATTATTTAATCGAAATCTCATGGTGGTTGGAGTCTTGTACGGAACCTTAACACCAGATTCAAATTTAATGAATTGGAAAGTGATTCGCTTATGAAATTAACTTGGGAACATGAATCCAAAAGCGCTCTTCCCAAATGGAAACATCCTTCAGAATCCCGGACTAGCACCAAAGCAGTTGCCAAAATCACATTACTTACTATGGGCTTTAAATTTTGTTGAAGTGTGCCACGAACGGCAGCAAAACTAATCAGTTTGCTTATGTAGAAGCGAGTGGTGACGTTGTTTGCAATAACGACAAGAATACCGAGAGGGACACTGTGCGCAAACATGACCCTTTGACAAACAGTTGAGAGAGAGATTTTGTTTTTTAGCCTGGTCAACGCGTTAATCCACAGGTAAGACAATAAAATGCTGGCACGTAGTAATATAATCGCCTGATTTCGAGCACTGATTGCATGTTGAATCTTAGGCCATATTTTTTGCAACGAATGTATGCTGCTTCGTATTTGAATTATTATGTGAATAATTCGCCGAAGACGTAGCCGGTTGTTCTTTAGTGGTTCTTCTACATTGAGCATCCAATTGTTGGCAACGCCTGTCCAACAATGAACTGCTGTCAGACCACGACGGCAGCATTGTGTAATCGATGAACTCGTCCCACTTTTGCTTTGAACCAAGCTATTTCAGGGAACTATAGAGAGCTGATATTGTGTCCACAATGCTCCTCAATTTGACTTCGTGATGTCAAACATTGAGGTAATATTCTCCAAAAAGATCAATGCATCGTTGTCATATCGCTCCTTTAGTCTATCAAGTGCCTTTGGATAGTTTTCGTCCGTGACCTGAAACACCTTGATTGTAGCTAGGGCTTCTCCACTGAGACAGGATAACAAGTGGTTAAACTTCTCGGAGGTTGGCAAATGTTGATCCTTATGAACCAAATTGTTGAACGAATTTATAAAAGATTTGTACTCCAGATATTTTCCATCAAATTTAGGCAGCCTGCTGCAAGGAGTTTTGGGCACAAAAAGGGACTGATCGTTGACACTTGGGCGTCTCTCTTGTCCAATTATAGTTAATATGCGAGTTTTTACTGTTATGTAAAGCTCATCAATACCACCTCTACCTGTATCCTGACGCAACACTCTTTCAATTTGATTCTGGCAATACGAAGCCTGCTTATAGTATGGCTCGATAATTCCCAATCGGCATTCTAGTTCGGCTTGACACAGGCTAGCATTGAATTCAACAATGTTTTTGATACGGGTAATACTTCCCTTGGACGAAGCACGGAGTTGTTTTAAATCTTCAAGAGTCATGCTTTTCTATCACGAAACAGCTTCTTCGGTCATTTTGAATTTTGCTCGATGCTCAATCGATGATTAATTTGCAAGAATTATATTTAAATATTGCGGCAGTATAAAAGGGCATACAGTTACACAAGCAAATGTGACAAATCCACTATGTTGTACTAGCACTATCTGCTTATGTTAAGCTAATTCGGTGCCACTCCAATTTTCCTATGGAAGGAAAGCAATGAATACTAAGGAGCACGAATTGTAGGCAAAGATTTTGTTGCGTTTATGTATGCAACTTTAACGCGACAATAATTTACAGAAAATGGCAATTTTCACGATTTGGCGCTAAATTACACTGTCTTCAAATCCAGTTTATTAACTTCTGTACCGACACCAGATTCCGTTTATCCACACAGAATTAAAATTCACCGTTTATCCGCACAGAATTAAAATTTATTTTAAATTAAAAATTTTACTTCGTACACTGTCTTGCTTTATCACACCTTATTTTCACGGTATGAAACACTTTGCGCAGTGTCCTGTCACGGTCGCCAATGTTTGAGGATTGCCTATTTTGATAACCCGGAATATGTCCAATATGCGATTGGGACAATTCCTTACATAAGGGTTCGACTTGAGTTTGGTTCACTGGGCCAAATTTACCAATTGGCGCTATTTTCACTTTACTTTTTGCCGAGTGGCCAGCTGACTCAATACAAAGCCTCTTAATATCATATATGTTTATTCTTTTTTTATCACTATGACTCGAATTGTGTCTTGAAAATAAAGCATTAACGTCTTCGTCACCGATAGCCCGAACTGCCGCACAAATGAAACTACAAACTCGTCTTCTCGGTTCGATTGAATGTTTACATCTGTTTATTGAAATCTAACTCAGAATTTACCAACTAAAGGATTAGCGGTAAACTTCCAAAATATAAACAAAGCAGAGCCAAGCATATACACGTATGTATGTATGTACGTATGTAAGTAGTTCAAAAACAATATTTGAAACAGCGAATATTTACGTATATCTGTAAGTACATACATATGTTTATATGAGGCAGAACAACAAATAGAATTGAAAGGAAATATAATCCTTAGGGCTACTCATCAAAATTATTGACATTAAATGTAACAGCGAATATTTACGTATATCTGTAAATACATACATATGTTTATATGAGGCAGAAAAACAAATTGAATTGAAAAGAATTAGAATCCTTAGGGCAACTCATCAAAATTATTGACATTAACAGCCCAATTCTGTGTACCACAAAATTGTTACAAAGTTGTCACCATTGTTTGTATCTGGTATTCTGGCAACACAGTGACAACGAAAAATTCACCTCGTAACAAATAATTCACCTGACAATAACGGGTTGTCAAAAAAAAAAAAAAAAAAAACATGGTGTTCTGCACAAACTGAACGCGGTAAAAAAAAGGAAGAGTAAGTATTTAATATATTTATGTTTCATTGAATGAAAATTAATACATTATTATTTAGGAAATTTTAGCGCACCGTAAAGGCACAGCTGGAATGCTATATTGCCCTCCTCAAGGAACATCCAGATATGCTAAGCGGAAAGAATACTCATGCACATCCGCGCCATATAGGAAAAGAAATTTACTTTAGCGCCAACTCCCTGATCTAAATCAAAATTTCACCACCGACAAAAGCTTTTGCACTGAGTTCAAAAAGTTATTTTCCCCTCTGCGGTCGGTCCAAATTCTTGAGATATAGGCCTTTAAAGCCTGAGTATATAATCGTCCGAATCTCCGGGATTTATAATCCGATCTGGTTGAAATGGATATCATTAAAAAGGTCTTTCGAAGCCCTATAAATCACTGTATAAACATACTTATGTTTATTAGCCCATAGGGGAGCTAATTAAAAAAAACTTTTTTTAACCTCACTTTTCTATTCACAATTTATATTTTTGATTTCAAAAAATCCCCTATTATACTTATATTTTGGCAGGTTCCGATAATACACAAGACCTTAGCCTTTTTTTTTACTCAACAATATCCCTTGAAAGGCCTGAGATATTTACGCTAAAAGTTTTGTAATACTTTTCGCTCATTTTCAATCTTTCTAACACAAAATCAAGTTCTTTCTTCTTTCTGCTCCATTTCCATAGGACAAAGTAACAAAAGTCCTTCCTTCATTTAAGTATGCCCCCTTGTGGTTTTGGTACAAAATATATTATTAATTTTGCCCATATACAGTTTTATTGTTTACTTGCAGAATTTATAAAATGATTTTGTATCAACTTTCCGGCAAATAAAACAGCTGTCACGCACTGTTACCTCCTCTTTGGCAGGTAACAGTTTTTGTTACTTTTGTCACCATAGCTGTCAAATAGTAACCGTGGTGACTTTTGTAACCCTGGCAGAATAGGGCGGTAAATGTAATAAACAAAATGTGAAATTACAATGGACTAAATATGTATGCAATTTTTGGAATGTATATAAAAGCGTATTTAAACCGCTGGTTCCGAACAGCACTGCATTAGGGACCCTTAACAATCACACTGTAGAATAAGTGGTTTTGAATAATCTGGGTGGATGAGCAACGGGGCTGTTGTCAGTCTGATCTTTAGTTCCTCAAACGCACTTTGAGCTTCGGCAGTCCACACAAATATTCGTTTCTTTTTCAGTAATTCTGTCAATGGAAATGTTAACGCCGAAAAGTCCTGAATAAAACGTCTGTACCATCCTGTCATGCCTAGAAATCTCCGTAATTGCTTCAAGGGTTTTGGTACAGGAAATTCTTTTATAGCGCTAATCTTGTCCTTGTCCTCATCATATAACCAAGATATTTAACTCTGCTTAAGGCAGATATTATACATTTATCGTTAAACCAGCCTTCCTCAAATTTGTCGAAACCTCCATCAAATGAGTCAAGTGTTCATCAAAGTCTGCCGAAACTAAATTAACAAATACGTTATATTTTAAATTAAACGGAATGACGTGGTCCATCAATCGGGACAACATTTGCGGTGCATTGCACAATCCAAACGTCATTCGTGTAAATAGATACAATGGCCGATTTGGAACTGTGAAAGCAGTCTTAGGTCTAGAACTTTTCCCCATTTTAATTAGCCAGAAAGCATCTTTCAAATCTATCTTTGAACTGCAGTAATCAGGAGAAAGTCACGCAATCAGCCCGTCAATGTTTCGAATTGGGTAACACATCCTTATTTGTTAGGTTTAACGATAACCACCGTTGCAGAGGAGCACGGTGAACTCGGTGCTTCTTCAATAACTCCGAGTGCAAGCATGCGTTCAATTTCCTAAGTAAGAAGTTTTTCTATAGCAGTGGAAATAGTGTAGTAACGCTGTTTAATTTGTTTCTATATATAGTTTTACTTTACTTTTATTTACTATTTTATAACGTCATGACGTCAGACGTCTCACACATATTAATTAAACAAACAAATTAAACAAATTTCAACATATTCTTCCAACTGGCCCTATCCTTCGCCTTTTTGCGCCAGTTGGTAACACCAAGGATACGGAGGGATTTTTCTGACGCTCATAATATGTTTCTTTGACCTCATCATCTTTATCCTCTGTCGGTGCGTGCACAAAAATTAACGAGATGGTGAAATATTTCGCTTTGATACGAATTGTGGCTATGTGGTCACTCACTAGGTTGAACCTTGAAAGTAGGTGTCGCAGTCTCTTGCAAACTATAAATCCGCACCCAAATTCGTGCTTTCGCTCATGGCAGCTGTAGTAAATATCGAAGTTTTTCTTTCTGGTGCCACAATATCCTGTACATCGGAAATGGATGGAAAGTGGCACCAGTCCTGTATAGCGTTCGCACATTCCAGGTACATATCCTTAAATCATGGTCCTTATAACGTTTGCGAGGGTCGTCAACAGTTTGGGGTTTCTTTGTAAGAAGCAAATATTAGCTAACAAATCAAAGTTTGATAATATGTTAATTATGACGAAAGCTACTGCTCGAGTAAGTTTAAAACGTGGAGAAAACATATAAAATTTCGATTTGAGGTATAAGAAAACATACAATCAAATAATTGAATCACTGTTTGAACAAATGGAAACTAGATTTAAATCTTTACAAAATTTAAAATTTGTAGAATTGCTAAATTTAAAAAAATATGCAAGTTATCAAAAAATATTTCCGACTGGCGGATTTGAAAGCTTAAAAAATTATTATGGAAATTTTTTTGATTTCATTAAATTTAAAAACGAATAAGATGTGTTTTATGCCTATTCGTATTTCTGATATTGTTGTTTTTGACATACCAACTAATTTAATTAATTTTGATTTGTCAGATACTTTTTCTGACGTATTTAAATGAAGCATGTTAATTTCAACAATTCCAGTATCAAAAAGTTCTGTTGAGAGATCTTTTTCAGCACTTAAGAGAATTAAGACTTATTCCAGAAACCAAATGTTAGAGGAAAGGTTATCAGAGTTAGCCTTAATTTCTATAGAAAAGTCTTTTTTAAAATTTTTCAAAAATACAAAAAATTTATACGATGATGTGTTTAATGTGATGTTTTTAAATAAACAAATTAAAAAAACTTCAATTTGAATAAAATGAAAAAAACAAGAAATTCTTACAACAAAAAAAATGTGGTCCCTTCCTGAGAAAAGTAAAATAGAAAAAAAATATAATTTTTTTCAATAAGTAATAATTACAAAATAAAAAAAATATATATATATAAAACATACAAAAACTAAAAAAAAAAATTGTTAAATATATAAAAAAAACTTGCAAATGGGTCCTCGTCGTGGTTCTGGAATAAACTGAGAATAGACAATTTTTTTAAATGTGGAGAACAACCCGCTAAAAACTCCAACGCACGTCCCTGGTGGACAGAGTAGAGGAATGGGTGTTAATGTGTAATCTGTGAATCAGACCAAAAATATATTTTCGAAATAGGGTAATTAAAAAAACTCTACAATTTTGCCAGTAGATGTGAAGGACACTACTCTAACCGGGGCAAAGTTCTCGTTTTCAGAGGTGCAACTCGAGATTTTGATGCAACCAAATTGATTGCGATATTGTCATATGAATATCTACATAAGAAATAGAGACAGCATCCATATCCATACGCCCTTGTAGAGGCATCACCAAATCCATTGACTTCTATTTGAGTTGAATTTGGCATTCGAATAAATCGATTAAATTTTAGCTATGGCAAATTACGATAATCTGCTACAATGTTATTCCAGGCTGTATTAACTTATTGGGGAACAGATTCATCCCACTCGAATTGTTGGAGTACAATGTTTGCCTTTATAATAAGAGGGCTTATAAGACCGATTGGGTCAAAGAGCGTAGAGGTTAGAGACACAATTGAGCGTTTAGTTTTTCTGGAGTACGATTTATTAGGGCGAAACTCGAAACGAAATGTATCATCAGCAGGATGCCATGAGATTCCCAATGTGCTTGTAGAGCCATCATCAATACGCACTTCTTTTATGCCGTGGTCAAATAATTGAAGTTCAGGACAATTACTGTGCCATTTTGAGAGGGAAATATTTGAATGATTCAAAATATCTGTTATCTAATTTTTAATAAGCTGCTAGGTATGTAGATTATCCGCACCAGTAATCATGTGGTCTACATAAAAATCGGTGGTAATGATTTCCTTGCCGATTTCATGCATTTGTGGGTACCGCTCAGCTGCATAGTGTAGACTTCTGATTGCGAGATATGGGGCAGATGCTGTACCGTATGTTACGGTGTTGAGAGCATACGTCCCAATAGACTTCGAATTGTCATTACGCCACAAGATTAGCTGCAGGTTTCTGTCATCAGGATGGATTAAAACTTGACGATACATTTTAACAACATCTGCAGTTAAGCCATATTAGTGACATCTGAAACGAAGCAGAGTTATTATTAATTTGTTTTGTATAGTTGGACCCACCATTATGATTTCGTTTAGACACAATTGTGATGACTTTCGACATGATGCGTCAAAAACAACTCGAAGCTTTGTTAGGGCACTGTCTGGTCTTAAGACACAATGATGAGGAATGCAGTATTTGGGAGAGAACACAGCTGAGTCAATTCGGGTCATATGGCCTAGATCTTCATACTCCTTTAAAAATTAGGTGTAATCTTCTTTAATCTGGGATTGTGATCTAATTTGAGCTCTATGAACAAAAATCGACGCTTTGCTGAATCTCTAGAGTTCACAAGGTATCTCGGACAGTTAAACCATGTTTCGGCCATCATCTTGAACGGTGACATTTTTCACAAAGAATTGTTTGCATTTTTGTTGCTCATGGCTCATAGTTTGGCGCTTACGGTGCGTTTACACTGGACAGTTTGAGACAAGATAGTTGAGAATATGTGTTAGTTGATACAAAGAGAAAAATTGTTTGTGTGACGTACGTACGTACAGTTTTAAGCAACCGCCGACAGTGTTTCGTTAAATTTCGTGCTCTGATTTTTTGTTTCTTCGCTCTTTTGCCACTGTGTTTTGTCTTACTTCTTCAAATTACAATAGAACTGATGTACTCTGCAAATTTAGACATGTATTCATGTTTATATGTTTGTATTGTCAAACAATATTGCAATAAAAATTTACAAAATTTTCAAATACAAATATATTTCCCAATTTGTAAAGCCGTTTGCGATGTTTTGCTTTTTTCTCAAATTACTACGAAATGTCACCGATATGGTCGATGGCTGAACTAGTAGAGGTTGACGCAGTAGGATTTGTTGTAATTGTGTGAACTAACAACAGGCATTTAGTTTTTACTTCATGACTCTAACCGTCAAATTCAACACAGATCCATATGAAGAAACACAGTAAACAAAATAGTACAACAACAAAATACACTGAATTTAACAGATGGAGTCATAAGAAAGCAAAATCAGTTGTTCTATTGCGCCAACCTTTATTAGTTCAGGCATGATCTGGCCGCTTATGTCAAATCCCTTGCCGAAGTTACTGTCGTTGAAAAATCAGAGACAGTGGCGAGGCAAGTGAGAGAAGTGTAAGAGAAGTAAATGTGTCCGTAAATGTGTCCCGTGTAAACGCCAGGTTACTTTCGACTGATTCTAATTTCCATAGCATTTCAATATTTTTGGTAATTTCACTCGACTCATTTTCAGTAACGGTATATGTTGTAATAAAAATTGTCCAATTTATATATATTTATTACTTTTGTTTATTTCTTTACTTTAATTTTTTATTTTGCGTCATTTCCGCTCTTCGTTCTGCTTAAGACTACTTATTCTAGGTTTTTACATCTTCTCTTATACTAAATATTTTGCCAACTGTGTGGTCTAATTTTCTTAATTCTATGTGTGTTATTTCCGTGTAGTCTTGACACACTATTTATTTCTGGCCAACGGCAATGTCATATGATATCGTTATTGGATGACATGCTGTTACACATTAACCCTAAATGCAATTGATAATGCAACATCAAACGAAGTACGTTTGTTTGTGACTTGTGTGGTCTTCACTTGAGTGTCATCTTCAAGTGTGACTATATTTTGGGTTATGGCAAACACATTTTACTGCATGTTTTTAGCGCGTTGGTGACACACATGTGTCATATATCTTCTGGGTGGTCATCGGACCAAACACATTCGTATTTGTTTTATGATGTCGTCATAAAATGTATCATAAACATTTGCTTTCAATTGTTACCAGTAAACGACCCACAATTCAATGTAACGTTGTTTTCTAATTCAATTGCATTTATGTTAATACTCTACAGTATGCATACACTACAATGTAGATTTTGGTAAAAGAGCCACATGTTTACTTAAGCAGTTCCCAGATACGATCCACCCAAGAACAGTTTTTTGTAGTGTAGGCATATTTTCAGCAAGACGAATTTGTCCCACCGATAAGAGACAGAAAAAAGACTGCACCAAGAAGCATATCAATACCTCGTCGACGATGAAATTGCGGATCTGCTAACTCTATGTTAGGGGGCAGATTAAAGTCAGTAATTGACATTAGGGCGGGTCAAATTGTATGGAACGATTTTTTTTGATGAAGCGTATAGCAAAAACGTAATCTATAGGTGATTCTGAGAAATTTTGCTCAAGAGACCATAGCTCTAAGTCGGATTTGGAGCCCCCCAAAAGGTATTTTTAAATTGTTCTATGTATATATGGAAAAATATCTATATTGCAATTTTGGGGGGCTCCAAATTCGACTTAGAGCTATAGTCTCTTGAGCAAAATTTCTCAAATCATCTATAGATTACGTTTTTGCTATACGCTTCACCAAAAAAAATTAATTGACATATTTTCATCAGGATGATAGCCAGAAATGTTAGATGAGCAATTCTAGGGACAATTCGAAATTATTTAATCGAAATCTCATGGTGGTTGGAGTCTTGTACGGAACCTTAACACCAGATTCAAATTTAATGAATTGGAAAGTGATTCGCTTATGAAATTAACTTGGGAACATGAATCCAAAAGCGCTCTTCCCAAATGGAAACATCCTTCGGAATCCCGGACTAGCACCAAAGCAGTTGCCAAAATCACATTACTTACTATGGGGTTTAAATTTTGGTGGTGACGTTGTTTGCAATAACGACAAGAATACCGAGTGGGACACTGTGCGCAAACATGACCCTTTGACAAACAGTTGAGACAGAGATTTTGTTTCTTAGCCTGGTCAACGCGTTGATTCACAGGTAAGACAATAAAACGCTGGCACGTAGTAATATAATGGCCTGATTTCGAGCACTGATTGCATGTTGAATCTTGGGCCATATTTTTTGCAACGAATGTATGCTGCTTCGTGTTTGAATTATTATGTGAATAATTCGCCGAAGACGTAGCCGGTTGTTCTTTAGTGGTTCTTCTACATCGAGCATCCAATTGTTGGCAACGCCTGTCCAACAATGAACTGCTGTCAGACCACGACGGCAGCATTGTGTAATCGATGAACTCGTCCCACTTTTGCTTTGAACCAAGCTATTTCAGGGAACTATAGAGAGCTGATATTGTGTTCACAATGTTCCTCAATTTGACTTCGTGATGTCAAACATTGAGGTAATATTCTCCAAAAAGATCAATGCATCGTTGTCATATCACTCCTTTAGTCTATCAAGTGCCTTTGGATAGTTTTCGTTTGTGACCTGAAACGCCTTGTTTGTAGCTAGGGCTTCTCCACTGAGACAGGATAACAAGTGGTTAAACTTCTCGGAGGTTGGCAAATGTTGATCCTTATGAACCAAATTGTTGAACGAATTTATAAAAGTTTTGTACTTCAGATATTTTCCATCAAATTTAGGCAGCCTGCTGCAAGGAGTTTTGGGCACAAAAAAGGACTGATCGTTGACACTTGGGCGTTTCTCTTGTCCAATTATATGCGAGTTTTTACTGTTATGTAAAGCTCATCAATACCACCTCTACCTGTATCCTGACGCAACACTCTTTCAATTTGATTCTGGCAATACGAAGCCTGCTTATAGTATGGCTCGATAATTCCCAATCGGCATTCTAGTTCGGCTTGAGACAGGCTAGCATTGGATTCAACAATGTTTTTGATAAATCTTCAAGAGTCATGCTTTTCTATCAGGAAACAGCTTCTTCGGTCATTTTGAATTTTGCTCGATGATTAATTTGCAAGAATTATATTTAAATATTGCGGCAGTATAAAAGGGCATACTGTTACACAAGCAAATGTGACAAATCCACTGTATTGTACTAGCACTACCTGCTTATGTTAAGCTAATTCGGTGCCACTCCAATTTTCCTATGGAAGGAAAGCAATGAATACTAAGGAGAACGAATTGTAGGCAAAGATTTTTTTGCAATTTTCACGATTTGGCGCTAAATTACAATGTCTTCAAATCCAGTTTATTAATTTCTGTACCGACACCAGATTCCGTTTATCCACACAGAATTAAAATTCACCGTTTATCCGCACAGAATTACAATTTATTTTAAATAAAAAATTATACTTCGTACACTGTTTTGCTTTATCACACCTTATTTTCACGGTATGAAACACTTTGCGCAGTGTCCTGTCACGGTCGCCAATGTTTGAGGATTGCCTATTTTGATAACCCGGAATATGTCCAATATGCGATTGGGACAATTCCTTACTTAAGGGTTCGACTTGAGTTTGGTTCACTGGGCCAAATTTACCAATTGGCGCTATTTTCACTTTACTTTTTGCCGAATGACCAGCTGACTCAATACAAAGCCTCTTAATATCACTTGCAGCTATATATGTATGTATGTCTATATATGTTTATTATTTTTTATCACTATGACTCGAATTGTCTCTTGAATATAAAGCATTAACGTCTTTGTCACCGATAGCCCGAACTGCCGCACAAATGAAACTACAAACTCGTCTTCTCGGTTCGATTGAATGTTTACATCTGTTTATTGAAATTAAGCATATACACGTATGTATGTATGTACGTATGTAAGTAGTTCAAAAACAATATTTGTAACAGCGAATATTTACGTATATCTGTAAATACATACATATGTTTATATGAGGCAGAAAAACAAATAGAATTGAAAAGAAATAGAATCATTAGGGCAATTCATCAAAATTGTTGACATTAAATGTAATAAACAAAATGTGAAATTACAATGGACTAAATACGTATACAGTTTTTGGAATGTATATAAAACCGTATTTAAACCGCTGGTTCCGAACATCACTGCATTACGGTGCCTTCACATGCTGGGCCCCGTTGAAACCAAATTCGATTAGATTTGCGGAAAAATATGAAAATATTTTTTCCTTTGTTGACACTTGATGGAAGTTATAGTAGAAATCTCTTAATTTTGACTCTGTGCCAACAAAATTTGAATTTCTCCCCACAAAACGTTTGAGAGCGGCTATAAAAGCGTCACTGGATAAATCCGGAACTGCCTCCAGGTGAACTGCCTTTGTGGCGAAACATACGAACACTGAAATGTACGATTTATATGGCCGTTTTCCTCTAATTCTCAGATAAGTTTGAATGGGGCCAGCGAAGTCAATCCCAACAATTTGAAATGGACTAGAGCCACAAACACGATCTTTAGGTAGATTTCCCATTACTTGAGTCAACAATATTGGCTTATACCGGGTACAATGGATACGTTGGTGAACTATTTGTATGGCTAATGATCGGCAATTCACAATCCAAAATTGATGTTGAACAAGTGGCACTAATGCCTGTGGATTAGTCCACCGACTCGAATTGGTGGTACTCCACAAATACCTTCTATATATAGAGCCAGATAAGCTAGTTGACCCGAAACAGTACGACTTTTTTCCAGTTGTTGAAACTCATCGTGATAATAGTGTTACTGGATGGCCCAAAATATCCCGTATAGGGGTTGGTTTAGCTCGTCTGGCGATACAGTGGGACACTTGAGACATTTTCTTGAATGAAGACGAAAAACATGTGAGATGATTCTAAGGCATTTTAAATAATTACTAAATTTATGCACGGCTTTAAGCATATATGGAACATCGTGAGCCTGGGTGACCAGATCAGCTTTCCACTTTTCCAGGAGTATCTCGTCTTCGCTGAGATTCGTGCCATGAAAGAACACGGATATTTTAGGAATGACGGTTCCTCGAGCCAAGTAGAATCAAGTAACTCGGATACAGTACAACCTCGAGAATCTAAATCAGCCGGATTTTCATCAGTCGGAACATATCGCCAGGAAACATCAACTGAGATATCTTGAATTTCTGATACTCGATTCCCAAACAATGCGGACAGCAGTGACGTTCCGTCTAAGGTGCGGAGGAGTTATCAAAACACCCTAAAATATTTTGATAATCATGTTATATTTCTTTATAATTTCTTCCTAAAGTCCAAAAATATTTCAGCGACATATACATATATATATCATTCATTCCATGTCAAACCGGACGATTTTCTGAAAAAATTTACATCGATTTTTTATTTATTTTTTTTATTTTATTTATTTAATTATTTATTAATTCCTGTACACAAGACACAAGTCTTATATTGCAGCACAGGTGTTATAGTAGCAGATAGAACATCACAAGGTGGATCGTTATGTTTTTAAAATAAGAATAAAAATAATTATATATGTATGTATATTAATACCCACATTTTAAAAGAGAGAAAAAAAAAAGTGATTGAAACTTTTAAACATATAGCGTAAACAAAAGTAAGGAAAATAATCACAATTAAAATAATGCTTTATAAATACGTAAATAAATAAGCAAATGGACATAAAAAAATAGAAGTAGTGACAATTAAAAATGCTTTATAAAATTTAGTAATTGAGTAAGTTTAGTAAAAAAGAAAAATATAAATCACAATCAATAGAATTTGTATTAGAAGAAGAAAATAAGGAGAAATGGTGAAATAAGAATTTACGAAACCAGATCAGTAATATTTTTTCTAAAGTGCCGTGCATTACTTAACAGTTGTGTGTTGTTAGGGAGCATGTTCCAGAGACGGATTCCATTTATAAAGAAATGCCATTCGGATATGTGGCTGTTATATATGACAGAATTTATTTTCCTACCTCTACCTGAACGAGACAAAATAATACGTCTGTAAAGGTGAAGCGGATGTTTTGTGTAGATAATCTTATGCATAAATACTAAAACCTTTATTTTTAACAAATTATCAAAGGAAATGCCATAAAGCTGATGAGAAAAGGACGAAATGTGATCATATCTTTTCAGGCCATAGACGTATCGTATAACGTTATTGAAGGTTACATTCAGTTTTCTATTGCTTTTCGAATCACAGCTTGCAAATAGTTCACTACCATATAATAGCACTGGCATGATATAAGTTTTGGCTAATAAACTTCTAATTCCAATGGGGGTACAGTGTTGAGTTTGCCAAAGATTTCTGAGCATTGAAAAAATGCGTCCACATATAGTGTTAGCATGATCAGACCATGTTAAGTTTGCATTAAATATGATTCCAAGATTCTTCGCTGTTTTAACAAATTCGATTGTCTGGCAGTTAAGTGAGATTTTTGGCACTTGAGAAAAATTGGGTAATATAGATCGTTTTGCAATAATTAAGCATTTTGATTTACTAGGATTAACAGTAAGGCCGTTTGCCGATGCCCAGCGGTTAATTCTCTCAAGATCTTGATTTAAGCTTCGAACGCAGTCATCTATATGTTCCGGCTCACAACTTAAGTAGATCTGTACATCATCAGCATACAAACGTACATTACAATTACAAAGGTAGTTCGGCAGGTCATTTGCATACATAGAAAAAAGTAAGGGTCCGATGATTGAGCCTTGTGGAACACCACGTTTTAATGGTAACAGTGAAGATTTCGATTTCCCCAAGTCAACATATTGATACCTATTTGTCAAGTATGACTCAATTAACTTAGTTGCAGTATTGCTAAAATTGAATAGTTGTTTTAATTTAGTACACAAAATGGAATGGTCGACTGTATCAAATGCCTTGGAGTGGTCCAGTAGTACTAAGAAAGTAAGTCTGTTTCTATCAAGCTCTTTTCTAATATCCTCAGCAACGTCCATTAATGCAGTAATGCAACTATGTCCATGGCGAAAACCTGATTGACGATCAGTAAGTAAAGATCCCGCATTTAAGAAGGTGAATATTTGGGTGTGTAATATACTTTCAAATGCCTTTGAAAGATATGATAGAATTGAAATGGGTCTGTACTCAGAGCTTGATTTTGGAATAGGAATTATTTTAGCTTTCTTCCAGTTATTGGGGAAGTGACTAGTAGTAAGAATCTTATTAAATATAAATGTTACAAACGGTAAAATATTAGGTAATAATAGTTTAAGGAATTTAGGATGTATGTCATCAATTCCAACAGCATTTGATGTAATTGATAAGCATGATTCCAGGACATCAGATTGATTTGCACCAATAAAGGAGAAAGCTCCAGTAGGGACGCAATGTTGCCCTGCATAAAATTCAGCATCTGGCTTTGCCATGGGAATGTCCAAGAAACCTTTGTTAATTTGATTAACATCTAGATCTTGAGAGATGTGTTTAGAGACTTTACCAATACCAATTTCACGAATAGTCTCCCATTTTTTCTTCGACCCTACGGCATTAGTAAATTTATTGGCATAATAGTTCGCTTTAGCCTTTTTAATGAGTTTATTGGTCAGTTTTCTTAATTTGCGATAAATCTCGTAAAACTCAAAGATTTTAAACCGCTTCCATCTGGAAAAAACAATATTTCGTTGCGTAATAACATTTTTAATTTCGTCAGAAAACCAAGGCTGTCCGGTGCGATGAACGATTTTAGTCTTGAGTGGTACACTCATGTTGTAAAAATATATCAGATTTTTCTCGAGAAAAGATACCTGTTCTTCAACTGACATCATCGTGTATATCAACTTCCAATCAATTCTGCAAAATTCATCTTCCAGCTGTTGAAGGTTGATATTTTTAAAATCTCTGAAAGTAATATACTCTTCTGGAATAAATAATTTAAAGTCATATATTGTAAAAATTAGATCATGTTTTGAAAAACAAGAGGCAGTTAATTGATCATACATTAAGACTTTAGAAGTATCACATACTAAGAAAACATCAAGTAGGGTATTTCGGGTGGAAGGAAAGTGTGTCGGTAAGATAGAGTTAATTGGAGAGAGGCCGATGGATATGACTTTATCAGTTAAGTTGGATTCAGTAAGTAAATTAGAATTAAAATCACCAGCGATCAAGATATCTGTGTACAAGATGGCGTATGTCTCTAAATTAGATACAAATGGTTCTAAACAAATATTTTTATTTGGTCGATACACTGCGCCCACAAGTAATTTTTCGTTCTTGTTTTTTATCTCAATTAAAGCATATTCAATAAGGTCAACAGCAGATGAAGTTGAAATGGTGTGAAAAAATATACCTCGTTTAATATACATGGCTACCCCACCACCGTGACCATTTCTATCAACTCTCACCACACTGTACGCTTCCAATGAAATTGTGTAATCGGATATTTCCGGCCTAAACCACGTTTCAGAGACACAAATTATATCAACGTCAGAGCTTACAAAAATGTGCCGAAATTCGTCTATTTTATTCATCAGACTTTGAGCATTTTTGTGGCAGATTTTCAAACCTTCTTTTTGCCTGCATAATATTTTAATCATATTGGTGGTCCCGTCTGTGGACTGTTCCCTCAAGCTATGTAAGGAAGGCATGATTAAATATATTAAATTTAACGATATTAGCAATGCACGTTTGACTGTTTATGATGAAAAAAAATTAAAAGATCAGTTTCAAGAAAGATTTGATAATTTGTTGTGAAGTTGTAGAAAAAATTAATGAAAGGGAAAGTGATTATAAAAGATTCACATTTAGCATTAAAAAATACAATTTTATCAAACATGTTCAGGGTTAGTCTCCCGAAAATCAGCAATGGGATGAGTCTCAGGAAAAAACATGTCCAGGCTGGATAATTGAAGGCATTCATCAATGCGATACGGTTTATCATCAGGTCGTTTTTTCACGTATACTGAGCCACGTAAGGTGAAGGCACTATGAATTATTTTCCGACGCTTGAGACGAACTGCGGCTTGCAGAATCTGATAGTTTGTCTGAGTCAGATTCTCGTTAATGAAAAATAGACAGTTAGAATCAACCCCGATGTGTCGAAGACAGAAAGGAAAATCTTTGTTTGCCTTCTTAAAACTTGAAAGAGTTTTTAGAAAAAAGTTTTTGTCGTATGGTGACCACATACGAACAATTATTACTGCATCCGGTGAGATATTATCACGTCTATTGTTCAAGTCTTTCAATCTAAATATTGATTTAATAGCCGGAACTGAAGTATGTATAACTTGACAAATATGCTGAAAGATGATGTTAAGATTTTCATTTTCTGTGTACGGTACTCCGTTTATGCGTAGATCACATGGAACTGCATTATTTTCATAAACACGCAATTTTTGTTTCAATATTTCCACATCATTTGCTAGGAGATGAGTTTGCTCACTTTCCGATTCTAAGCGGCATATTTTTTCCATTGCAGTAGATAATTCCCTCTTACAACTATTAATTTCCTCCGCCACTGCCTCCAACGCACATATTTTATCATTTAACAGAGAAATTTCTTTTCTCATGATTTGAATTTTAGACTCAAAAACATTAACAATTCTCTCTTCACACTCAATCAATTGTTTCCGTGTCGACTCATTGAGTTCACGCATAAGATCAAATTGCTTGTCTATTTTTTCACTCAACTTTATCCATGTTCGTGTAGATGAGAATTGGTCTGAAACTCGCGGAGTGTTTTTAGTGTTTGTTATACCCAGTGTCTGTATGTCGCACTCATCGCTGTTTGAATTATTTGTTCTCGAGCCAGAGGCTCCACGTATAAGTGAGCTTTGATCTGAGAGATCAATGCTTGTACTTAGCGCGCTTCTTTTGGTTTTTGTGCGGCTCTTCACCATGTTTATATTTATGAATTTTCGGTATTGTGTACTCGTTTTGTAAAGCGTATGCACTCTGATGTTCGTTGTATTTATGTTGTTAGTATTTCGCACTCGATGATTCCGAGTCGAGTCGAGTAATCGACCACCAGCCGGTGTCTGAAAATGCAAATTGAACAAAACACCAGGAAAATGTTTTATTGTGTGAGATTGCATTATTATTGATGAAAAAAGCCATTGCTATTATATTTTACATATTTATATATATATTTATATAAATATTTTATTTTATGTATATATATATTATTTTATTTTATTTCATTTATATATATATTTTATTATATATATATATTTTTTATTGTATATATATTTTATATTTTATTTTATTTACATATATAAATATTTTACATTTTACATATTGATTACATATTGAAAATATTGATACATTCTCGGTGCAAAACAACTTCGCATTTCTTGCATTTGAATGAGGCATGTTTATGGCAATGTCGGCAACGACGAGGCTTCGGAATTTTCTCCAATGAGTGATTCACCTTATCCATGCGGATTTCATTCAACGCTATTGCTGTTGTCAATTTGGCAGGATTTGGGATCTTTGGAGTTTTGATTTGGCGGCATACACACTCAGCGACAAATACGCGGAATTCGAGTTGGGTTAGCGGGACCACCTTTAGCACCTTTCCTCTAAATTCTCGTCCTTTCTGCTTTTCGGCTTCAAATTTTCGCAGAACGCAATGAAATTTCCACGCATTGACCATTGCTGCATCAAGTGCGTTCGTCAGCAATGGCCAATACCATTACTTCCCGCGGACACGGATGCGATAATTATTCATTGCGTTATCGAATAAATCGACGCCGCCCATTCGTGAGTTATATGCGTAAATAAGATGGGGCATTTCAAATGTTCCCATCCGAGTTGCTTTTTTATCCCAACGCTCATGGTTCGATGCAACCGTGACAACATCATTATCGTTCTAGCGAACCATCAATATCTCGTTGTTTTTGTCAAACGCGTGATCCATTGCACCGCGATCTTTCTTTCGCATCGTTCGTGGCTCCTTGATAGTGGCTTTGTTCGTTCGATTCTCGCGTATGGTGCCGGTTGCAAAATAGCTGAGAGAAGAAAGACGACACATCAGTGCGTGCGACGTAAAAAAGTTGTCGAAGGCGACACAATGTTGCAATGAATTCTGTAAAGTTGCCAACAGCTTTAGCACCACCGTTTCGCCCATGCCAAAGCCGTCGTATTGCGGGTCCTTCGTCGCACCGGTGCCGCCATACGGAATGAAAGCATAACAGTAGCCCTCGGACGAGCACAAATCCCAGTACTTGAACCCAAACCGAATGGGTTTTCCACGTATGAACATCTTACACGAGTGTCGCCCATATTAAGCAATCATCTGCTCATCGATTGAAAGATTGTATGAAAACACGCCGAATTGCATAACATTCTTGTTCAGCATATCATTGAGCGGCGTCACCTTCGAGAACTTGTCGTTTTCATCCAACTGTCGGTTGTTGCACGCATGGAAAAAGCGTTTTGAGCCGTTTGAAAAGAAATCGCGGCATTATACCTCGAATCAATTGGCATTGCAACGATGCATTCGATGACCAATAATTCGCAATTTGCGGACGTGTGTTGTAGCCCGTCACGGACAGAATCCCAATGAATTGACGTACATATTTCGTTGGCTTCGGTGGTGAACGTCGAGTCATTGCAATCAGTGGTAGCGTAGTCGATGGTACAGTCCACGATCCAATCAACAACATCGTCGTCCATAAATAAATCGAATAATTGGATTGGCGAGAAAGTGCCTGTAATGCGATAAGAAATATGTGATAATCTACCTGTTAAATGGATTGCAATCATAACAACGAACCGTATTTCGCGAAAAACGCTGCTACTTTCTCCTTTTCTACGTTGACTGGTGCCCGAGAAAACGATATTTTTTTTCGATTTGGACCACTTGGCAGTGTACGATTCCTTTTTCTTCTTTTTCGATTTGCTCGGCCCAGCGGCATCGTCACCTTCGTCATCCGCCATAATATCGTCAGTCTCAGCGCAGTCAGGCATACGACGATTACAATCGTCATAATCACACGCCACTTCGATCTCGCCGGCCACTTCTCCGGGTATGAATGCAGTCCGATCGTTTAATATTTGCTCATCCTCGTCGATTCCTTCGACGTCGCTTAGCTCGTCCACTTGTGAAGGAGGAACACTATGAAATCAACGTGATCCGCATGACGAATTAGCGTTGCTGTTTCGTGTTCATCGCTGCTCTCGTATATCAAATTCTCAATTTGATCTTGAGTCAAATACGTTTGGCGATACATTACAATAATAGCGCACAAACAATGACAAAACGAGAATCACATAAATGACGCCGAATACACGGGAAATGTGATAGCTGTCAAACACATGGGCTGTGTTGCCATATCATTGTGAATGCGTACCGAAGTGAAGTTGTTTTGCCCGCACCCGCACTGGCGGGTGGTCGAGTATTCGACCACTTATCTTCGTCTGCATACGGCTCGCGGGAAAAATGGCGGATCGCGCCCGTAGTATTTTTGACATCAAATATACGTTAAATCATAGTTGGAATTGAGCGGATTTATTTTTTAGCCGATTGGAAATATTTTCCCTGAACTTTTGGACGAAAAAAATTTAAAAACGCGAAAATTGTCCCGCTTCAAGATGCGAACTACCAGGTAAATGACCGATTCGTGCCAAACCAAATTTAATGTGAGTTGACAAAACACCAAACCAACAAATTCGCTGCGGTGCCAGGTAATACCACTCTCAGGCTCACCTAGGCAAAAGTCGAAAGTTGCTGGTCGAGTACTCGACCACTAGCCCAAAATGGGTTAATATAAATTTCTTTTGCTAATGTTAATGTATGCATACATTTTATTGTGTATAGGCATTTTGTTCGCTGACTGCTATTGAACACTATTTTTAAACTAAACCCCCGTGGCCATCCCCTGACCATTCACAACATTTGCATTCTGCTTACTAACCCAAATTCAGAAATTAATTGAGGCAATAGTTTATATATATTATAAATAAATTTCCATTTTCATTGCATACTTTTAGACATTAACGAATAGCGAGGCTCTGACAGTACAGTGAACAAATTGCGTATACAAAATGATATGTATATATTAACATTAGCAAAGCAAGTATTATAGAAATTGTTCTCCTACAGAATAGCACCTCGTTAAAAGATTTACAGTCATAAAAAAAATCTAAAACAAGAACGACAGAAAATGTTAAGTAGTACAGCTTGTAGCAAAAAAAAACACACTCCCATACAAACAAAATTGTGTGCAACAGAAATTTTGAACCATAGTTAATTGTAGAATATTCATTTTACATCTGACTGTGAATGAGATCAGACGCAAATTGCAAAATGATATCTGGATGCTCTATCGAAATTTGTTTAGATAGTCCTTTTTCACGATTAACAGTTGAAGAAAAAACTCAAATAATTAAAAATGGTAGGCCAACGCCAGAACTTCCAAATTTAACAACAAAAAATAATACTTTTATTAGACTTTTCAAGAGTTCTAATTATAAGGAAAAGGCTTGGTTATGTGGTTGTCCCCTTATTAACAAATTATTTTGTTGGCCTTGTTTGCTTTTCGCTTCTAAAAATGAAAAAAAGTGTTTGGTCCACAGGTTATAATGATTTACATCATTTTACTGCTTCTATGATAAAACATCAAATGACTCAAGTTCACATTAGTAACACCTTGACATTAAAAGCTTTTGGAAAAGTTCGAATTGACGTTTTACTTGACGAACAAAAACGCATTTCATTATCAAGACATAATGAACAAGTTTCTGAAAAACGAAATGTATTTGAACGCTTAGTCGATTCGGTATGTTTTCTTGGTGCACAGGAACTTGTGTTGAGATGTAACGATGAAAACGGAAATTCCGACAATAGAGGAAATTATGTGGAAATTTTACACTTAATTACTAAATTTTATAGTAAATTAGATCGTCATTTATCGGCATCCACGATTTTTAAAGGCAACCGCATTCAAAACGATATAATTAACTCTATTGGTACAGTCATATTAAATAATATCGAAAAAGAGTTAAATAAAACCTTATTTATCGCAGTAATGCTGGATGAAACAACCGATATAAGAAGTCTCAATTATCAATAATTTTTCGGTATGTTGACAAAAAAAGGTGTTGCTAGGGAGCGATTTTACAAATTTATGGACGTAAGTGATGATCGTACGGCAGACGTTATTTCCACAATATTGATTAATTTAATAAAGCTTAAAAATTGGGGGGGAAAGCTGGTAGCTCAAACCTATGATGGCGCGACTGTCATGTCTAGTGCATTGAATGTCACACAGGCTAAAGTAAGAGAGCAGTTTTCTAATGCTATTTTTATATATTATATTTATATATTAAATTTAGTTTTATCGCAATCTGTAAACTTTATACAAGAAACCAAAATATTTTTTGTAGCATTATCAGGGCTGTCTGCTGTTTTTAATCAATCCACCAAAAGAACGTATTTCTTCGATCAGATGGTAAAACGAAGAATACCTCCTGTGGCAACAACAAGATGGAACTATTCCTCTAGACTTGTAAATATAGTCCACACTTATCGTTCGGATCTAATAATAGTATTTGAAGAAATGATAGAAGATCCTGATACTTGGGGTGCGGATGCAGTTCAAGCTAGGCGATTTATGCAGGTTTTAGATTCATTTAATACAGTTTTCATGCTAAATACCTTTAACGACATTTTTTCATACACTGATGTATTGTTTGATATTCTTCAAAAAAATAACTCTTTGATATTCAATATTGCTGCAAACATAGTGAAATAACTAAGAAGCAAATATTAGCTAACAAATCAAAGATTGCTAATATATTAATTATGACGAAAACTACTGCTCGAGTAAGTTTAAAGCGCGGAGAAAACATATATAAATTTCGATTTGAGGTATAAGAAAACATACAATCAAATAATTGAATCACTGTTTGAACAAATGGAAACTAGATTTAAATCTTTACAAAATTTAAAATTTGTAGAATTGCTAAATTTAAAAAAATATGCAAGTTATCAAAAAATATTTCCGACTGGAGGATTTGAAAGCTTAAAAAATTATTATGGAAATTTTTTTGATTTCATTAAATTAAAAAACGAATAAGTTGTGTTTGTTGTTTTTGACATACAAAGTTATTTAATTAATTTTGATTTGTCGGACACTTTTTCTGAAGTATTTAAATTAAGCATGTTAATTTTAACAATTCCAGTATCAACAAGCTCTGTTGAGAGATCTTTTTCAGCACTTAAGAGAATTAAGACTTATTCCAGAAACCAAATGTTAGAGGCAAGGTTATCAGAGTTAGCCTTAATTTGTATAGAAAAGTCTTTTTTAAAATTTTTCAAAAATACAAAAAATTTATACGATGATGTGTTTAATGTGATGTTGTTAAATAAACAAATTAAAAAACTTCAATTTGAATAAAATGAGAAAAACAAGAAATTATTACAACAAAAAAAATGTGATCCCTTCCCGAGAAAAGTAAAATAGAAAAAAAATATAATTTTTTCAATTAGTAATAATTACAAAATAAAAAAAATATATATATAAAAAACATACAAAAAAAAAAAATTAAAAAAAAATTTTTTAATATATAAAAAACTTGCAAATGGGATCATACATATCGCGTCCCCGTCGTGGTCCTAGAATAAACTGAGAATAGACAATTTTTTTAAATGTGGAGAACAACCCGCTAAAAACTCCATCGCACGTCCCTGGTGGACAGAGTAGAGGAATGGGTGTTGATCCAGTGCAGTGTAATTTGTGAATCAGACCAAAAATATATTTTCGAAATAGGGTAATTAAAATAAGGTTTTAATTGACTCCACAATTTTGCCAGTAGATGTGAAGGACACAACTCTAATCGGGGCAAAGTTCTTGTTTTCAGAGGTGCAACTCGAGATTTTGATGCAACCAAATTGTTGCGATATTGTCATATGAATATCTACATAAGAAATAGAGACAGCATCCATATCCATACGCCCTTGTAGAGGCATCACCAAATCCATGGACTTCTATTTGAGTTGAATTTGGCATTCGAATAAATCGATTAAATTGTAGCTAAGGCAAATTACGATAATCTGCTACAATGTTATTCCAGGCTGTATCAACTTCTTGGGGAACAGATTCATCCCACTCGCATTGTTGGAGTACAATGTTTACATTTATAATAAATGCCCGCACCCGCACTGGCGGGTGGTCGAGTATTCGACCACTTATCTTCGTCTGCATACGGCTCGCGGGAAAAATGGCGGATCGCGCCCGTAGTATTTTTGACATCAAATATACGTTAAATCATAGTTGGAATTGAGCGGATTTATTTTTTAGCCGATTGGAAATATTTTCCCTGAACTTTTGGACGAAAAAAATTTAAAAACGCGAAAATTGTCCCGCTTCAAGATGCGAACTACCAGGTAAATGACCGATTCGTGCCAAACCAAATTTAATGTGAGTTGACAAAACACCAAACCAACAAATTCGCTCCGGTGCAAGGTAATACCACTCTCAGGCTCACCTAGTCGAAAGTTGCTGGTCGAATACTCGACCACTAGCCCAATATGGGTTAATATAAATTTCTTTTGCTAATGTTAATGTATACATGCATTTTATTGTGTATAGGCATTTTTTTCGCTGACTGCTATTGAACACTATTTTTAAACTAAACCCCCGTGGCCATCCCCTGACCATTCACAACATTTGCATTCTGCTTACTAACCCAAATTCAGAAATTAATTGAGGCAATAGTTTATATATATATTATAAATAAATTTCCATTTTCATTGCATACTTTTAGACATTAACGAATAGCGAGGCTCTGACAGTACAGTGAACAAATTGCGTATACAAAATGATATGTATATATTAACATTAGCAAAGCAAGTATATATAGAAATTGTTCTCCTACAGAATAGCACCACGTTAGAAGATTTACAGTAACAATCATAAAAAAATCTAAAACAAGAACGACAGAAAATGTTAAGTAGTACAGCTTGTATCAAAAAAACACACTCCCATACAAACAAAATTGTGTGCAACAGAAATTTTGAACCATAGTTAATTGTAGAATATTCATTTTACATCTGACTGTGAATGAGATCAGACGCAAATTGCAAAATGATATCTGGATGCTCTATCGAAATTTGTTTAGATAGTCCTTTTTCACGATTAAAAGTTGAAGAAAAAACTCAAATAGTTAAAAATGGGAGGCCAACGCCAGAACTTCCAAATTTAACAACAAAGAATAATACTTTTATTAGACTTTTCAAGAGTTCTAATTATAAGGAAAAGGCTTGGTTATGTGGTTGTCCCCTTATTAACAAATTATTTTGTTGGCCTTGTTTGCTTTTCGCTTCTAAAAATGAAAAAAAGTGTTTGGTCCACAGGTTATAATGATTTACATCATTTTACTGCTTCTATGATAAAACATCAAATGACTCAAGTTCACATTAGTAACACCTTGACATTAAAAGCTTTTGGAAAAGTTCGAATTGACGTTTTACTTGACGAACAAAAACGCATTTCATTATCAAGACATAATGAACAAGTTTCTGAAAAACGAAATGTATTTGAACGCTTAGTCGATTCGGTATGTTTTCTTGGTGCACAGGAACTTGTGTTGAGATGTAACGATGAAAACGGAAATTCCGACAATAGAGGAAATTATGTGGAAATTTTACACTTAATTGCTAAATTTTATAGTAAATTAGATCGTCATTTATCGGCATCCACGATTTTTAAAGGCAACCGCATTCAAAACGATATAATTAACTCTATTGGTACAGTCATATTAAATAATATCGAAAAAGAGTTAAATAAAACCTTATTTATCGCAGTAATGCTGGATGAAACAACCGATATAAGAAGTCTCAATTATCAATAATTTTTCGGTATGTTGACAAAAAAAAGGTGTTGCTAGGGAGCGATTTTACAAATTTATGGACGTAAGTGATGATCGTACGGCAGACGTTATTTCCACAATATTGATTAATTTAATAAAGCTTAAAAATTGGGGAGGAAAGCTGGTAGCTCAAACCTATGATGGCGCGACTGTCATGTCTAGTGCATTGAATGGCACACAGGCTAAAGTAAGAGAGCAGTTTTCTAATGCTATTTTTATCCATTGTAATGCTCATATATTAAATTTAGTTTTATCGCAATCTGTAAACTTTATACAAGAAACCAAAATATTATTTGTAACATTATCAGGGCTGTCTGCTGTTTTTAATCAATCCACCAAAAGAACGTATTTCTTCGATCAGATGGTAAAACGAAGAATACCTCCTGTGGCAACAACAAGATGGAACTATTCGTCTAGACTTGTAAATATAGTCCACACTTATCGTTCGGATCTAATAATAGTATTTGAAGAAATGATAGAAGATCCTGATACTTGGGGTGCGGATGCAGTTCAAGCTAGGGGATTTATGCAGGTTTTAGATTCATTTAATACAGTTTTCATGCTAAATACCTTTAACGACATTTTTTCATACACTGATGTATTGTTTGATATTCTTCAAAAAATAACTCGTTGATATTCAATATTGCTGCGAACATATTGAAATAACTAAGAAGCAAATATTAGCTAACAAATCAAAGATTGCTAATATATTAATTATGACGAAAACTACTGCTCGAGTAAGTTTAAAGCGCGGAGAAAACATATATAAATTTCGATTTGAGGTATAAGAAAACATACAATCAAATAATTGAATCACTGTTTGAACAAATGGAAACTAGATTTAAATCTTTACAAAATTTAAAATTTGTAGAATTGCTAAATTTAAAAAAATATGCAAGTTATCAAAAAATATTTCCGACTGGAGGATTTGAAAGCTTAAAAAATTATTATGGAAATTTTTTTGATTTCATTAAATTAAAAAACGAATAAGTTGTGTTTGTTGTTTTTGACATACAAAGTTATTTAATTAATTTTGATTTGTCGGACACTTTTTCTGAAGTATTTAAATTAAGCATGTTAATTTTAACAATTCCAGTATCAACAAGCTCTGTTGAGAGATCTTTTTCAACACTTAAGAGAATTAAGACTTATTCCAGAAACCAAATGTTAGAGGCAAGGTTATCAGAGTTAGCCTTAATTTGTATAGAAAAGTCTTTTTTAAAATTTTTCAAAAATACAAAAAATTTATACGATGATGTGTTTAATGTGATGTTGTTAAATAAACAAATTAAAAAACTTCAATTTGAATAAAATGAGAAAAACAAGAAATTAGTACAACAAAAAAAAATGTGATCCCTTCCCGAGGAAAGTAAAATAGAAAAAAAATATAATTTTTTTCAATTAGTAATAATTACAAAATAAAAAAAATATATATATAAAAAACATACAAAAAATAAAAAAACTAAAAAAAAATTTTTTAATATATAAAAAACTTGCAAATGGGATCATACATATCGCGTCCCCGTCGTGGTCCTAGAATAAACTGAGAATAGACAATTTTTTTAAATGTGGAGAACAACCCGCTAAAAACTCCATCGCACGTCCCTGGTGGACAGAGTAGAGGAATGGGTGTTGATCCAGTGCAGTGTAATTTGTGAATCAGACCAAAGATATATTTTCGAAATAGGGTAATTAAAATAAGGTTTTAATTGACTCCACAATTTTGCCAGTAGATGTGAAGGACACAACTCTAATCGGGGCAAAGTTCTTGTTTTCAGAGGTGCAACTCGAGATTTTGATGCAACCAAATTGTTGCGATATTCTCATATGAATATCTACATAAGAAATAGAGACAGCATCCATATCCATACGCCCTTGTAGAGGCATCACCAAATCCATGGACTTCTATTTGAGTTGAATTTGGCATTCGAATAAATCGATTAAATTGTAGCTAAGGCAAATTACGATAATCTACTACAATGTTATTCCAGGCTGTATCAACTTCTTGGGGAACAGATTCATCCCACTCGCATTGTTGGAGTACAATGTTTACCTTTATAATAAATGCCCGCACCCGCACAGGCGGGTGGTCGAGTATTCGACCACTTATTTTCGTCTGCATACGGCTCGCGGGAAAAATGGCGGATCGCGCCCGTAGTATTTTTGACATCAAATATACGTTAAATCATAGTTGGAATTGAGCGGATTTATTTTTTAACCGATTGGAAATATTTTCCCTGAACTTTTGGACGAAAAAAATTTAAAAACGCGAAAATTGTCCCGCTTCAAGATGCGAACTACCAGGTAAATGACCGATTCGTGCCAAACCAAATTTAATGTGAGTTGACAAAACACCAAACCAACAAATTCGCTCCGGTGCAAGGTAATACCACTCTCAGGCTCACCTAGGCAAAAGTCGAAAGTTGCTGGTCGAATACTCGACCACTAGCCCAATATGGGTTAATATAAATTTCTTTTGCTAATGTTAATGTATGCATACATTTTATTGTGTATAGGCATTTTGTTCGCTGACTGCTATTGAACACTATTTTTAAACTAAACCCCCGTGGCCATCCCCTGACCATTCACAACATTTGCATTCTGCTTACTAACCCAAATTCAGAAATTAATTGAGGCAATAGTTTATATATATTATAAATAAATTTCCATTTTCATTGCATACTTTTAGACATTAACGAATAGCGAGGCTCTGACAGTACAGTGAACAAATTGCGTATACAAAATGATATGTATATATTAACATTAGCAAAGCAAGTATTATAGAAATTGTTCTCCTACAGAATAGCACCTCGTTAAAAGATTTACAGTCATAAAAAAAATCTAAAACAAGAACGACAGAAAATGTTAAGTAGTACAGCTTGTAGCAAAAAAAAAACACACTCCCATACAAACAAAATTGTGTGCAACAGTAATTGTGAACCATAGTTAATTGTAGAATATTCATTTTACATCTGACTGTGAATGAGATCAGACGCAAATTGCAAAATGATATCTGGATGCTCTATCGAAATTTGTTTAGATAGTCCTTTTTCACGATTAACAGTTGAAGAAAAAACTCAAATAATTAAAAATGGTAGGCCAACGCCAGAACTTCCAAAGTTAACAACAAAGAATAATACTTTTATTAGACATTTCAAGAGTTCTAATTATAAGGAAAAGGCTTGGTTATGTGGTTGTCCCCTTATTAACAAATTATTTTGTTGGCCTTGTTTGCTTTTCGCTTCTAAAAATGAAAAAAAGTGTTTGGACCACAGGTTATAATGATTTACATCATTTTTCTGCTTCTATGATAAAACATCTGTGGCCGTCGGTGGTGCAATGGTTAGTGTGCGCGGCTCTTGTACATGAGATCCTGGGTTCGAACCCTGCTCTGACCACCTTCAAATTTTCTTTCGGCGGCGGCCACCTCGCATAGTGACGGCGACACTATCGAGTATCTAGCCATGAAAAAGCTTCTCAATTTACCGTTCGGAATCGGTGTAAAACTGTAGGTCCCAACCAGAGAGTGAAAACTGGAAAGCGCACAGCTCAGTGATTGTGAGAAGTTCTCCCCAGTCCCTTCATGGGATGTAATGGGAAACCATTCATTCATTTCATGATAAAACATCAAATGACTCAAGTTCACATTAGTAACACCTTGACATTAAAAGCTTTTGGAAAAGTTCGAATTGAAGTTTTACTTGACGAACAAAAACGCATTTCATTATCAAGACATAATGAACAAGTTTCTGAAAAACGAAATGTATTTGAACGCTTAGTCGATTCGGTATGTTTTCTTGGTGCACAGGAACTTGCGTTGAGATGTAACGATGAAAACGGAAATTCCGACAATAGAGGAAATTATGTGGAAATTTTACACTTAATTGCTAAATTTTATAGTAAATTAGATCGTCATTTATCGGCATCCACGATTTTTAAAGGCAACCGCATTCAAAACGATATAATTAACTCTATTGGTACAGTCATATTAAATAATATCGAAAAAGAGTTAAATAAAACCTTATTTATCGCAGTAATGCTGGATGAAACAACCGATATAAGAAGTCTCAATTATCAATAATTTTTCGGTATGTTGACAAAAAAAGGTGTTGCTAGGGAGCGATTTTACAAATTTATGGACGTAAGTGATGATCGTACGGCAGACGTTATTTCCACAATATTGATTAATTTAATAAAGCTTAAAAATTGGGGGGGAAAGCTGGTAGCTCAAACCTATGATGGCGCGACTGTCATGTCTAGTGCATTGAATGGCACACAGGCTAAAGTAAGAGAGCAGTTTTCTAATGCTATTTTTATATATTATATTTACATATTAAATTTAGTTTTATCGCAATCTGTAAACTTTATACAAGAAACCAAAATATTTTTTGTAGCATTATCAGGGCTGTCTGCTGTTTTTAATCAATCCACCAAAAGAACGTATTTCTTCGATCAGATGGTAAAACGAAGAATACCTCCTGTGGCAACAACAAGATGGAACTATTCCTCTAGACTTGTAAATATAGTCCACACTTATCGTTCGGATCTAATAATAGTATTTGAAGAAATGATAGAAGATCCTGATACTTGGGGTACGGATGCAGTTCAAGCTAGGGGATTTATCCAGGTTTTAGATTCATTTAATACAGTTTTCATGCTAAATACCTTTAACGACATTTTTTCATACACTGATGTATTGTCTGATATTCTTCAAAAAAAAAACTCTTTGATATTCAATATTGCTGCGAACATATTGAAATAACTAAGAAGCAAATATTAGGTAACAAATCAAAGATTGATAATATATTAATTATGACGAAAACTACTGCTCGAGTAAGTTTAAAGCGCGGAGAAAACATATATAAATTTCGATTTGAGGTATAAGAAAACATACAATCAAATAATTGAATCACTGTTTGAACAAATGGAAACTAGATTTAAATCTTTACAAAATTTAAAATTTGTAGAATTGCTAAATTTAAAAAAATATGCAAGTTATCAAAAAATATTTCCGACTGGAGGATTTGAAAGCTTAAAAAATTATTATGGAAATTTTTTTGATTTCATTAAATTAAAAAACGAATAAGTTGTGTTTGTTGTTTTTGACATACAAAGTTATTTAATTAATTTTGATTTGTCGGACACTTTTTCTGAAGTATTTAAATTAAGCATGTTAATTTTAACAATTCCAGTATCAACAAGCTCTGTTGAGAGATCTTTTTCAACACTTAAGAGAATTAAGACTTATTCCAGAAACCAAATGTTAGAGGAAAGGTTATCAGAGTTAGCCTTAATTTGTATAGAAAAGTCTTTTTTAAAATTTTTCAAAAATACAAAAAATTTATACGATGATGTCTTTAATCTGATGTTAAATAAACAAATTAAAAAAACTTCAATTTGAATAAAATTTATTATTACAACAAAAAAAAATGTGATCCCTTCCCGAGAAAAGTAAAATAGAAAAAAATATATTTTTTTTCAATAAGTAATAATTACAAAATAAAAAAAATATATATATATAAAACATACAAAAAATAAAAAAACTAAAAAAAAAATTTTTTAATATATAAAAAACTTGCAAATGGGATCATACATATCGCGTCCTCGTCGTGGTCCTGGAATAAACTGAGAATAGACAATTTTTTTAAATGTGGAGAACAACCCGCTAAAAACTCCATCGCACGTGCCTGGTGGACAGAGTAGAGGAATGGGTGTTGATCCAGTGCAGTGTAATTTGTGAATCAGACCAAAAATATATTTTCGAAATAGGGTAATTAAAATGAGGTTTTAATTGACTCCACAATTTTGCCAGTAGATGTGAAGGACACAACTCTAATCGGGGCAAAGTTCTTGTTTTCAGAGGTGCAACTCGAGATTTTGATGCAACCAAATTGTTGCGATATTGTCACATGAATATCTTCATAAGAAATAGAGACAGCATCCATATCCATATGCCCTTGTAGAGGCATCACCAAATCCATGGACTTCTATTTGAGTTGAATTTGGCATTCGAATAAATCGATTAAATTGTAGCTAAGGCAAATTACGATAATCTGCTACAATGTTATTCCAGGCTGTATTAACTTATTGGGGAACAGATTCATCCCACTCGCATTGTTGGAGTACAATGTTTGCCTTTATAATAAGAGGGCTTATAAGACCGATTGGGTCAAACATCGTAGAGGTTAGAGACATAATTGAGCGTTTAGTATTTCTGGAGTACGATTTATTAGGGCGAAATTCGAAACGAAATGTATCATCAGCAGGATGCCATGAGATTCCCAATGTGCTTGTAGAGCCATCATCAATACGCACTTCTTTTATGCCGCGGTCAAATAATTTAAGTTCAGGGCAATTACTTTGCCATTTTGAGAGGGAAAAATTTGAATGGTTCAAAATATCTGTTACCTAATTTTTAATAAGCTGCAAGGTATGTAGATTATCCGCACCAGTAATCATGTCGTCTACATAAAAATCGGTGGTGATGATTTCCTTTCCGATTTCATGCATTTGTGGGTACCGCTCAGCTGCATAGTGTAGACTTCTCATTGCGAGATATGGGGCAGATGCTGTACCGTATGTTACGGTGTTGAGAGCATACGTCCCAATAGGCTTCGAACTGTCATTACGCCACAAGACTAGCTGCAGATTTCTGTCATCGGGATGGATTAAAGCCTGACGATACATTTTAACAACATCTGCATTTAAGCCATATTAGTGACATCTGAAACGGAGCAGAGTTATTATTAATTTGTTTTGTATAGTTGGGCCCACCATTATGATTTCGTTTAGAGACAATTGTGATGACTTTCGACATGATGCGTCAAAAACAACTCGAAGCTTTGTTAGGGCACTGTCTGGTCTTAAGACACAATGATGAGGAATGCAGTATTGGGGAGAGGACACAGCTGAGTCAATTCGGGTCATATGGCCTAGATCTTCATACTCCTTTAAAAATTAGGTGTAATCTTCTTTTAATCTGGGATTGTGATCTAATTTACGCTCTATGAACAAAAATCGACGCTTTGCTGAATCTCTAGAATTCACAAGGTATCTCGGACAGTTTAACCATGATTCGGCCATCATCTTGAACGGTGACATTTTTCACAAAGAATTGTTCGCATTTTTGTTGCTCATGGCTCATAATTTGGCGCTTACGGTGCGTTTACACGGGACAGTTTGAGACAAGATAGGTGAAAATATGTGTTAGTTGTTACAAAGAGAAAAATTGTTTGTGTGACGTACGTACGTACAGTTTTAAGCAACCGCCGACAGAGTTTCGTCAAATTTCGTGCTCTGATTTTTCGTTTCTTCGCTCTTTTGCCACTGTGTTTTGTCTTACTTCTTCAAATTACAATGGAACTGATGTACTCTGCAAATTTAGACATGTATTCATGTTTATATGTTTGTATTGTCAAACAATATTTCAATAAAATTTACAAAATGTTCAAATACAAATATATTTCCCAATTTGTAAAGCCGTTTGCGATGTTTTGCTTTTTTCTCAAATTACTACGAAATGTCACCGATATGGTCAATGGCTGAACTAGTAGAAGTTGACGCAGTAGGATTTGTTGTAATTGTGTGAACTAACAACAGGCATTTAGTTTTTGGTTCATGACTCTAACCGTCAAATTCAACACAGATCCATATGAACAAACACAGTAAACAAAATAGTACAACAACAAAATACACTGAATTTAACAGATGGAGTAATAAGAAAGCAAAATCAGTTGTTCTATTGCGCCAACCTTTACTAGTTCAGGCATGATCTGGCCGCTTATGTCAAATCCCTTGCCGAAGTTACTGTCGTTGAAAAATCAGAGACAGTGGCAAGGCAAGTGAGAGAAGTGTAAGAAAAGTAAATTTGTCCCGTGTAAACGCCAGGTTACTTTCGACTGATTCTAATTTCCATAGCATTTCAATATTTTTGGTAATTTCACTCGGTATATGTAGATTTTGGTAAAAGAGCCACATGTTTACTTAAGCAGTTCCCAGATACGATCCACCCAAGAACCGTTTTTGTAGTGTAGGCATATTTTCACCAAGACGAATTTGTCCCACCGATAAGAGAGAGAAAAAAGACTGCACCAAGAAGCATATCAATACCTCGTCGACGATGAAATTGCGGATCTGCTAACTCTATGTTAGGGGGCAGATTAAAGTCATTAATTGACATTAGGGCGGGTCAAATTGTATGGAACGATTTTTTTTGATGAAGCGTATAGCAAAAACGTAATCTATAGGTGATTCTGAGAAATTTTGCTCAAGAGACCATAGCTCTAAGTCGGATTTGGAGCCCCCCAAAAGGTATTTTTAAATTATTCTATGTATATATGGAAAAATATCTATATTGCAATTTTGTGTGAAAGTGAGCGGAACAAATGACCCTTTGCTGTTTTAACCGCCGTCTCCCACAATCCTCCAAACCGCGGTGTACGGGGGGGATGAAAACAAATTCGATTAGATTTGGGGCAGAATATGAAAATATTTTTGAATTTCTCCCAACAAAACGTTTGAGAGCGGCTATAAAAGCGTCACTGGATAAATCCGGAACTGCCTCCAGGTGAACTGCCTTTGTGGCGAAACATACGAACACTGAAATGTACGATTTATATGGCCGTTTTCCTCTAATTCTCAGATAAGTTTGAATGGGGCCAGCGAAGTCAATCCCAACAATTTGAAATGGACTTGAGCCACAAACACGATCTTTAGGTAGATTTCCCATTACTTGAGTCAACAATTTTGGCTTATACCGGGTACAATGGATACATTGGTGAACTATTTGTCTGGCTAATGATCGGCAATTCACAATCCAAAATTGATGTTGGAAAAGTGGCACTAATGCCCGTGGACCAGCACGGGAATTAGTCTGATGAATAGGTGTGGCCATTACTTGAATGGAAGCAGGACATTCAATTTCATTTGTGTTGGTGGCATATATGGCACATCGTGAGCCTGGGTGACTAGAGGAGCTTTCCGCTTTTCCAGGAGTATCCCGTCTTCGCTGAGATTCGTGCCATCAAAACTAGGCCAGTCAGATCACGGATATTTTAGGAATGACGGTCCCTCGAGCCAAGTAGAATCAAGCAACTCGGATACAGTACAACCACGAGAATCTAAATCAGCCGGATTTTCATCAGTCGGAACATATCGCCAGGAAACATCAACAGAGATATCGTGAATTTCTGATACTCGATTCCCAAACTATGCGAACAGCAGTGACGTTCCGTCTAAGGTGCGGAGGAGTTATCAGAACACCCTAAAATATTTTGATAATCATGTTATATTTCTTTATAATTACTTCCTAAAGTCCAAAAATATTTCAGCGACATATATGTATATATCATTCATTCCATGTCAAACCGGACTATTTTCTGAAAAAAATTGGCAATATTGCACTACTATTAGCACTGTTTAATTTGTGGATGTCCGAAAAAAAATTAATTTTTTTAAGGAGTTACATATGGCAATGTCTTTTTATAATTCCTCATTTTCGTACAATTTACAATAGCGTACGAAGATGATGGATGGTGATGATGGTGATCATCCGCCCAAACATACCCTAAAATACGGAACACATACCAACTAACAAAAAATCAAACACAATGATATACAATTACATGTACACCGGCCTCAGAATGTATCTTAACGTATTAGAATTGTTCAATACCAAAAATGTTACGTCAGTCACGTTACGTCAGTCACGGAACTTATTTCGCTCAAACCTCAACATCTTTTGAGAATAATTTTTTGACGCATTTATACTGATTGTATTCTAAAGTATAGACATAGAAGAAGATATCCGGACAAAAAAAATAAACTTCACATTGAAACTTTTAGAGAAATGCCATTTGGAAAAGTGACCTGAATTATTGGTGAAAAAATGCGTTACGTCAGTCACGACAAATTACACCATTTTTACAGCCAAAATTCAGTAATTTTTTTTCAATTAAATCACTGATTTTAATTAAGCTTAAGCTAAATAAATTTTCCAAAAAAAAATTATAGCTCTATGTTCAACAGTTCACGAGATACAATAATTTGAATGTTGTAAAAACTCTGCGAATGTTACGTATGTCACGAAAGACATTGCCATATATGCTTTTTAAAATGTGCAAAATCATGAAAAATGTGCCGAGGTGGCTATATTGAAACGGGTGTACGATCAAAACGCGAAGGTGAATTTTAAAAAGCTATACCTTATTTTAAAGGTCTTGACGCGTAGTTTCTGCCGATCGATTGTTATACAGGGTGCCGAACATTTGTATATTTGTGAAATTAATTTTGTAACGTGATTTTCACTATTTTTGCACCAATATTCCAAATTGACAAAAATACACGCATACTTCTCTATCGATTCTAAACAAACCCTGAAACCCTTGGAGAAATAATGCGTTTTATTTTAAACAAATTAATTACTTAATGTAGTCCTCGAAAATATATCTACCAAAAGTACTACAACTCTGCAAATCTATAGTGTGAACACCCTGTCGTATATGCATGTGAACACCCTGTCGTATATTCATATACGGAAATCTGAAAAACGTCAAAAATAGAAAGCATCAAAGCGTTCATATATTTGTATTTCACACAAAAACATACATACATATATCAAACAAACAACAGCTGTATAACAAAATTAAATTAGATCGGCAGAATTCAATTAGATCAAGACCTTTAAAATAAGGTATAGCTTTTTAAAATCCACCGTCGCGTTTTGATTCTACACCCGTCTCAATGTAGCCACCTCGGCACATTTTTCATGATTTTGAACATTTTAAAAAGCATATAACTCCTTAAAAAAAATTTATTTTTTTTTCTGACAACCACAAATTAAACAGTGCTAATAGTAGTGCAATAGTGCCAAGTTTCATAAAAATCTGAAACGGTCGTGTACAAAACGTGTCCGGTTTCACATGGAATGAACGATATGCAACATTTATTCATTGTTTTAATTTATAATACAATTGTATGTGTTTCTACTTAACATTTTGTGTTGTTCTTGTTTATTTTTTTATTGCTGTGAAACTTTAACATTTGGTTCTTTTTTTTAAGAGAACAATTTTAATATAAATTTCTTTTACTAATGTTAATGTATACATACATTTTATTGTGTATAGGCATTTTGTTCGCTGACTGCTATTGAACACTATTTTTAAACTAAACCCCCGTGGCCACCCCCCTGACCATTCACAACATTTGCATTCTTCTTACTAACTGAAATTCAGAAATTAATTGAGGCAATAGTTTATATATATTATAAATAAATTTCCATTCTCATTGCATACTTTTAGACATTAACGAATAGCGAGGCTCTGACAGTACAGTGAACAAATTGCGTATACAAAATGAAATGTATATGTTAACAACAAAAACATTAATACATTCACCCCACAAATGTGCAACGCATGCAACCACAGAACATTGGCACGAGCAACCTAATTTAAACGGAAGTAACTGACTGCAGACGCTGACGACTCAATTCCGTAGAATAGCTTAAGTTAACATAAAACAAAATTGTAAACTATCAATAAGAAATTAATGTAAAATAAATATCAGTTGTATTTTCATCATCAACAAATAAAGTGTATATTTTTTTAAAGCATCGGAATAGTGATATCATAATTGGCGCCCAACGTTAAAGAAATATCCCAACGGATATAAGCGGCAAATATCTCATAAGATATCAACACCAAATATCCCATAGGATATCAATACCCAACATCCCACAGGATATCACCACTGCCAGCCGAATAATCAACAGGTCATCAGGCGAGGATTACTGTAAACTTGCTGACACCCGAGTACAAGAGGAAAAGGACCAGGTCGGAGTTTCATATCGTCATGCTAGCAGTTGTAGTTCTGTAAGTTAAGATAAGTAGTAAGTAAATAAATACAAGTGATAACACAAAGTGAAAATTATTGAAAGAAAAACTATTGCGATTCCTACGGGACCCTCCAATAGAAATTAGAGTTAAGCACACATTTATTTGAAAGTGAAAAGAAATTATTACGATTCCTATAATAAATATTATCTAGAAAATAAGTTAAAACAATATAAGAACGGTGGAAAATAACACAAATAAATTGAAAATCTATAAGAAAAAATACATAAATAGTGTTGAAAATGGCTAATCCAAATAATCTCATTAGACCCCCTATCCTCAACGCCCCTATTCTTGATAATAACAATGTACAAAATGACAATAATAACAGAAATATTGCAAATATGGAAGAGACAATTGCGAGAATTTGCGCACAACAGTGTCAAATCGCCATTAGACAATTCATGCGGCCAAGCGCCGACATAGCTGGTGTAGACCAAATCATTGAAGATAGATTTAGAGATAACTTAGCTGATCTAGATAAAGTTCCAGATGTCGTAAGAAGCTTACGAGAATTCGCGGGAAAAGCTTCGGAATTTAGTTCCTGGCAGAAAAGTGTAGACAGAATACTTCAATTATACAACTCATGCAAAGGCACCCCGAAGTATTTTGCAATTCTGAATACAATAAGAAATAAAATTGTCGGTAACGCCGACGCGGCCTTAGAGTCCTATAATACACCCCTCAACTGGGATTGTATTTCCAGATGCTTGACCCTTCACTACGCTGATAAGCGTGATCTGACCACATTAGAATATCAAATGACCACATTAGTTCAAGGAAACAATAAAATCCAAGACTTTTATCAGGAAGTATATGCCCATCTCTCACTTATAATGAATAAATTGTCATGCTTAGACATAAGCAGAGAATCACTCGATATTCTTTCACAAACATACAGAGACAAAGCTCTCGATACGTTTATAAGAGGCTTAAAAGGACAAATGTCAATACATCTCGGTATGAAAGAACCGACAGACCTTCCACAAGCACTTCAATTATGTCTGAAAATGGAAAACCAATTTGCAAGGGCTCAATTCGCAAATTCCCATAATCATGTAGGTAGAACTAACAAACACAACTTTCAATCAACTCCACCCAAAACCTCAATATCACAACCAAACATCGTTTTACCCACAGTTAGCATTTATGCCGCAACCTTCTCCTAACTTTCGACAATATAATTCAATCACACCTATGTATCCACGTAATAATAATAACCAATTGGCTTATCCACAATCGTATCCAAATCAGAATTATCAACCTCCTAGACCAAATGCACCGAAACCCCAACCTAGACCTGAACCAATGGAAATTGATCCATCCATGCGGTCACGGGCTGTAAACTACATGAATCGACCAGCTCCAAATGATAGATATTTCGGCAAAAGGCCTACAGATCAATCTGATCAATTACGGGAGCCCGAAAAGGTACAAAGAAATTTTCATTTGGACACAGAAGAAGATCGCGGGCCAAATGTTCAAGAGTACAGGTCAGATTTGGAAAATTACGAGAACGAGGAGAAATTGCCGCCTTTTGATGATTATATTACAGAACAATACGATGTTCTTGATGAGGGAGAGCAACCAGAAGCACAAGAATTCGTCGATATTCATTTTTTAGGTTAACTAAATCGTCACTGCCCTTCTTTAAGTGTAGGACGAATACAGGACAGATTTTAGAAATTTTAATTGACACTTGATTCACAATTGAGTCTTGTAAAAATCCATTTGAAAACGAAAACCCATTTTTTGCGAATTCAGTGGGCGGAAAAACTGCCATAACACAACACACCTTCATTAATCTTTTCAATAGGAACAACGATTCACTTAAATTTTTTGTACTACCAACACTTAAATCATTTGATGGAATACTAGGGAACGACAGTCTGAAGGAATTATCAGCAGTTATCTACGCATCGAAAAATTATATGCTGATAAATGATAAAATAAAGGTAAAAATACAGCAAAAAAATATCCAGATCTGTGAATGCTATCGACATTAGGACCGAACATTTAAATGCTGAAGGAAAACATAAATTAGAGCTAACAATTGCAAAACACAAATCCCTATTTAATGAACCAAACGAGAAACTCACTTACACATCAGCAGTAGTCGCGGATATTCAGACCAATAACGACGAACCAGTATATTCAAGATATTATCCATACCCCGTGCATTTGAAAGGGGAAGTAGAAAAACAAATACAAGAATTATTAGATCAAGGAATTATTCGACCTTCACGGTCCCCGTACAATTCACCCATCTGGATTGTACCGAAAAAATTGGACGCATCTGGTCAGAAGAAATTTAGAATGGTTATAGATTATCGTAAGTTAAATGCAGAAACCATCCCAGATAGATATCCGATTCCAGAGATAAACGACATTCTTCCTCAATTGGGGAAAAACAAATTGTTCTCAGTCTTAGACTTAAAAAGTGAATTCCATCAAATACCACTTAAGGAAAGTGATAGACAGAAAACAGCGTTTTCTGTTAATAATGGTAAATACGAATTTACCAGACTTCCCTTTGGTGTACGAAACGCGCCGTCCATATTTCAACGAACCTTGGACGATATTCTAAGAGACCATATCGGAAAAATTTGTTTCGTCTATATGGACGATATAATTGTATTTGCGGAAAATGAAGATTCACATCTTGAGAATCTGTCAACTATGTTTGGAACATTAGAAAACGCAAACATGAAGGTCCAATTGGACAAATGCGAATTCTTAAAGAATGAAGTCGAATTGTTAGGATTCATTGTCTCAGATGCAGGTATAAAAACTAACCCTAAGAGGGTCGAAGCAATAATGAACTTTCCTCTTCCAAAAATGCTAAAAGACCTAAGATCGTTCCTAGGTCTCTCAAACTTTTAGAGACGTTTCATCAGGGATTATGCTAAAATAGCAAAACCCCTGACAATACTTCTGAGAGGGGAGGCAGGACGTGCGTCTAAACATACTTCTAGCAAGATGGCTATAAATCTCGACCAAAATGGATTAGATTCATTTGACAAATTGAAAAGAACACTTTCGTCAGAAGACGTAATACTAGCATACCCAGACTTTAATAAAGAATTTGATTTAACAACTGACGCCTCAAACTACGCCATGGGCGCAGTATTATCCCAAGAAAATAAACCAATTGTGTTCTTATCAAAGACATTCAGTAAAGCTGAAGAGCACTACGCGACAAACGAAAGAGAGATGCTCGCGATAATTTGGGCTCTTAAAGCTCTCAGAAATTACTTATATGGCTCCGCGAAGATTAAGATATATACGGATCATCTGCCACTGACATACGACTTAAATAACAAGAATGCAAACTTCAAACTCAAGAGATGGAAAGCATTCCTTGAAGATTTCAACTATGAACTCAGATACAAACCAGGCAACACCAACATAGTTGCGGACGCTTTATCTAGACCACCCAAGGACACAACTCAAATAAATTCCATGACTTCCACCCAACATAGCGATGACAGTTCATCTCACAATCTAATACAGTACACGGATGCTCCGGTAAACGTATTTAAAAATCAGATTCTGATATCGTCAGAGGAGGACCAACCGTCTTACAAATTCGAGATAGTATTTCCAACTTATCATAGACACACAATAAACGAACCTAATATTACCGAGGCAACGCTCACCGATATCTTAAAAAAATGTCTTAATCCATGTGTGGTAAACTGTTTGAAGACTACGTATGAAATCTTGGGGAAATTACAAGAAGTGTTTCGCGATAACTTTTCCCAATACCGAGTAAAACATACTAGATTCATGGTTGCTGATTTGAAAAGTGAGGAAGAACAGGAAGCGGAGATAATAAAGGAACACGATAGAGCTCATCGAAATAGTACCGAAAATAAGTTACAAATATTAACAAAATTGTATTTTCCACGAATGCAGGCGAAAATTAAAAAGATTACAAAGCAGTGTAAAGTATGCAAGGAAAATAAATATGAGAGGCACCCGAATACAGTTGCTATACAGGAAACCCCGATACCACAGTTTCCTGGCCAGATTGTTCATATAGATCTGTACATTACTGGAAAAGGCCAATATTAACGGCCATAGACAAGTTTTCGAAATATGCTCAGGCGAAAATTCTTAAATCCAGAGCTGTAGAGGATATTAAGGAACCTCTACGGGAAATTATCATCTCTTTTGGAATGCCAGAAATAAAAGTTATCGATAATGAAAAGTCATTCAACTCCAAGTCTATAATTTTCATGTTAGAAAATCAGTACAATGTGAAAGTTTTCAAGATTCCTCCTTATAGCAGTACCGTGAATGGCCAAATTGAACGATTCCATTCGACTCTATCGGAGATAATGCGGTGTTTGAAGTCAAACAACGTTGACGAATCTCTTTCGGAACTTCTACATAGATCTATCTATGAGTATAACAATTCGATTCATTCAACTATTCAAAGAAAACCAGTTGAAGCATTTTTCGGGAAGAGAGTTAGTACAGACCCGCAAGACCTAGAGAATAAAAGAATGGATATCTCGAAAACTTAATGAAAAGCAATTAGACGATATTGACTATCATAATAAATCTAGATCCCAACCTAAGACTTATGAACAGGGACAAGAAATTTTTGTGAAAGAAAACAAAAGACTAGGGACAAAGCTTAGTAAAACATATAGACCAGAAATAGTTAAAGAAAATAAAAACACAACTATCGTTACAGAATCTGGAAAAACCATACATAAGAACAATATTAGAAATTAATTAATTACTTTCAGATTACTTTTTACCATGACAATGGCGGACATCAAAATTCTCGACTACACAAACTCCCAAATTGTAACACTTAACTCTGGACCGGCGAAACTCGAGACTGGAACGTTCAGGATCATCCATATCATAGAAATTGACTAATATCAAGACTTAATTGACACCATGCAGAAGACATTATCCCAAAACATAAGTGACTACCACTTCCTTCATCCCTTCCTCAGCCATGAAATGACGCAGATACAAGGATATTTGGATAGGTTAAAGCCAAGAATGAAAAGATCCTTAAACTTTATAGGATCAGCATGGAAATGGATCGCAGGGAATCCTGACCATGATGATTTCGAAATAATAACGCAAAAAACCAATCAAATACTAGTTAATAATACTAAACAGGTTGTCATCAATAAACTATCGTTAGAAAATATCAACGAATTAACGAGAACAACAAATGAGATAATTAAAAGTATAAACTATAATGATGTTGCCAAAGAAAAACTAATAACAAAATTAAAATTTAAAATTGATATACTTAAACAAGAAATTATTAATATTCAGTATGCCATTCATTGGGCAAAATTAGGGGTCGTAAACTCATTTATACTGTCCCCAGAAGAAATAAACATTGTAAAAAGTATTATAGTCAAGGACTCTATACCATTTGTTAATATTGAACAAACGTTTGAATTTGCAGAGATAAAAATCGCATCAAATAGTAACTCACTTGTTTACATCATAAGTATACCAATAACAGATGACACCTTTTGTAACAAACTTTTAGTAAAACCTGTAAAAATTGATTTGTAAACAAACTAGCATTCGAAAATGTATTAGCATGTAACAAAACAATATTTGGTATAAGAAAACAATGCAAAAATTATAACAATATTACTATCTGTAAGAAAACAAATTTACAAGAAATAGAAAATAATACTTGTTTAAATAACCTAATAAACAGTAAGACATCAAACTGCAGTGTCATTGACAATCGCCACATTCCAACAGTGGAAGAAATATCTCCTGGTACAATTCTGCTAAATCAGTTCAACGGAACAGTCAACATAAATGGAGAGCCTCAAATTCTTACCGGTACATATGTTCTACAATTTCATAACGCAACGGTTAAAATATTTGACAAATCATACGAATTTTTCGAAGTAACAAATATTCAACCTCTACCAGCAATATCACAACCAAAGCACACTAAATTTAACGTGGAAGAAACGTTATCTTTGGAATTAATCAAAGAACTCCAAAACAATAACACAGAAGCCATAAATCTATTGGGAAGCAAACATGTATGGAATTTAACCACAAATTCTGGACTCTCCTCACTGGCACTCTTGCTTTCCATTATTTTAATTGTGAAATCTGGAATCTGCATAAGAAAACGCGAATTGATTATCAGCCCACCCATTGTCAATCCATGTACTCATACACACATCTCCATGCCAGAATTATCAGAAAATCAGCAGACAGAACCACAGGGAATTCAACGCATCTCACACATACCATATTTTTAACCGATCGAGGACGCTCGGTATTAAGAGGGGAGGTGTTAACAACAAAAACATTAATACATTCACCCCACAAATGTGCAACGCATGCAACCACAGAACATTGGCACGAGCAACCTAATTTAAACGGAAGTAACTGAATGCAGACGCTGACGACTCAATTCCGTAGAATAGCTTAAGTTAACATAAAACAAAATTGTAAACTATCAATAAGAAATTAATATAAAATAAATATCAGTTGTATTTTCATCATCAACAAATAAAGTGTATATTTTTTTAAAGCATCGGAATAGTGAATTCATAATTTATATATTAACAGTAGCAAAGCAAATATATATAAAAATTTTTCTCCTACAGAATAGCACCATGTTAAAAGATTCACATTCATAAAAAAATCTAAAACATGAACGACAGAAAATGTTAGGTAGTACAACTTGTACCAAAAAAAAACACACTTCCATACAACCAAAATTGTGTGCAACAGAAATTTTTAACCATAATTAATTGTAGAATATTCATTTTACATCTGACTGTGAATGAGATCAGACGCAAATTGCAAAATGATATCTGGATGCTCTATCGAAATTTGTTTAGATAGTCCTTTTTCACGATTAAAAGTTGAAGAAAAAACTCAAATAGTTAAAAATGGAAGGCCAACGCCAGAACTTCCAAATTTAACAACAAAGAATAATACTTTTATTAGACATTTCAAGAGTTCTAATTATAAGGAAAAGGCTTGGTTATGTGGTTGTCCCCTTATTAAGAAATTATTTTGTTGGCCTTGTTTGCTTTTCGCTTCTAAAAATGAAAAAAAGTGTTTGGACCACAGGTTATAATGATTTACATCATTTTTCTGCTTCTATGATAAAACATCAAATGACTCAAGTTCACATTAGTAACACCTTGACATTAAAAACTTTTGGAAAAGTTCGAATTGACGTTTTACTTGACGAACAAAAACGCATTTCATTATCAAGACATAATGAACAAGTTTCTGAAAAACGAAATGTATTTGAACGCTTAGTCGATTCGGTATGTTTTCTTGGTGCACAGGAACTTGCGTTGAGATGTAACGATGAAAACGGAAATTCCGACAATAGAGGAAATTATGTGGAAATTTTACACTTAATTGCTAAATTTAATAGTAAATTAGATCGTCATTTATCGGCATCCACGATTTTTAAAGGCAACCGCATTCAAATCGATATAATTAACTCTATTGGTACAGTCATATTAAATAATATCGAAAAAGAGTTAAATAAAACCTTATTTATCGCAGTAATGCTGGATGAAACAACCGATATAAGAAGTCTCAATTATCAATAATTTTTCGGTATGTTGACAAAAAAAAGGTGTTGCTAGGGAGCGATTTTACAAATTTATGGACGTAAGTGATGATCGTACGGCAGACGTTATTTCCACAATATTGATTAATTTAATAAAGCTTAAAAATTGGGGAGGAAAGCTGGTAGCTCAAACCTATGACGGCGCGAATGTCATGTCTAGTGCATTGAGTGGCACACAGGCTAAAGTAAGAGAGCAGTTTTCTAATGCTATTTTTATCCATTGTAATGCTCATATATTAAATTTAGTTTTATCGCAATCTGTAAACTTTATACAAGAAACCAAAATATATTTTGTAACATTATCAGGGCTGTCTGCTGTTTTTAATCAATCCACCAAAAGAACGTATTTCTTCGATCAGATGGTAAAACGAAGAATACCTCCTGTGGCAACAACAAGATGGAACTATTCCTCTAGACTTGTAAATACAGTCCACACTTATCGTTCGGATCTAATAATAGTATTTGAAGAAATGATAGAAGATCCTGATACTTGGGGTGCGGATGCAGTTCAAGCTAGGGGATTTATGCAGTTTTTAGATTCATTTAATACAGTTTTCATGCTAAATGCCTTTAACGACATTTTTTCATACACTGATGTATTGTTTGATATTCTTCAAAAAAAAAAACTTTGATATTCAATATTGCTGCAAACATAGTGAAATAACTAAGAAGCAAATATTAGCTAACAAATCAAAGTTTGATAATATATTAATTATGACGAAAACTACTGCTCGAGTAAGTTTAAAGCGTGGAGAAACATATATAAATTTCTATTTGAGGTATAAGAAAACATACAATCAAATAATTGAATCACTGTTTGAACAAATGGAAACTAGATTTAAATCTTTACAAAATTTAAAATTTGTAGAATTGCTAAATTTAAAAAAATATGCAAGTTATCAAAAAATATTTCCGACTGGAGGATTTGAAAGCTTAAAAAATTATTATGGAAATTTTTTTGATTTCATTAAATTAAAAAACGAATAAGTTGTGTTTGTTGTTTTTGACATACAAAGTTATTTAATTAATTTTGATTTGTCGGACACTTTTTCTGAAGTATTTAAATTAAGCATGTTAATTTTAACAATTCCAGTATCAACAAATTCTGTTGAGAGATCTTTTTCAGCACTTAAGAGAATTAAGACTTATTCCAGAAACCAAATGTTAGAGGCAAGGTTATCAGAGTTAGTCTTAATTTCTATAGAAAAGTCTGTTTTAGAATTTTTCAAAAATACAAAAAATTTATACGATGATGTGTTTAATGTGATGTTTTTAAATAAACAAATTAAAAAACTCCAATTTGAATAAAATGAAAAAAACAAGAAATTATTACAACAAAAAAATGTGATCCCTTCCTGAGAAAAGTAAAATAGAAAAAAATATAATTTTTTTCAATAAGTAATAATTACAAAATAAAAAAAATATATATATAAAAAACATACAAAACAAAAAAAAAATGTTTTTAAATATATAAAAAAAACTTGCAAATGGGATCATATATATCGCGTCCTCGTCGTGGTCCTGGAATAAACAATTTTTTTAAATGAACAACCCGCTAAAAACTCCATCGCACGTCCCTGGTGGACAGAGTAGAGGAATGGGTGTTGATCCAGTGCAGTGTAATCTGTGAATCAGACGAAAAATATATTTTCGAAATAGGGTTATTAAAAAAACTCCACAATTTTGCCAGTAGATGTGAAGGACACAACTCTAACCGGGGCAAAGTTCTCGTTTTCAGAGGTGCAACTCGAGATTTTGATGCAACCAAATTGATTGCGATATTGTCATATGAATATCTACATAAGAAATAGAGACAGCATCCATATCCATACGCCCTTGTAGAGGCATCACCAAATCCATGGACTTCTATTTGAGTTGAATTTGGCATTCGAATAAATCGATTAAATTTTAGCTAATGCAAATTACGATAATCTGCTACAATGTTATTCCAGGCCGTATCAACTTCTTGGGGAACAGATTCATCCCACTCGCATTGTTGGAGTACAATGTTTGCCTTTATAATAAGAGGGCTTATAAGACCGATTGGGTCAAACAGCGTAGAGGTTAGAGACACAATTGAGCGTTTAATATTTCTGGAGTACGATTTATTAGGGCGAAATTCGAAACGAAATGTATCATCAGCAGGATGCCATGAGATTCCCAATGTGCTTGTAGAGCCATCATCAATACGCACTTCTTTTATGCCGCGGTCAAATAATTTAAGTTCAGGGCAATTACTGTGCCATTTTGAGAGGGAAAAATTTTAATGATTCAAACTATCTGTTACCTAATTTTTAATAAGCTGCAAGGTATGTAGATTAACCGCACCAGTAATCATGTCGTCTACATAAAAATCGGTGGTGATGATTTCCTTTCCGATTTCATGCATTTGTGGGTACCGCTCAGCTGCATAGTGTAGACTTCTCATTGCGAGATATGGGGCAGATGCTTTACCGTATGTTACGGTGTTGAGAGCATACGTCCCAATAGGCTTCGAACTGTCATTACGCCACAAGATTAGCTGCAGATTTCTGTCATCGGGATGGATTAAAACCTGACGATACATTTTAACAACATCTGCAGTTAAGTTAATTTGTTTTGTATAGTTGGGCCCACCATTATGATTTCGTTTAGAGACAATTGTGATGACTTTCGACATGATGCGTCAAAAACAACTCGGAGCTTTGTTAGGGCACTGTCTGGTCTTAAGACACAATGATGAGGAATGCAGTATTGGGGAGAGGACACAGCTGAGTCAATTCGGGTCATATGGCCTAGATCTTCATACTCCTTTAAAAATTAGGTGTAATCTTCTTTTAATCTGGGATTGTGATCTAATTTGCGCTCTATGAACAAAAATCGACGCTTTGCTGAATCTCTAGAATTCACAAGGTATCTCGGACAGTTTAACCATGATTCTGCCATCATCTTGAACGGTGACATTTTTCACAAAGAATTGTTCGCAGTTTTGTTGCTCATGGCTCATAATTTGGCGCTTACGGTGCGTTTACACGAGACAGTTTGAGACAAGATAGGTGAGAATATGTGTTAGTTGTTACAAAGAGAAAAATTGTTTGTGTGACGTACGTACGTACAGTTTTAAGCAACCGCCGACAGAGTTTCGTTAAATTTCGTGCTCTGATTTTTTGTTTCTTCGCTCTTTTGCCACTGTGTTTTGTCTTACTTCTTCAAATTACAATGGAACGATGTACTCTGTAAATTTAGACATGTATTCATGTTTATATGTTTGTATTGTCAAACAATATTTCAATAAAAATTTACAAAATTTTCAAATACAAATATATTTCCCAATTTGTAAAGCCGTTTGCGATGTTTTGCTTTTTTCTCAAATTACTACGAAATGTCAATATCATGGTCGATGGCTGAACTAGTAGAGGTTAACGCAGTAGGATTTGTTGTATTTGTGTGAACTAACAACAGGCATTTAGTTTTTGCTTCATGACTCTAACCGTCAAATTCAACACAGATCCATATGAACAAACACAGTAAACAAAATAGTACAACAACAAAATACACTGAATTTAACAGATGGAGTCATAAGAAAGCAAAATCAGTTGTTCTATTGCGCCAACCTTTACTAGTTCAGCCATGATCTGGCCGCTTATGTCAAATCTCTTGCCGAAGTTACTGTCGTTGAAAAATCAGAGACAGTGGCGAGGCAAGTGAGATAAGTGTAAGAAAAGTAAATGTGTGAATGTATTTCTACTGTCGGAGCAAAACTGCTAGGTGATTCTGAGAAATTTTGCTCAAGAGACCATAGCTCTAAGTCGGATTTGGAGCCCCCCAAACGGTATTTTTAAATTATTCTATGTATATATGGAAAAATATCTATTTTGCAATTTTGGGGGGCTCCAAATCCGACTTAGAGCTATGGTCTCTTGAGCAAAATTTCTCAAATCACCTATAGATTACGATTTTGCTACGCTTCATCAAAAATAAATTAATTGACATGTTTTCATCAGGATGATAGCCAGTAATGTTACGAGAGATGAGCAATTCTAGGGACAATTCGAAATTATTTAATCGAAATCTCATGGTGGTTGGAGTCTTGTACGGAACCTTAACACCAGATTCAAATTTAATGAATTGGAAAGTGATTCGCTTATGAAATTAACTTGGGAACATGAATCCAAAAGCTCTCTTCCCAAATGGAAACATCTTTCAGAATCCCGGACTAGCACCAAAGCAGTTGCCAAAATCATATTACTTACTCTGGGATTACATTTTGTTGAAGTGGCAGCAGAACTAATCTGTTTGCTTATGTAGAAGCGAGTGGTGACGTTGTTTGCAATAACGACAAGAATACCGAGAGGGACACTGTGCGCAAACATGACCCTTTGACAAACAGTTGAGACAGAGATTTTGTTTTTTAGCCTGGTCGACTCGTTGATCCACAGGTAAGACAACAAAACGCTGGCACGTAGTAATATAATGGACTGATTTCGAGCACTGATTGCATGTTGAATCTTGGGCCATATTTTTTGCAACGAATGTATGCTGCTTCGTATTTGTTTTATTGTGTGAATAATTCGTCGAAGTGGTGGCCGGTTGTTCTTTAGTGGTTCTTCTACATTGAGCATCCAATTGTTGGCAACGCCTGTCCAACAATGAACTGCTGTCAGACCACGACGGCAGCATTGTGTAATCGACGAACTCGTCCCACTTTTGCTTTGAACCAAGCTATTTCAGGGAACTATAGAGAGCTGATATTGTGTCCACAATGCTCCTCAATTTGACTTCGTGATGTCAAACATTGAGGTAATATTCTCCAAAAAGATCAATGCATCGTTGTCATATCACTCCTTTAGTCTATCAAGTGCCTTTGGATAGTTTTCGTCCGTGACCTGAAACACCTTGATTGTAGCTAGGGCTTCTCCACTGAGACAGGATAACAAGTGGTTAAACTTCTCGGAGGTTGGCAAATGTTGATCCTTATGAACCAAATTGTTGAACGAATTTATAAAAGTTTTGTACTCCAGATATTTTCCATCAAATTTAGGCAGCCTGCTGCAAGGAGTTTAGGGCACAAAAAATGACTGATCGTTGACACTTGGGCGTCTCTCTTGTCCAATTATAGTTAATATGCGAGTTTTTACTGTTATGTAAAGCTCATCAATACCACCTCTACCTGTATCCTGACGCAACACTCTTTCAATTTGATTCTGGCAATACGAAGCCTGCTTATAGTATGGCTCGATAATTCCCAATCGGCATTCTAGTTCGGCTTGAGACAGGCTAGCATTGGATTCAACAATGTTTTTGATACGGGTAATACTTCCCTTGGACGAAGCACGGAGTTGTTTTAAATCTTCAAGAGTCATGCTTTTCTATCACGAAACAGCTTCTTCGGTCATTTTGAATTTTGCTCGATGCTCAATCGATGATTAATTTGCAAGAATTATATTTAAATATTGCGGCAGTATAAAAGGGCATACAGTTACACAAGCAAATGTGACAAATCCACTATGTTGTACTAGCACTACCTGCTTATGTTAAGCTAATTCGGTGCCACTCCAATTTTCCTATGGAAGGAAAGCAATGAATACTAAGGAGCACGAATTGTAGGCAAAGAGTTTGTTGCGTTTATGTATGCAACTTTAACGCGACAATAATTTACAGAAAATGGCAATTTTCACGATTTGGCGCTAAATTACACTGTCTTCAAATCCAGTTTATTAACTTCTGTACCGACACCAGATTCCGTTTATCCACACAGAATTAAAATTCACCGTTTATCCGCACAGAATTAAAATTTATTTTAAATTAAAAATTTTACTTCGTACACTGTCTTGCTTTATCACACCTTATTTTCACGGTATGAAACACTTTGCGCAGTGTCCTGTCACGGTCGCCAATGTTTGAGGATTGCCTATTTTGATAACCCGGAATATGTCCAATATGCGATTGGGACAATTCCTTACATAAGGGTTCGACTTGAGTTTGGTTCACTGGGCCAAATTTACCAATTGGCGCTATTTTCACTTTACTTTTTGCCGAGTGGCCAGCTGACTCAATACAAAGCCTCTTAATATCACTTGCAGCTATATATGTATGTATATATATGTTTATTCTTTTTTATCACTATGACTCGAATTGTGTCTTGAAAATAAAGCATTAACGTCTTTGTCACCGATAGCCCGAACTGCCGCACAAATGAAACTACAAACTCGTCTTCTCGGTTCGATTAAATGTTTACATCTGTTTATTGAAATCTAACTCAGAATTTACCAACTAAAGGATTAGCGGTAAACTTCCAAAATATAAACAAAGCAGAGCCAAGCATATACACGTATGTATGTATGTACGTATGTAAGTAGTTCAAAAACAATATTTGAAACAGCGAATATTTACGTATATCTGTAAGTACATACATATGTTTATATGAGGCAGAAAAACAAATTGAATTGAAAAGAAATAGAATCCTTAGGGCAACTCATCAAAATTATTGACATTAACAGCCCAATTCTGTGTACCACAAAATTGTTACAAAGTTGTCACCATTGTTTGTATCTGGTATTCTGGCAACACAGTGACAACGAAAAATTCACCTCGTAACAAATAATTCACCTCACAATAACGGGTTGTCAAAAAAAAAAAAAACATGGTTTTCTGCACAAACCGAACGCGGTAAAAAAAGGAAGAGTAAGTATTTAATATATTTATGTTTCATTGAATGAAAATTAATACATTATTATTTAGGAAATTTTAGCGCACCGTAAAGGCACAGCTGGAATGCTATATTGCCCTCCTCAAGGAACATCCAGAGATGCTAAGCGGAAAGAATACTCATGCACATCCGCGCCATATAGGAGAAGAAATTTACTTTAGCGCCAACTCCCTGATCTAAATCAAAATTTCACCACCGACAAAAGCTTTTGCACTGAGTTCAAAAAGTTATTTTCCCCTCTGCGGTCGGTCCAAATTCTTGAGATATAGGCCTTTAAAGCCTGAGTATATAATCGTCAGAATCTCCGGGATTTATAATCCGATCTGGTTGAAATGGATTACATTAAAAAGGTCTTTCCAAGCCCTATAAATCACTGTATAAACATACTTATTTTTATTAGCCCATAGGGGAGCTAATTAAAAAAAAATTTTTTAACCTCACTTTTCTGTTCACAATTTATATTTTTGATTTCAAAAAATCCCCTATTATACTTATATTTTGGCAGGTTCCGATAATACACAAGACCTAAGCCTTTTTTTTACTCAACAATATCCCTTGAAAGGCCTGAGATATTTACGCTAAAAGTTTTGTAATACTTTTCGCTCATTTTCAATCTTTCTAACACAAAATCAAGTTCTTTCTGCTCCATTTCCATAGGACAAAGTAACAAAAGTCCTTCCTTCATTTAATTATGCCCCCTTGTGGTTTTGGTACAAAATATATTATTAATTTTGCCCATATACAGTTTTATTGTTTACTTGCAGAATTTATAAAATGATTTTGTATCAACTTTCCGGCAAATAAAACAGCTGTCACGCACTGTTACCTCCTCTTTGGCAGGTAACAGTTTTTGTTACTTTTGTCACCAAAAAAATGTGTCAGAATACCAATTTGTGACAATTGTCACATAGCTGTCAAATAGTAACCGTGGTGACTTTTGTAACCCTGGCAGAATAGGGCGGTAAATGTAATAAACAAAATGTGAAATTACAATGGACTAAATATGTATGCAATTTTTGGAATTTATAAAAGCGTATTTAAACCGCTGGTTCCGAACATCACTGCATTAGGGACCCTTAACAATCACACTGTAGAATAAATGGTTTTGAATAATCTGGGTGGATGAGCAACGGGGCTTTTGTTAGTCTGATCTTTAGTTCCTCAAACGCACTTTGAGCTTCGGCAGTCCACACAAATATTCGTTTCTTTTTCAGTAATTCTGTCAATGGAAATGTTAACGCCGAAAAGTCCTGAATAAAACGTCTGTACCATCCTGTCATGCCTAGAAATCTCCGTAATTGCTTCAAGGTTTTTGGTACAGGAAATTCTTTTATAGCGCTAATCTTGTCCTCATCAACTTGTAGATTACCGTTACGCACCATATAACCAAGATATTTAACTCTGCTTAAGGCAGATATTATACATTTATCGTTAAACCAGCCTTCCTCAAATTTGTCGAAACCTCCATCAAATGAGTCAAGTGTTCATCAAAGTCTGCCGAAACTAAATTAACAAATACGTTATATTTTAAATTAAACGGAATGACGTGGTCCATCAATCGGGACAACATTTGCGGTGCATTGCACAATCCAAACGTCATTCGTGTAAATAGATACAATGGCCGATTTGGAACTGTGAAAGCAGTCTTAGGTCTAGAACTTTTCCCCATTTTAATTAGCCAGAAAGCATCTTTCAAATCTATCTTTGAACTGCAGTAATCAGGAGAAAGTCACGCAATCAGCCCGTCAATGTTTCGAATTGGGTAAGCGTCTTTATCGTCACGGAATTTAACTTTCTGCTGTCCACACACATCCTTATTTGTTAGGTTTAACGATAACCACCGTTGCAGAGGAGCACGGTGAACTCGTGCTTCTTCAATAACTCCGAGTGCAAGCATGCGTTCAATTTCCTAAGTAAGAAGTTTTTCTATAGCAGTGGAAATAGTGTAGTAACGCTGTTTAATTTGTTTCTATATATAGTTTTACTTTACTTTTATTTACTATTTTATAACGTCATGACGTCAGACGTCTCACACATATTAATTAAACAAACAAATTAAACAAATTTCAACATATTCTTCCAACTGGCCCTATCCTTCGCCTTTTTGCGCCAGTTGGTAACACCAAGGATACGGAGGGATTTTTCTGACGCTCATAAAATGTATATATTAATTATGACGAAAGCTACTGCTCGAGTAAGTTTAAAACGTGGAGAAAACATATAAAATTTCTATTTGAGGTATAAGAAAACATACAATCAAATAATTGAATCACTGTTTGAACAAATGGAAACTAGATTTAAATCTTTACAAAATTTAAAATTTGTAGAATTGCTAAATTTAAAAAAAAATCCAAGTTATCAAAAAATATTTCCGACTGGAGGATTTGAAAGCTTAAAAAATTATTATGGTTTTATGCCTATTCGTATTTCTGATATTGTTGTTTTTGACATACCAACTAATTTAATTAATTTTGATTTGTCAGATACTTTTTCTGACGTATTTAAATGAAGCATGTTAATTTTAACAATTCCAGTATCAACAAGTTCTGTTCAGAGATCTTTTTCAGCACTTAAGAGAATTAAGACTTATTCCAGAAACCAAATGTTAGAGGAAAGGTTATCAGAGTTAGCATTAATTTCTATAGAAAAGTCTTTTTTAAAATTTTTCAAAAATACAAAAAATTTATACGATGATGTGTTTAATGTGATGTTTTTAAATAAACAAATTAAAAAAACTTCAATTTGAATAAAATGAAAAAAACAAGAAATTATTACAACAAAAAAAAATGTGATCCCTTCCTGAGAAAAGTAAAATAGAAAAAAAATATAATTTTTTTCAATAAGTAATAATTACAAAATAAAAAAAATATATATATAAAAAACATACAAAAACTAAAAAAAAAAATTTTTAAATATATAAAAAAAATTTGCAAATGGGTCCTCGTCGTGGTTCTGGAATAAACTGAGAATAGACAATTTTTTTAAATGTGGAGAACAACCCGCTAAAAACTCCAACGCACGTCCCTGGTGGACAGAGTAGAGGAATGGGTGTTGATCCAGTGCAGTGTAATCTGTGAATCAGACCAAAAATATATTTTCGAAATAGGGTAATTAAAAAAACTCTACAATTTTGCCAGTAGATGAGAAGGACACTACTCTAACCGGGGCAAAGTTCTCGTTTTCAGAGGTGCAACTCGAGATTTTGATGCAACCAAATTGATTGCGATATTGTCATATGAATATCTACATAAGAAATAGAGACAGCATCCATATCCATACGCCCTTGTAGAGGCATCACCAAATCCATTGACTTCTATTTGAGTTGAATTTGGCATTCGAATAAATCGATTAAATTTTAGCTATGGCAAATTACGATAATCTGCTACAATGTTATTCCAGGCTGTATTAACTTACTGGGGAACAGATTCATCCCACTCGCATTGTTGGAGTACAATGTTTGCCTTTATAATAAGAGGGCTTATAAGACCGATTGGGTCAAACAGCGTAGAGGTTAGAGACACAATTGAGCGTTTAGTTTTTCTGGAGTACGATTTATTAGGGCGAAACTCGAAACGAAATGTATCATCAGCAGGATGCCATGAGATTCCCAATGTGCTTGTAGAGCCATCATCAATACGCACTTCTTTTATGCCGTGGTCAAATAATTGAAGTTCAGGACAATTACTGTGCCATTTTGAGAGGGAAATATTTGAATGATTCAAAATATCTGTTATCTAATTTTTAATAAGCTGCTAGGTATGTAGATTATCCGCACCAGTAATCATGTCGTCTACATAAAAATCGGTGGTAATGATTTCCTTGCCGATTTCATGCATTTGTGGGTACCGCTCAGCTGCATAGTGTAGACTTCTCATTGCGAGATATGGGGCAGATGCTGTACCGTATGTTACGGTGTTGAGAGCATACGTCCCAATAGGCTTTGAACTATCATTACGCCACAAGATTAGCTGCAGATTTCTGTCATCAGGATGGATTAAAACTTGACGATACATTTTAACAACATCTGCAGTTAAGCCCTAGTAGTGACATGTGAAACGAAGCTGAGTTATTATTAATTTGTTTTGTATAGTTGGACCCACCATTATGATTTCGTTTAGAGACAATTGTGATGACTTCCGACATGATGCGTCAAAAACAACTCGAAGCTTTGTTAGGGCACTGTCTGGTCTTAAGACACAATGATGAGGAATGCAGTATTTGGGAGAGGACACAGCTGAGTCAATTCGGGTCATATGGCCTAGATCTTCATACTCCTTTAAAAATTAGGTGTAATCTTCTTTTAATCTGGAATTGTGATCTAATTTGAGCTCTATGAACAAAAATCGACGCTTTGCTGAATCTCTAGAATTCACAAGGTATCTCGGACAGTTAAACCATGTTTCGGCCATCATCTTGAACGGTGACATTTTTCACAAAGAATTGTTCGCATTTTTGTTGCTCATGGCTCATAGTTTGGCGCTTACGGTGCGTTTACACGGGACAGTTTGAGACAAGATAGTTGAGAATATGTGTTAGTTGATACAAAGAGAAAAATTGTTTGTGTGACGTACGTACGTACAGTTTTAAGCAACCGCCGACAGTGTTTCGTTAAATTTCGTGCTCTGATTTTTTGTTTCTTCGCTCTTTTGCCACTGTGTTTTGTCTTACTTCTTCAAATTACAATGAAACTGATGTACTCTGCAAATTTAGACATGTATTCATGTTTATATGTTTGTATTGTCAAACAATATTGCAATAAAAATTTACAAAATTTTCAAATTCAAATATATTTCCCAATTTGTAAAGCCGTTTGCGATGTTTTGCTTTTTTCTCAAATTACTACGAAATGTCACCGATATGGTCGATGGCTGAACTAGTAGAGGTTGACGCAGTAGGATTTGTTGTAATTGTGTGAACTAACAAAAGGCATCTAGTTTTTGCTTCATGACTCTAACCGTCAAATTCAACACAGATCCATATGAACAAACACAGTAAACAAAATAGTACAACAACAAAATACACTGAATTTAACAGATGGAGTCATAAGAAAGCAAAATCAGTTGTTCTATTGCGCCAACCTTTACTAGTTCAGGCATGATCTGGCCGCTTATGTCAAATCCCTTGCCGAAGTTACTGTCGTTGAAAAATCAGAGACAGTGGCGAGGCAAGTGAGAGAAGTGTAAGAGAAGTAAATGTGTCCGTAAATGTGTCCCGTGTAAACGCCAGGTTACTTTCGACTGATTCTAATTTCCATAGCATTTCAATATTTTTGGTAATTTCACTCGACTCATTTTCAGTAACGGTATATGTAGATTTTGGTAAAAGAGCCACATGTTTACTTAAGCAGTTCCCAGATACGATCCACCCAAGAACAGTTTTTTGTAGTGTAGGCATATTTTCACCAAGACGAATTTGTCCCACCGATAAGAGAGAGAGAAAAAAGACTGCACCAAGAAGCATATCAATACCTCGTCGACGATGAAATTGCGGATCTGCTAACTCTATGTTAGGGGGCAGATTAAAGTCATTAATTGACATTAGGGCGGGTCAAATTGTATGGAACGATTTTTTTTGATGAAGCGTATAGCAAAACGTAATCTATAGGTGATTCTGAGAAATTTTGCTCAAGAGACCATAGCTCTAAGTCGGATTTGGATTCTATGTATATATGGAAAAATATCTATATTGCAATTTTGGGGGCTCCAAATTCGACTTAGAGCTATGGTCTCTTGAGCAAAATTTCTCAAATCATCTATAGATTACGTTTTTGCTATACGCTTCATCAAAAAAAAATTAATTGACATATTTTCATCAGGATGATAGCCAGAAATGTTAGATGAGCAATTCTAGGGACAATTCGAAATTATTTAATCGAAATCTCATGGTGGTGGGAGTCTTGTACGGAACCTTAACACCAGATTCAAATTTAATGAATTGGAAAGTGATTCGCTTATGAAATTAACTTGGGAACATGAATCCAAAAGCGCTCTTCCCAAATGGAAACATCCTTCAGAATCCCGGACTAGCACCAAAGCAGTTGCCAAAATCACATTACTTACTATGGGCTTTAAATTTTGTTGAAGTGTGCCACGAACGGCAGCAGAACTAATCTGTTTGCTTATGTAGAAGCGAGTGGTGACGTTGTTTGCAATAACGACAAGAATACCGAGAGGGACACTGTGCGCAAACATGACCCTTTGACAAACAGTTGAGACAGAGATTTTGTTTTTTAGCCTGGTCAACGCGTTGATCCACAGGTAAGACAATAAAACGCTGGCACGTAGTAATATAATGGCCTGATTTCGAGCACTGATTGCATGTTGAATCTTGGGCCATATTTTTTGCAACGAATGTATGCTGCTTCGTATTTGAATTATTATGTGAATAATTCGCCGAAGACGTAGCCGGTTGTTCTTTAGTGGTTCTTCTACATAGAGCATCCAATTGTTGGCAACGCCTGTCCAACAATGAACTGCTGTCAGACCACGACGGCAGCATTGTGTAATCGATGAACTCGTCCCACTTTTGCTTTGAACCAAGCTATTTCAGGGAACTATAGAGAGCTGATATTGTGTCCACAATGTTCCTCAATTTGACTTCGTGATGTCAAACATTGAGGTAATATTCTCCAAAAAGATCAATGCATCGTTGTCATATCACTCCTTTAGTCTATCAAGTGCCTTTGGATAGTTTTCGTCCGTGACCTGAAACACCTTGATTGTAGCTAGGGCTTCTCCACTGAGACAGGATAACAAGTGGTTAAACTTCTCGGAGGTTGGCAAATGTTGATCCTTATGAACCAAATTGTTGAACGAATTTATAAAAGTTTTGTACTCCAGATAATTTCCATCAAATTTAGGCAGCCTGCTGCAAGGAGTTTAGGGCACAAAAAATGACTGATCGTTGACACTTGGGCGTCTCTCTTGTCCAATTATAGTTAATATGCGAGTTTTTACTGTTATGTAAAGCTCATCAATACCACCTCTACCTGTATCCTGACGCAACACTCTTTCAATTTGATTCTGGCAATACGAAGCCTGCTTATAGTATGTTTTGATACGGGTAATACTTCCCTTGGACGAAGCACGGAGTTGTTTTAAATCTTCAAGAGTCATGCTTTTCTATCACGAAACAGCTTCTTCGGTCATTTTGAATTTTGCTCGATGCTCAATCGATGATTAATTTGCAAGAATTATATTTAAATATTGCGGCAGTATAAAAGGGCATACAGTTACACAAGCAAATGTGACAAATCCACTATGTTGTACTAGCACTACCTGCTTATGTTAAGCTAATTCGGTGCCACTCCAATTTTCCTATGGAAGGAAAGCAATGAATACTAAGGAGCACGAATTGTAGGCAAAGATTTTGTTGCGTTTATGTATGCAACTTTAACGCGACAATAATTTACAGAAAATGGCAATTTTCACGATTTGGCGCTAAATTACACTGTCTTCAAATCCAGTTTATTAACTTCTGTACCGACACCAGATTCCGTTTATCCACACAGAATTAAAATTCACCGTTTATCCGTACAGAATTAAAATTTATTTTAAATTAAAAATCACACCTTGCTTTATCACACCTTATTTTCACGGTATGAAACACTTTGCGCAGTGTCCTGTCACGGTCGCCAATGTTTGAGGATTGCCTATTTTGATAACCCGGAATATGTCCAATATGCGATTGGGACAATTCCTTACATAAGGGTTCGACTTGAGTTTGGTTCACTGGGCCAAATTTACCAATTGGCGCTATTTTCACTTTACTTTTTGCCGAGTGGCCAGCTGACTCAATACAAAGCCTCTTAATATCACTTGCAGCTATATATGTATGTATATATATGTTTATTCTTTTTTATCACTATGACTCGAATTGTGTCTTGAAAATAAAGCATTAACGTCTTTGTCACCGATAGCCCGAACTGCCGCACAAATGAAACTACAAACTCGTCTTCTCGGTTCGATTGAATGTTTACATCTGTTTATTGAAATCTAACTCAGAATTTACCAACTAAAGGATTAGCGGTAAACTTCCAAAATATAAACAAAGCAGAGCCAAGCATATACACGTATGTATGTATGTACGTATGTAAGTAGTTCAAAAACAATATTTGAAACAGCGAATATTTACGTATATCTGTAAGTACATACATATGTTTATATGAGGCAGAAAAACAAATTGAATTGAAAAGAAATAGAATCCTTAGGGCAACTCATCAAAATTATTGACATTAACAGCCCAATTCTGTGTACCACAAAATTGTTACAAAGTTGTCACCATTGTTTGTATCTGGTATTCTGGCAACACAGTGACAACGAAAAATTCACCTCGTAACAAATAATTCACCTTGTCAAAAAAAAAAAAAAAAACATGGTTTTCTGCACAAACCGAACGCGGTAAAAAAGGAAGAGTAAGTATTTAATATATTTATGTTTCATTGAATGAAAATTAATACATTATTATTTAGGAAATTTTAGCGCACCGTAAAGGCACAGCTGGAATGCTATATTGCCCTCCTCAAGGAACATCCAGAGATGCTAAGCGGAAAGAATACTCATGCACATTCGCGCCATATAGGAGAAGAAATTTACTTTAGCGCCAACTCCCTGATCTAAATCAAAATTTCACCACCGACAAAAGCTTTTGCACTGAGTTCAAAAAGTTATTTTCCCCTCTGCGGTCGGTCCAAATTCTTGAGATATAGGCCTTTAAAGCCTGAGTATATAATCGTCCGAATCTCCGGGATTTATAATCCGATCTGGTTGAAATGGATATCATTAAAAAGGTCTTTCCAAGCCCTATAAATCACTGTATAAACATACTTATTTTTATTAGCCCATAGGGGAGCTAATTAAAAAAAAATTTTTTAACCTCACTTTTCTGTTCACAATTTATATTTTTGATTTCAAAAAATCCCCTATTATACTTATATTTTGGCAGGTTCCGATAATACACAAGACCTAAGCCTTTTTTTTTACTCAACAATATCCCTTGAAAGGCCTGAGATATTTACGCTAAAAGTTTTGTAATACTTTTCGCTCATTTTCAATCTTTCTAACACAAAATCAAGTTCTTTCTTCTTTCTGCTCCATTTCCATAGGACAAAGTAACAAAAGTCCTTCCTTCATTTAATTATGCCCCCTTGTGGTTTTGGTACAAAATATATTATTAATTTTGCCCATATACAGTTTTATTGTTTACTTGCAGAATTTATAAAATGATTTTGTATCAACTTTCCGGCAAATAAAACAGCTGTCACGCACTGTTACCTCCTCTTTGGCAGGTAACAGTTTTTGTTACTTTTGTCACCAAAAAAATGTGTCAGAATACCAATTTGTGACAATTGTCACATATGTAGCTGTCAAATAGTAACCGTGGTGACTTTTGTAACCCTGGCAGAATAGGGCGGTAAATGTAATAAACAAAATGTGAAATTACAATGGACTAAATATGTATGCAATTTTTGGAATTTATAAAAGCGTATTTAAACCGCTGGTTCCGAACATCACTGCATTAGGGACCCTTAACAATCACACTGTAGAATAAATGGTTTTGAATAATCTGGGTGGATGAGCAACGGGGCTTTTGTTAGTCTGATCTTTAGTTCCTCAAACGCACTTTGAGCTTCGGCAGTCCACACAAATATTCGTTTCTTTTTCAGTAATTCTGTCAATGGAAATGTTAACGCCGAAAAGTCCTGAATAAAACGTCTGTACCATCCTGTCATGCCTAGAAATCTCCGTAATTGCTTCAAGGTTTTTGGTACAGGAAATTCTTTTATAGCGCTAATCTTGTCCTCATCAACTTGTAGATTACCGTTACGCACCATATAACCAAGATATTTAACTCTGCTTAAGGCAGATATTATACATTTATCGTTAAACCAGCCTTCCTCAAATTTGTCGAAACCTCCATCAAATGAGTCAAGTGTTCATCAAAGTCTGCCGAAACTAAATTAACAAATACGTTATATTTTAAATTAAACGGAATGACGTGGTCCATCAATCGGGACAACATTTGCGGTGCATTGCACAATCCAAACGTCATTCGTGTAAATAGATACAATGGCCGATTTGGAACTGTGAAAGCAGTCTTAGGTCTAGAACTTTTCCCCATTTTAATTAGCCAGAAAGCATCTTCCAAATCTATCTTTGAACTGCAGTAATCAGGAGAAAGTCACGCAATCAGCCCGTCAATGTTTCGAATTGGGTAAGCGTCTTTATCGTCACGGAATTTAACTTTCTGCTGTCCACACACATCCTTATTTGTTAGGTTTAACGATAACCACCGTTGCAGAGGAGCACGGTGATTTCCTAAGTAAGAAGTTTTTCTATAGCAGTGGAAATAGTGTAGTAACGCTGTTTAATTTGTTTCTATATATAGTTTTACTTTACTTTTATTTACTATTTTATAACGTCATGACGTCAGACGTCTCACACATATTAATTAAACAAACAAATTAAACAAATTTCAACATATTCTTCCAACTGGCCCTATCCTTCGCCTTTTTGCGCCAGTTGGTAACACCAAGGATACGGAGGGATTTTTCTGACGCTCATAAAATGTATATATTAATTATGACGAAAGCTACTGCTCGAGTAAGTTTAAAACGTGGAGAAAACATATAAAATTTCTATTTGAGGTATAAGAAAACATACAATCAAATAATTGAATCACTGTTTGAACAAATGGAAACTAGATTTAAATCTTTACAAAATTTAAAATTTGTAGAATTGCTAAATTTAAAAAAAAATGCAAGTTATCAAAAAATATTTCCGACTGGAGGATTTGAAAGCTTAAAAAATTATTATGGAAATTTTTTTGATTTCATTAAATTTAAAAACGAATAAGATGTGTTTTATGCCTATTCGTATTTCTGATATTGTTGTTTTTGACATACCAACTAATTTAATTAATTTTGATTTGTCAGATACTTTTTCTGACGTATTTAAATGAAGCATGTTAATTTTAACAATTCCAGTATCAACAAGTTCTGTTCAGAGATCTTTTTCAGCACTTAAGAGAATTAAGACTTATTCCAGAAACCAAATGTTAGAGGAAAGGTTATCAGAGTTAGCATTAATTTCTATAGAAAAGTCTTTTTTAAAATTTTTCAAAAATACAAAAAATTTATACGATGATGTGTTTAATGTGATGTTTTTAAATAAACAAATTAAAAAAACTTCAATTTGAATAAAATGAAAAAAACAAGAAATTATTACAACAAAAAAAAATGTGATCCCTTCCTGAGAAAAGTAAAATAGAAAAAAAATATAATTTTTTTCAATAAGTAATAATTACAAAATAAAAAAAATATATATATAAAAAACATACAAAAACTAAAAAAAAAAATTTTTAAATATATAAAAAAAATTTGCAAATGGGTCCTCGTCGTGGTTCTGGAATAAACTGAGAATAGACAATTTTTTTAAATGTGGAGAACAACCCGCTAAAAACTCCAACGCACGTCCCTGGTGGACAGAGTAGAGGAATGGGTGTTGATCCAGTGCAGTGTAATCTGTGAATCAGACCAAAAATATATTTTCGAAATAGGGTAATTAAAAAAACTCTACAATTTTGCCAGTAGATGAGAAGGACACTACTCTAACCGGGGCAAAGTTCTCGTTTTCAGAGGTGCAACTCGAGATTTTGATGCAACCAAATTGATTGCGATATTGTCATATGAATATCTACATAAGAAATAGAGACAGCATCCATATCCATACGCCCTTGTAGAGGCATCACCAAATCCATTGACTTCTATTTGAGTTGAATTTGACATTCGAATAAATCGATTAAATTTTAGCTATGGCAAATTACGATAATCTGCTACAATGTTATTCCAGGCTGTATTAACTTATTGGGGAACAGATTCATCCCACTCGCATTGTTGGAGTACAATGTTTGCCTTTATAATAAGAGGGCTTATAAGACCGATTGGGTCAAACAGCGGAGAGGTTAGAGACACAATTGAGCGTTTAGTTTTTCTGGAGTACGATTTATTAGGGCGAAACTCGAAACGAAATGTATCATCAGCAGGATGCCATGAGATTCCCAATGTGCTTGTAGAGCCATTATCAATACGCACTTCTTTTATGCCGTGGTCAAATAATTTAAGTTCAGGACAATTACTGTGCCATTTTGAGAGGGAAATATTTGAATGATTCAAAATATCTGTTATCTAATTTTTAATAAGCTGCTAGGTATGTAGATTATCCGCACCAGTAATCATATCGTCTACATAAAAATCGGTGGTAATGATTTCCTTGCCGATTTCATGCATTTGTGGGTACCGCTCAGCTGCATAGTGTAGACTTCTCATTGCGAGATATGGGGCAGATGCTGTACCGTATGTTACGGTGTTGAGAGCATACGTCCCAATAGGCTTCGAACTATCATTACGCCACAAGATTAGCTGCAGATTTCTGTCATCAGGATGGATTAAAACTTGACGATACATTTTAACAACATCTGCAGTTAAGCCCTAGTAGTGACATGTGAAACGAAGCTGAGTTATTATTAATTTGTTTTGTATAGTTGGACCCACCATTATGATTTCGTTTAGAGACAATTGTGATGACTTCCGACATGATGCGTCAAAAACAACTCGAAGCTTTGTTAGGGCACTGTCTGGTCTTAAGACACAATGATGAGGAATGCAGTATTTGGGAGAGGACACAGCTGAGTCAATTCGGGTCATATGGCCTAGATCTTCATACTCCTTTAAAAATTAGGTGTAATCTTCTTTTAATCTGGAATTGTGATCTAATTTGAGCTCTATGAACAAAAATCGACGCTTTGCTGAATCTCTAGAATTCACAAGGTATCTCGGACAGTTAAACCATGTTTCGGCCATCATCTTGAACGGTGACATTTTTCACAAAGAATTGTTCGCATTTTTGTTGCTCATGGCTCATAGTTTGGCGCTTACGGTGCGTTTACACGGGACAGTTTGAGACAAGATAGTTGAGAATATGTGTTAGTTGATACAAAGAGAAAAATTGTTTGTGTGACGTACGTACGTACAGTTTTAAGCAACCGCCGACAGTGTTTCGTTAAATTTCGTGCTCTGATTTTTTGTTTCTTCGCTCTTTTGCCACTGTGTTTTGTCTTACTTCTTCAAATTACAATGAAACTGATGTACTCTGCAAATTTAGACATGTATTCATGTTTATATGTTTGTATTGTCAAACAATATTGCAATAAAAATTTACAAAATTTTCAAATTCAAATATATTTCCCAATTTGTAAAGCCGTTTGCGATGTTTTGCTTTTTTCTCAAATTACTACGAAATGTCACCGATATGGTCGATGGCTGAACTAGTAGAGGTTGACGCAGTAGGATTTGTTGTAATTGTGTGAACTAACAAAAGGCATCTAGTTTTTGCTTCATGACTCTAACCGTCAAATTCAACACAGATCCATATGAACAAACACAGTAAACAAAATAGTACAACAACAAAATACACTGAATTTAACAGATGGAGTCATAAGAAAGCAAAATCAGTTGTCCTATTGCGCCAACCTTTACTAGTTCAGGCATGATCTGGCCGCTTATGTCAAATCCCTTGCCGAAGTTACTGTCGTTGAAAAATCAGAGACAGTGGCGAGGCAAGTGAGAGAAGTGTAAGAGAAGTAAATGTGTCCGTAAATGTGTCCCGTGTAAACGCCAGGTTACTTTCGACTGATTCTAATTTCCATAGCATTTCAATATTTTTGGTAATTTCACTCGACTCATTTTCAGTAACGGTATATGTAGATTTTGGTAAAAGAGCCACATGTTTACTTAAGCAGTTCCCAGATACGATCCACCCAAGAACAGTTTTTTGTAGTGTAGGCATATTTTCACCAAGACGAATTTGTCCCACCGATAAGAGAGAGAGAAAAAAGACTGCACCAAGAAGCATATCAATACCTCGTCGACGATGAAATTGCGGATCTGCTAACTCTATGTTAGGGGGCAGATTAAAGTCATTAATTGACATTAGGGCGGGTCAAATTGTATGGAACGATTTTTTTTGATGAAGCGTATAGCAAAAACGTAATCTATAGGTGATTCTGAGAAATTTTGCTCAAGAGACCATAGCTCTAAGTCGGATTTGGATTCTATGTATATATGGAAAAATATCTATATTGCAATTTTGGGGGCTCCAAATTCGACTTAGAGCTATGGTCTCTTGAGCAAAATTTCTCAAATCATCTATAGATTACGTTTTTGCTATACGCTTCATCAAAAAAAAATTAATTGACATATTTTCATCAGGATGATAGCCAGAAATGTTAGATGAGCAATTCTAGGGACAATTCGAAATTATTTAATCGAAATCTCATGGTGGTGGGAGTCTTGTACGGAACCTTAACACCAGATTCAAATTTAATGAATTGGAAAGTGATTCGCTTATGAAATTAACTTGGGAACATGAATCCAAAAGCGCTCTTCCCAAATGGAAACATCCTTCAGAATCCCGGACTAGCACCAAAGCAGTTGCCAAAATCACATTACTTACTATGGGCTTTAAATTTTGTTGAAGTGTGCCACGAACGGCAGCAGTACTAATCTGTTTGCTTATGTAGAAGCGAGTGGTGACGTTGTTTGCAATAACGACAAGAATACCGAGAGGGACACTGTGCGCAAACATGACCCTTTGACAAACAGTTGAGACAGAGATTTTGTTTTTTAGCCTGGTCAACGCGTTGATCCACAGGTAAGACAATAAAACGCTGGCACGTAGTAATATAATGGCCTGATTTCGAGCACTGATTGCATGTTGAATCTTGGGCCATATTTTTTGCAACGAATGTATGCTGCTTCGTATTTGTTTTATTGTGTGAATAATTCGTCGAAGTGGTGGCCGGTTGTTCTTTAGTGGTTCTTCTACATTGAGCATCCAATTGTTGGCAACGCCTGTCCAACAATGAACTGCTGTCAGACCACGACGGCAGCATTGTGTAATCGACGAACTCGTCCCACTTTTGCTTTGAACCAAGCTATTTCAGGGAACTATAGAGAGCTGATATTGTGTCCACAATGCTCCTCAATTTGACTTCGTGATGTCAAACATTGAGGTAATATTCTCCAAAACGATCAATGCATCGTTGTCATATCACTCCTTTAGTCTATCAAGTGCCTTTGGATAGTTTTCGTCCGTGACCTGAAACACCTTGATTGTAGCTAGGGCTTCTCCACTGAGACAGGATAACAAGTGGTTAAACTTCTCGGAGGTTGGCAAATGTTGATCCTTATGAACCAAATTGTTGAACGAATTTATAAAAGTTTTGTACTCCAGATAATTTCCATCAAATTTAGGCAGCCTGCTGCAAGGAGTTTAGGGCACAAAAAATGACTGATCGTTGACACTTGGGCGTCTCTCTTGTCCAATTATAGTTAATATGCGAGTTTTTACTGTTATGTAAAGCTCATCAATACCACCTCTACCTGTATCCTGACGCAACACTCTTTCAATTTGATTCTGGCAATACGAAGCCTGCTTATAGTATGGCTCGATAATTCCCAATCGGCATTCTAGTTCGGCTTGAGACAGGCTAGCATTGGATTCAACAATGTTTTTGATACGGGTAATACTTCCCTTGGACGAAGCACGGAGTTGTTTTAAATCTTCAAGAGTCATGCTTTTCTATCACGAAACAGCTTCTTCGGTCATTTTGAATTTTGCTCGATGCTCAATCGATGATTAATTTGCAAGAATTATATTTAAATATTGCGGCAGTATAAAAGGGCATACAGTTACACAAGCAAATGTGACAAATCCACTATGTTGTACTAGCACTACCTGCTTATGTTAAGCTAATTCGGTGCCACTCCAATTTTCCTATGGAAGGAAAGCAATGAATACTAAGGAGCACGAATTGTAGGCAAAGATTTTGTTGCGTTTATGTATGCAACTTTAACGCGACAATAATTTACAGAAAATGGCAATTTTCACGATTTGACGCTAAATTACACTGTCTTCAAATCCAGTTTATTAACTTCTGTACCGACACCAGATTCCGTTTATCCACACAGAATTAAAATTCACCGTTTATCCGCACAGAATTAAAATTTATTTTAAATTAAAAATTTTACTTCGTACACTGTCTTGCTTTATCACACCTTATTTTCACGGTATGAAACACTTTGCGCAGTGTCCTGTCACGGTCGCCAATGTTTGAGGCTTGCCTATTTTGATAACCCGGAATATGTCCAATATGCGATTGGGACAATTCCTTACATAAGGGTTCGACTTGAGTTTGGTTCACTGGGCCAAATTTACCAATTGGCGCTATTTTCACTTTACTTTTTGCCGAGTGGCCAGCTGACTCAATACAAAGCCTCTTAATATCACTTGCAGCTATATATGTATGTATATATATGTTTATTCTTTTTTATCACTATGACTCGAATTGTGTCTTGAAAATAAAGCATTAACGTCTTTGTCACCGATAGCCCGAACTGCCGCACAAATGAAACTACAAACTCGTCTTCTCGGTTCGATTGAATGTTTACATCTGTTTATTGAAATCTAACTCAGAATTTACCAACTAAAGGATTAGCGGTAAACTTCCAAAATATAAACAAAGCAGAGCCAAGCATATACACGTATGTATGTATGTACGTATGTAAGTAGTTCAAAAACAAAAACAATATTTGAAACAGCTAATATTTACGTATATCTGTAAGTACATACATATGTTTATATGAGGCAGAAAAACAAATTGAATTGAAAAGAAATAGAATCCTTAGGGCAACTCATCAAAATTATTGCCATTAACAGCCCAATTCTGACCACAAAATTGTTACAAAGTTGTCACCATTGTTTGTATCTGGTATTCTGGCAACACAGTGACAACGAAAAATTCACCTCGTAACAAATAATTCACCTCACAATAACGGGTTGTCAAAAAAAAAAAAAAAAACATGGTTTTCTGCACAAACCGAACGCGGTAAAAAAAGGAAGAGTAAGTATTTAATATATTTATGTTTCATTGAATGAAAATTAATACATTATTATTTAGGAAATTTTAGCGCACCGTAAAGGCACAGCTGGAATGCTATATTGCCCTCCTCAAGGAACATCCAGAGATGCTAAGCGGAAAGAATACTCATGCACATCCGCGCCATATAGGAGAAGAAATTTACTTTAGCGCCAACTCCCTGATCTAAATCAAAATTTCACCACCGACAAAAGCTTTTGCACTGAGTTCAAAAAGTTATTTACCCCTCTGCGGTCGGTCCAAATTCTTGACATATAGGCTTTTAAAGCCTGAGTATATAATCGTCCGAATCTCCGGGATTTATAATCCGATCTGGTTGAAATGGATATCATTAAAAAGGTCTTTCCAAGCCCTATAAATCACTGTATAAACATACTTATTTTTATTAGCCCATAGGGGAGCTAATTAAAAAAAACTTTTTTAACCTCACTTTTCTGTTCACAATTTATATTTTTGATTTCAAAAAATCCCCTATTATACTTATATTTTGGCAGGTTCCGATAATACACAAGACCTTAGCCTTTTTTTTACTCAACAATATCCCTTGAAAGGCCTGAGATATTTACGCTAAAAGTTTTGTAATACTTTTCGCTCATTTTCAATCTTTCTAACACAAAATCAAGTTCTTTCTTCTTTCTGCTCCATTTCCATAGGACAAAGTAACAAAAGTCCTTCCTTCATTTAATTATGCCCCCTTGTGGTTTTGGTACAAAATATATTATTAATTTTGCCCATATACAGTTTTATTGTTTACTTGCAGAATTTATAAAATGATTTTGTATCAACTTTCCGGCAAATAAAACAGCTGTCACGCACTGTTACCTCCTCTTTGGCAGGTAACAGTTTTTGCTACTTTTGTCACCAAAAAATTTGTGACAATTGTCACATAGCTGTCAAATAGTAACCGTGGTGACTTTTGTAACCCTGCCAGAATAGGGCGGTAAATGTAATAAACAAAATGTGAAATTACAATGGACTAAATATGTATGCAATTTTTGGAATGTATATAAAAGCGTATTTAAACCGCTGGTTCCGAACATCACTGCATTAGGGACCCTTAACAATCACACTGTAGAATAAATGGTTTTGAATAATCTGGGTGGATGAGCAACGGGGCTGTTGTCAGTCTGATCTTTAGTTCCTCAAACGCACTTTGAGCTTCGGAAGTCCACACAAATATTCGTTTCTTTTTCAGTAATTCTGTCAATGGAAATGTTAACGCCGAAAAGTCCTGAATAAAACGTCTGTACCATCCTGTCATGCCTAGAAATCTCCGTAATTGCTTCAAGGTTTTTGGTACAGGAAATTCTTTTATAGCGCTAATCTTGTCCTCATAAACTTGTAGATTGCCGTTACGCACCATATAACCAAGATATTTAACTCTGCTTAAGGCAGATATTATACATTTATCGTTAAACCAGCCTTCCTCAAATTTGTCGAAACCTCCATCAAATGAGTCAAGTGTTCATCAAAGTCTGCCGAAACTAAATTAACAAATACGTTATATTTTAAATTAAACGGAATGACGTGGTCCATCAATCGGGACAACATTTGCGGTGCATTGCACAATCCAAACGTCCTTCGTGTAAATAGATACAATGGCCGATTTGGAACTGTGAAAGCAGTCTTAGGTCTAGAACTTTTCCCCATTTTAATTAGCCAGAAAGCATCTTTCAAATCTATCTTTGAACTGCAGTAATCAGGAGAAAGTCACGCAATCAGCCCGTCAATGTTTCGAATTGGGTAAGCGTCTTTATCGTCACGGAATTTAACTTTCTGCTGTCCACACACATCCTTATTTGTTAGGTTTAACGATAACCACCGTTGCAGAGGAGCACGGTGAACTCGGTGCTTCTTCAATAACTCCGAGTGCAAGCATGCGTTCAATTTCCTAAGTAAGAAGTTTTTCTATAGCAGTGGAAATAGTGTAGTAACGCTGTTTAATTTGTTTCTATATATAGTTTTACTTTACTTTTATTTACTATTTTATAACGTCATGACGTCAGACGTCTCACACATATTAATTAAACAAACAAATTAAACAAATTTCAACATATTCTTCCAACTGGCCCTATCCTTCGCCTTTTTGCGCCAGTTGGTAACACCAAGGATACGGAGGGATTCTTCTGACGCTCATAAAATGTTTCTTTGACCTCATCATCTTTATCCTCTGTCGGTGCGTGCACAAAAATTAACGAGATGGTAAAATATTTCGCTTTGATACGAATTGTGGCTATGTGGTCACTCACTAGGTTGAACCTTGAAAGTAGGTGTCGCAGTCTCTTGCAAACTAGAAATCCGCACCCAAATTCGTGCTTTCGCTCATGGCAGCTGTAGTAAATATCGAAGTTTTTCTTTCTGGTGCCACAATATCCTGTACATCGGAAATGGATGGAAAGTGGCACCAGTCCTGTATAGCGTTCGCACATTCCAGGTACATATCCTTAAATCATGGTCCTTATAACGTTTGCGAGGGTCGTCAACAGTTTGGGGTTTCTTTGTAAGAAGCAAATATTAGCTAACAAATCAAAGTTTGATAATATATTAATTATGACGAAAGCTACTGCTCGAGTAAGTTTAAAACGTGGAGAAAACATATAAAATTTCGATTTGAGGTATAAGAAAACATACAATCAAATAATTGAATCACTGTTTGAACAAATGGAAACTAGATTTAAATCTTTACAAAATTTAAAATTTGTAGAATTGCTAAATTTAAAAAAATATGCAAGTTATCAAAAAATATTTCCGACTGGAGGATTTGAAAGCTTAAAAAATTATTATGGAAATTTTTTTGATTTCATTAAATTTAAAATCGAATAAGATGTGTTTTATGCCTATTCGTATTTCTGATATTGTTGTTTTTGACATACCAACTAATTTAATTAATTTTGATTTGTCGGATACTTTTTCTGAAGTATTTAAATTAAGCATGTTAATTTTAACAATTCCAGTATCAACAAGTTCTGTTGAGAGATCTTTTTCAGCACTTAAGAGAATTAAGACTTATTCCAGAAACCAAATGTTAGAGGAAAGGTTATCAGATTTAGCCTTAATTTCTATAGAAAAGTCTTTTTTAAAATTTTTCAAAAATACAAAAAATTTTTTACGATGATGTGTTTAATGTGATGTTTTTAAATAAACAAATTAAAAAAATTTCAATTTGAATAAAATGAAAAAAACATGAAATTATTACAACAAAAAAAAATGTGATCCCTTCCTGAGAAAAGTAAAATAGAAAAAAATATAATATAAAAATATAATATAAAAAAATATAATAAAATATAATTTTTTTCAATAAGTAATAATTACAAAATAAAAAAATATATATATAAAAAATATACAAAAAATACAAAAACTAAAAAAAATTTTTTAAAATATATAAAAAAACTTGCAAATGGGATCTTATATATCGCGTCCTCGTCGTGGTCCTGGAATAAACTGAGAATAGCCAATTTTTTTAAATGTGGAGAACAACCCGCTAAAAACTCCAACGCACTTCCCTGGTGGACAGAGTAGAGGAATGGGCGTTGATCCAGTGCAGTGTAATCTGTGAATCAGACCCGAAATATATTTTCGAAATAGGGTAATTAAAAAAAGGTTTTAATTGACTCCACAATTTTGCCAGTAGATGTGAAGGACACTACTCTAACCGGGGCAAAGTTCTCGTTTTCAGAGGTGCAACTCGAGATTTTGATGCAACCAAATTGATTGCGATATTGTCATATGAATATCTACATAAGAAATAGAGACAGCATCCATATCCATACGCCCTTGTAGATGCATCACCAAATCCATTGACTTCTATTTGAGTTGAATTTGGCATTCGAATAAATAGATTAAATTTTAGCTAAGGTAAATTACGATAATCTGCTACAATGTTATTCCAGGCTGTATCAACTTCTTGGGGAACAGATTCATCCCACTCGCATTGTTGGAGTACAATGTTTGCCTTTATAATAAGAGGGCTTATAAGACCGATTGGGTCAAACATCGTAGAGGTTAGAGACACAATTGAGCGATTAGTATTTCTGGAGTACGATTTATTATGGCGAAATTCGAAACGAAATGTATCATCAGCAGGATGCCATGAGATTCCCAATGTGCTTGTAGAGCCATCATCAATACGCACTTCTTTTATGCCGCGGTCAAATAATTTAAGTTCAGGGAATTACTTTGCCATTTTGAGAGGGAAAAATTTGAATGGTTCAAAATATCTGTTACCTAATTTTTAATAAGCTGCAAGGTATGTAGATTATCCGCACCAGTAATCATGTCGTCTACATAAAAATCGGTGGTGAAGATTTCCTTTCCGATTTCATGCATTTGTGGGTACCGCGCAGCTGCATAGTGTAGACTTCTCATTGCGAGATATGGGGCAGATGCTGTACCGTATATTACGGTGTTGAGAGCATACGTCCCAATAGGCTTCGAACTGTCATTACGCCACAAGATTAGCTGCAGATTTCTGTCATCGGGATGGATTAAAACCTGACGATACATTTTAACAACATCTGCAGTTAAGCCATATTAGTGACATCTGAAACGGAGCAGAGTTATTATTAATTTGTTTTGTATAGTTGGGCCCACCATTATGATTTCGTTTAGAGACAATTGTGATGACTTTCGACATGATACGTCAAAAACAACTCGAAGCTTTGTTAGGGCACTGTCTGTTGAGTCAGCTGTCAGCTGAGTCAATTGGTCATATGGCCTAGATCTTTATACTCCTTTAAAAATTAGGTGTAATCTTCTTTTAATCTGGGATTGTGATCTAATTTGCGCTCTATGAACAAAAATCGACGCTTTGCTGAATCTCGAGAATTCACAAGGTATCTCGGACAGTTTAACCATGATTCGGCCATCATCTTGAACGGTGACATTTTTCACAAAGAATTGTTCGCATTTTTGTTGCTCATGGCTCCTAATTTGGCGCTTACGGTGCGTTTACACGGGACAGTTTGAGACAAGATAGGTGAGAATATGTGTTAGTTGTTACAAAGGAAAAATTGTTTGTGTGACGTACGTACGTACAGTTTTAAGCAACCGCCGACAGAGTTTCGTTAAATTTCGTGCTCTGATTTTTTGTTTCTTCGCTCCTTTGCCACTGTGTTTTGTCGTACTTCTTCAAATTACAATGGAACTGATGTACTCTGCAAATTTAGACATGTATTAATGTTTATATGTTTGTATTGTCAAACAATATTTCAATAAAAATTTACAAAATTTTCAAATACAAATATATTTCCCAATTTGGAAAGCCGTTTGCGATGTTTTGATTTTTTCTCAAATTACTACGAAATGTCACCGATATGGTCGATGGCTGAACTAGTAGAGGTTGACGCAGTAGGATTTGTTGTAATTGTGTGAACTAACAACAGGCATTTAGTTTTTGCTTCATGACTCTAACCGTCAAATTCAACACAGATCCATATGAACAAACACAGTAAACAAAATAGTACAACAACAAAATACATACACTGAATTTAACAGATGGAGTCATATGAAAGCAAAATCAGTTGTTCTATTGCGCCAACCTTTACTAGTTCAGGCATGATCTGGCCGCTTATGTCATATCTCTTGTCGAAGTGACTGTCGTTGAAAAATCAGAGACAGTGGCGAGACAAGTGAGAGAAGTGTAAGAAAAGTAAATGTGTGAATGTATTTCTACTGTCGGAGCAAAACTGTCCCGTGTAAACGCCAGGACTGATTCTAATTTCCATAGCATTTCAATATTTTTGGTAATTTCACTCGACTCATTTTCAGTAACGGTATATGTAGATTTTGGTAAAAGAGCCACATATTTACTTAAGCAGTTCCCAGATACGATCCACCCAAGAACAGTGTTTTGTAGTGTAGGCATATTTTCACCAAGCCGAATTTGTCCCACCGATAAGAGAGAGAAAAAAGACTGCACCAAGAAGCATATCAATACCTCGTTGACGATGAAATTGCGGATCTGCTAACTCTATGTTAGGGGGCAGATTAAAGTCAGTAATTGACATTAGGGCGGGTCAAATTGTATGGAACGATTTTTTTTGATGAAGCGTATAGCAACAACGTAATCTATAGGTGATTCTGAGAAATTTTGCTCAAGAGACCATAGCTCTAAGTCGGATTTGGAGCCCCCCAAAAGGTATTTTTAAATTGTTCTATGTATATATGGAAAAATATCTATATTGCAATTTTGGGGGGCTCCAAATTCGAGCTATGGTCTCTTGAGCAAAATTTCTCAAATCATCTATAGATTACGTTTTTGCTATACGCTTCATCAAAAAAAATTAATTGACATATTTTCATCAGGATGATAGCCAGAAATGTTAGATGAGCAATTCTAGGGACAATTCGAAATTATTTAATCGAAATCTCATGGTGGTTGGAGTCTTGTACGGAACCTTAACACCAGATTCAAATTTAATGAATTGGAAAGTGATTCGCTTATGAAATTAACTTGGGAGCATGAATCCAAAACCGCTCTTCCCAAATGGAAACATCCTTCGGAATCCCGGACTAGCACCAAAGCAGTTGCCAAAATCACATTACTTACTATGGGCTTTAAATTTTGTTGAAGTGTGCCACGAACGGCAGCAGAACTAATCTGTTTGCTTATGTAGAAGCGAGTGGTGACGTTGTTTGCAATAACGACAAGAATACCGAGAGGGACACTGTGCGCAAACATGACCCTTTGACAAACAGTTGAGACAGAGATTTTGTTTCTTAGCCTGGTCAACGCGTTGATTCACAGGTAAGACAATAAAACGCTGGCACGTAGTAATATAATGGCCTGATTTCGAGCACTGATTGCATGTTGAATCTTGGGCCATATTTTTTGCAACGAATGTATGCTGCTTCGTATTTGAATTATTATGTGAATAATTCGCCGAAGACGTAGCCGGTTGTTCTCTAGTGGTTCTTCTACATCGAGCATCCAATTGTTGGCAACGCCTGTCCAACAATGAACTGCTGTCAGACCACGACGGCAGCATTGTGTAATCGATGAACTCGTCCCACTTTTGCTTTGAACCAAGCTATTTCAGGGAACTATAGAGAGCTGATATTGTGTCCACAATGTTCCTCAATTTGACTTCGTGATGTCAAACATTGAGGTAATATTCTCCAAAAAGATCAATGCATCGTTGTCATATCACTCCTTTAGTCTATCAAGTGCCTTTGGATAGTTTTCGTTTGTGACCTGAAACGCCTTGTTTCTCCACTGAGACAGGATAACAAGTGGGACAGGATAACAAGTGGTTAAACTTCTCGCAGGTTGGCAAATGTTGATCCTTATGAACCAAATTGTTGAACGAATTTACTCCAGATATTTTCCATCACATTTAGGCAGCCTGCTGCAAGGAGTTTTGGGCACAAAAAAGGACTGATCGTTGACACTTGGGCGTCTCTCTTGTTCAATTATATGCGAGTTTTTACTGTTATGTAAAGCTCATCAATACCACCTCTACCTGTATCCTGACGCAACACTCTTTCAATTTGATTCTGGCAATACGAAGCCTGCTTATAGTATGGCTCGATAATTCCCAATCGGCATTCTAGTTCGGCTTGAGACAGGCTAGCATTGGATTCAACAATGTTTTTGATAAATCTTCAAGAGTCATGCTTTTCTATCACGAAACAGCTTCTTCGGTCATTTTGAATTTTGCTCGATGCTCAATCGATGATTAATTTGCAAGAATTATATTTAAATATTGCGGCAGTATAAAAGGACATACAGTTACACTAGCAAATGTGACAAATTCACTGTATTGTACTAGCACTACCTGCTTATGTTAAGCTAATTCGGTGCCACTCCAATTTTCCTATGGAAGGAAAGCAATGAATACTAAGGAGAACGAATTGTAGGCAAAGATTTTGTTGCGTTTATGTATGCAACTTTAACGCGACAATAATTTACAGAAAATGGCAATTTTCACGATTTGGCGCTAAATTACAATGTCTTCAAATCCAGTTTATGAACTTCTGTACCGACACCAGATTCCGTTTATCCACACAGAATTAAAATTCACCGTTTATCCGCACAGAATTACAATTTATTTTAAATAAAAAATTATACTTCGTACACTGTTTTGCTTTATCACACCTTATTTTCACGGTATGAAACACTTTGCGCAGTGTCCTGTCACGGTCGCTAATGTTTGAGGATTGCCTATTTTGATAACCCGGAATATGTCCAATATGCGATTGGGACAATTCCTTACTTAAGGGTTCGACTTGAGTTTGGTTCACTGGGCCAAATTTACCAATTGGCGCAATTTTCACTTTACTTTTTGCCGAATGACCAGCTGACTCAATACAAAGCCTCTTAATATCACTTGCAGCTATATATGTATGTATGTCTATATATGTTTATTATTTTTTATCACTATGACTCGAATTGTCTCTTGAAAATAAAGCATTAACGTCTTTGTCACCGATAGCCCGAACTGCCGCACAAATGAAACTACAAACTCGTCTTCTCGGTTCGATTGAATGTTTACATCTGTTTATTGAAATCAAGCATATACACGTACACTCAAAAAATTCTGTACGTAAAATTAACTGAAATTGTAATATAAAATAAATGAATATTCAGTTAAAAACCGGTCTACTTAATATTCATTTAATTTTAACGAAAAGTTCATTTAATTTTAAATGTTAAAATATTGGCTGACTTTAATCCGTAAAAATAACTGACATTCCATAATTGCATTTATTTTAACTATCAAAAGAACTTCCGTAAAAATAAAAGATTTTTCATTTGCTTCTGATATTTATACTGTCAAAAATTCAACCCCGAATTTCGTAAAGTCAATAGAATTTTCCGTTATTTTATGTATTTTAACTAACAAAAAATTAACCACAAATTCCGTAAAAACAACAGAATTTTCAGTTATTTTATGTATTTTAACTATCAAAAAATTAACCACAAATTCCGTAAAAACAACAGAATTTTCAGTTATTTTATATATTTTAACTACCAAACTGCATTTTTTTAATTGTTAAAAATAAGACACAATTTTCGGAAAATAAATATACATGTATGTAATTAATTTTTTATTAATTTTTTTTGTTTTATAATAACAATTATTTTATTATATTTATTATTATTTATGAATAGATTAATATTTATGTTTGTGATTCAAAAAATGATTTTATACATCTTAAAGAATTTCCTACATAGTCTTCTTTTAAGTTAATTTCAAATAAAATAATTTGCACAAATAGCCAAAAGTTTGTACACTTTGTAGAATATTTCAAATTGAATACTTGGTGGATTTTAAAACATAGGGCTAATGCCGCGGCCACCGTATCGGTTTTATATATGATTTGGTCTACAACCACAAAAATTTCTTTAACATCAAAAAGGCTTTTTTGAACTAGCAGAAACGGTATACAAATTTTAATTGAATCTCCGATTCGATGAATTTGATGGTAGCCATTTGGGATTCAGCTATGGTTGGTTTCCCAACTTCCTTCGAAATTCTCTCAGGTTTTAAAATACCATGTAGTAAAAATATGAACATTGCGTCTTTCGTATCTGAAAATAAAGAAATTGTTATTCATTTTGTTAATATTTGCATTGATATAGTATATGTATATAGTATATTACTTTGATCTAATGTTGACCATTTCTCCTTTGCTTCCACCCATACCGATTTCATCTTAACATCTTTCAAATTCATGCTGATGTACATTGGCAATAATCGGTTTACTTTGGTCCAATTTGAAAAAAAAATTTTGTTTTCGGGATACAAGCCCTCAAAATCAATTGAAATCTAAAAAATAAAAATTCAATTAAACAGATATACATACATAAATATTTGTACTTTATTTTTACCAAATCTGCTCCAAAAGTCTGTTTATATGCAGGCCAGCTGTCAATAATATTTGCTATACTTGGATCTTTACATTCCGTTAAATGTTTATGGCGAATATTAATGCATTCTTTCCAACGTTTGCATGTTTCTTCCTTGTGGGCAAAATTATATTTTAAAAAATATTTGACTTGCAATTCATCTTCTTCTAAAATCAAAATATATATGTGTATAGATAAAAATTGTGAAATATTACAAATATGCTTTTGCTCTTTTCTTTCTATAGCGATTAAATTTCCTTGCTTCAAATCGCTATAAAAAAACGAGCGAACGGATATTTATAATAAGTATGTATGTATATAAAATAAATCAGAAATAAATAGTACATATTTCGTACCATTTGCAAGGAGAGAAATATTTTTTTCAGTAAACTGCTTTAGAGATCTTTTATTTTGTCTTCACGTTTAACTTTAACATATTTTGGTATCTAAAGAAGAGTTTGCCTTTCGCCCTTTGCTTTTTTTGTTTTTCAAAGTAAACTTCTTGTGCTTCGTTGGGAAATAATGTTGTGATTTGCGATGCAAGATTCTATGCAAGTAAAATAACTTAACTTTGAAATGTAGTGGATTTTTAAATGGTTAAAAAATTCTTTGTGACACTTAAACAATTTCTTACACATAAAACATTTTGCCATATCTTTAAATTGCCGCGAGAACTAAAAGAAAAAAATATTTTACACTCTTACACTTATTTAATATTTACACTTATTAATTTTGTCAAATTTAAACCCACCACCTAGGCTTGTTATTGATGACTGACAGCTTTATGAAAAACAAAAGTTTTATAGAGATGTACTACAGATGTATAATTGTATGTACATTGTACATACATACAAATAAATACAGTTACTTTTCGTTGCTTCATCATACACTCCAGTTCATTTAAATAACAACAGCAAAAACTTTATATGTCGCTACGAATTTTTGATCAACCAAGCAAAACAAAAAGATGAAATTATTTTTTTCGCATTTATGTTTTATTGTTTATTATTATCGGGAAAATATATATTTTTAAACAATTTTCTTGTAATTTATTTATTAAATTTAAAAAAAATCCAATGAGTGTTCAAACTCACGGGCGATGTGTTAACACCTTTTTGCTACACGGTACCTGTTCGATTTCTATGAACACATTCGTAAATGTTACATTGGAAAATAAAAAACAGCGTTCAATCATATGATGACGTTACAGTTAAATAATATTAATACTTAAAATTATTTAAAGACCCAGTGCAAGCACATGTGTCATTATTTTCTTGCTCAATACTTTTTGTTTTATTCCCACAAAAGTCAAAGAATGCAAAGCAACAGACACTTGTACATACATACATACATTGTTATATTCGTACGATTTAACCGAAGATCAACATAAAACACTTTTTTAATATTACTCCAAATTAAAACTTTTAAATCTCGGCTCGCCGATATCGGATCGCCTTAATTTTTGGCCTAAACTCTTCGTCGAAACCCTTTTAATCCAAAAATTAATAAAATCGGCTATGAATTTCCGGAGAAAATCGCGTGGGAAAATTTTATGAAAATCGCCCAATAATCACTTTCAATACCGACTGCCAAGCAACGAACAAACAAACGATGATTTACTCTTACAAACCTAACACTTGCGTATGTATTAAATTTATAGTTTACTGCCCTAGAGGCGCGCGTATAGATGTTAACACATCAAAAAAAACTGCTGAAAAGTTGAAAAAAATAGTTCATTTGAAAAACAACGGCGAAGAAAAGTTTGAAAAACATAAAAATTATTCACTAAATTAGAATATATTGTTAAGAACTATTTGGTTTCACGTCTTCTCTAACATTTAGTAATAAGTGTTGCCTCCATGGTGCTTTATTACTTCCGAAGCGATAATAACAAACAATAAAAAATAGTATCTAAAAAAAATAATTTCATCTTTTTGTTTTGTTTGGTTGATCAAAAATTCGCAGTAACATGTAACTTTTTTGCAGTTGTTATTTAAATGAACTGGAGTGTATTTGTATTTTGTTGGTGTAAAACAGTGTTCTTCACAAACCTAAACACAAGTTGTCAATTTTAAAAAAACTTTTTGCGTTTCAAGCAACCACATGGTTATATACATACATATGTATGTATGTAACTATTAATACTTACTTTGGTTGTTAAAATATATAAAATAACTGAAAATTCTGTTGTTTTTACGGAATTTGTTGTTAATTTCTTGTTAGTAAATTTATAAAAAATAACTGAAAATTCTTTTGTTTTTACGGAATTTGTAGTTAATTTTTTTGTAGTTGAATTATGTAAATTAACTTAAAAATCATTTGTTTTTACGGAATTCACAGTTGAATTTTTGATAGTAAAAATAGCATAAACAAAGGAAAAATCTTATATTTTCACGGAATCCGTGACTTGTTCTTTTGATAGTTAAGTCAGCAATTTTAACATTTAAAATTATATGAACTTTTTGTTAAAATGAAATGAAAAATAAGTAGATCGGTTTTTAAGTAAATTTTCAGTCATTTTAAATTACAGTTTCATTTAATTTTACATACAAAATACTTTAACGTAAACAACTGTCAATATCAAATGCAACTGAAAATCCGTATTAATGTACACTTAGTTTTTTGAATAAATGTTAGATTCAGTTAAAAATAAATTTTCTTAGAATTTTAAATGCATTTTAAGTTAAAAACAACTGCACGGAATACTTCCTAAATAAACTACAGTCCGTTACTGTAATAATATTGTGAGTGTATGTATGTATGTACGTATGTAAGTAGTTCAAAAACAATATTTGTAACAGCGAATATTTACGTATATCTGTAAATACATACATATGTTTATATGAGGCAGAAAAACAAATAGAATTGAAAAGAAATAGAATCATTAGGGCAATTCATCAAAATTGTTGACATTAAATGTAATAAACAAAATGTGAAATTACAATGGACTAAATACGTATACAATTTTTGGAATGTATATAAAACCGTATTTAAACCGCTGGTTCCGAACATCACTGCATTACGGTGCCTTCACATGCTGGGCCCCGTTGAAACCAAATTCGATTAGATTTGCGGAAAAATATGAAAATATTTTTTCCTTTGTTGACACTTGATGGAAGTTATAGTAGAAATCTCTTAATTTTGACTCTGTGCCAACAAAATTTGTCGCATTAACGCAATAGATTTTTGAATTTCTGCCCACAAAACGTTTGAGAGCGGCTATAAAAGCGTCACTGGATAAATCCGGAACTGCCTCCAGGTGAACTGCCTTTGTGGCGAAACATACGAACACTGAAATGTACGATTTATATGGCCGTTTTCCTCTAATTCTCAGATAAGTTTGAATGGGGCCAGCGAAGTCAATCCCAACAATTTGAAATGGACTAGAGCCACAAACACGATCTTTAGGTAGATTTCCCATTACTTGAGTCAACAATATTGGCTTATACCGGGTACAATGGATACGTTGGTGAACTATTTGTATGGCTAATGATCGGCAATTCACAATCCAAAATTGATGTTGAACAAGTGGCACTAATGCCTGTGGATTAGTCCACCGACTCGAATTGGTGGTACTCCACAAATACCTTCTATATATAGAGCCAGATAAGCTAGTTGACCCGAAACAGTACGACTTTTTTCCAGTTGTTGAAACTCATCGTGATAATAGTGTTACTGGATGGCCCAAAATATCCCGTATAGGGGTTGGTTTAGCTCGTCTGGCGATACAGTGGGACACTTGAGACATTTTCTTGAATGAAGACGAAAAACATGTGAGATGATTCTAAGGCATTTTAAATAATTACTAAATTTATGCACGGCTTTAAGCATATATGGAACATCGTGAGCCTGGGTGACCAGATCAGCTTTCCACTTTTCCAGGAGTATCTCGTCTTCGCTGAGATTCGTGCCATGAAAGAACACGGATATTTTAGGAATGACGGTTCCTCGAGCCAAGTAGAATCAAGTAACTCGGATACAGTACAACCTCGAGAATCTAAATCAGCCGGATTTTCATCAGTCGGAACATATCGCCAGGAAACATCAACTGAGATATCTTGAATTTCTGATACTCGATTCCCAAACAATGCGGACAGCAGTGACGTTCCGTCTAAGGTGCGGAGGAGTTATCAAAACACCCTAAAATATTTTGATAATCATGTTATATTTCTTTATAATTTCTTCCTAAAGTCCAAAAATATTTCAGCGACATATATATATATCATTCATTCCATGTCAAACCGGACGATTTTCTGAAAAAATTTACATCGATTTTTTATTTATTTTTTTTATTTTATTTATTTAATTATTTATTAATTCCTGTACACAAGACACAAGTCTTATATTGCAGCACAGGTGTTATAGTAGCAGATAGAACATCACAAGGTGGATCGTTATGTTTTTAAAATAAGAATAAAAATAATTATATATGTATGTATATTAATACCCACATTTTAAAAGAGAGAAAAAAAAAAGTGATTGAAACTTTTAAACATATAGCGTAAACAAAAGTAAGGAAAATAATCACAATTAAAATAATGCTTTATAAATACGTAAATAAATAAGCAAATGGACATAAAAAAATAGAAGTAGTGACAATTAAAAATGCTTTATAAAATTTAGTAATTGAGTAAGTTTAGTAAAAAAGAAAAATATAAATCACAATCAATAGAATTTGTATTAGAAGAAGAAAATAAGGAGAAATGGTGAAATAAGAATTTACGAAACCAGATCAGTAATATTTTTTCTAAAGTGCCGTGCATTACTTAACAGTTGTGTGTTGTTAGGGAGCATGTTCCAGAGACGGATTCCATTTATAAAGAAATGCCATTCGGATATGTGGCTGTTATATATGACAGAATTTATTTTCCTACCTCTACCTGAACGAGACAAAATAATACGTCTGTAAAGGTGAAGCGGATGTTTTGTGTAGATAATCTTATGCATAAATACTAAAACCTTTATTTTTAACAAATTATCAAAGGAAATGCCATAAAGCTGATGAGAAAAGGACGAAATGTGATCATATCTTTTCAGGCCATAGACGTATCGTATAACGTTATTGAAGGTTACATTCAGTTTTCTATTGCTTTTCGAATCACAGCTTGCAAATAGTTCACTACCATATAATAGCACTGGCATGATATAAGTTTTGGCTAATAAACTTCTAATTCCAATGGGGGTACAGTGTTGAGTTTGCCAAAGATTTCTGAGCATTGAAAAAATGCGTCCACATATAGTGTTAGCATGATCAGACCATGTTAAGTTTGCATTAAATATGATTCCAAGATTCTTCGCTGTTTTAACAAATTCGATTGTCTGGCAGTTAAGTGAGATTTTTGGCACTTGAGAAAAATTGGGTAATATAGATCGTTTTGCAATAATTAAGCATTTTGATTTACTAGGATTAACAGTAAGGCCGTTTGCCGATGCCCAGCGGTTAATTCTCTCAAGATCTTGATTTAAGCTTCGAACGCATTCATCTATATGTTCCGGCTCACAACTTAAGTAGATCTGTACATCATCAGCATACAAACGTACATTACAATTACAAAGGTAGTTCGGCAGGTCATTTGCATACATAGAAAAAAGTAAGGGTCCGATGATTGAGCCTTGTGGAACACCACGTTTTAATGGTAACAGTGAAGATTTCGATTTCCCCAAGTCAACATATTGATACCTATTTGTCAAGTATGACTCAATTAACTTAGTTGCAGTATTGCTAAAATTGAATAGTTGTTTTAATTTAGTACACAAAATGGAATGGTCGACTGTATCAAATGCCTTGGAGTGGTCCAGTAGTACTAAGAAAGTAAGTCTGTTTCTATCAAGCTCTTTTCTAATATCCTCAGCAACGTCCATTAATGCAGTAATGCAACTATGTCCATGGCGAAAACCTGATTGACGATCAGTAAGTAAAGATCCCGCATTTAAGAAGGTGAATATTTGGGTGTGTAATATACTTTCAAATGCCTTTGAAAGATATGATAGAATTGAAATGGGTCTGTACTCAGAGCTTGATTTTGGAATAGGAATTATTTTAGCTTTCTTCCAGTTATTGGGGAAGTGACTAGTAGTAAGAATCTTATTAAATATAAATGTTACAAACGGTAAAATATTAGGTAATAATAGTTTAAGGAATTTAGGATGTATGTCATCAATTCCAACAGCATTTGATGTAATTGATAAGCATGATTCCAGGACATCAGATTGATTTGCACCAATAAAGGAGAAAGCTCCAGTAGGGACGCAATGTTGCCCTGCATAAAATTCAGCATCTGGCTTTGCCATGGGAATGTCCAAGAAACCTTTGTTAATTTGATTAACATCTAGATCTTGAGAGATGTGTTTAGAGACTTTACCAATACCAATTTCACGAATAGTCTCCCATTTTTTCTTCGACCCTACGGCATTAGTAAATTTATTGGCATAATAGTTCGCTTTAGCCTTTTTAATGAGTTTATTGGTCAGTTTTCTTAATTTGCGATAAATCTCGTAAAACTCAAAGATTTTAAACCGCTTCCATCTGGAAAAAACAATATTTCGTTGCGTAATAACATTTTTAATTTCGTCAGAAAACCAAGGCTGTCCGGTGCGATGAACGATTTTAGTCTTGAGTGGTACACTCATGTTGTAAAAATATATCAGATTTTTCTCGAGAAAAGATACCTGTTCTTCAACTGACATCATCGTGTATATCAACTTCCAATCAATTCTGCAAAATTCATCTTCCAGCTGTTGAAGGTTGATATTTTTAAAATCTCTGAAAGTAATATACTCTTCTGGAATAAATAATTTAAAGTCATATATTGTAAAAATTAGATCATGTTTTGAAAAACAAGAGGCAGTTAATTGATCATACATTAAGACTTTAGAAGTATCACATACTAAGAAAACATCAAGTAGGGTATTTCGGGTGCAAGGAAAGTGTGTCGGTAAGATAGAGTTAATTGGAGAGAGGCCGATGGATATGACTTTATCAGTTAAGTTGGATTCAGTAAGTAAATTAGAATTAAAATCACCAGCGATCAAGATATCTGTGTACAAGATGGCGTATGTCTCTAAATTAGATACAAATGGTTCTAAACAAATATTTTTATTTGGTCGATACACTGCGCCCACAAGTAATTTTTCGTTCTTGTTTTTTATCTCAACTAAAGCATATTCAATAAGGTCAACAGCAGATGAAGTTGAAATGGTGTGAAAAAATATACCTCGTTTAATATACATGGCTACCCCACCACCGTGACCATTTCTATCAACTCTCACCACACTGTACCCTTCCAATGAAATTGTGTAATCGGATATTTCCGGCCTAAACCACGTTTCAGAGACACAAATTATATCAACGTCAGAGCTTACAAAAATGTGCCGAAATTCGTCTATTTTATTCATCAGACTTTGAGCATTTTTGTGGCAGATTTTCAAACCTTCTTTTTGCCTGCATAATATTTTAATCATATTGGTGGTCCCGTCTGTGGACTGTTCCCTCAAGCTATGTAAGGAAGGCATGATTAAATATATTAAATTTAACGATATTAGCAATGCACGTTTGACTGTTTATGATGAAAAAAAATTAAAAGATCAGTTTCAAGAAAGATTTGATAATTTGTTGTGAAGTTGTAGAAAAAATTAATGAAAGGGAAAGTGATTATAAAAGATTCACATTTAGCATTAAAAAATACAATTTTATCAAACATGTTCAGGGTTAGTCTCCCGAAAATCAGCAATGGGATGAGTCTCAGAAAAAACATGTCCAGGCTGGATAATTGAAGGCATTCATCAATGCGATACGGTTTATCATCAGGTCGTTTTTTCACGTATACTGAGCCACGTAAGGTGAAGGCACTATGAATTATTTTCCGACGCTTGAGACGAACTGCGGCTTGCAGAATCTGATAGTTTGTCTGAGTCAGATTCTCGTTAATGAAAAATAAACAGTTAGAATCAACCCCGATGTGTCGAAGACAGAAAGGAAAATCTTTGTTTGCCTTCTTAAAACTTGAAAGAGTTTTTAGAAAAAAGTTTTTGTCGTATGGTGACCACATACGAACAATTATTACTGCATCCGGTGAGATATTATCACGTCTATTGTTCAAGTCTTTCAATCTAAATATTGATTTAATAGCCGGAACTGAAGTATGTATAACTTGACAAATATGCTGAAAGATGATGTTAAGATTTTCATTTTCTGTGTACGGTACTCCGTTTATGCGTAGATCACATGGAACTGCATTATTTTCATAAACACGCAATTTTTGTTTCAATATTTCCACATCATTTGCTAGGAGATGAGTTTGCTCACTTTCCGATTCTAAGCGGCATATTTTTTCCATTGCAGTAGATAATTCCCTCTTACAACTATTAATTTCCTCCGCCACTGCCTCCAACGCACATATTTTATCATTTAACAGAGAAATTTCTTTTCTCATGATTTGAATTTTAGACTCAAAAACATTAACAATTCTCTCTTCACACTCAATCAATTGTTTCCGTGTCGACTCATTGAGTTCACGCATAAGATCAAATTGCTTGTCTATTTTTTCACTCAACTTTATCCATGTTCGTGTAGATGAGAATTGGTCTGAAACTCGCGGAGTGTTTTTAGTGTTTGTTATACCCAGTGTCTGTATGTCGCACTCATCGCTGTTTGAATTATTTGTTCTCGAGCCAGAGGCTCCACGTATAAGTGAGCTTTGATCTGAGAGATCAATGCTTGTACTTAGCGCGCTTCTTTTGGTTTTTGTGCGGCTCTTCACCATGTTTATATTTATGAATTTTCGGTATTGTGTACTCGTTTTGTAAAGCGTATGCACTCTGATGTTCGTTGTATTTATGTTGTTAGTATTTCGCACTCGATGATTCCGAGTCGAGTCGAGTAATCGACCACCAGCCGGTGTCTGAAAATGCAAATTGAACAAAACACCAGGAAAATGTTTTATTGTGTGAGATTGCATTATTATTGATGAAAAAAGCCATTGCTATTATATTTTACATATTTATATATATATTTATATAAATATTTTATTTTATGTATATATATATTATTTTATTTTATTTCATTTATATATATATTTTATTATATATATATATTTTTTATTGTATATATATTTTATATTTTATTTTATTTACATATATAAATATTTTACATTTTACATATTGATTACATATTGAAAATATTGATACATTCTCGGTGCAAAACAACTTCGCATTTCTTGCATTTGAATGAGGCATGTTTATGGCAATGTCGGCAACGACGAGGCTTCGGAATTTTCTCCAATGAGTGATTCACCTTATCCATGCGGATTTCATTCAACGCTATTGCTGTTGTCAATTTGGCAGGATTTGGGATCTTTGGAGTTTTGATTTGGCGGCATACACACTCAGCGACAAATACGCGGAATTCGAGTTGGGTTAGCGGGACCACCTTTAGCACCTTTCCTCTAAATTCTCGTCCTTTCTGCTTTTCGGCTTCAAATTTTCGCAGAACGCAATGAAATTTCCACGCATTGACCATTGCTGCATCAAGTGCGTTCGTCAGCAATGGCCAATACCATTACTTCCCGCGGACACGGATGCGATAATTATTCATTGCGTTATCGAATAAATCGACGCCGCCCATTCGTGAGTTATATGCGTAAATAAGATGGGGCATTTCAAATGTTCCCATCCGAGTTGCTTTTTTATCCCAACGCTCATGGTTCGATGCAACCGTGACAACATCATTATCGTTCTAGCGAACCATCAATATCTCGTTGTTTTTGTCAAACGCGTGATCCATTGCACCGCGATCTTTCTTTCGCATCGTTCGTGGCTCCTTGATAGTGGCTTTGTTCGTTCGATTCTCGCGTATGGTGCCGGTTGCAAAATAGCTGAGAGAAGAAAGACGACACATCAGTGCGTGCGACGTAAAAAAGTTGTCGAAGGCGACACAATGTTGCAATGAATTCTGTAAAGTTGCCAACAGCTTTAGCACCACCGTTTCGCCCATGCCAAAGCCGTCGTATTGCGGGTCCTTCGTCGCACCGGTGCCGCCATACGGAATGAAAGCATAACAGTAGCCCTCGGACGAGCACAAATCCCAGTACTTGAACCCAAACCGAATGGGTTTTCCACGTATGAACATCTTACACGAGTGTCGCCCATATTAAGCAATCATCTGCTCATCGATTGAAAGATTGTATGAAAACACGCCGAATTGCATAACATTCTTGTTCAGCATATCATTGAGCGGCGTCACCTTCGAGAACTTGTCGTTTTCATCCAACTGTCGGTTGTTGCACGCATGGAAAAAGCGTTTTGAGCCGTTTGAAACGAAATCGCGGCATTATACCTCGAATCAATTGGCATTGCAACGATGCATTCGATGACCAATAATTCGCAATTTGCGGACGTGTGTTGTAGCCCGTCACGGACAGAATCCCAATGAATTGACGTACATATTTCGTTGGCTTCGGTGGTGAACGTCGAGTCATTGCAATCAGTGGTAGCGTAGTCGATGGTACAGTCCACGATCCAATCAACAACATCGTCGTCCATAAATAAATCGAATAATTGGATTGGCGAGAAAGTGCCTGTAATGCGATAAGAAATATGTGATAATCTACCTGTTAAATGGATTGCAATCATAACAACGAACCGTATTTCGCGAACAACGCTGCTACTTTCTCCTTTTCTACGTTGACTGGTGCCCGAGAAAACGATATTTTTTTTCGATTTGGACCACTTGGCAGTGTACGATTCCTTTTTCTTCTTTTTCGATTTGCTCGGCCCAGCGGCATCGTCACCTTCGTCATCCGCCATAATATCGTCAGTCTCAGCGCAGTCAGGCATACGACGATTACAATCGTCATAATCACACGCCACTTCGATCTCGCCGGCCACTTCTCCGGGTATGAATGCAGTCCGATCGTTTAATATTTGCTCATCCTCGTCGATTCCTTCGACGTCGCTTAGCTCGTCCACTTGTGAAGGAGGAACACTATGAAATCAACGTGATCCGCATGACGAATTAACGTTGCTGTTTCGTCTTCATCGCTGCTCTCGTATATCAAATTCTCAATTTGATCTTGAGTCAAATACGTTTGGCGATACATTACAATAATAGCGCACAAACAATGACAAAACGAGAAGCACATAAATGACGCCGAATACACGGGAAATGTGATAGCTGTCAAACACATGGGCTGTGTTGCCATATCATTGTGAATGCGTACCGACGTGAAGTTGTTTTGCCCGCACCCGCACTGGCGGGTGGTCGAGTATTCGACCACTTATCTTCGTCTGCATACGGCTCGCGGGAAAAATGGCGGATCGCGCCCGTAGTATTTTTGACATCAAATATACGTTAAATCATAGTTGGAATTGAGCGGATTTATTTTTTAGCCGATTGGAAATATTTTCCCTGAACTTTTGGACGAAAAAAATTTAAAAACGCGAAAATTGTCCCGCTTCAAGATGCGAACTACCAGGTAAATGACCGATTCGTGCCAAACAAAATTTAATGTGAGTTGACAAAACACCAAACCAACAAATTCGCTGCGGTGCCAGGTAATACCACTCTCAGGCTCACCTAGGCAAAAGTCGAAAGTTGCTGGTCGAGTACTCGACCACTAGCCCAAAATGGGTTAATATAAATTGCTTTTGCTAATGTGAATGTATACATACATTTTATTGTGTATAGGCATTTTGTTCGCTGACTGCTATTGAACACTATTTTTAAACTAAACCCCCGTGGCCATCCCCTGACCATTCACAACATTTGCATTCTGCTTACTAACCCAAATTCAGAAATTAATTGAGGCAATAGTTTAAATATATTATAAATAAATTTCCATTTTCATTGCATACTTTTAGACATTAACGAATAGCGAGGCTTTGATAGTACAGTGAACAAATTGCGTATACAAAATGATATGTATATATTAACATTAGCAAAGCAAGTATATATAGAAATTGTTCTCCTACAGAATAGCACCACGTTAAAAGATTTGCAGTCATAAAAAAAATCTAAAACAAGAACGACAGAAAATGTTAAGTAGTACAGCTTGTAGCAAAAAAAAACACACTCCCATACAAACAAAATTGTGTGCAACAGAAATTTTGAACCATAGTTAATTGTACAATATTCATTTTACATCTGACTGTGAATGAGATCAGACGCAAATTGCAAAATGATATCTGGATGCTCTATCGAAATTTGTTTAGATAGTCCTTTTTCACGATTAAAAGTTGAAGAAAAAACTCAAATAATTAAAAATGGAAGGCCAACGCCAGAACTTCCAAATTTAACAACAAAGAATAATACTTTTATTAGACTTTTCAAGAGTTCAAATTATAAGGAAAAGGCTTGGTTATGTGGTTGTCCCCTTATTAACAAATTATTTTGTTGGCCTTGTTTGCTTTTCGCTTCTAAAAATCTAAAAAGTGTTTGGTCCACAGGTTATAATGATTTACATCATTTTACTGCTTCTATGATAAAACATCAAATGACTCAAGTTCACATTAGTAACACCTTGACATTAAAAGCTTTTGGAAAAGTTCGAATTGACGTTTTACTTGACGAACAAAAACGCATTTCATTATCAAGACATAATGAACAAGTTTCTGAAAAACGAAATGTATTTGAACGCTTAGTCGATTCGGTATGTTTTCTTGGTGCACAGGAACTTGCGTTGAGATGTAACGATGAAAACGGAAATTCCGACAATAGAGGAAATTATGTGGAAATTTTACACTTAATTGCTAAATTTAATAGTAAATTAGATCGTCATTTATCGGCATCCACGATTTTTAAAGGCAACCGCATTCAAATCGATATAATTAACTCTATTGGTACAGTCATATTAAATAATATCGAAAAAGAGTTAAATAAAACCTTATTTATCGCAGTAATGCTGGATGAAACAACCGATATAAGAAGTCTCAATTATCAATAATTTTTCGGTATGTTGACAAAAAAAGGTGTTGCTAGGGAGCGATTTTACAAATTTATGGACGTAAGTGATGATCGTACGGCAGACGTTATTTCCACAATATTGATTAATTTAATAAAGCTTAAAAATTGGGGGGGAAAGCTGGTAGCTCAAACCTATGATGGCGCGACCGTCAAGTCTAGTGCATTGAATGGCACACAGGCTAAAGTAAGAGAGCAGTTTTCTAAAGCTATTTTTATATATTATATTTAAACTTTTTATATCTAAACTTTATACAAGAAACCAAAATATTTTTTGTAGCATTATCAGGGCTGTCTGCTGTTTTTAATCAATCCACCAAAAGAACGTATTTCTTCGATCAGATGGTAAAACGAAGAATACCTCCTGTGGCAACAACAAGATGGAACTATTCCTCTAGACTTGTAAATATAGTCCACACTTATCGTTCGGATCTAATAATAGTATTTGAAGAAATGATAGAAGATCCTGATACTTGGGGTGCGGATGCAGATCAAGCTAAGGGATTTATGCAGGTTTTAGATTCATTTAATACAGTTTTCATGCTAAATACCTTTAACGACATTTTTTCATACACTGATGTATTGTTTGATATTCTTCAAAAAAAAAAAACTCTTTGATATTCAATATTGCTGCGAACGTATTGAAATAACTAAGAAGCAAATATTAGCTAACAAATCAAAGATTGATAATATATTAATTATGACGTAAACTACTGCTCGAGTAAGTTTAAAGCGTGGAGAAAACATATATAAATTTCGATTTGAGGTATAAGAAAACATACAATCAAATAATTGAATCACTGTTTGAACAAATGGAAACTAGATTTAAATCTTTACAAAATTTAAAATTTGTAGAATTGCTAAATTTAAAAAAATATGCAAGTTATCAAAAAATATTTCCGACTGGAGGATTTGAAAGCTTAAAAAATTATTATGGAAATTTTTTTGATTTCATTAAATTAAAAAACGAATAAGTTGTGTTTGTTGTTTTTGACATACAGCTCTGTTGAGAGATCTTTTTCAGCACTTAAGAGAATTAAGACTTATTCCAGAAACCAAATGTTAGAGGAAAGGTTATCAGAGTTAGCCTTAATTTGTATAGAAAAGTCTTTTTTAAAATTTTTCAAAAATACAAAAAATTTATACGATGATGTGTTTAATGTGATGTTGTTAAATAAACAAATTAAAAAAACTTCAATTTGAATAAAATGAGAAAAAAAAGAAATTATTACAACAAAAAAAAATGTGATCCCTTAACGAGAAAAGTAAAATAGAAAAAAAATATATTTTTTTTCAATAAGTAATAATTACAAAATAAAAGAAATTTATATATAAAAAACATACAAAAAATAAAAAAACTAAAAAAAAAATTTTTAATATATAAAAAACTTGCAAATGGGATCATACATATCGCGTCCTCGTCGTGGTCTTGGAATAAACTGAGAATAGACAATTTTTTTAAATGTGGAGAACAACCCGCTAGAAACTCCATCGCACGTCCCTGGTGGACAGAGTAGAGGAATGGGTGTTGATCCAGTGCAGTGTAATTTGTGAATCAGACCAAAAATTTTGCCAGTAGATGTGAAGGACACAACTCTAATCGGGGCAAAGTTCTTGTTTTCAGAGGTGCAACTCGAGATTTTGATGCAACCAAATTGTTGCGATATTGTCATATGAATATATACATAAGAAATAGAGACAGCATCCATATCCATACGCCCTTGTAGAGGCATCACCAAATCCATGGACTTCTATTTGAGTTGAATTTGGCATTCGAATAAATCGATTAAATTGTAGCTAAGGCAAATTACGATAATCTGCTTCAATGTTATTCCAGGCTGTATCAACTTCTTGGGGAACAGATTCATCCCACTCGCATTGTTGGAGTACAATGTTTACCTTTATAATAAGAGGGCTTATAAGACCGTTTGGGTCAAACATCGTAGATGTTAGAGACACAATTGAGCGTTTAGTATTTCTGGAGTACGATTTATTATGGCGAAATTCGAAACGAAATGTATCATCAGCAGGATGCCATGAGATTCCCAATGTGCTTGTAGAGCCATCATCAATACGCACTTCTTTTATGCCGCGGTCAAATAATTTAAGTTCAGGGCAATTACTTTGCCATTTTGAAAGGGAAAAATTTGAATGGTTCAAAATATCTGTTACCTAATTTTTAATAAGCTGCAAGGTATGTAGATTATCCGCACCAGTAATCATGTCGTCTACATAAAAATCGGTGGTGACGATTTCCTTTCCGATTTCATGCATTTGAGATATGGGGCAGATGCTGTACCGTATGTTACGGTGTTGAGAGCATACGTCCCAATAGGCTTCGAACTGTCATTACGCCACAAGACTAGCTGCAGATTTCTGTCATCGGGATGGATTAAAGCCTGACGATACATTTTAACAACATCTGCATTTAAGCCATATTAGTGACATCTGAAACGGAGCAGAGTTATTATTAATTTGTTTTGTATAGTTGGGCCCACCATTATGATTTCGTTTAGAGACAATTGTGATGACTTTCGACATGATGCGTCAAAAACAACTCGAAGCTTTGTTAGGGCACTGTCTGGTCTTAAGACACAATGATGAGGAATGCAGTATTGGGGAGAGGACACAGCTGAGTCAATTCGGGTCATATGGCCTAGATCTTCATACTCCTTTAAAAATTAGGTGTAATCTTCTTTTAATCTGGGATTGTGATCTAATTTGCGGTCTATGAACAAAAATCGACGCTTTGCTGAATCTCTAGAATTCACAAGGTATCTCGGACAGTTTAACCATGATTCGGCCATCATCTTGAACGGTGACATTTTTCACAAAGAATTGTTCGCAGTTTTGTTGCTCATGGCTCATAATTTGGCGCTTACGGTGCGTTTACACGAGACAGTTTGAGACAAGATAGGTGAGAATATGTGTTAGTTGTTACAAAGAGAAAAATTGTTTGTGTGACGTACGTACGTACAGTTTTAAGCAACCGCCGACAGAGTTTCGTTAAATTTCGTGCTCTGATTTTTTGTTTCTTCGCTCTTTTGCCACTGTGTTTTGTCTTACTTCTTCAAATTACAATGGAACTGATGTACTCTGTAAATTTAGACATGTATTCATGTTTATATGTTTGTATTGTCAAACAATATTTCAATAAAAATTTACAAAATTTTCAAATACAAATATATTTCCCAATTTGTAAAGCCGTTTGCGACGTTTTGCTTTTTTCTCAAATTACTACGAAATGTCAACGTCATGGTCGATGGCTGAACTAGTAGAGGTTAACGCAGTAGGATTTGTTGTATTTGTGTGAACTAACAACAGGCATTTAATTTTTGCTTCATGACTCTAACCGTCAAATTCAACACAGATCCATATGAACAAACACAGTAAACAAAATAGTACAATAACAAAATACACTGAATTTAACAGATGGAGTCATAAGAAAGCAAAATCAGTGTTCTATTGCGCCAACCTTTACTAGTTCAGCCATGATCTGGCCGCTTATGTCAAATCTCTTGCCGAAGTTACTGTCGTTGAAAAATCAGAGACAGTGGCGAGGCAAGTGAGAGAAGTGTAAGAAAAGTAAATGTGTGAATGTATTTCTACTGTCGGAGCAAAACTGCCCCGTGTAAACGCCAGATTACTTTCGACTGATTCTAATTTCCATAGCATTTCAATATTTTTGGTAATTTCACTCGACTCATTTTCAGTAACGGTATATGTAGATTTTGGTAAAAGAGTCACATTTTTACTTAAGCAGTTCCCAGATACGATCCACCCAAGAAGAGTTTTTTGTAGTGTAGGCATATTTTCACCAAGACGAATTTGTCCCGATCCACCCAAGAAGAGTTTTTTGTAGTGTAGGCATATTTTCACCAAGACGAATTTGTCCCACCGATAAGAGAGAGAGAAAAGACTGCACCAAAAGCATATCAATACCTCGTCGACGATGAAATTGCGGATCTGCTAACTCTATGTTAGGGGGCAGATTAAAGTCTTTAATTGACATTAGGGCGGGTCAAATTGTATGGAACGATTTTTTTTGATGAAGCGTATAGCAAAAACGTAATCTATAGGTGATTCTGAGAAATTTTGCTCAAGAGACCATAGGTCTAAGTCGGATTTGGAGCCCCCCAAACGGTATTTTTAAATTATTCTATGTATATATGGAAAAATATCTATTTTGCAATTTTGGGGGGCTCCAAATCCGACTTAGAGCTATGGTCTCTTGAGCAAAATTTCTCAAATCACCTATAGATTACGTTTTTGCTACGCTTCATCAAAAATAAATTAATTGACATAATTTCATCAGGATGATAGCCAGTAATGTTACGAGAGATGAGCAATTCTAGGGACAATTCGAAATTATTTAATCGAAATCTCATGGTGGTTGGAGTCTTGTACGGAACCTTAACACCAGATTCAAATTTAATGAATTGGAAAGTGATTCGCTTATGAAATTAACTTGGGAACATGAATCCAAAAGCGCTCTTCCCAAATGGAAACATCCTTCAGAATCCCGGACTAGCACCAAAGCAGTTGCCAAAATCACATTACTTACTCTGGGATTACATTTTGTTGAAGTGGCAGCAGAACTAATCTGTTTGCTTATGTAGAAGCGAGTGGTGACGTTGTTTGCAATAACGACAAGAATACCGAGAGGGACACTGTGCGCAAACATGACCCTTTGACAAACAGTTGAGACAGAGATTTTGTTTTTTAGCCTGGTCAACGCGTTGATCCACAGGTAAGACAACAAAACGCTGGCACGTAGTAATATAATGGCCTGATTTCGAGCAATGATTGTATGTTGAATCTTGGGCCATATTTTTTGCAACGAATGTATGCTGCTTCGTATTTGTTTTATTGTGTGAATAATTCGTCGAAGTGGTGGCCGGTTGTTCTTTAGTGGTTCTTCTACATTGACCATCCGATTGTTGGCAACGCCTGTCCAACATTGAACTGCTGTCAGACCACGACGGCAGCTTTGTGTAATCGATGAACTCGTCCCACTTTTGCTTTGAACCAAGCGATTTCAGGGAACTATAGAGAGCTGATCTTGTGCCCACAATGTTCCTCAATTTGACTTCGTGATGTCAAACATTGAGGTAATATTCTCCAAAAAGATCAATGTATCGTTGTCATATCTCTCCTTTAGTCTATCAAGTGCCTTTGGATAGTTTTCGTTTGTGACCTAAAACGCCTTGATTGTAGCTAGGGCTTCCCACTGAGACAGGATAACAAGTGGTTAAACTTCTCGTAGGTTGGCAAATGTTGATCCTTATGAACCAAATTGTTGAACGAATTTATAAAATTTTTGTACTCCAGATATTTTCCATCAAATTTAGGCAGCCTGCTGCAACGAGTTTTGGGCACAGAAAAGGACTGATTGTTGACACTTGAGCGTCTCTCTTGTCCAATTAGAGTTAATATGCGAGTTTTTACTGTTATGTAAAGCTCATCAATATCAGCTCTACCTGTATCCTGACGCAACACTCTTTCAATTTGATTCTGGCAATACGAAGCCTGCTTATAGTATGGCTCGATAATTCCCAATCGGCATTCTAGTTCGGCTTGAGACAGGCTAGCATTGGATTCAACAATGTTTTTGATACGGGTTATACTTCCCTTGGACGAAGCACGGAGTTGTTTTAAATCTTCAAGAGTCATGCTTTTCTATCACGAAACAGCTTCTTCGGTCATTTTGAATTTTGCTCGATGCTCAATCGATGATTAATTTGCAAGAATTATATTTAAATATTGCGGCAGTATAAAAGGGCATACAGTTACACAAGCAAATGTGACAAATCCACTATGTTGTACTAGCACTACCTGCTTATGTTAAGCTAATTCGGTGCCACTCCAATTTTCCTATGGAAGGAAAGCAATGAATACTAAGGAGCACGAATTGTAGGCAAAGATTTTGTTGCGTTTATGTATGCAACTTTAACGCGACAATAATTTACAGAAAATGGCAATTTTCACGATTTGGCGCTAAATTACACTGTCTTCAAATCCAGTTTATTAACTTCTGTACCGACACCAGATTCCGTTTATCCACACAGAATTAAAATTCACCGTTTATCCGCACAGAATTAAAATTTATTTTAAATTAAAAATTTTACTTCGTACACTGTCTTGCTTTATCACACCTTATTTTCACGGTATGAAACACTTTGCGCAGTGTCCTGTCACGGTCGCCAATGTTTGAGGATTGCCTATTTTGATAACCCGGAATATGTCCAATATGCGATTGGGACAATTCGTTACATAAGGGTTCGACTTGAGTTTGGTTCACTGGGCCAAATTTACCAATTGGCGCTATTTTCACTTTACTTTTTGCCGAGTGGCCAGCTGACTCAATACAAAGCCTCTTAATATCACTTGCAGCTATATATGTATGTATATATATGTTTATTCTTTTTTATCACTATGACTCGAATTGTGTCTTGAAAATAAAGCATTAACGTCTTTGTCACCGATAGCCCGAACTGCCGCACAAATGAAACTACAAACTCGTCTTCTCGGTTCGATTGAATGTTTACATCTGTTTATTGAAATCTAACTCAGAATTTACCAACTAAAGGATTAGCGGTAAACTTCCAAAATATAAACAAAGCAGAGCCAAGCATATACACGTATGTATGTATGTACGTATGTAAGTAGTTCAAAAACAATATTTGAAACAGCGAATATTTACGTATATCTGTAAGTACATACATATGTTTATATGAGGCAGAACAACAAATAGAATTGAAAGGAAATATAATCCTTAGGGCTACTCATCAAAATTATTGACATTAAATGTAACAGCGAATATTTACGTATATCTGTAAATACATACATATGTTTATATGAGGCAGAAAAACAAATTGAATTGAAAAGAAATAGAATCCTTAGGGCAACTCATCAAAATTATTGACATTAACAGCCCAATTCTGTGTACCACAAAATTGTTACAAAGTTGTCACCATTGTTTGTATCTGGTATTCTGGCAACACAGTGACAACGAAAAATTCACCTCGTAACAAATAATTCACCTGACAATAACGGGTTGTCAAAAAAAAAAAAAAAAAAAACATGGTTTTCTGCACAAACTGAACGCGGTAAATAAAAGGAAGAGTAAGTATTTAATATATTTATGTTTCATTGAATGAAAATTAATACATTATTATTTAGGAAATTTTAGCGCACCGTAAAGGCACAGCTGGAATGCTATATTGCCCTCCTCAAGGAACATCCAGAGATGCTAAGCGGAAAGAATACTCATGCACATCCGCGCCATATAGGAAAAGAAATTTACTTTAGCGCCAACTCCCTGATCTAAATCAAAATTTCACCACCGACAAAAGCTTTTGCACTGAGTTCAAAAAGTTATTTTCCCCTCTGCGGTCGGTCCAAATTCTTGAGATATAGGCCTTTAAAGCCTGAGTATCGTCCGAATCTCCGGGATTTATAATCCGATCTGGTTGAAATGGATATCATTAAAAAGGTCTTTCGAAGCCCTATAAATCACTGTATAAACATACTTATGTTTATTAGCCCATAGGGGAGCTAATTGAAAAAAACTTTTTTTAACCTCACTTTTCTATTCACAATTTATATTTTTGATTTCAAAAAATCCCCTATTATACTTATATTTTGGCAGGTTCCGATAATACACAAGACCTTAGCCTTTTTTTTTACTCAACAATATCCCTTGAAAGGCCTGAGATATTTACGCTAAAAGTTTTGTAATACTTTTCGCTCATTTTCAATCTTTCTAACACAAAATCAAGTTCTTTCTTCTTTCTGCTCCATTTCCATAGGACAAAGTAACAAAAGTCCTTCCTTCATTTAATTATGCCCCCTTGTGGTTTTGGTACAAAATATATTATTAATTTTGCCCATATACAGTTTTATTGTTTACTTGCAGAATTTATAAAATGATTTTGTATCAACTTTCCGGCAAATAAAACAGCTGTCACGCACTGTTACCTCCTCTTTGGCAGGTAACAGTTTTTGCTACTTTTGTCACCAAAAAAATGTGTCAGAATACCAATTTGTGACAATTGTCACATAGCTGTCAAATAGTAACCGTGGTGACTTTTGTAACCCTGGCAGAATAGGGCGGTAAATGTAATAAACAAAATGTGAAATTACAATGGACTAAATATGTATGCAATTTTTGGAATGTATATAAAAGCGTATTTAAACCGCTGGTTCCGAACAGCACTGCATTAGGGACCCTTAACAATCACACTGTAGAATAAATGGTTTTGAATAATCTGGGTGGATGAGCAACGGGGCTGTTGTCAGTCTGATCTTTAGTTCCTCAAACGCACTTTGAGCTTCGGCAGTCCACACAAATATTCGTTTCTTTTTCAGTAATTCTGTCAATGGAAATGTTAACGCCGAAAAGTCCTGAATAAAACGTCTGTACCATCCTGTCATGCCTAGAAATCTCCGTAATTGCTTCAAGGGTTTTGGTACAGGAAATTCTTTTATAGCGCTAATCTTGTCCTTGTCCTCATCATATAACCAAGATATTTAACTCTGCTTAAGGCAGATATTATACATTTATCGTTAAACCAGCCTTCCTCAAATTTGTCGAAACCTCCATCAAATGAGTCAAGTGTTCATCAAAGTCTGCCGAAACTAAATTAACAAATACGTTATATTTTAAATTAAACGGAATGACGTGGTCCATCAATCGGTACAACATTTGCGGTGCATTGCACAATCCAAACGTCATTCGTGTAAATAGATACAATGGCCGATTTGGAACTGTGAAAGCAGTCTTAGGTCTAGAACTTTTCCCCATTTTAATTAGCCAGAAAGCATCTTTCAAATCTATCTTTGAACTGCAGTAATCAGGAGAAAGTCACGCAATCAGCCCGTCAATGTTTCGAATTGGGTAACACATCCTTATTTGTTAGGTTTAACGATAACCACCGCTGCAGAGGAGCACGGTGAACTCGGTGCTTCTTCAATAACTCCGAGTGCAAGCATGCGTTCAATTTCCTAAGTAAGAAGTTTTTCTATAGCAGTGGAAATAGTGTAGTAACGCTGTTTAATTTGTTTCTATATATAGTTTTACTTTACTTTTATTTACTATTTTATAACGTCATGACGTCAGACGTCTCACACATATTAATTAAACAAACAAATTAAACAAATTTCAACATATTCTTCCAACTGGCCCTATCCTTCGCCTTTTTGCGCCAGTTGGTAACACCAAGGATACGGGAGGGATTCTTCTGACGCTCATAAAATGTTTCTTTGACCTCATCATCTTTATCCTCTGTCGGTGCGTGCACAAAAATTAACGAGATGGTGAAATATTTCGCTTTGATACGAATTGTGGCTATGTGGTCACTCACTAGGTTGAACCTTGAAAGTAGGTGTCGCAGTCTCTTGCAAACTAGAAATCCGCACCCAAATTCGTGCTTTCGCTCATGGCAGCTGTAGTAAATATCGAAGTTTTTCTTTCTGGTGCCACAATATCCTGTACATCGGAAATGGATGGAAAGTGGCACCAGTCCTGTATAGCGTTCGCACATTCCAGGTACATATCCTTAAATCATGGTCCTTATAACGTTTGCGAGGGTCGTCAACAGTTTGGGGTTTCTTTGTAAGAAGCAAATATTAGCTAACAAATCAAAGTTTGATAATATATTAATTATGACGAAAGCTACTGCTCGAGTAAGTTTAAAACGTGGAGAAAACATATAAAATTTCGATTTGAGGTATAAGAAAACATACAATCAAATAAATGAATCACTGTTTGAACAAATGGAAACTAGATTTAAATCTTTACAAAATTTAAAATTTGTAGAATTGCTAAATTTAAAAAAATATGCAAGTTGTCAAAAAGTATTTCCGACTGGAGGATTTGAAAGCTTAAAAAATTATTATGGAAATTTTTTTGATTTCATTAAATTTAAAAACGAATAAGATGTGTTTTATGCCTATTCGTATTTCTGATATTGTTGTTTTTGACATACCAACTAATTTAATTAATTTTGATTTGTCGGATACTTTTTCTGAAGTATTTAAATTAAGCATGTTAATTTTAACAATTCCAGTATCAACAAGTTCTGTTGAGAGATCTTTTTCAGCACTTAAGAGAATTAAGACTTATTCCAGAAACCAAATGTTAGAGGAAAGGTTATCAGATTTAGCCTTAATTTCTATAGAAAAGTCTTTTTTAAAATTTTTCAAAAATACAAAAAATTTTTTACGATGATGTGTTTAATGTGATGTTTTTAAATAAACAAATTAAAAAAATTTCAATTTGAATAAAATGAAAAAAACATGAAATTATTACAACAAAAAAAAATGTGATCCCTTCCTGAGAAAAGTAAAATAGAAAAAAAATATAATATAAGAATATAATATAAAAAAATATAATTTTTTTCAATAAGTAATAATTACAAAATAAAAAAATATATATATAAAAAATATACAAAAAATACAAAAACTAAAAAAATTTTTTTAAAATATATAAAAAAACTTGCAAATGGGATCTTATATATCGCGTCCTCGTCGTGGTCCTGGAATAAACTGAGAATAGCCAATTTTTTTAAATGTGAAGAACAACCCGCTAAAAACTCCAACGCACGTCCCTGGTGGACAGAGTAGAGGAATGGGTGTTGATCCAGTGCAGTGTAATCTGTGAATCAGACCCGAAATATATTTTCGAAATAGGGTAATTAAAAAAAGGTTTTAATTGACTCCACAATTTTGCCAGTAGATGTGAAGGACACTACTCTAACCGGGGCAAAGTTCTCGTTTTCAGAGGTACAACTCGAGATTTTGATGCAACCAATTTGATTGCGATATTGTCATATGAATATCTACATAAGAAATAGAGACAGCATCCATATCCATACGCCCTTGTAGATGCATCACCAAATCCATTGACTTCTATTTGAGTTGAATTTGGCATTCGAATAAATAGATTAAATTTTAGCTAAGGTAAATTACGATAATCTGCTACAATGTTATTCCAGGCTGTATCAACTTCTTGGGGAACAGATTCATCCCACTCGCATTGTTGGAGTACAATGTTTGCCTTTATAATAAGAGGGCTTATAAGACCGATTGGGTCAAACATCGTAGAGGTTAGAGACACAATTGAGCGATTAGTATTTCTGGAGTACGATTTATTATGGCGAAATTCGAAACGAAATGTATCATCAGCAGGATGCCATGAGATTCCCAATGTGCTTGTAGAGCCATCATCAATACGCACTTCTTTTATGCCGCGGTCAAATAATTTAAGTTCAGGGCAATTACTTTGCCATTTTGAGAGGGAAAAATTTGAATGGTTCAAAATATCTGTTACCTAATTTTTAATAAGCTGCAAGGTATGTAGATTATCCGCACCAGTAATCATGTCGTCTACATAAAAATCGGTGGTGATGAGTTCCTTTCCGATTTCATGCATTTGTGGGTACCGCGCAGCTGCATAGTGTAGACTTCTCATTGCGAGATATGGGGCAGATGCTGTACCGTATATTACGGTGTTGAGAGCATACGTCCCAATAGGCTTCGAACTGTCATTACGCCACAAGATTAGCTGCAGATTTCTGTCATCGGGATGGATTAAAACCTGACGATACATTTTAACAACATCTGCAGTTAAGCCATATTAGTGACATCTGAAACGGAGCAGAGAAAGGCCTACAGATCAATCTGATCAATTACGGAAGCCCGAAAAGGTACAAAGAAATTTTCATTTGGACACAGAAGAAGATCGCGGGCCAAATGTTCAAGAGTACAGGTCAGATTTGGAAAATTACGAGAACGAGGAGAAATTGCCGCCTTTTGATGATTATATTACAGAACAATACGATGTTCTTGATGAGGGAGAGCAACCAGAAGCACAAGAATTCGTCGATATTCATTTTTTAGGTTAACTAAATCGTCACTGCCCTTCTTTAAGTGTAGGACGAATACAGGACAGATTTTAGAAATTTTAATTGACACTTGATTCACAATTGAGTCTTGTAAAAATCCATTTGAAAACGAAAACCCATTTTTTGCGAATTCAGTGGGCGGAAAAACTGCCATAACACAACACACCTTCATTAATCTTTTCAATAGGAACAACGATTCACTTAAATTTTTTGTACTACCAACACTTAAATCATTTGATGGAATACTAGGGAACGACAGTCTGAAGGAATTATCAGCAGTTATCTACGCATCGAAAAATTATATGCTGATAAATGATAAAATAAAGGTAAAAATACAGCAAAAAATATCCAGATCTGTGAATGCTATCGACATTAGGACCGAACATTTAAATGCTGAAGGAAAACATAAATTAGAGCTAACAATTGCAAAACACAAATCCCTATTTAATGAACCAAACGAGAAACTCACTTACACATCAGCAGTAGTCGCGGATATTCAGACCAATAACGACGAACCAGTATATTCAAGATATTATCGATACCCCGTGCATTTGAAAGGGGAAGTAGAAAAACAAATACAAGAATTATTAGATCAAGGAATTATTCGACCTTCACGGTCCCCGTACAATTCACCCATCTGGATTGTACCGAAAAAATTGGACGCATCTGGTCAGAAGAAATTTAGAATGGTTATAGATTATCGTAAGTTAAATGCAGAAACCATCCCAGATAGATATCCGATTCCAGAGATAAACGACATTCTTCCTCAATTGGGGAAAAACAAATTGTTCTCAGTCTTAGACTTAAAAAGTGGATTCCATCAAATACCGCTTAAGGAAAGTGATAGACAGAAAACAGCGTTTTCTGTTAATAATGGTAAATACGAATTTACCAGACTTCCCTTTGGTCTACGAAACGCGCCGTCCATATTTCAACGAACCTTGGACGATATTCTAAGATACCATATCGGAAAAATTTGTTTCGTCTATATGGACGATATAATTGTATTTGCGGAAAATGAAGATTCACATCTTGAGAACCTGTCAACTATATTTGGAACATTAGAAAACGCAAACATGAAGGTCCAATTGGACAAATGCGAATTCTTAAAAAATGAAGTCGAATTCTTAGGATTCATTGTCTCAGATGCAGGTATAAAAACTAACCCTAAGAGGGTCGAAGCAATAATGAACTTTCCTCTTCCAAAAACGCTAAAAGACCTAAGATCGTTCCTAGGTCTCTCAAACTTTTACAGACGTTTCATCAGGGATTATGCTAAAATAGCAAAACCCCTGACAATACTTCTGAGAGGGGAGGCAGGACGTGCGTCTAAACATACTTCTAGCAAGATGGCTATAAATCTCGACCAAAATGGATTAGATTCATTTGACAAATTGAAAAGAACACTTTCGTCAGAAGACGTAATACTAGCATACCCAGACTTTAATAAAGAATTTGATTTAACAACTGACGCCTCAAACTACGCCATGGGCGCAGTATTATCCCAAGAAAATAAACCAATTGTGTTCTTATCAAAGACATTCAGTAAAGCTGAAGAGCACTACGCGACAAACGAAAAAGAGATGCTCGCGATAATTTGGGCTCTTAAAGCTCTCAGAAATTACTTATATGGCTCCGCGAAGATTAAGATATATACGGATCATCTGCCACTGACATACGCCTTAAATAACAAGAATGCAAACTTCAAACTCAAGAGATGGAAAGCATTCCTTGAAGATTTCAACTATGAACTGAGATACAAACCAGGCAACACCAACATAGTTGCGGACGCTTTATTTAGACCACCCAAGGACACAACTCAAATAAATTCCATGACTTCCACCCAACATAGCGATGACAGTTCATCTCACAATCTAATACAGTACACGGATGCTCCGGTAAACGTATTTAAAAATCAGATTCTGATATCGTCAGAGGAGGACCAACCGTCTTACAAATTCGAGATAGTATTTCCAACTTATCATAGACACACAATAAACGAACCTAATATTACCGAGGCAACGCTCACCGATATCTTAAAAAAATGTCTTAATCCATGTGTGGTAAACTGTTTGAAGACTACGTATGAAATCTTGGGGAAATTACAAGAAGTGTTTCGCGATAACTTTTCCCAATACCGAGTAAAACATACTAGATTCATGGTTGCTGATTTGAAAAGTGAGGAAGAACAGGAAGCGGAGATAATAAAGGAACACGATAGAGCTCATCGAAATAGTACCGAAAATAAGTTACAAATATTAACAAAATTGTATTTTCCACGAATGCAGGCGAAAATTAAAAAGATTACAAAGCAGTGTAAAGTATGCAAGGAAAATAAATATGAGAGGCACCCGAATACAGTTGCTATACAGGAAACCCCGATACCACAGTTTCCTGGCCAGATTGTTCATATAGATCTGTACATTATTGGAAAAGGCCAATATTAACGGCCATAGACAAGTTTTCGAAATATGCTCAGGCGAAAATTCTTAAATCCAGAGCTGTAGAGGATATTAAGGAACCTCTACGGGAAATTATCATCTCTTTTGGAATGCCAGAAATAAAAGTTATCGATAATGAAAAGTCATTCAACTCCAAGTCTATAATTTTCATGTTAGAAAATCAGTACAATGTGAAAGTCCGATAGAAAGACTCTATCGGAGATAATGCGGTGTTTGAAGTCAAACAACGTTGACGAATCTCTTTCGGAACTTCTACATAGATCTATCTATGAGTATAACAATTCGATTCATTCAACTATTCAAAGAAAACCAGTTGAAGCATTTTTCGGGAAGAAAGTTAGTACAGACCCGCAAGACCTAGAGAATGAAAGAATGGACATATCTCGAAAACTTAAGGAAAAGCAATTAGACGATATTGACTATCATAATAAATCTAGATCCCAACCTAAGACTTATGAACAGGGACAAGAAATTTTTGTGAAAGAAAACAAAAGACTAGGGACAAAGCTTAGTAAAACATATAGACCAGAAATAGTTAAAGAAAATAAAAGCACAACTATCGTTACAGAATCTGGAAAAACCATACATAAGAACAATCTTAGAAATTAATTAATTACTTTCAGATTACTTTTTACCATGACAATGGCGGACATCAAAATTCTCGACTACACAAACTCCCAAATTGTAACACTTAACTCTGGACCGGCGAAACTCGAGACTGGAACGTTCAGGATCATCCATATCATAGAAATTGACGAATATCTAGACTTAATTGACACCATGCAGAAGACATTATCCCAAAACATAAGTGACTACCACTTCCTTCAGCCATGAAATGACGCAGATACAAGGATATTTGGATAGGTTAAAGCCAAGAATGAAAAGATCCTTAAACTTTATAGGATCAGCATGGAAATGGATCGCAGGGAATCCTGACCATGATGATTTCGAAATAATAACGCAAAAAACCAATCAAATACTAGTTAATAATAATAAACAGGTTGTCATCAATAAACTATCGTTAGAAAAAATCAACGAATTAACGAGAACAACAAATGAGATAATTAAAAGTATAAACTATAATGATGTTGCCAAAGAAAAACTAATAACATAATTAAAATTTAAAATTGATATACTTAAACAAGAAATTATTAATATTCAGTATGCCATTCATTGGGCAAAATTAGGGGTCGTAAACTCATTTATTCTGTCCCCAGAAGAAATAAACATTGTAAAAAGTATTATAGTCAAGGACTCTATACCATTTGTTAATATTGAACAAACGTTTGAATTTGCAGAGATAAAAATCGCATCAAATAGTAACTCACTTGTTTACATCATAAGTATACCAATAACAGATGACACCTTTTGTAACAAACTTTTAGTAAAACCTGTAAAAATTGATTTGTAAACAAACTAGCATTCGAAAATGTATTAGCATGTAACAAAACAATATTTGGTATAAGAAAACAATGCAAAAATTATAACAATATTACTATCTGTAAGAAAACAAATTTACAAGAAATAGAAAATAATACTTGTTTAAATAACCTAATAAACAGTAAGACATCAAACTGCAGTGTCATTGACAATCGCCACATTCCAACAGTGGAAGAAATATCTCCTGGTACAATTCTGCTAAATCAGTTCAACGGAACAGTCAACATAAATGGAGAGCCTCAAATTCTTACCGGTACATATGTTCTACAATTTCATAACGCAACGGTTAAAATATTTGACAAATCATACGAATTTTTCGAAGTAACAAATATTCAACCTCTACCAGCAATATTACAACCAAAGCACACTAAATTTAACGTGGAAGAAACGTTATCTTTGGAATTAATCAAAGAACTCCAAAACAATAACACAGAAGCCATAAATCTATTGGGAAGCAAACATGTATGGAATTTAACCACAAATTCTGGACTCTCCTCACTGGCACTCTTGCTTTCCATTATTTTAATTGTGAAATCTGGAATCTGCATAAGAAAACGCGAATTGATTATCAGCCCACCCATTGCCAATCCATGTACTCATACACACATCTCCATGCCAGAATTATCAGAAAATCAGCAGACAGAACCACAGGGAATTCAACGCATCTCACACATACCATATTTTTAACCGATCGAGGACGCTCGGTATTAGGAGGGGAGGTGTTAACAACAAAAACATTAATACATTCACCCCACAAATGTGCAACGCATGCAACCACAGAACATTGGCACGAGCAACCTAATTTAAACGGAAGTAACTGAATGCAGACGCTGACGACTCAATTCCGTAGAATAGCTTAAGTTCACATAAAACAAAATTGTAAACTATCAATAAGAAATTAATGTAAAATAAATATCAGTTGTATTTTCATCATCAACAAATAAAGTGTATATTTTTTTAAAGCATCGGAATAGTGAATTCATAATTTATATATTAACAGTAGCAAAGCAAATATATATAAAAATTTTTCTCCTACAGAATAGCACCATGTTAAAAGATTCACATTCATAAAAAAAATCTAAAACATGAACGACAGAAAATGTTAGGTAGTACAACTTGTACCAAAAAAAAAACACACTCCCATACAACCAAAATTGTGTGCAACAGAAATTTTTAACCATAATTAATTGTAGAATATTCATTTTACATCTGACTGTGAATGAGATCAGACGCAAATTGCAAAATGATATCTGGATGCTCTATCGAAATTTGTTTAGATAGTCCTTTTTCACGATTAAAAGTTGAAGAAAAAACTCAAATAGTTAAAAATGGAAGGCCAACGCCAGAACTTCCAAATTTAACAACAAAGAATAATACTTTTATTAGACATTTCAAGAGTTCTAATTATAAGGAAAAGGCTTGGTTATGTGGTTGTCCCCTTATTAAGAAATTATTTTGTTGGCCTTGTTTGCTTTTCGCTTCTAAAAATGAAAAAAAGTGTTTGGACCACAGGTTATAATGATTTACATCATTTTTCTGCTTCTATGATAAAACATCAAATGACTCAAGTTCACATTAGTAACACCTTGACATTAAAAACTTTTGGAAAAGTTCGAATTGACGTTTTACTTGACGAACAAAAACGCATTTCATTATCAAGACATAATGAACAAGTTTCTGAAAAACGAAATGTATTTGAACGCTTAGTCGATTCGGTATGTTTTCTTGGTGCACAGGAACTTGCGTTGAGATGTAACGATGAAAACGGAAATTCCGACAATAGAGGAAATTATGTGGAAATTTTACACTTAATTGCTAAATTTAATAGTAAATTAGATCGTCATTTATCGGCATCCACGATTTTTAAAGGCAACCGCATTCAAATCGATATAATTAACTCTATTGGTACAGTCATATTAAATAATATCGAAAAAGAGTTAAATAAAACCTTATTTATCGCAGTAATGCTGGATGAAACAACCGATATAAGAAGTCTCAATTATCAATAATTTTTCGGTATGTTGACAAAAAAAGGTGTTGCTAGGGAGCGATTTTACAAATTTATGGACGTAAGTGATGATCGTACGGCAGACGTTATTTCCACAATATTGATTAATTTAATAAAGCTTAAAAATTGGGGAGGAAAGCTGGTAGCTCAAACCTATGATGGCGCGACTGTCATGTCTAGTGCATTGAATGGCACACAGGCTAAAGTAAGAGAGCAGTTTTCTAATGCTATTTTTATCCATTGTAATGCTCATATATTAAATTTAGTTTTATCGCAATCTGTAAACTTTATACAAGAAACCAAAATATTATTTGTAACATTATCAGGGCTGTCTGCTGTTTTTAATCAATCCACCAAAAGAACGTATTTCTTCGATCAGATGGTAAAACGAAGAATACCTCCTGTGGCAACAACAAGATGGAACTATTCCTCTAGACTTTAAATACAGTCCACACTTATCGTTCGGATCTAATAATAGTATTTGAAGAAATGATAGAAGATCCTGATACTTGGGGTGCGGATGCAGTTCAAGCTAGGGGATTTATGCAGTTTTTATATTCATTTAATACAGTTTTCATGCTAAATACCTTTAACGACATTTTTTCATACACTGATGTATTGTTTGATATTCTTCAAAAAAAACACTTTGATATTCAATATTGCTGCAAACATATTGAAATAACTAAGAAGCAAATATTAGCTAACAAATCAAAGTTTGATAATATATTAATTATGACGAAAACTACTGCTCGAGTAAGTTTAAAGCGTGGAGAAAACATATATAAATTTCTATTTGAGGTATAAGAAAACATACAATCAAATAATTGAATCACTGTTTGAACAAATGGAAACTAGATTTAAATCTTTACAAAATTTAAAATTTGTAGAATTGCTAAATTTAAAAAAATATGCAAGTTATCAAAAAATATTTCCGACTGGAGGATTTGAAAGCTTAAAAAATTATTATGGAAATTTTTTTGATTTCATTAAATTAAAAAACGAATAAGTTGTGTTTGTTGTTTTTGACATACCAAGTAATTTAATTAATTTTGATTTGTCGGATACTTTTTCTGAAGTATTTAAATTAAGCATGTTAATTTTAACAATTCCAGTATCAACAAATTCTGTTGAGAGATCTTTTTCAGCACTTAAGAGAATTAAGACTTATTCCAGAAACCAAATGTTAGAGGCAAGGTATCAGAGTTAGTCTTAATTTCTATAGAAAAGTCTTTTTTAAAATTTTTCAAAAATACAAAAAATTTATACGATGATGTGTTTAATGTGATGTTTTTAAATAAACAAATTAAAAAACTTCAATTTGAATAAAATGAAAAAAACAAGAAATTATTACAACAAAAAAATGTGATCCCTTCCTGAGAAAAGTAAAATAGAAAAAAATATAATTTTTTTCAATAAGTAATAATTACAAAATAAAAAAAATATATATATAAAAAACATACAAAACAAAAAAAAAATGTTTTTAAATATATAAAAAAAACTTGCAAATGGGATCATATATATCGCGTCCTCGTCGTGGTCCTGGAATAAACAATTTTTTTAAATGAACAACCCGCTAAAAACTCCATCGCACGTCCCTGGTGGACAGAGTAGAGGAATGGGTGTTGATCCAGTGCAGTGTAATCTGTGAATCAGACGAAAAATATATTTTCGAAATAGGGTTATTAAAAAAACTCCACAATTTTGCCAGTAGATGTGAAGGACACAACTCTAACCGGGGCAAAGTTCTCGTTTTCAGAGGTGCAACTCGAGATTTTGATGCAACCAAATTGATTGCGATATTGTCATATGAATATCTACATAAGAAATAGAGACAGCATCCATATCCATACGCCCTTGTAGAGGCATCACCAAATCCATGGACTTCTATTTGAGTTGAATTTGGCATTCGAATAAATCGATTAAATTTTAGCTAATGCAAATTACGATAATCTGCTACAATGTTATTCCAGGCCGTATCAACTTCTTGGGGAACAGATTCATCCCACTCGCATTGTTGGAGTACAATGTTTGCCTTTATAATAAGAGGGCTTATAAGACCGATTGGGTCAAACAGCGTAGAGGTTAGAGACACAATTGAGCGTTTAATATTTCTGGAGTACGATTTATTAGGGCGAAATTCGAAACGAAATGTATCATCAGCAGGATGCCATGAGATTCCCAATGTGCTTGTAGAGCCATCATCAATACGCACTTCTTTTATGCCGCGGTCAAATAATTTAAGTTCAGGGCAATTACTGTGCCATTTTGAGAGGGAAAAATTTTAATGATTCAAACTATCTGTTACCTAATTTTTAATAAGCTGCAAGGTATGTAGATTAACCGCACCAGTAATCATGTCGTCTACATAAAAATCGGTGGTGATGATTTCCTTTCCCATTTCATGCATTTGTGGGTACCGCTCAGCTGCATAGTGTAGACTTCTCATTGCGAGATATGGGGCAGATGCTTTACCGTATGTTACGGTGTTGAGAGCATACGTCCCAATAGGCTTCGAACTGTCATTACGCCACAAGATTAGCTGCAGATTTCTGTCATCGGAATGGATTAAATTTTAACAACATCTGCAGTTAAGTTAATTTGTTTTGTATAGTTGGGCCCACCATTATGATTTCGTTTAGAGACAATTGTGATGACTTTCGACATGATGCGTCAAAAACAACTCGGAGCTTTGTTAGGGCACTGTCTGGTCTTAAGACACAATGATGAGGAATGCAGTATTGGGGAGAGGACACAGCTGAGTCAATTCGGGTCATATAGCCTAGATCTTCATACTCCTTTAAAAATTAGGTGTAATCTTCTTTTAATCTGGTATTGTGATCTAATTTGCGCTCTATGAACAAAAATCGACGCTTTGCTGAATCTCTAGAATTCACAAGGTATCTCGGACAGTTTAACCATGATTCTGCCATCATCTTGAACGGTGACATTTTTCACAAAGAATTGTTCGCAGTTTTGTTGCTCATGGCTCATAATTTGGCGCTTACGGTGCGTTTACACGAGACAGTTTGAGACAAGATAGGTGAGAATATGTGTTAGTTGTTACAAAGAGAAAAATTGTTTGTGTGACGTACGTACGTACAGTTTTAAGCAACCGCCGACAGAGTTTCGTTAAATTTCGTGCTCTGATTTTTTGTTTCTTCGCTCTTTTGCCACTGTGTTTTGTCTTACTTCTTCAAATTACAATGGAACTGATGTACTCTGTAAATTTAGACATGTATTCATGTTTATATGTTTGTATTGTCAAACAATATTTCAATAAAAATTTACAAAATTTTCAAATACAAATATATTTCCCAATTTGTAAAGCCGTTTGCGATGTTTTGCTTTTTTCTCAAATTACTACGAAATGTCACCGATATGGTCAATGGCTGAACTAGTAGAGGTTGACGCAGTAGGATTTGTTGTAATTGTGTGAACTAACAACAGGCATTTAGTTTTTGGTTCATGACTCTAACCGTCAAATTCAACACAGATCCATATGAACAAACACAGTAAACAAAATAGTACAACAACAAAATACACTGAATTTAACAGATGGAGTAATAAGAAAGCAAAATCAGTTGTTCTATTGCGCCAACCTTTACTAGTTCAGGCATGATCTGGCCGCTTATGTCAAATCCCTTGCCGAAGTTACTGTCGTTGAAAAATCAGAGACAGTGGCAAGGCAAGTGAGAGAAGTGTAAGAAAAGTAAATGTGTCCCGTGTAAACGCCAGGTTACTTTCGACTGATTCTAATTTCCATAGCATTTCAATATTTTTGGTAATTTCACTCGGTATATGTAGATTTTGGTAAAAGAGCCACATGTTTACTTAAGCAGTTCCCAGATACGATCCACCCAAGAACAGTTTTTGTAGTGTAGGCATATTTTCACCAAGACGAATTTGTCCCACCGAAAAGAGAGAGAAAAAAGACTGCACCAAGAAGCATATCAATACCTCGTCGACGATGAAATTGCGGATCTGCTAACTCTATGTTAGGGGGCAGATTAAAGTCATTAATTGATATTAGGGCGGGTCAAATTGTATGGAACGATTTTTTTTGATGAAGCGTATAGCAAAAACGTAATCTATAGGTGATTCTGAGAAATTTTGCTCAAGAGACCATAGCTCTAAGTCGGATTTGGAGCCCCCCAAAAGGTATTTTTAAATTGTTCTATGTATATATGGAAAAATATCTATATTGCAATTTTGTGTGAAAGTGAGCGGAACAAATGACCCTTTGCTGTTTTAACCGCCGTCTCCCACAATCCTCCAAACCGCGGTGTACGGGGGATGAAAACAAATTCGATTAGATTTGCGGCAGAATATGAAAATATTTTTGAATTTCTCCCAACAAAACGTTTGAGAGCGGCTATAAAAGCGTCACTGGATAAATCCGGAACTGCCTCCAGGTGAACTGCCTTTGTGGCGAAACATACGAACACTGAAATGTACGATTTATATGGCCGTTTTCCTCTAATTCTCAGATAAGTTTGAATGGGGCCAGCGAAGTCAATCCCAACAATTTGAAATGGACTAGAGCCACAAACACGATCTTTAGGTAGATTTCCCGTTACTTGAGTCAACAATTTTGGCTTATACCGGGTACAATGGATACATTGGTGAACTATTTGTCTGGCTAATGATCGGCAATTCACAATCCAAAATTGATGTCGGAAAAGTGGCACTAATGCCCGTGGACCAGCACGGGAATTAGTCTGATGAATAGGTGTGGCCATTACTTGAATGGAAGCAGGACAGGCAATTTCATTTGTGTTGGTGGATCGGAGTTCCGCAATCGTCCACCGACTCGAATTAGTGGTACTCCACAAATGCCTTCTATATAGAGCCAGATAAGCTAGTTGACCCGAAACAGTACGACTTTTTTCCAGTTGTTGAAACTCATCGTGATAATAGTGTTACTGGATGGCCCAAAAGATCCCGTATAGGGGTTGATACATTTTCTTGAATGAGGACGAAAAACATATGAGATGATTCTAAGGCATTTTAAATAATTACTAAATTTATGCACGGCTTTAAGCATATATGGCACATCGTGAGCCTGGGTGACTAGAGGAGCTTTCCGCTTTTCCAAGAGTATCTCGTCTTCACTGAGATTCGTGCCATCAAAACTAGGCCAGTCAGATCACGGATATTTTAGGAATGACGGTCCCTCGAGCCAAGTAGAATCAAGCAACTCGGATACAGTACAACCACGAGAATCTAAATCAGCCGGATTTTCATCAGTCGGAAGATATCGCCAGGAAACATCAACAGAGATATCGTGAATTTCTGATACTTGATTCCCAAACTATGCGAACAGCAGTGACGTTCCGTCTAAGGTGCGGAGGAGTTATCAGAACACCCTAAAATATTTTGATAATCATGTTATATTTCTTTATAATTACTTCCTAAAGTCCAAAAATATTTCAGCGACATATATATATCATTCATTCCATGTCAAACCGGACTATTTTCTGAAAAAATTTGGCAATATTGCACTACTATTAGCACTGTTTAATTTGTGGATGTCAGAAAAAAAATTAATTTTTTTAAGGAGTTACATATATGCTTTTTAAAATGTGCAAAATCATGAAAAATGTGCCGAGGTGGCTATATTGAAACGGGTGTACGATCAAAACGCGAAGGTGAATTTTAAAAAGCTATACCTTATTTTAAAGGTCTTGACGCGTAGTTTCTGCCGATCGATTGTTATACAGGGTGCCGAACATTTGTATATTTTTGTGAAATTAATTTCGTAACGTGATTTTCACTATTTTTGCACCAATTTTCCAAATTGACAAAAATACACGCATACTTCTCTATCGATTCTAAACAAACCCTGAAACCCTTGGAGAAATAATGCGTTTTATTTTAAACAAATTAATTACTTAATGTAGTCCTCGAAAATATATCTACCAAAAGTACTACAACTCTGCAAATCTATAGTGTGAACACCCTGTCGTATATGCATGTGAACACCCTGTCGTATATTCATATACGGAAATCTGAAAAACGTCAAAAATAGAAAGCATCAAAGCGTTCATATATTTGTATTTCACACAAAAACATACATACATATATCAAACAAACAACAGCTGTATAACAAAATTAAATTAGATCGGCAGAATTCAATTAGATCAAGACCTTTAAAATAAGGTATAGCTTTTTAAAATCCACCGTCGCGTTTTGATTCTACACCCGTCTCAATGTAGCCACCTCGGCACATTTTTCATGATTTTGAACATTTTAAAAAGCATATAACTCCTTAAAAAAAATTTATTTTTTTTCTGACAACCACAAATTAAACAGTGCTAATAGTAGTGCAATAGTGCCAAGTTTCATAAAAATCTGAAACGGTCGTGTAGAAAACGTGTCCGGTTTCACATGGAATGAACGATATGCAACATTTATTCATTGTTTTAATTTATAATACAATTGTATGTGTTTCTACTTAACATTTTGTGTTGTTCTTGTTTATTTTTTTATTGCTGTGAAACTTTAACATTTGGTTCTTTTTTTTAAGAGAACAATTTTAATATAAATTTCTTTTACTAATGTTAATGTATACATACATTTTATTGTGTATAGGCATTTTGTTCGCTGACTGCTATTGAACACTATTTTTAAACTAAACCCCCGTGGCCACCCCCCTGACCATTCAAACATTTGCATTCTTCTTACTAACTGAAATTCAGAAATTAATTGAGGCAATAGTTTATATATATTATAAATAAATTTCCATTCTCATTGCATACTTTTAGACATTAACGAATAGCGAGGCTCTGACAGTACAGTGAACAAATTGCGTATACAAAATGAAATGTATATGTTAACAACAAAAACATTAATACATTCACCCCACAAATGTGCAACGCATGCAACCACAGAACATTGGCACGAGCAACCTAATTTAAACGGAAGTAACTGACTGCAGACGCTGACGACTCAATTCCGTAGAATAGCTTAAGTTAACATAAAACAAAATTGTAAACTATCAATAAGAAATTAATGTAAAATAAATATCAGTTGTATTTTCATCATCAACAAATAAAGTGTATATTTTTTTAAAGCATCGGAATAGTGAATTCATAATTGGCGCCCAACGTTAAAGAAATATCCCAAAGGATATAAGCGGCAAATATCTCATAAGATATCAACACCAAATATCCCATAGGATTGATATCCCAACCCAACATCCCACAGGATATCACCACTGCCAGCCGAATAATCAACAGGTCATCAGGCGAGGATTACTGTAAACTTGCTGACACCCGAGTACAAGAGGAAAAGGACCAGGTCGGAGTTTCATATCGTCATGCTAGCAGTTGTAGTTCTGTAAGTTAAGATAAGTAGTAAGTAAATAAATACAAGTGATAACACAAAGTGAAAATTATTGAAAGAAAAACTATTGCGATTCCTACGGGACCCTCCAATAGAAATTAGAGTTAAGCACACATTTATTTGAAAGTGAAAAGAAATTATTACGATTCCTATAATAAATATTATCTAGAAAATAAGTTAAAACAATATAAGAACGGTGGAAAATAACACAAATAAATTGAAAATCTATAAGAAAAAATACATAAATAGTGTTGAAAATGGCTAATCCAAATAATCTCATTAGACCCCCTATCCTCAACGCCCCTATTCTTGATAATAACAATGTACAAAATGACAATAATAACAGAAATATTGCAAATATGGAAGAGACAATTGCGAGAATTTGCGCACAACAGTGTCAAATCGCCATTAGACAATTCATGCGGCCAAGCGCCGACATAGCTGGTGTAGACCAAATCATTGAAGATAGATTTAGAGATAACTTAGCTGATCTAGATAAAGTTCCAGATGTCGTAAGAAGCTTACGAGAATTCGCGGGAAAAGCTTCGGAATTTAGTTCCTGGCAGAAAAGTGTAGACAGAATACTTCAATTATACAACTCATGCAAAGGCACCCCGAAGTATTTTGCAATTCTGAATACAATAAGAAATAAAATTGTCGGTAACGCCGACGCGGCCTTAGAGTCCTATAATACACCCCTCAACTGGGATTGTATTTCCAGATGCTTGACCCTTCACTACGCTGATAAGCGTGATCTGACCACATTAGAATATCAAATGACCACATTAGTTCAAGGAAACAATAAAATCCAAGACTTTTATCAGGAAGTATATGCCAATCTCTCACTTATAATGAATAAATTGTCATGCTTAGACATAAGCAGAGAATCACTCGATATTCTTTCACAAACATACAGAGACAAAGCTCTCGATACGTTTATAAGAGGCTTAAAAGGACAAATGTCAATACATCTCGGTATGAAAGAACCGACAGACCTTCCACAAGCACTTCAATTATGTCTGAAAATGGAAAACCAATTTGCAAGGGCTCAATTCGCAAATTCCCATAATCATGTAGGTAGAACTAACAAACACAACTTTCAATCAACTCCACCCAAAACCTCAATATCACAACCAAACATCGTTTTACCCACAGTTAGCATTTATGCCGCAACCTTCTCCTAACTTTCGACAATATAATTCAATCACACCTATGTATCCACGTAATAATAATAACCAATTGGCTTATCCACAATCGTATCCAAATCAGAATTATCAACCTCCTAGACCAAATGCACCGAAACCCCAACCTAGACCTGAACCAATGGAAATAGATCCATCCATGCGGTCACGGGCTGTAAACTACATGAATCGACCAGCTCCAAATGATAGATATTTCGGCAAAAGGCCTACAGATCAATCTGATCAATTACGGAAGCCCGAAAAGGTACAAAGAAATTTTCATTTGGACACAGAAGAAGATCGCGGGCCAAATGTTCAAGAGTACAGGTCAGATTTGGAAAATTACGAGAACGAGGAGAAATTGCCGCCTTCTGATGATTATATTACAGAACAATACGATGTTCTTGATGAGGGAGAGCAACCAGAAGCACAAGAATTCGTCGATATTCATTTTTTAGGTTAACTAAATCGTCACTGCCCTTCTTTAAGTGTAGGACGAATACAGGACAGATTTTAGAAATTTTAATTGACACTGGGTCAAACAAGAATTATATTCGACCCAGTCTTGTAAAAATCCATTTGAAAACGAAAACCCATTTTTTGCGAATTCAGTGGGCGGAAAAACTGCCATAACACAACACACCTTCATTAATCTTTTCAATAGGAACAACGATTCACTTAAATTTTTTGTACTACCAACACTTAAATCATTTGATGGAATACTAGGGAACGACAGTCTGAAGGAATTATCAGCAGTTATCTACGCATCGAAAAATTATATGCTGATAAATGATAAAATAAAGGTAAAAATACAGCAAAAAATATCCAGATCTGTGAATGCTATCGACATTAGGACCGAACATTTAAATGCTGAAGGAAAACATAAATTAGAGCTAACAATTGCAAAACACAAATCCCTATTTAATGAACCAAACGAGAAACTCACTTACACATCAGCAGTAGTCGCGGATATTCAGACCAATAACGACGAACCAGTATATTCAAGATATTATCCATACCCCGTGCATTTGAAAGGGGAAGTAGAAAAACAAATACAAAAATTATTAGATCAAGGAATTATTCGACCTTCACGGTCCCCGTACAATTCACCCATCTGGATTGTACCGAAAAAATTGGACGCATCTGGTCAGAAGAAATTTAGAATGGTTATAGATTATCGTAAGTTAAATGCAGAAACCATCCCAGATAGATATCCGATTCCAGAGATAAACGACATTCTTCCTCAATTGGGGAAAAACAAATTGTTCTCAGTCTTAGACTTAAAAAGTGGATTCCATCAAATACCACTTAAGGAAAGTGATAGACAGAAAACAGCGTTTTCTGTTAATAATGGTAAATACGAATTTACCAGACTTCCCTTTGGTCTACGAAACGCGCCGTCCATATTTCAACGAACCTTGGACGATATTCTAAGAGACCATATCGGAAAAATTTGTTTCGTCTATATGGACGATATAATTGTATTTGCGGAAAATGAAGATTCACATCTTGAGAACCTGTCAACTATATTTGGAACATTAGAAAACGCAAACATGAAGGTCCAATTGGACAAATGCGAATTCTTAAAAAATGAAGTCGAATTCTTAGGATTCATTGTCTCAGATGCAGGTATAAAAACTAACCCTAAGAGGGTCGAAGCAATAATGAACTTTCCTCTTCCAAAAACGCTAAAAGACCTAAGATCGTTCCTAGGTCTCTCAAACTTTTACAGACGTTTCATCAGGGATTATGCTAAAATAGCAAAACCCCTGACAATACTTCTGAGAGGGGAGGCAGGACGTGCGTCTAAACATACTTCTAGCAAGATGGCTATAAATCTCGACCAAAATGGATTAGATTCATTTGACAAATTGAAAAGAACACTTTCGTCAGAAGACGTAATACTAGCATACCCAGACTTTAATAAATTTAATAAAAGATTTAACAACTGACGCCTCAAACTACGCCATGGGCGCAGTATTATCCCAAGAAAATAAACCAATTGTGTTCTTATCAAAGACATTCAGTAAAGCTGAAGAGCACTACGCGACAAACGAAAAAGAGATGCTCGCGATAATTTGGGCTCTTAAAGCTCTCAGAAATTACTTATATGGCTCCGCGAAGATTAAGATATATACGGATCATCTGCCACTGACATACGCCTTAAATAACAAGAATGCAAACTTCAAACTCAAGAGATGGAAAGCATTCCTTGAAGATTTCAACTATGAACTGAGATACAAACCAGGCAACACCAACATAGTTGCGGACGCTTTATCTAGACCACCCAAGGACACAACTCAAATAAATTCCATGACTTCCACCCAACGTAGCGATGACAGTTCATCTCACAATCTAATACAGTACACGGATGCTCCGGTAAACGTATTTAAAAATCAGATTCTGATATCGTCAGAGGAGGACCAACCGTCTTACAAATTCGAGATAGTATTTCCAACTTATCATAGACACACAATAAACGAACCTAATATTACCGAGGCAACGCTCACCGATATCTTAAAAAAATGTCTTAATCCATGTGTGGTAAACTGTTTGAAGACTACGTATGAAATCTTGGGGAAATTACAAGAAGTGTTTCGCGATAACTTTTCCCAATACCGAGTAAAACATACTAGATTCATGGTTGCTGATTTGAAAAGTGAGGAAGAACAGGAAGCGGAGATAATAAAGGAACACGATAGAGCTCATCGAAATAGTACCGAAAATAAGTTACAAATATTAACAAAATTGTATTTTCCACGAATGCAGGCGAAAATTAAAAAGATTACAAAGCAGTGTAAAGTATGCAAGGAAAATAAATATGAGAGGCACCCGAATACAGTTGCTATACAGGAAACCCCGATACCACAGTTTCCTGGCCAGGTTGTTCATATAGATCTGTACATTATTGGAAAAGGCCAATATTAACGGCCATAGACAAGTTTTCGAAATATGCTCAGGCGAAAATTCTTAAATCCAGAGCTGTAGAGGATATTAAGGAACCTCTACGGGAAATTATCATCTCTTTTGGAATGCCAGAAATAAAAGTTATCGATAATGAAAAGTCATTCAACTCCAAGTCTATAATTTTCATGTTAGAAAATCAGTACAATGTGAAAGTTTTCAAGATTCCTCCTTATAGCAGTACCGTGAATGGCCAAATTGAACGATTCCATTCGACTCTATCGGAGATAATGCGGTGTTTGAAGTCAAACAACGTTCACGAATCTCTTTCGGAACTTCTACATAGATCTATCTATGAGTATAACAATTCGATTCATTCAACTATTCAAAGAAAACCAGTTGAAGCATTTTTCGGGAAGAAAGTTAGTACAGACCCGCAAGACCTAGAGAATGAAAGAATGGACATATCTCGAAAACTTAAGGAAAAGCAATTAGACGATATTGACTATCATAATAAATCTAGATCCCAACCTAAGACTTATGAACAGGGACAAGAAATTTTTGTGAAAGAAAACAAAAGACTAGGGACAAAGCTTAGTAAAACATATAGACCAGAAATAGTTAAAGAAAATAAAAACACAACTATCGTTACAGAATCTTGAAAAACCATACATAAGAACAATATTAAAAATTAATTAATTACTTTCAGATTACTTTTTACCATGACAATGGCGGACATCAAAATTCTCGACTACACAAACTCCCAAATTGTAACACTTAACTCTGGACCGGCGAAACTCGAGACTTGAACGTTCAGGATCATCCATATCATAGAAATTGACGAATATCAAGACTTAATTGACACCATGCAGAAGACATTATCCCAAAACATAAGTGACTACCACTTCCTTCATCCCTTCCTCAGCCATGAAATGACGCAGATACAAGGATATTTGGATAGGTTAAAGCCAAGAATGAAAAGATCCTTAAACTTTATAGGATCAGCATGGAAATGGATCGCAGGGAATCCTGACCATGATGATTTCGAAATAATAACGCAAAAAACCAATCAAATACTAGTTAATAATAATAAACAGGTTGTCATCAATAAACTATCGTTAGAAAAAATCAACGAATTAACGAGAACAACAAATGAGATAATTAAAAGTATAAACTATAATGATGTTGCCAAAGAAAAACTAATAACATAATTAAAATTTAAAATTGATATACTTAAACAAGAAATTATTAATATTCAGTATGCCATTCATTGGGCAAAATTAGGGGTCGTAAACTCATTTATTCTGTCCCCAGAAGAAATAAACATTGTAAAAAGTATTATAGTCAAGGACTCTATACCATTTGTTAATATTGAACAAACGTTTGAATTTGCAGAGATAAAAATCGCATCAAATAGTAACTCACTTGTTTACATCATAAGTATACCAATAACAGATGACACCTTTTGTAGCAAACTTTTAGTAAAACCTGTAAAAATTGATTTGTAAACAAACTAGCATTCGAAAATGTATTAGCATGTAACAAAACAATATTTGGTATAAGAAAACAATGCAAAAATTATAACAATATTACTATCTGTAAGAAAACAAATTTACAAGAAATAGAAAATAATACTTGTTTAAATAACCTAATAAACAGTAAGACATCAAACTGCAGTGTCATTGACAATCCCCACATTCCAACAGTGGAAGAAATATCTCCTGGTACAATTCTGCTAAATCAGTTCAACGGAACAGTCAACATAAATGGAGAGCCTCAAATTCTTACCGGTACATATGTTCTACAATTTCATAACGCAACGGTTAAAATATTTGACAAATCATACGAATTTTTCGAAGTAACAAATATTCAACCTCTACCAGCAATATTACAACCAAAGCACACTAAATTTAACGTGGAAGAAACGTTATCTTTGGAATTAATCAAAGAACTCCAAAACAATAACACAGAAGCCATAAATCTATTGGGAAGCAAACATGTATGGAATTTAACCACAAATTCTGGACTCTCCTCACTGGCACTCTTGCTTTCCATTATTTTAATTGTGAAATCTGGAATCTGCATAAGAAAACGCGAATTGATTATCAGCCCACCCATTGCCAATCCATGTACTCATACACACATCTCCATGCTAGAATTATCAGAAAATCAGCAGACAGAACCACAGGGAATTCAACGCATCTCACACATACCATATTTTTAACCGATCGAGGACGCTCGGTATTAAGAGGGGAGGTGTTAACAACAAAAACATTAATACATTCACCCCACAAATGTGCAACGCATGCAACCACAGAACATTGGCACGAGCAACCTAATTTAAACGGAAGTAACTGAATGCAGACGCTGACGACTCAATTCCGTAGAATAGCTTAAGTTCACATAAAACAAAATTGTAAACTATCAATAAGAAATTAATGTAAAATAAATATCAGTTGTATTTTCATCATCAACAAATAAAGAGTATATTTTTTTAAAGCATCGGAATAGTGAATTCATAATTTATATATTAACAGTAGCAAAGCAAATATATATAAAAATTTTTCTCCTACAGAATAGCACCATGTTAAAAGATTCACATTCATAAAAAAAATCTAAAACATGAACGACAGAAAATGTTAGGTAGTACAACTTGTACCAAAAAAAAACACACTCCCATACAACCAAAATTGTGTGCAACAGAAATTTGTAACCATAATTAATTGTAGAATATTCATTTTACATCTGACTGTGAATAAGATCAGACGCAAATTGCAAAATGATATCTGGATGCTCTATCGAAATTTGTTTAGATAGTCCTTTTTCACGATTAAAAGTTGAAGAAAAAACTCAAATAGTTAAAAATGGAAGGCCAACGCCAGAACTTCCAAATTTAACAACAAAGAATAATACTTTTATTAGACATTTCAAGAGTTCTAATTATAAGGAAAAGGCTTGGTTATGTGGTTGTCCCCTTATTAAGAAATTATTTTGTTGGCCTTGTTTGCTTTTCGCTTCTAAAAATGAAAAAAAGTGTTTGGACCACAGGTTATAATGATTTACATCATTTTTCTGCTTCTATGATAAAACATCAAATGACTCAAGTTCACATTAGTAACACCTTGACATTAAAAACTTTTGGAAAAGTTCGAATTGACGTTTTACTTGACGAACAAAAACGCATTTCATTATCAAGACATAATGAACAAGTTTCTGAAAAACGAAATGTATTTGAACGCTTAGTCGATTCGGTATGTTTTCTTGGTGCACAGGAACTTGCGTTGAGATGTAACGATGAAAACGGAAATTCCGACAATAGAGGAAATTATGTGGAAATTTTACACTTAATTGCTAAATTTAATAGTAAATTAGATCGTCATTTATCGGCATCCACGATTTTTAAAGGCAACCGCATTCAAATCGATATAATTAACTCTATTGGTACAGTCATATTAAATAATATCGAAAAAGAGTTAAATAAAACCTTATTTATCGCAGTAATGCTGGATGAAACAACCGATATAAGAAGTCTCAATTATCAATAATTTTTCGGTATGTTGACAAAAAAAGGTGTTGCTAGGGAGCGATTTTACAAATTTATGGACGTAAGTGATGATCGTACGGCAGACGTTATTTCCACAATATTGATTAATTTAATAAAGCTTAAAAATTGGGGAGGAAAGCTGGTAGCTCAAACCTATGATGGCGCGACTGTCATGTCTAGTGCATTGAATGGCACACAGGCTAAAGTAAGAGAGCAGTTTTCTAATGCTATTTTTATCCATTGTAATGCTCATATATTAAATTTAGTTTTATCGCAATCTGTAAACTTTATACAAGAAACCAAAATATTATTTGTAACATTATCAGGGCTGTCTGCTGTTTTTAATCAATCCACCAAAAGAACGTATTTCTTCGATCAGATGGTAAAACGAAGAATACCTCCTGTGGCAACAACAAGATGGAACTATTCCTCTAGACTTTAAATACAGTCCACACTTATCGTTCGGATCTAATAATAGTATTTGAAGAAATGATAGAAGATCCTGATACTTGGGGTGCGGATGCAGTTCAAGCTAGGGGATTTATGCAGTTTTTATATTCATTTAATACAGTTTTCATGCTAAATACCTTTAACGACATTTTTTCATACACTGATGTATTGTTTGATATTCTTCAAAAAAAACACTTTGATATTCAATATTGCTGCAAACATATTGAAATAACTAAGAAGCAAATATTAGCTAACAAATCAAAGTTTGATAATATATTAATTATGACGAAAACTACTGCTCGAGTAAGTTTAAAGCGTGGAGAAAACATATATAAATTTCTATTTGAGGTATAAGAAAACATACAATCAAATAATTGAATCACTGTTTGAACAAATGGAAACTAGATTTAAATCTTTACAAAATTTAAAATTTGTAGAATTGCTAAATTTAAAAAAATATGCAAGTTATCAAAAAATATTTCCGACTGGAGGATTTGAAAGCTTAAAAAATTATTATGGAAATTTTTTTGATTTCATTAAATTAAAAAACGAATAAGTTGTGTTTGTTGTTTTTGACATACCAAGTAATTTAATTAATTTTGATTTGTCGGATACTTTTTCTGAAGTATTTAAATTAAGCATGTTAATTTTAACAATTCCAGTATCAACAAATTCTGTTGAGAGATCTTTTTCAGCACTTAAGAGAATTAAGACTTATTCCAGAAACCAAATGTTAGAGGCAAGGTATCAGAGTTAGTCTTAATTTCTATAGAAAAGTCTTTTTTAAAATTTTTCAAAAATACAAAAAATTTATACGATGATGTGTTTAATGTGATGTTTTTAAATAAACAAATTAAAAAACTTCAATTTGAATAAAATGAAAAAAACAAGAAATTATTACAACAAAAAAATGTGATCCCTTCCTGAGAAAAGTAAAATAGAAAAAAATATAATTTTTTTCAATAAGTAATAATTACAAAATAAAAAAAATATATATATATAAAAAACATACAAAACATAAAAAAACAAAAAAAAAATGTTTTTAAATACATAAAAAAACTTGCAAATGGGATCATATATATCGCGTCCTCGTCGTGGTCCTGGAATAAATGTGGAGAACAACCTGCTAAAAACTCCATCGCACGTCCCTGGTGGACAGAGTAGAGGAATGGGTGTTGATCCAGTGCAGTGTAATCTGTGAATCAGACGAAAAATATATTTTCGAAATAGGGTAATTAAAAAAACTCCACAATTTTGCCAGTAGATGTGAAGGACACAACTCTAACCGGGGCAAAGTTCTCGTTTTCAGAGGTGCAACTCGAGATTTTGATGCAACCAAATTGATTGCGATATTGTCATCGCCACCGATCATCAATTGATTGCGATAGAGACAGCATCCACATCCATACGCCCTTGTAGAGGCATTACCAAATCCATGGACTTCTATTTGAGTTGAATTTGGCATTCGAATAAATCGATTAAATTTTAGCTATGGCAAATTACGATAATCTGCTACAATGTTATTCCAGGCTGTATCAACTTCTTGGGGAACAGATTCATCCCACTCGCATTTGATAATCCAGAGTTGTTGGAGTAGAATTTTTGCCTTTATAATAAGAGGGCTTATAAGACCGATTGGGTCAAACAGCGTAGAGGTTAGAGACACAATTGAGCGTTTAATATTTCTGGAGTACGATTTATTAGGGCGAAATTCGAAACGAAATGTATCATCAGCAGGATGCCATGAGATTCCCAATGTGCTTGTAGAGCCATCATCAATACGCACTTCTTTTATGCCGCGGTCAAATAATTTAAGTTCAGGGCAATTACTGTGCCATTTTGAGAGGGAAAAATTTTAATGATTCAAACTATCTGTTACCTAATTTTTAATAAGCTGCAAGGTATGTAGATTAACCGCACCAGTAATCATGTCGTCTACATAAAAATCGGTGGTGATGATTTCCTTTCCGATTTCATGCATTTGTGGGTACCGCTCAGCTGCATAGTGTAGACTTCTCATTGCGAGATATGGGGCAGATGCTTTACCGTATGTTACGGTGTTGAGAGCATACGTCCCAATAGGCTTCGAACTGTCATTACGCCACAAGATTAGCTGCAGATTTCTGTCATCGGGATGGATTAAAACCTGACGATACATTTTAACAACATCTGCAGTTAAGCCATATTAGTGACATCTGAAACGAAGCAGAGTTATTATTAATTTGTTTTGTATAGTTGGACCCACCATTATGATTTCGTTTAGAGACAATTGTGATGACTTTCGACATGATGAGTGAAAAACAACTCGAAGCTTTGTTAGGGCACTGTCTGGTCTTTAGACACAATGATGAGGAATGCAGTATTGGGGAGAGGACACAGCTGAGTCAATTCGGGTCATATGGCCTAGATCTTCATACTCCTTTAAAAATTAGGTGTAATCTTCTTTTAATCTGGGATTGTGATCTAATTTGCGCTCTATGAACAAAAATCGACGCTTTGCTGAATCTCTAGAATTCACAAGGTATCTCGGACAGTTTAACCATGATTCGGCCATCATCTTGAACGGTGACATTTTTCACAAAGAATTGTTCGCAGTTTTGTTGCTCATGGCTCATAATTTGGCGCTTACGGTGCGTTTACACGAGACAGTTTGAGACAAGATAGGTGAGAATATGTGTTAGTTGTTACAAAGAGAAAAATTGTTTGTGTGACGTACGTACGTACAGTTTTAAGCAACCGCCGACAGAGTTTCGTTAAATTTCGTGCTCTGATTTTTTGTTTCTTCGCTCTTTTGCCACTGTGTTTTGTCTTACTTCTTCAAATTACAATGGAACTGATGTACTCTGTAAATTTAGACATGTATTCATGTTTATATGTTTGTATTGTCAAACAATATTTCAATAAAAATTTACAAAATTTTCAAATACAAATATATTTCCCAATTTGTAAAGCCGTTTGCGACGTTTAGCTTTTTTCTCAAATTACTACGAAATGTCAATGTCATGGTCGATGGCTGAACTAGTAGAGGTTAACGCAGTAGGATTTGTTGTATTTGTGTGAACTAACAACAGGCATTTAGTTTTTGCTTCATGACTCTAACCGTCAAATTCAACACAGATCCATATGAACAAACACAGTAAACAAAATAGTACAATAACAAAATACACTGAATTTAACAGATGGAGTCATAAGAAAGCAAAATCAGTTGTTCTATTGCGCCAACCTTTACTAGTTCAGCCATGATCTGGCCGCTTATGTCAAATCTCTTGCCGAAGTTACTGTCGTTGAAAAATCAGAGACAGTGGCGAGGCAAGTGAGAGAAGTGTAAGAAAAGTAAATGTGTGAATGTATTTCTACTGTCGGAGCAAAACTGCCCCGTGTAAACGCCAGATTACTTTCGACTGATTCTAATTTCCATAGCATTTCAATATTTTTGGTAATTTCACTCGACTCAGTTTCAGTAACGGTATATGTAGATTTTGGTAAAAGAGTCACATTTTTACTTAAGCAGTTCCCAGATACGATCCACCCAAGAAGAGTTTTTTGTAGTGTAGGCATATTTTCACCAAGACGAATTTGTCCCGATCCACCCAAGAAGAGTTTTTTGTAGTGTAGGCACATTTTCACCAAGACGAATTTGTCCCACCGATAAGAGAGAGAGAAAAGACTGCACCAAAAGCATATCAATACCTCGTCGACGATGAAATTGCGGATCTGCTAACTCTATGTTAGGGGGCAGATTAAAGTCATTAATTGACATTAGGGCGGGTCAAATTGTATGGAACGATTTTTTTTGATGAAGCGTATAGCAAAAACGTAATCTATAGGTGATTCTGAGAAATTTTGCTCAAGAGACCATAGCTCTAAGTCGGATTTGGAGCCCCCCAAACGGTATTTTTAAATTATTCTATGTATATATGGAAAAATATCTATTTTGCAATTTTGGGGGGCTCCAAATCCGACTTAGAGCTATGGTCTCTTGAGCAAAATTTCTCAAATCACCTATAGATTACGTTTTTGCTACGCTTCATCAAAAATAAATTAATTGACATAATTTCATCAGGATGATAGCCAGTAATGTTACGAGAGATGAGCAATTCTAGGGACAATTCGAAATTATTTAATCGAAATCTCATGGTGGTTGGAGTCTTGTACGGAACCTTAACACCAGATTCAAATTTAATGAATTGGAAAGTGATTCGCTTATGAAATTAACTTGGGAACATGAATCCAAAAGCGCTCTTCCCAAATGGAAACATCCTTCAGAATCCCGGACTAGCACCAAACCAGTTGCCAAAATCACATTACTTACTCTGGGATTACATTTTGTTGAAGTGGCAGCAGAACTAATCTGTTTGCTTATGTAGAAGCGAGTGGTGACGTTGTTTGCAATAACGACAAGAATACCGAGAGGGACACTGTGCGCAAACATGACCCTTTGACAAACAGTTGAGACAGAGATTTTGTTTTTTAGCCTGGTCAACGCGTTGATCCACAGGTAAGACAACAAAACGCTGGCACGTAGTAATATAATGGCCTGATTTCGAGCAATGATTGTATGTTGAATCTTGGGCCATATTTTTTGCAACGAATGTATGCTGCTTCGTATTTGTTTTATTGTGTGAATAATTCGTCGAAGTGGTGGCCGGTTGTTCTTTAGTGGTTCTTCTACATTGACCATCCAATTGTTGGCAACGCCTGTCCAACATTGAACTGCTGTCAGACCACGACGGCAGCTTTGTGTAATCGATGAACTCGTCCCACTTTTGCTTTGAACCAAGCGATTTCAGGGAACTATAGAGAGCTGATCTTGTGCCCACAATGTTCCTCAATTTGACTTCGTGATGTCAAACATTGAGGTAATATTCTCCAAAAAGATCAATGTATCGTTGTCATATCTCTCCTTTAGTCTATCAAGTGCCTTTGGATAGTTTTCGTTTGTGACCTAAAACGCCTTGATTGTAGCTAGGGCTTCTCCACTGAGACAGGATAACAAGTGGTTAAACTTCTCGTAGGTTGGCAAATGTTGATCCTTATGAACCAAATTGTTGAACGAATTTATAAAATTTTTGTACTCCAGATATTTTCCATCAAATTTAGGCAGCCTGCTGCAACGAGTTTTGGGCACAGAAAAGGACTGATTGTTGACACTTGAGCGTCTCTCTTGTCCAATTAGAGTTAATATGCGAGTTTTTACTGTTATGTAAAGCTCATCAATATCAGCTCTACCTGTATCCTGACGCCACACTCTTTCAATTTGATTCTGGCAATACGAAGCCTGCTTGTAGTATGGCTCGATAATTCCCAATCGGCATTCTAGTTCGGCTTGAGACAGGCTAGCATTGGATTCAACAATGTTTTTGATACGGGTAATACTTCCCTTGGACGAAGCACGGAGTTGTTTTAAATCTTCAAGAGTCATGCTTTTCTATCACGAAACAGCTTCTTCGGTCATTTTGAATTTTGCTCGATGCTCAATCGATGATTAATTTGCAAGAATTATATTTAAATAATGCGGCAGTATAAAAGGACATACAGTTACACAAGCAAATGTGACAAATCCACTGTATTGTACTAGCACTACCTGCTTATGTTAAGCTAATTCGGTGCCACTCCAATTTTCCTATTGAAGGAAAGCAATGAATACTAAGGAGAACGAATTGTAGGCAAAGATTTTGTTGCGTTTATGTATGCAACTTTAACGCGACAATAATTTACAGAAAATGGCAATTTTCACGATTTGGCGCTAAATTACAATGTCTTCAAATCCAGTTTATTAACTTCTGTACCGACACCAGATTCCGTTTATCCACACAGAATTAAAATTCACCGTTTATCCGCACAGAATTAAAATTTATTTTAAATTAAAAATTTTACTTCGTACACTGTCTTGCTTTATCACACCTTATTTTCACGGTATGAAACACTTTGCGCAGTGTCCTGTCACGGTCGCCAATGTTTGAGGATTGCCTATTTTGATAACCCGGAATATGTCCAATATGCGATTGGGACAATTCCTTACATAAGGGTTCGACTTGAGTTTGGTTCACTGGGCCAAATTTACCAATTGGCGCTATTTTCACTTTACTTTTTGCCGAGTGGCCAGCTGACTCAATACAAAGCCTCTTAATATCACTTGCAGCTATATATGTATGTATATATATGTTTATTCTTTTTTATCACTATGACTCGAATTGTGTCTTGAAAATAAAGCATTAACGTCTTCGTCACCGATAGCCCGAACTGCCGCACAAATGAAACTACAAACTCGTCTTCTCGGTTCGATTGAATGTTTACATCTGTTTATTGAAATCTAACTCAGAATTTACCAACTAAAGGATTAGCGGTAAACTTCCAAAATATAAACAAAGCAGAGCCAAGCATATACACGTATGTATGTATGTACGAATGTAAGTAGTTCAAAAACAATATTTGAAACAGCGAATATTTACATATATCTGTAAGTACATACATATGTTTATATGAGGCAGAACAACAAATAGAATTGAAAGGAAATATAATCCTTAGGGCTACTCATCAAAATTATTGACATTAAATGTAACAGCGAATATTTACGTATATCTGTAAATACATACATATGTTTATATGAGGCAGAAAAACAAATTGAATTGAAAAGAAATAGAATCCTTAGGGCAACTCATCAAAATTATTGACATTAACAGCCCAATTCTGTGTACCACAAAATTGTTACAAAGTTGTCACCATTGTTTGTATCTGGTATTCTGGCAACACAGTGACAACGAAAAATTCATCTCGTAACAAATAATTCACCTCACAATAACGGGTTGTCAAAAGCAGGGACAAAATAACAAAAACATATGGTTTTCTGCACAAACTGAACGCGGTAAGAAAAGGAAGAGTAAGTATTTCATATATTTATGTTTCATTGAATGAAAATTAATACATTATTATTTAGGAAATTTTAGCGCACCGTAAAGGCACAGCTGGAATGCAATATTGCCCTCCTCAAGGAACATCCAGATATGCTAAGCGGAAAGAATACTCATGCACATCCGCGCCATATAGGAGAAGAAATTTACTTTAGCGCCAACTCCCTGATCTAAATCAAAATTTCACCACCGACAAAAGCTTTTGCACTGAGTTCAAAAAGTTATTTTCCCCTCTGCGGTCGGTCCAAATTCTTGAGATATAGGCCTTTAAAGCCTGGGTATATAATCGTCCGAATCTCCAGGATTTATAATCCGATCTGGTTAAAATGGATATCATTAAATAGGTCTTTCCAAGCCCTATAAATCAGTGTATAAACATACTTATTTTTATTCGCCCATAGGGGAGCTAATTAAAAAAACATTTTTTAACCTCACTTTTCTGTTCACAATTTATATTTTTGTTTTCAAAAAATCCCCTATTATACTTATATTTTGCAGGTTCCGATAATACACAAGACCTTAGCATTTTTTTTGTTACTTTTGTCACCAAAAAAATGTGTCAGAATACCAATTTGTGACAATTGTCACATAGCTGTCAAATAGTAACCGTGGTGACTTTTGTAACCCTGCCAGAATAGGGTGGTAAATGTAATAAACAAAATGTGAAATTACAATGGACTAAATACGTATGCAATTTTTGGAATGTATATAAAAGCGTATTTAAATTGCTGGTTCCGAACATCACTGCATTAGGGACCCTTAACAATCACACTGTAGAATAAATGGTTTTGAATAATCTGGGTGGATGAGCAACGGGGCTGTTGTCAGTATATATTCGTTTCTTTTTCAGTAATTCTGTCAATGGAAATGTTAACGAAATGTTAACGCCTGAATAAAACGTCTGTACCATCCTGTCATGCCTAGAAATCTCCGTAATTGCTTCAAGGTTTTTGGTACAGGAAATTCTTTTATAGCGCTAATCTTGTCCTCATCAACTTGTAGATTACCGTTACGCACCATATAACCAAGATATTTAACTCTGCTTAAGGCAGATATTTTACATTTATCGTTAAACCAGCCTTCCTCAAATTTGTCGAAACCTCCATCAAATGTGTCAAGTGTTCATCAAAGTCTGCCGAAACTAAATTAACAAATACGTTATATTTTAAATTAAACGGAATGACGTGGTCCATCAATCGGGACAACATTTGCGGTGCATTGCACAATCCAAACGTTTTTTATCCAAACGTAATTTTTAACACGAGTACTCAAGTCACCTCCAACGACACTCTTGTTTGCACCGCAGTCTAATCTAATAGTGCTAAATAATTTTCCTTTTGAACTTTGAAATGTGCATACTGTCCAGATCTTGGCTTATAATAGGCGATATAGTCTATAGTTTAAACGATTTCAGTTTACGAGAATATTCATGAATCCGATTAGATGATCTATTCTTCTTCACTGGTTCACCAAAAATTGTATCTCTTGCCTTCTGATATGCTTTTAACTGTTGTGGTAGTATAAAAACATCTCTCTCGACCACAATCGGAATATCTGATTTATTTACTTCTTCATTATTGGATGCCCGTTTTACTTCAGACGGACATCCCTCCGTCCGTTTCCCTGTGTCTTTGTAGAACAATTTGGACAAGTGGGTTTGTTTGGTTCCTTACACCACATCCGTAACAGAACACTTGTCTAGTCTCTAGACAGTCAACGTAGGTATGTCCAGGTTTATGACAGTTCCAACATTTCAAAGTGTGTTGAATGTCACATATTCCGTTATTCGAATTGGTGTCATCCGGAACGTTCCATTCTAAGTCTTTACTCACTATTTTATTTATGTAACAGCTCGACTAGGGCTCTATCTTCTTTGAGTCTATTATCTACCTTTAGTACCGGCCGTGCTCAGGGAATAGGATGTTGTACTTGACCCATTAAAGGCAGATTAAAGCTCGGGTCACAAATAATTAAAATTAGGTAGCTGAAACTTTCACTGAAGACAACAAAGTCAGACAAAGATTAGATAGACGATGATAGAAAAGAAAATTGTAAATACGAACAAAGAAAATTCGAAGAGGTGGAAGTTAGTATGTACCCCTTCATTTTCTTTACCCACCCGACCAATGCATTCATTGTCGATTCTTTGAATAGCCCTTCTAAATCTAGCTAACTGGTTCTACATGTTTCGTGGTCTAATATTTCACAAAGTTAAAACTCCATATTTAATTCCGATGTAAAATTTATTTCAAAATCCATTAAATTACCAACGCTTATAATTACAAATAACATAAAGAGAAATAATGTGAAGTCTGCGAAAAATCCAACGTTAATGCATACAATTTTCGAATGCATATACTTATCAAGTAAAGTCATCATAATATTATCATGCATATACTTAACTGTGTAGAGATATTTATGAAAGTTTTTTACTTGAAACCAAAAATAACTTAGGAAAGATTACTATAGTTTTTTGAATGCAGTTTTATCATAATTATTCTAAAATAAGGTTATACTATGACACAATATGTCAGAAAATTAAGCTACATTTTCAATTTTTCAATTATTAAACAATATTAATGAATACTCAAGAAGAAATTAAATGAAAGTAATGAAATGTATTCCTCCGATATTATTAAAAAATTAAGTTGCTTCCCTATGGGCAAACCGTTTTACAATAGTGCGTGTTGTATCAAGTGATCATTTTATTTAGAAACATTACGGTAGTCACCATGAATTGAAATCCTTCGTAGACAGCAGGGCTGATGTCGTAGCTGGATTCTTGTGAGAGTGTTTCCGAGTAGTGTGAAACTAGGATAATTTGTATTAATTGTTAAGTAACTGGGCTTTTCCAGGGCATAACCGCGTTCACAGATTCGATAAATAGCCGAATAGAATTTAAAAACAAAAGCAATTCCGTTGATCTTCTGTTCAACATAAGAACATAACTAAGTTCCTTCCACGAGTTGTTGATCAATCGACACAGACATATGTAATAGAAGCCTTAAAATCTTTACCACACAATTATGGAGTCCCAAAAATGTATAAGCTGCTTGTTGTAGATCGATATAAGTATATAGCTGGGCCCTATTCCACAAAACAACTTATCAACTTTCCACTTATCAAATTTTTCGACAATTTGCTAAACTTTATATTCCTCAGAACTATAAAATTTGATAAGTTGGAATTGATAAGTGTAATTTGCAAAGTATTTGCAATTTTTGTATTCTCTTTGCAATTTCTGTTCCACGTATGTTCCCTTGTGCAAAGTACAAAGTTAATATTGAGAAGTGTAATTTGCAGAGACTATATATAAATAATTATGCCGTTTCGTTCCACAAAAACTGTAAATTCTATTTTTGCAGAGCAAATTTTGACAAGTTTGTCAAAAATTTGCAAGGTAAACGATCGCTTTACAAATTCATATTGTTATAACTAGTGAAGCTTTCAAAATGATAAGACGTGAGTTTTGTTCGACGAAAGTGAAGACGCGGTTATAAAAAGAAATTATAGAGACCGAATTAATTTTCGGGACTACAAAACTTTAATTTTAAAGAGTGCTTTCGTTTAAATCAAATCCAAGTTGATTTCCTTTTAAATAAAATTGGTGAAAAATTAGAGCACAATACACAGCGTAGTCATGCTTTGTCATCTGAATTTAATTAATAATCTTCAAAATAAAATGTAAATTTAAATATGTTCTAAATATTCACAATAATTTTATAAATTTTATGTTTTGAGCACTAGCAAATAAAATATCTTTTTTCTTTAGTAACATGTAACAATGCAAGTTGTATTGGAAGTAGGGATAGAGGTGGGAGGAAAAAGGGTATAATGTTTGTTAATGTTTGATTTGAATCCCTCGATATTGAAAGAATTAGGGAATACACCCGCCGGAAGTTTATTCCACATTCGAACTGTACGGCTAAAATACGAATTCTCCCTGTAGTGAGTAGTTCTATCCACAGGCCAAGAAATAACAAATGGATGTGAACTACTAGAAAAGCGCGTTGAGCGATTAAATACTCTTACCTCCGGAATAGAGGCGTGTATCTCATATAAACACTTACCGTGAAAATACCGATACAAAAGTGATACGCAACTCACGTTTCGACGATGCTCTAAGGAAGCAACAGAGTTGGTTACCCTGCTATCTCCTATAAGCATCATCGCTCTCCGTTGTACGCGGTCCAGAAGCTCCAATGTGGACCTAGGGGCACCAGCCCAAATATGGGAGTTGTATTCCATTTTCGGCCTAATATATGAAATGTATACATTGAGGAGATCAGATGAGGTGAACAATTTCTTACACCGCTTTAAAAAGCCTAAGCACTTGAAAGCTTTTTTGGACACGTTAAATAAGTGATCATTCCACCGAACATCACTCTGTACTTTCATGCCAAGAACTTCAAGAGCATCTGATTCCTCAATGTCCACACCATTCATAGAAATACGTGACAGGGACATGTCATTCGTGCGCTTATGCGATAATATGCAGCACTGGGTCTTACGCTCATTAAATTCGACCCGATTCGACCTACCCCACTCAGTTACCAGGCGAATGTCCTGGTTGAGTGAGTCATTCATCATCCGTCTCCTCTCATGCACCGTGGAATTACTTGGCCGACTATCAAATGAATATGAATGACATATACTACTGTCGTCCGCAAATGAGTACATTGGACTCGAAGTAAGACTCAAGAGGTCGTTAATAAAGATAAGAAAAAGAGTAGGAGAGAGGGCAGAACCTTGTGTTACCCCCGCATTAATCCTATATTCGTCAGAAGAGATCCCATCTATGACAACACGTATAGTGCGATCCCTGAGAAAATTCGATTCAAATCGAGAGAAGTTACTACCTAAATCAAAAGCATTAACCTTGGACACGAGTGCATCGTGCCAAACTCTATCAAAAGCTTTGGATATATCCAGAGCCACTATTTTACTCTCTCCCAGTCTATGAATAGACCGACTCCACTGTTCAGAGAGGAACGCCATCAGATCACCAGTAGAGCGGTTTCTGCGGAAGCCATACTGTCGATCACTTAATAGACTGTTAAGTTCCAGATAATTGACCAGATGGTAATTTACCATGGTCTCCATCACTTTAGAGAGTGTAGAGCATATTGAAATTGGCCGGTAGTTGTCGGGGTTACTAGCCTCACCCTTTTTCGGGATAGGCTGAACATTGGCAACTTTCCAACACGAAGGAAATATACCCGCACGGTTTGAGCGATTAAAAAGATTGCGCAATGGACGAGCAAGCGTCGAAGAGCACCCGGGGATTTATTTGCGTCGAGCTCTGCGAGAACCTTTTTAACCCCACGTGTTCGAAAAAATATCTGAGCCATTGAGCTGGATATGTTGTCAATCACGGGGAGTGGTTGATTGCTATCCGGCAAAGAAGAGTTATTTGCAAAAATTTCAGCCAAGAGGTTAGCCTTATCAACCGGGTCAGTAAATATATGATCATCGATAATAAGAGTTGGAATTGAAGAGGAACTGCTATTCTTTACTCTCTTAACAAATGACCAAAAGTTCTTAGTTCCCCTGTGAGAAGAAAGAATTTTAGCACGAAGACGCTGTTCGTATAGAAACTCAGCGCGTCGTAGTACTACTCCAATTATTGAAAGCTTCCTCTTTGGATCTGACAGCTTCTTTGCATGTCTGATTAAACCAGCACTTATTAGATGGTTTAATCGAAATTATTTTCGTGGGAATAAATATTTTCATTCCCGTTAAAATAATATTTTCCACCATTTCTGCCGCAGCATCGACATCATTGCCAAGAAAACAGAGTTTCCAATTGAAGTTTTCATAGAACTCGTTGAGCTCAGCCCAACTAGCCTTTTCATATAAAAATATGGACCGCTTCGTGACTGGTTTTGAAGCAGTCGGAAGATTCGAATATGAAAATGATGCAGAAATCGTGCAGTGATCCGAGTTTCTAAGAGGTGCAAGAATATTAACTTCATACTTGTCAGGGTGTGAAGTTAGGAAGAGGTCAAGAGTGGTAGAAACTTGTCCCTCAACACACGGAATGTGTGTTGGTTTATCTACCAATTGCACAAGGTGATTGTGTGCTGCAAAAAGCTCAGCGTATTGGCCCTCCGAAAGTTGAATGGCTCGAATGGGAAAGCAAGGAGTGATTGTGAACATTGAAATCACCAGCGATCACAATTTCGCTGCTCGGGCAATTCTCCAAGACTTTTTTTATTGAGTCAGAAAGGGCGTCAAAACCATTAAATGAAGCCTCCCTTCCTTGGTATGGACTTCTATAAAGAAATCCGAAATGAATGACGTGTGATTTGACTCTGAATTGTAACCATAGGCAGTTAAATTCAGGATCTGTTGAGTCCAGTTGCGGCATGGACTGAAATACTACGTCATTTCGAACGTAAACCATAAGGCCTCTTTAAAAAAAAAATTAGAAAAAATGTGATAACCAGGGATGTAAAAATCCTGCGGGTCAGAATCTTCACAAACCTGGGTCTCACAAAGAGCGAAAACACTAGGCCGATTAACCTGGATGTGAGCATAAGCATAGAAGAAATTTGCTCTCAGCCGTCGTATATTTGCAAAATCTATACCGAAATCACCTACCATATCGAGAGATGAATTTCAAACATATTTAAGCGTATGCACAAGTGGTAAATAGTATTTTTGTTGTTTCTCTATTGTTAAGAGTTATGATGAAGGGAAGAGAATAATCACGACGAAGGGGGCAAAGAGCCCTTTGTCCGGTGTGTGAAACAACGAAGAAATGCCAGCGTAAACGTGCCGTTGTGCGTTGTGGTTGGATGTGTTGATGTAGTTGTTGTTATTGTCATCATTTGTGGTTGTCTGTTTTGGAATATTGTTATTGTAGTTGATATTTTAGTTTGGTATGATTCTTTTTTTTTTGTTTTAATTGTTGTTTATGATGCTCAAGTGCAGTTTATTGTTTATTTGTTTATCTCTTGTTATCGTCTTGTTTATTCTAAACACTAAAACACATAACACGGCCACTATATGAACTAAATATGAACCGCGACGCGGACATTACGCGAAAACACGTCCATATATATTTCCGGATGCTGGTTAAAAACTTGTACTTTCACATCCAAGGAATTATTTCAGAATGAAAATTTTCTATGAATTATTGACAAAATTTCAAAGGAAAATTTAGATTAAAAATGTTTGTCCCTCAAACTTCAAACAGTAACCGATAAACATATTGGACATGCGCATCCCAAAAAACAGACCGCATGACCTTGCCTGCAGATGGAACCGTCTTCGCTTACTTTGGACACGGTTCTCCCATTCCATTCCACTGCTTTAACTATTCCTTTGTCTCAGCTGTGAAGTAGTGGACCCATTTCTCATCCATGGTTATAAGTTGATGCAAAAATTCGGATTTGTTGCGGTGAAACATACCCAAACACTCTACTGAAACGTTGGTTTGCTCTATTGAAAGCAAGCGCGGCACCCATGTTGTCATAGCTTTCTCATCTTCGGTCAATATACGACGTACAACACTATTTGAAATACCTATCATTTCAGCTAGCTAACACACCTTCTGCCGACGATCATCCAATACCATTTTGTGGATTTTCTTAACCGTGTCTGGCGTGGACACCTCAACTGGTCGACCACTATGATGTTTGTTTTGGCAGCTCGTACGGTCTCTGCTACCCAATATTTTACAGTCGTAAACGAAGGAGCAGACTCCCCCAGAGTAGAATCCAGCTCGGCTTTAATATTGCTTGGACTGAGACCTTTCAAATGGAAATATTGAATTACATAATGGTGACCAATTTTTTCCATGTTAACAAGTTCACTGAGATCGTTTACTTACTACTTAAACTTCGTGGCGCCTTGAAACTTAAAACACGTTTCACCAAAATATTTTATGCAAAACTCAAATTGTGGGTTAACTCCATACCTTAGTTCTATAAGCTGTAGTTCTATAAGTAGTTTATTGCTTGTTGTGTTTGCAAAGTGTGTCTTAAATCAGGAAAATGCTATTTATTGATCGATTATACAGAAGATTAAACAAAAAGTTGTACGCCGCCGCCGCCCTCCTTTATCTACGTAATCAGGCGGCGGCGCGGCAAAAAACTACGGCGGCGGCGTAAAGGTATAGTCAGGTCGGCTAGTTTTTGGACCGCCCTCGTTTTTTTTTATTTTGTATTGATGTTTGTCTGTTATAACTAATACAAAAACTTTCCTGAAGAAGATTTCCAAAGGAAATCGAAATATCGAAATAAAAGCAAAAACTTTTATGAAATCCGAAGTCACCTTAAGCTTGAATAATTAGTCAAGAATAATTAATAAAATAAAGGTCTAAAAATTAGAAACAAATTATAACTCTAGTAATAATATTTTTTTTATTAATTTTTTTTTTATATATTAAATACATTTCATGGAAATTTAGGGGGACTATGTACATATGAAATATGACATCAAACAAATTTCCACCATTTTGCTCGATACAAACATTGGATCTTTTAAGCGCGTTTTCCATAATACCAAGTAATGGTTGTGGTTGCAGGCTCAGCATTTCGTCTCGAATATTCTGCTTTAGCTGTTTAATTGTCTCTGACTTACTGAAATATACTTTGTCTTTTAAATACCCCATATAAAAGTCGGGCGCAGTTACATCTGGAGAACGAGGTGGCCAAGGGAAATCCGAATTTTTTGAAATCAAACGTTCGCCAAAAATTTTTCGCAACAAATCCATATCCATATTGAATTTTATCCAATTTGATTTTTGTATGGATGCATCTTAAGATTTAGGTTTGAAATTCTCCGCAATGTTGTTCGGGAAATGTCCAACTAGCGGGAACGACAACGAGTTGCGACAGATGGATCATTTGCGACACTTTACCGCACAGTTTCCACATTGTCTTCAGTACGAATATATCGATGGCGAACTCTTCCATGACAGTAGGCCACTGAACCCGGTTCCTCAAAACGGCTGATCAAACTCCTTATCATGAAGGCTGTGGGAGCTAATCTTGAATTAAAGTAGTCAAATCAGTAATCAGTAACAAAAACCAAATTCTTTTTTTCCTTACGAAAACTGAAATTCAGTGCAGTTGTCCACAGACAACCTGGACAAAAATTAAATATTCGAATAGTCTTTAGACCAAAGAATTCAAATTTCTTATCCATCATATAGACGTTACTTTTCAAGATTCTCTTTCAGCGGATTAATTTTCAGAAATCTCCGCGTAATCAACCAAAAAAATATATCTTCAAAACAAGATTAATGTAAAACACAAAAAAAAACAATGAACATAAAACAAATTAAAGCTTAACTTAAAAATTATGCCATGAACAACTACTTTAAAAATTTGAAACGCATTTTAACAACTTACAAATAAAAACAACTCAAATCAATTTAAACGCCAGAACCACTCACGTTTCCAAAATTGCATTCACTTGTGGCCATTTTTTTTTAATTTGACCAAATTCGTACAAATGTCTAAACTTTCCCTAACAGATCTCTATTGAAGAATACTTACTAGCGATTAAACACATTTTCTAACTTTCCGTTCAAATTGTTTCCTTAGATCCTTTTCACTTGTACTGTGAAACAATACACAAAGAAACAATAAAAAATTTACCTACGACTTATTCTACCCTACATTTTTGTCATATATGCCCTACCTAAATTTGCCCCTTAGTTTTCAATTATCACTTTCAGTTATACTTAATTTCCCTAATTTATTTTGTTTATTTCATTGTTATTTATAGGGTTTATTTTATCATAATTTATCTTCAGTGTCTCTCAGACACTGCACAGTTAATTCAAATAAAAAAAAGAATAATGTGAGTCCGATCACAGGGGAGATGTGTAAACATCTAGTAATGAAGTTGGAAGTACTTATGCTTTTTGTATATTTTTTTAATTAATCAATTAAAACCATCAAAACTTCCAATATTGTAAATACATAGGAATTTGCTGGTTTGTTTTATTTAACTTATTTGGTTAGTAAATGAGCACACTGCAGTATATGTGTACTGCATTAAAAATTACAGTAAGCAGTAAATTTACTGATTACTGAAAAATTCAGTAAATTTTTACTGATAATGAAATTTAATTTGCATTGCCAGTAAAATCATAGGGCCGTATTCATAATAATCAGAAATCGGGCATTACTGATTACTGAAAATTCAATGCACCTCATCATAATCATGTAGGCACTTTATAAAAATTGCTGAAAAAAATTTTAGTAATCAGTAAAAATTTACTAGTTAAAGAATTATTTTTACTGAAATTTTAGTAGTACTGCAAAGTGCCCATCTATGGTAAATTCCTTAAGTACAAATAATTAATATTGGCTTATGGTAACTAAAATAAGATACATATTTAAATTTTTGACTCGATTGTATTTAAAAATCTATGGAAAACTGCATCTATAGTAGTGGAATTGTTAGTTGTGGGGGTTTGTGGAGAATTGCTCATATGCAAGTGGAAAACTTCAAATAAAAATTTTGATAAAGCTTGCGACTGTGGGTTTGCAAAATTTGTATTAAAATCTCCACCCATAATAATTGGCATGAGATGGAGATTGTTACCCAATTGTCGTGCACCAGTTTCAGTGTAAGGCAACAGTACGTAATGAAGATATGTTATAATCTTAATTTATATTGGAATCTAATAGAAATTTTATTAGAATTAACCGTACCTCCATTCAGCTTTGATACACTTTGTGTTGTTTTATGTTCTGAGTTATAATTTTTTTGGTGTTTTGTAAAATATTTTATTATTTTGTATTTGTTGCGGTTGACAAGCTATTAATCAGCTGTTTACTGAAATGTAATGTTATTTTACAGCAATGGTTTTCGAAAATTAGTAGCTAATATTGCACACTAGATGGTGCTTAAATGCAGCTGTTAAGTATGAATGACAATCTCAAAGTTTTAGTTTTTAGTTTTCCTTATATTTGACAAGTTTAGTTTTTAGTTTTCCTTATTTTGCTTTGTTTTAGTAAATTTTTTATTAAAAGTGGCAAACATCTTTTTAAAAGTTATTAAAATTAAATGTTTTTGTATTCATTTTATTTATTTGTTTTCATTTGCCTACGATAACATAATGTACGACAATTAGTGAAAATTAGTCGCTACTATTGCACACTAGATGGTGTTGAGTATATTGTATGCAGCGTATGAGTACACTAATACACTCATACATAGCTCACACCGATTTGATAACGCTTTACGATTGGTTAACGATTACATCGCACATCTTACTCTAAATTTGTGATTGTATTGTGAAAAAGATTTTTACCCCTAGCGTATAGATGTTTACACATCAAAAAGTTTTACCCTCTTTTCTTCCTTATAAGTGTCAATTATGTTGCCTCGGCCAGATGGTTCTATGGTAATATCCCTTACTATCCGGATTTTTTTTCTCGGAGACACAACAGAGCACGAGATGGGTATATGGCGGCACGAGATGGGTATATGTCCAACACACGAAACGAAATACGGAGGACAAGAACAAGAATCCAATTTAGAAGAAAATAATATTCTGCCAGAATTATCGGTAGATGGACACATTCCGACGACCTTACGCATAAAAGAGAACATGCCATACCATAACCATTTCCCTCAAGTGTATGTGGTCACAGAGGGACGGACCAAAAATAACGCAAGTGACTAGAGATTGGCTACAATCAATGTTAACAACATGGTAACATAACACAGCTGAAGAAGGCACCATGCGCCGGTAGACCACACCAATGTGTAAGTCGTCGACACCATACGTTTTCTCAAAAAAAAAATTAGATGGTTCGAGATGGTACACTTTTCTGATTTTATTTTTCTCCCTCCTCGGTTATCTAATCTGCCTTTCCCACTCGAAGGCTCACTATTTCCATCAATCGATGACGTCATCAGCAGGTGATAGTTTATATGGGCATTTGCAATCTATAGTAATCCCTTAAAGTAGGCACTATTTGTTTAATCTTTTTCTTTTCCCCTTGCAACTGACCAATGCAATGGGACATTTACACCACCGGTAAGGAGAGGTCGCAATTAGTATCCGTTTTCACCGTTTTTCTTTTGTTTTCCCCTTTATGATCCTTACATATAGAGGGGTTTTCAACAGGGACGCTACAAAAGTAAATCGATAGGGACAGCAAACGACGCCATATTTTCCCGCTCTTTTGACATTTCTCTTCACTAAGGTTTGCCATTTCATCATGGAAAGATATACGAGCCAACAACGAGTCGAAATTATTAAAATTTACTACCGAAATTTGGAGTCAGTGGCCTCAACTTTAATAGCGCTACGTCCAATTTCTGAATTTCATTTATGGCTTCGTCAATAAGCAAAATATGCGTTATTGGTCAGACAGCAATCCACACGTAATCCACGAGTCATCATTGCATCCCGAAAAAATTACGGTTTGGTGCGGTTTATGGGCCGGCGGCGTCATTGGGCCGTGCTTCTTCAGTGATGATCAAGACCGGCACATTACTGTGAATGCGAATCGATACCGTTCAATGATAACCGAATATTTTTGGCCCCAATTGGATAATATGGACTTGGAGGACATGTGGTTCCAACAGGACGGCGCCACAAGCCACACATCGAATGCCACAATCAATTTATTGGAAATTAAGTTTGGTGAACGTGTTATCTCACGAAAAGGCCCAGTCGATTGGCCGCCTCGGTCGTGCGATTTGACGCCGTTAGATTATTTCCTGTGGGGCTACGTCAAGTCTATGGTCTATGCGAACAAGTCAGCGACGATTGATGAACATCCTACGAATATCGAACGTGAAATTGCAGCAGTATCGGCCGATTTATGCTTGAAAACCGTCGAAAATTGGGTTCAGCGTCTGGACTTCTGCAAGCGTGCCCGTGGTGGCCATGCAAAAGAAATCGAGTTCCATGCATAATGGCATCGAACGTACTTTCACAGGAATAAAGAATTTAATTGGTATCTAAAACCGGTTTTGTTTTATTTAAAAATACTTTTGTAGCGCTCTTATTGAAAAATTCGATACTTCCATCGAATATGAGTAGTTCAAAGCTGTAGTTCATAGGTGTTGTTAATTCGCCCAGTGGCCCTAGTTACATATAAAGTTGAAATAAGCGAAATAAAAACCATAGAATGGTCTTGACCAAACGGTAGTGCCAATCACGGTTACCCCCGCTACAACAGTTACCTGGTGTTCCGCTCTCTGGCTGTTCTACTCCTCCCACAACAAACGTTTTCGTCACCAACTATGAATAGGGTCTAGTTGGCAATTCGTTAATAATTAAACCGTTATCACGCAACGTCCATGTGTCGTTGACATTCCGAGACATTATTTAGAAGGATATAAACCGATGTCCTTGATATTTGAACGAACGCAGACTCAGGTTTTTGAAAGTTGAATAGACGATGCGCGAAACCGTTGAGGACCGATGAGGGCTCGCATCGATTTCCACATTTCAAACCTGTCATCCGAAACCTGTATCATTGTCGAGGGAACCAATACGAAGGACCATTTCAAATCGGATGCCCCTGTGTTAGGTCTATGTGGCGATCGTCTGTCCCCGTTATTGTGTTCTGATCATAGGAGGTAGGCGGTCATAGAGAATTAGTGTATCTTGGTCAATGTGAGTCAGATTATGATGGATCTGAAAATAGTTATATAACTTTTGTTATGGGTCGATTAAGTGAGCCATTTGGTGTTCGTAGTTCGACAACACGGACATTGTGGTGTGGTCCGGGATAAGATTGTATAAGTCGACCCATTTTCTAAGCATTAGGAGTTGCCATATCATCCCTGATAATGACAAGATCGTCCATTTGTATATTATATCGACGATGTAACCAATTTAAATACTCAGCCTTCCGTCTCGGTCAAAAGCCTTGAGATATTATGTTTAAACGCTTTCATCTGTTTGAGAGCGTTATCACTTCTTCAGACAAGACAAGTTCACCAACAAGAAAGTGAACAGGGGTCAAAGGGGATAAATCATCAGGATCATCAATAGGCGGACTCTTAAAGATCTTGAGTTTAGACAGGCCCCAATTACAGCGAAAATCGTGGTAAACCCTTCAAACGTGAAGTTCATATTAGGAATAAATTTACCCCTGCCCCCCAGAGGCATCCCATACGAGGAGCAATTGGGTGAATGAAACGCCACTCTAGGTTTTGACTAACGTTTTGCTGTAGAGCACTACTTTGCAGATTTTTTACGAAAGGTATCCTATCTTTAGGAATCATTTCAGCTGCTGCCATGAAATTTGTACCGATATCAGAGTAAATTCTCGTTAGACATTCGCGACGTCCGATAAATCTAGCTAATGCAGCTAAGAAAGATTGTGTCGACAAATCGCTTGCTACGTCCAAATGTACTGCTTTTGTAGCAAAGCATACGAAAATGCAAACATATCCTTTAGTTATAAGACAAGCTCTCCTGTAAAATGGTGGTAGGGTCTTGATAACATTGTACATATGTACGTTCCGACGGAAGTGTTGCCATAATCTGATCCTGACTTACTTCTTAAACAATATGCATTGTTTTTCACTGGTGTAACACCTTTTTTTACAAGAGTTATAAGTCTAAATATCCAAAACTCTGATATCAAAACTCGAATCACGAGTTGATTTGATTGAGTTGATTGTAGCGTTGTGACAAATTTCAACTAGCAACGATTTTTCCATCTAATTCCCAACGTTTTAGTTGAAGTGTCCTCTGACAATTCCAACCAGTCGACGAGCAGTAGAGTGTCTGCAGGCAAATCCTCAATAAGAAGGGGGCTATTCGCAGACCATTTTCTTTGCTCAAATCCCGCTGAATTTAAGGCCAAATTTAACTGCTTTCTTGGGATGACTGTCTCTTCTACAGTGTGTCCCCCTGCTAAGACGTCATCGACATACAACTTGTGTCGAATTATGTTTGCAGCTATCGGGCAGGTTTCCTTTACATCTACCGTAAGTTGAAGTTATGTTCTTAATGGTGGAAATGGTGCACAGTTTACTCCAAATGTAACCGTAAATAATTCGAAGTCTTCTATTGGACCACCTGATGAAATTCGAAATAAAATTCTTTGATATTTTGTTTGAGATGGGTCAACCTAAATTTGCCGGTACATTATACTGTAAGTAGGTGAAAATGAGACACCAAAACGCCGAGGCACGTCAACCTAATTTTGGATCATAGAATCCAGTGGTGTACCCCGTTATGAAAAGTTAGCTCGAAATCACGAGATATTTCGATTTTAAATTTGTAGTATATTTAAGGCGTCTTCCTTCTGCTGTGTTGTCACCAAGCTGTTTTTGCCTGGGATGTGTTGCTGCCTTTCGTTGTTTTGATTTGCCCCATGCCTCTTGTTTTCCGTTGATTTGCTGACCGATAAATCTTTATCACTTTTGTCCAAAGATTTTGTAAATTTTCACGTTTAGTGTCGCTTTCTGTTGTTGATCGACTCACAACTTTTTTTCTCATCGAATGTTGAACGTAATTGTTTTTGTTTTCTAAACTTTTAACACGCTACTTTTCACAAATTATTTTTTCACTATTTCGCACATTTCCTTTAATTACACTGTGTGTAGATTTTAAGTCATGGAAATATAACCATATACGGAAACCACTACGTGATAAAAGACCAAAAAAAGACCCGTGTCTCCCAGTTTTGCCCAACGTCATGCACTTTTTTTATGGGCCCCCAAAGATTTGGATCCTCGCTGGAATTTTTGCAAAAAATTGAACATTTTGTCAGGCTCATATCTTCCAAACCGTTGTGAAAGTTATAGCTCTTGTCATAATAATAATAAAATTGTGAACATATAAAATTAAAAAACTTCATCTTCAAGGTCAAAATAGCAAAAAACTTTAAAAAATTATTTTTTTTTTACTTTTTTCACCTGTTCAGGTCCATAGGTAGCAAACCGTTCAAAATGCAAGGAAACAATCAACTACAAAAATGTACCTAAGATCTCAATAAACTACTTTGTAGAACATATGAACTAGGAATGATAATTAACACAGTTTAGGTAGCGCTTATGTAGCGTTTAGGTAGCCGCAAAGTGAAAAATTTCCCGAAATTTTTTTAATTTCATTTGTTTTTTCTTTACTTCAACATTGAGATACTATGCCATTACAAAAATAATAAAAAAACATATTCGTATTATGTTTCCAATTCGTCATCCGAATCTGACTCTGATTCAGAACTTATGGTGTCCACATGCTCAACTTTTACTTTTCAAATACTTCATTAACATCATACAGGGTGATCTTGTGACCCCACCAACATACCTGAAATGAATTTGAAAAGAAATCAAAAAAAGTTAGCAAAATAATGCATCCATAAAATTGATATTACCTCTGCAAGCAAGGCGTCGAGTTTTTGCTTTTGTACCGCTTTTCCATGGGCATTGTGGTTTGGTGAAACCGGTCTCCTTGCTCATCGGCTTCGGTAGGGAGTTGTTTGATAAAATCGTTAAAATGAAAATGAAGAAAATTCAGCTTTAATGTCATCGATGTGCCGATTTTCTCAAGATAAGACAGCATTTCTTTCACCCATTCTCTTGCTTCCGGTTCCGCGTCTCGATCCGCTTCCAAGACTCTGGAGCATACACGCTGAAGGCAAATCAATGCCATTAAATGACTATCGTCAAGCGATGATTCAATGTTGCTCTTGAATAGCTTTCTAATGTCTGGGCCATTAAGTACGCCTGTTAAATGAAGACAGAAAATAAAACATTAACATAGTGTAAATAGTACATTCGTTTTAAATTTATTACAATACCGTTTTCAATTTTGTCCTCGCTACGCTTTGGGAAAACGCTTTTCAAATAGTCCAACGGGTTTGTACAAGTTACAACGGCCAATTCGATGAATTTTTTAACAATTCCCAATTTTATGTGGAGCAGTGGCAGCAAGATGTCTTGAGTATTGTCAATTAAAGGTGCATTCTTCAGTTTATGCGCTGCGCTGTAGTTCATTCCCATTTTTAACACCAAAGCTTTTATATCGATGCAGTAAGCAAACGAATTTTATCATTTAGAGTGTAGACTCTGTAGAGGCTCTGAAATTCAGCTTGCCGTTTGCGGTACGCCGTAGAGTTAACATTAGTATGTGTGAGTTTTCTTTGCTTAAAAACGCTGTCAAAAATATGGCAAGTCGCTGCGATATTCCCAATATGGCCACAATGAAATCCATTTGCATTTGTGTTATTAGTTGTGGTCCATCTCATCTCTGTTGGGCTCATAATCGGTATGAAACGGATCTTCATAAGTAACACCACTTGACCTAGTCATTCCTGTAAATTCTGTCCTACGATCTGCAGTTGGCGGTCTTGGTGATACAAAATTTTACAGTGGCTGTTACAGTTGCTTTATAAATTTTGTTCTTCACAGTATGTTGATTTAGAAGACATGTATAATTTACGCATGCATAGCAACTGGTTTCATCATGAACACTTGGACGATTAATCCAGTTTACCGGCTTAAAATACTTCATACTATGTTTGTCTCCGCTCAACTCCACTTTGTTATAACATTGGCGACACACTGTATTAGGTGTGTAATTTCCACCGTTCAAGTCTACTTCGTCGAAAAGCAACTTCTATGCTCTCTTGAATTCACTACTTAAAAGAATATTTTCCTTATGAAATCTTTTTTTCTGATTTGATGACCGCATCCGTAGCATAATAAATCAATATTTTCACACTGCATATTGAACTTGTCAGTTGCCAATGTTGTGTGCGAATTATGCTGTAGCACTTTCTCTATAACTTTCACCGCTGAGCTCTCGTGTCGCTGTTATATTGTGCCTGTGCTGCTGCGGTCGGTGAGATAGCATAGTATCTCAATGTTGAAGGAAACGGTGTTAAGAATCATTCCTAGGAAGTTCATATGTTCTAGAAAGCTGTTTATTGAGATCTTAGGTACATTAGTTGCAGTTGATTGTTTCCATGAATTTTGAACAGTTTGCTATCTATGGACCGATCGATTTTTTTTAAAGGTTTTTGCGAATTTGACCTTGAATATCAAGTTTTTGATTTTATATGTTCACAAATTCCGAACGATTTGAAAGAAAAAATTATCACTTTATTGCAAAAATTACACCGAGGCCCGAAATCTTTGGGCAAAACTGGGAGACACGGGTCTTTTTTATATTTTATCACTTAGTGGTGTCCGTATATGGTTATATTTTTTCGTGTTTGTTATTTGAAAGGCACACAAATACGGTACGCTTGGACCAAATGTTTAGGATCGAAGCATTTTGGTAATTTAAAAATGTTTCAGGTTATTGTTTCAATTCAAAGTTCAATGTTTTATTTGTTGTGTTATTGTTACAAAGTGTATGGGAGTGTTGATGTGTGTGATCTTAGTTGAAAATATGTAGTTACAAAATGTATATGTTACTTTGTTTAATGTGGTTTTACCTAAATTTACAAGTGTTTGGTTGAGTTTTCTCCTATGTAATTTCTGTACAAATAAGTATTTCATATTAGATAATTTCTTCTATGTTTCAACTGTATATTTGTGTGTTTTAATACTTCAACGTGTTGTGTTTGTACTAAATATTTCATAGTTTTAAGTTTTAAATGTTGTGTTTCAAGTTTTAACCAAATTTTAATGTATTTGTTTTACGTTTTAATTTTAAAATGCTTTTGAATTCTATGTGTTACAATTTTAGGTATGTATATTGTCTGTTCACTTGGTCAGTTGGCACTTCTGACTGCAACTTTTTCGTCACCAACTATTGCTTGTGGACTTAAGGCGGGTTTCCGCATACACCGTAATCGGTGCCGACACCGACATTTCATACATTAGCAACGGAAAAAATGTCATTGCTAAAATCGGTGACAGAAAGTAGCAATGGACTGGCGACGAACAGCAACGAAAACAACCTCTGGAGGTTGTTTTCGTTGCTGTTCGTCGCCGGAATTGACAGACTTGTTAATCAAACATTTTGTGACAGAGGTGTTAGTAAAAAAGTAAAAAGTATAAAAAAAAATTATTGACTTTGTTAAAAATAATGAAATGCTTTATAATGTGCGACATGCACAATTCAGAGACACAGTGCGCAAAAACCTAATGTGGGCCAAATTGGCAAAAGAATTAAATGCAGAAAGTATGTGTTTATTTCATTTTATTTTTGTTTAAATAAAGCATGGTGAAATATTTGTTAAATTGTTCGGTCCTGCCATACAACCGCGCCTACTCTATTGAAATAATCTTTGAATTTGTCCCGGATTATTGATGGTTCACTGTTTGGTCGGCCACCAACTGTTGAATGTGCAATTGGTATTAAATTGTTAACTGGCATTATTACATCATCTGTGTTTCCGAATATGGTCTCTGCCGGTGAATTAATTTGTTCAGTCCGCATCATGTTGTGTAATATACATGCCGCAAGAATAACATTGTCGATTGTTTCCACGGTAGCAATACCAATTGGTGTGTGAAAAACACGGAAATATGAAGCCATAATTCCAAAAGCATTCTCCGTTGTTCTTCTAGCACGGGAATGGCGGTAATTGTAAATTGCTTTGTATCGATCATGTAGTGATTTTTGTCTTGGATATGGTTTCATTAAATTTTTGTGCAAGGCAAATGCTTCATCACCAAGTACAACATTTGGCAAAACAGTTTCAGTGTTTGGTAGAACATTCGGCGGTGGAATATTGAATTGCTCTTTGTCAATTCTTTGACCCATTTCGCCTTTTAAGTAAATGCCAGCATCCCCTTCTCGGCCATATGAGCCAACGTCCACTGTAAACTTGTAATTTGCATCGACCATCGCCAAAAGTACAATTGAATGGAAATCTTTGCAGTTGAAAAAGGCAGAGCCAGCCTTTGGTGGACATTTGATTCGTACATGTTTGCCATCAATCGCCCCACAACAATTCGGATAGTTCCATTTGGCTGAAAATTCAGCAATATTTTGGGTGAATGATTCAGTCGTTGGTGGTGGCATCGCTGTCCGCAATAAATGTTCCACAATAGCTGCAAGGCATTTTGGAACAATTTTACAAATGTTGATTTATGTGCCCTGAATTGAAAGGCCAACGATGCAAATGTTTCACCAGTAGCTAAATATCTGAAATATATAACAAAATATTTTATTAAAGTTTTATTTTTTTTTTTAGTTGAGGCTGTTAAAAAAAAATGGGCCAATATGCGCGACTATTTCATTCGATCGCAAACTAAGAAAACAACTGGCAACCCATCAACTTATTCAAAGCGGGATGAAGCGATGATGTTTCTCTTAGATACATCCATCTTGAAGCGCAAGTAAATATACACATGTTTTTCATAAAAATAAAATACATTTAAAATGTTTATATTTGTTTAATTTTTAGAACTGTGACCAACGTGTCATTAAACGAAGCAGCCACAACCAGCTTAGAGGAATATCCAGAGCTTTACTTAGAGCATGCCGAAATAAGTGATACAGAATTGGAACTTAGCTCGGGTCTAATCGAAGCCACTGATGGTCGCCATCCACGCCCAAGTCCATTCAGTGTAATTGACGAAGATGGTCGTACTAGCAGCACGCCTTGCACAGACAGTCGACGAAGCAACCAAGATGTAGATGTGGAAACGCCACAATGCAGCCGAAAAAAAAGACGAACAACATCAGATCCAATGGCTGAGCTGATGCGGGAATTTATGGCTAGTCGTAAACCAAATTCACTGGAGTTCTTACCACCAAAACCTAAGCCCAAGGAGCCTTTGGAAATTTTTTTTGAGTCAATTTACAGTACAGTGCGCACATTCCCACCCAAATCAATAGCAAAATTGAAAATGAAAATTTCGCAGCTTGTGGGTGAGGAAGAAATTGCATTGGCCGAGCAAGAATAATGAGAGTAATACAAATCTATAATTATTATTATAATTTTTTTTTAATTAATGAAATCGCACTCTTTTAAATTATCTAATACAAAGCCATTTTTAACCTTAAGGTTATGCCAAATTTTTGCCCTGGTGTTATTGGTTTTCTGTTCCAGCTGGTAGGTATTACTTCCAAATCACATTTTATAGTTTCCAGCACAGATTCAAAAAGATGAGGGCTCAATCCAAAATATTCTTTAAATTTGGTGTCGTCATCCATCAAATAACGATCAATTAATATCTTGTGTGCACCTTCTATTGACCGCTGTTTGTACATCTCGTGGACACTTTTTCTGCTTTTCTTGAAATTTAACATTAGCAGCAGTAAAAAATCTTCTTCATACTCCTGCTGAGCCATGTTGTAGGCTGCAATTCGACGATTTGCATCGTTAATTTCATCTTCACTGTAATTTTCCATTATTTTTGTATTTAATCAATACTTTTTTTCGATGCACAATATTACACTTCACAATGACAACAACTAACAACAACCTCCAGAGGTTGTTTTCGTTGCTGTTCGTCGCCGATTATGACGGTGTATGCGGCAACGCACAACTGTAACAACAACGAAACAGCAACGTACAACAACGACTTTCAGTTTCAGTTGTCGTTGTCGGCACCGATTACGGTGTATGCGGAAACCCGCCTTTACAATTCTCTGCCTGCAACCACTAGTTTGTGGGAAGGAGAGTGAAAAGTGGAATGAAGACCGCTATGCATACCTGTGCAATATTGTAGCAAAAGAAAAGCGAAAGAAATTTAAGATCTTTTATCTGTTGATACTTGCGATTATTTTGTGGAAAATACTTAAGTTTAAATGTATAGGTTTGAGCATTGAGACAATTACATGCATATACATAATATGAAGAAAGACTACTTATACAGAATGTACTCAATACCACGGTTTTAATGGTATAAATGCTTTATTGTTATCACGAACCATAACTTTGCTAAATGATTATAACTGGTGAAAACCCGAATGGTTTGGAACACTTAAAACAAGTCCACAGAATGTGACGCTGCAGGTAATATTTGTTGATCCATATTTTATGATTCAAAACTATAGTTGCATAGAATAATGAGTGTAGTCATTGAAAAATGTTGTAATTGAAACGCACGCGTTGAAGGTTTAAATGGAACTGATGATTTATTCAAATATTCTTAAAACTACTATTTACAAGGTTGTAATATAAAAGGAATGTTGGACAATGTTGCAATTCATTGTACTGTACTAATATATTAGGTACATTGCTCCTCCCTAAATTTTCGAAACAGTATGGAAATTTAAAATAAAACATGAATTCATTTAACTATTATTTTTTTTTAAAAATTATATGAAATTATATTAGATTTTAAAAAGAGTAATATAGAAAATGAATGTAAATTAATTTTGATAAAATATAGAAATATGTACATAAAAATTTCATCTCAGTGTCTTCGAAAATCTGCTGGTTCGTAACGTGATACTTCTCGACGTGATCTTGTTGTTCTATGCAGTTGATGATCTTGTTGACTGACGTTCGAAACTGCTGGATTCCTTGGACTTGTAGTCGGAGATGTTACAGTTGTAGGAGGACTAGTCGAAGTTTGTGATGTTGAAGGTGAGGTATCAACATACGAAGGGAAATACAAATTATCGTCGTTTTCTTCAGAAAAGTCCGGATTAATATTTGGAGAACTTCGAGGCTTCATTTGGTTTACATGGCGTCTGCAAACCCCTTTGTTTGTATTTACTAGGAATATGATGTTACCAACATTCGTCTGAATAACACCTGGTATCCATTTCTTCCCCTTACCATAATTTCTGATAAAAACGTTATCATTTACCTGGTATTTAGTTGATTTTGAGCAATTGCGATGAGGCTTTTCCGAAGGTTCTAAAAGCTGAGACCAAATTGTACGTACTGGTCTACCACGCATAAGCTCCGCAGGAGATGTACCTTCTGAATTCGGTATGAAACGGTAGGTCGAAAGAAATTTATAAACGGCATTTTTGATAGGCATATCGTCGTCAATGTTTTTTCGAACTGATGTTTTAAAAGTTCTGACGAAACGATCTGCTAAACCGTTGGATGCTGGATGGAATGGCGTGGTTGTGATGTGCGTAATTCCGAGTTTAGTGCAAAATTGATCGAAGTCTTCAGATGTTAGCTGTGGTCCATTGTCACTGACAATTGTATTTGGAATGCCCTCACTGGAAAAAATGAAATTGTGTCTTCTGTTGTTGTTTTAGACATTGATGAAACATACGGGAACTGTGAAAATGAATCAACACATATGAGCCACATTGAATTAAATATTGGCCCAGTAAAATCGATGTGTATTCGCTCCCAAGGCTTGGTTGATTTTGGCCAGCTTTCGTACTGCCTGAATGGAGACTGATTCTGAACTTTACATGTTTCGCAGTCAGAAGCTATTTTTGAAATGTCGGCATCGATATTGTTCCACCATATGTAGTGTCTTGCAAGTTGCTTCATTTTAATAATACCCCAATGTCCGTCATGCAAAAGTTTCAGCGTCTGTTGTTTCAAAGCATCAGGTATTACAACACGAACGTAGTCCGTTTGAAGACAAAGCAAATCATTGTAAATTGTCATATTGTCCCTGCGATTAAAAAATGGTTTCAAGTTTGTTTGTTCTGCAGGTAGTTGCTCTGGCCAACCATTTTTCACAAAATGATATACTTGTCGTAATGTTTTATCAGTTTTGGCGTGCTTTTGAATAAGTGTGGTATTTATAGGAAAATCGTCAAATGATATTTCGAGGCATGAATCTTCCTCTTTGTCGAAATCGTCGTCAGGTCCAAGAGGTAGACGGGACAGTGCCTCTGCATTACCATGGTCAGAAGTTTTTCGATACTTTATTTCAAACTGATAGGCCATGAGCGTTAGAGCCCATCGCTGAATTCGCTGCGCAGTCATAGATGGTAGATGTTTGTTTGGATTAAAAATGCTTACCAGTGGTTTATGGTCTGTAATCAGGATAAACTTATGACCATACAGTAACTGATGAAAACGATTTACTCCAAAAACAATTGCAAGACCTTCTTTGTCGATTTGGCTGTATTTTTCTTGATGTTTGTTTAATGTTTTCGAAGCAAATGCGATTGGCCTTTCAGTACCGTCTGGATAAAGATGTGAAATGACTGCTCCAATTCCGAAGGGCGATGCGTCTGTAGCAAGAACAAGCGGCAAATTTTCTTGAAAGTGTGCAAGTTGTGTTGCGTTCACTATTTGCGATTTAAGCTCGTCGAACGATTTTTGTTAACTTTTGCCCCCACCGAAAAGGAACATTTTTCTCCGTAGCATGTTGATTGGAGCTGCGACGTTTGCAAAATTTGGCAATTAACTTTGCCCATAAAAGCTTCCAATTGTTTAATATCCTTAGGCGGCTTAAAGTTTTTGACTGCGAGAACACCTGATTCATCCGGTAAAATACCTTCAGAACTTATATGACGGCCAAGATATGTAATTTGGTTTTGAAGAAATGCACATTTCTCTTTCTTACATCTGATACCATTGTCTTGTAAAATTTTAAGTACCTGGTCAAGTCGCCGTAAATGTTCTGGTAGAGTTGGAGCTGATATTATGATGTCATCCAAATAATTTGCACAACCTTCTATGCCATGTAGAAGTTGTTCAATATACTGTTGGAAGATAGCTGGGGCGCTAGCAATGCCGTATGGTAAGCGTTGATATTGGAAAAGTCCCAGAGGTGTATTGATTACCATTACTTCTTTCGATGAATCGTCCAACTCCATCTGCAGATACGCATCTTTCAAATCGATTTTTGAAAAGTATTTTCCGTTGCGAATTGAATGAAACAAATTGTCACGGGTAGGAAGCGGATACTGTTCTATGTCAATTTGCGCATTGACAGCTACTTTCAAATCACCGCATATATGAATACAATTATTCGGTTTTCTTGCTAAAACGATGGGAGAAGCCCAGTCACTGAATTTAATTGAATTTATTATTTTGTGTTCAATTAGTCTGTCTATTTCCGTTTTAAATTGAGGCATTTGAGCAAAAGGTATAGAACGGCTTCTAAAAAAGTTGGGTTGAGCATCTGGTTTTAAACGTATATTAGCTTTAAAATTTTTTACCGCACCGAGAGCAGGTTGGAAAATTTCACAATATTTCTCACAAAGTTCGTATACTTTTGAGGTATCGTTTTCAGAAATTGTATTAATTTGTTTAATTTGGAAACCAAACGCGTTACACGAGTCATATCCAAACAAATTGCCACCCGAATTAACATTAACGACAATTAATACCACCCCTTTTTCGCGATTTCCACATTTAACACTCGTATGCAGTTCACCCAAAATTAGATTTTCTTTTCTGCCGAATCCGTACAAAATTCTATTTGTTTTCACTAATTTTGGTTTATTTAAGTATTTAAATGTAAATTTATTATCGAAATTGACGCGCCAGAATCCATTTGAAACCTTAAAATTTTATTATTTATTTCAACGTCAATAAAACTTTTTGAATTTTTTGCTTTCACTTCACCGGTAATGTCATAAATTGCTTCGATCGCATCAATGTTATTTTTTTGCTTTTCGGTTCTAATTTTGTTCGGTTTTGTTACTGTTCACACTTTTAGACATACAGACGGGCGCTATATGCCCCTTTTTTCCACACTTGTTGCAAATTGCGCTCTTAAATTTACAATCTTCTCTCTTATGAGAGCTACAACATCCCGAACACGATTTGTATTTGTTCTCTTTATTGTCTCTTTTAACCAGGGATGCCAACTTGGTGGTTTTCCCGCTACTTGTGGTGATTTTTGACACACAAAAACCAGTTTTAGAATTTTTTTTCGCTGTTTTAAGGTAGCGGCTGTAGCGATTTTTACGCAACATTGTTTATTGCCATTACTTTTGAAGCAAACGAAAAAGAATAACGGAATTTTCTATGTAGGAGTTGATGTGTTTGCACATTGACTTACTCAATTTTGTGTGAGAATGCAAATAGTCACAGGCGGTATAGACGCTCAAACGGTTGGACAAACATGGTGAGTGTATTAGTGAGAGTTATACGTCGGTGTGGTTTATATCACTTTTATTTCTCCAATATTTCGATCAACTTCGTTGGTCATTTTCAAGGATTTGAGATAACAATAGTACTTATGCTGTACCGACACGTGCTGTAAGACTTTGTCCACTGTCTTTTTATTTATGACCTCAAAGCCGATAAATATTTAAACGAATAAAATTACAAAGGTCAACTATACATACAACCAAAAAAAATTAATTTAAAATCTTGTTTTTTGTCCTAAAAAAAGTTATGAAATAAGAATTAAATTTCAATGTTTTTTAAAATATCGCCAAATAAGTCTTATTTATAAGAAAATTTATTGAAAAGAAACTTAAAATCAATTTTTATTTTAATTTTTTTTAATAAAAGTTGACAAATAATAATTGTTGTAAATTTTTATTATAAAAATTCATTTCATATTCACAATCATCTACAATTATTTTTCGCTTTGATTTGTTCTATCTCATTACTCTTATTTGCGATCCCTAGTTTTAAGTCATTCCGAAATTGGTTATACTATATGCATGTAGTATGTTTATTTACGAAAAATTCCAAGTTTTTGTTGTTTATGTGAAGTAGTTTTGTTTAAGTTTTAGTTTGTTTTATGTTTTAGCTAAAATTATTTATGTTTAGAAAACATATTTTTCTAAATAAATAAATTGAATTTTAAAATACGAATGCATGTATGTGCCTTTTTTTAATTTTCTCATATTCTGTGTAGTTATTACTAATTTTTGCCGTTTTTACACTTTTTCGTAGTGATTTTTAATATCCGTCAGTAGAGATTTGTGGTGAGTTTTAGCAACTTGTCTGTAGCGATTTTTGTCTCGGAAGAGTTGGTATCCCTGCTTTTAACAAACGACGATTTTTTCTTCACTACATTGATTTCGATTGTCTTTTCGTTTGCTGTTTCGTTTATTGCTGCCACCGTTTTTATTGTTGCCTCATATGATTCCGCAATGAGTAGTACATCAGTGAGTTTTTGTTTTTGAAGGGCAGCGGTTCGTACAGAGTCGTGTGGTGTGTTGACGATGATGTGATCGCGAATCAGATCTTCCACGTAGCTGGTTGCACAGGGGTTGGAGTTGCAAACGAACTTGCATGTTCGCGCCAAACCCCGAAGATCTGCAACCCATTCCTTGTACGATTGTGTGTTTTTCATTTGCCTTTTGAAAAATTCGTACCGTGCTGCCACTGTATGCTGGCTTACAGTAAAATTTTCCGTAAGTTTTTCATGTAGTTGTTGGTATGTTTGATTTTCGAGGCTTGCTACGCCGAAAAGATTTTTAAGCAAATCAAACAATTCTGCATCACACCATGATAAAAAGAAAGACTTTTGTTTTTCCGCTGACGTCACGGAATATGCGAGAAAGTGTTGTTCTAGTTGTTGTAGATATGAGTCCCATTGTTGTTGTTCTTTGTAGAATTTGTGGAATGCCGGCACCATTAAGTGATCAGGAGTGTGTTTGGATTCCTTAGAAGCGTCCGTTTTGGTGTTCATGATGGCCTGCATCCACTGCTGTTGTTGAGTAAGCAAGTTCTTGGCAAATTCTTGCTGCCATTGTGTTTGTTGTTGCGTACACACACGAATTTAAAAAAAAAGAAAACGACCGCACGATTTATCACTCGTCGCCAAATGTAGTAATTGAAAAATGTAGTAATTGAAACGCACGCGTTGAATGTTTAAATCAGAGTTTAAAATTACTGCTGTAGTAGTCGTAATTTGCTATAAATTTCATATTTTGATAGCAACGTGCAAGAAATATTCGAACTGTCGCCATAGTATACTATGAAATTAGTTTGTGTGTGCAGTTTGTTTTGATTGTGTGCTGGCACAGCAGCATCAGCATTTTCGTTAACAAATTTTATAGTGCTGTCGTAGTTCATATATTTGGTGCTGTGATAGTAATTTTTACAGTAATTTTTAATACAGTAATATTTCATGCTGTGGCTGCACCATATGAACTTATTAAATAGAAATATTCGTAGGTGTATTGCAAAAATATTATATAAATAAAAAAATTGAAATAAAGGAAACAAAATTAAATCATTAAATGCGTGATTAATAATTTTTCACCTTTGTTAAATTTGTACTTAAAGTTTTTTACACATAACTTTTTTTTTAATTTTGAATTAATATTTTTTATTTTGTATCTTCGTAGGTGACAGTAGAAAGAGCATTTTATCATTGAGAATAGTTTTGACTGAAACTAGAAACAGATTAAGCCACGAAAATCTTGAAAACATTTTATTAGCAAAATTAAATCCAAATCTTCTTAATGATGCAATTGATGAGATTACAAGACCACAAGAAGATGTTATGAATTGAGTTCTTTTATATTATTGTACCCTTTTTATTATTAGTTATAGACTTGATGAATGCTCAAATGACTCCTTTTATTTCATGAACTTTTGTTAGGTTTTCGTTACATTTTTATTATTTTGTGTTTTTGTACCGTTATTTGTTTAAAGTACCGTTTTATTATAAGTAATAGTGTTGATGAATACTCAAATAACTCCTCTTATTTTATGAACTTTTGTTATGTTTTCGTTATATTTTTATAATTTGGGGTTTTTTTTAATAACTTAATATTGATGAAATTTTTGTGTTGTCATAGCTTTTTATTTATTCTATTCTCAGAAATAGTCACAGAAAGGGCACGAAAAACAAATAAATTTACCTTTTATTTATGAATTTAATACTTCCGACAGAGGTGATCAAACTAAAAAATTGTCATATGAATCGTAAACTTATTACTTTTACTTTTCAATTATAACAATCACAAAAAGGCAATGGTTTACACAGTCACATAAATTTTTGTGACTATTTCTGTGAATAAGCCCGTAAATTTTATTAATTTAATAAAAAATACATAACATATAAAATACCTATGTATATTCATTGTTTTATTTTTATCTGGTAGGGAGAGCTGGAAATATTTAGCTCAATAGTTCAAAGCCACAGTGGCACATCACATCACAGCACTGCTGTCGCAGCAGCGCAGAACAGCGCACTGTACAAACAAAATGCTATGGCTGCTGTGCCAGCACACAACCGTACAAGGTGAACTAATTTCACAGCATGCTGTCGTCACAGCATGCTGTCGTCACAGCATGCTGTTGGCACAGCATGAATATATCTTGCAAGCAAAAACACAAAAATTATTGTGTTTAATTTATCTAGCTACCAGAAATGCAACAAAAGATTTTCAATTGCTGAATTTTAAACTCTGGTTTAAATGGAACTGATGATTTATTCAAATATTCTTAAAACTATTATTTACAAGGTTGTAATATAAAAGGAATGTTGGACAGTGGTGCAACTCATTGTACTGTACTAATATATTACAATGACAAATCGTAAAAATGTGAAGTGTTTGCCAATGTATGTATATGTAGTTGTTCTCCTGGTCGATGCGATTGGCAAGGAACATAAATGGTCGAATAATAAAAATTAGGTCGAAGTGTTAGGTTTGCTAGTAATACCTACACATGTTGTAATACTGGCATATGCACATTCACCTTTAGAAAAAATTCGAAAAAACACACATAACTAATTTTTTAAACATATTTTAAAGATATGAAATATTTTAAATATATGCTCGCCGAATTAAAAAACATAAATGGTTTCCCATTACATCCCATGAAGGGAGCGGGGAGAACTTCTCACAATCACTGAGCTGTGCGCTTTCCAGTTTTCACTCACTGATTGGGACCTACAGTTTTACACCGATTCCGAACGGTATTTTGAGAAGCTTTTTCATGGCTATATACTCGATAGTGTCGCCGTTACTATGCGAGGTGACCGCCGCCGAAATAAATTTTAAGGTGGTCTGACCAGGGATCGAACCCAGGATCTCATGTACAAGAGACGCGCACACTACCATTGCACCACCAACGGCCAGTCAATCAATACTCAATATACACTGTGTGTAATTTTTTAAGTCATGGCAAAATAACCATATACGGACACCACTACGTGATAAAAGACTAAAAAAAAAAAGACCCGTGTTTCCCAAAGTCATGCACTTTTTTTTTATGGGCCGCCAAAGATTTGGGCCTCGGTATCATTTTCGTAAAAATGTGATCATTTTCTCAGGCTCATATCTTGCAAACCGTTCAGAATTTCGATTTACTCTCTGAGGCAAAGTTGTAGCTCTTGCGAACATATAAAATCAAAAAAACTTCACCTTCCAGATCAAAATCGCAAAAAACTTAAAAAAATTCGATTTTTTTTTATCTTTTTTCCCGTGTTCAGGTCCATAGGTAGCAAACCGTTCAAAATTCAAGGAAACAATCAACTACAAAAATTTACCTAAGATCTCAATAAACAAATTTTTAGAACATATATGTTGAAGTAAAGAAAAAACAAATGAAATTAAATAATTTTCGGGAAATTTTTCACTTTTGCGGCTATCTAAGGGCTACCTAAACAGTGTTAAGAATCATCTCTAGGAAGTTTATATGTTCTAGAAATTTGTTTATTGAGATCTTAGGTAAATTTTTGTAGTTGATTGTTTCCTTGAATTTTGAACGGTTTGCTACCTATGGACCTGAACACTGGAAAAAAGGTAAAAAAAAATCGAATTTTTTTAAGTTTTTTGCGATTTTGATCTGGAAGGTGAAGTTTTTTTGATTTTATATGTTCGCAATTTTTGTTCTTTATGTTCTTTGCAAGATATGAGCCTGAGAAAATGATCACATTTTTACGAAAATGATACCGAGGCCCCAAATCTTTGGCGGCCCATAAAAAAAAAGTGCATGACTTTGGGAAAAATTGGGAGACACGGGTCTTTTTTTTTTAGTCTTTTATCACGTAGTGGTGTCCGTATATGGTTATTTTTTTTCGTGTTGCACTGTGATATTAAGTCACAGTGTGCATGTGCCAAAGAAATACCATAGCGTGTGAATATAAAAAGTAGAAGTGAAATTGAAAATCAAATGTTATTTCGGCAGTTTATTTAGTTTCGCCCATTTCGTTCAAAACTTGGGAGATTACTGTCTTTACGGAATGTACATGTCCATAGATTTAATCAAATTTAAATGAATGAGCTGTTAAACTATAGCAAGAATTTATCAACGGATTGCATGATGGTCTGAAGATAGAATCAAGTTTTTGGGCGATATTTGTTCCAAGTAAGATGGTGTTGAGTTCAATTCTCTAATTTTTAAATAAATGTACTGAACCAGCCAGCCAAATTTGGAGCCCTCCTAAAAAGGAGCGTGTAGGGTCTCCCATAGCGCTCGGAGTGCGCCTATAAAGGGCATCCGAAAAAGCTCCGCATGGGATTGTTTTAGGAGAGTTGAATCATGAGAAACTCCTACAGAATTATCTGAAGAAATATTAGAAAATTCTGTAAAAACAAAGCAATAATTACTATGTACTTAATTTTCTAAAAAATTACTTTATGTTTCTAATGAATTATAAACTTATGAGCATTTGGGAAAAGCAATACGAATCACTAATGCTGGTTTGTTTTAGGAGTCCCTTTCCAAAACTTAGAGGCGGGTTATTTAATGAGCCTTCTGGGACTCCAAGAACACTTATTTAAGGACTCGGTAGGGTGCAGTTTTTTAAATATTTTGAGCGTGCTTTTTTCTTCGGTTGATATGCTCCTCTGGGACTCCTTTCGGAGGCTCACTAGGAGTGTTAGCGCCTGGGGGTGTCATATCAGTGCACCTTGCGGACTCTGTTGGTTGGGTAAAGTAATTCTGGCATTTTAAAACGTAAATGCTTAAAAGCCTGTCCATATATAAATAAACTAGTTGGAACTGCATTGATAAAAATTAATTTAAGAAAAATGGGTGATATTGTTACCGAAATCCAATAAATAATTTAAAGAGAGCGAGGGTTCGATCCCTGTTTTTTCTTCGACGGTAACAGAGTTGACGGGTGCTTATTGATGGCGACACTATCGGGTAATTAGCCATGAAAGGCTTCGGACCGGTGTAAAACAGTCGATGCGAGTCAGTGAGTGTAAAAACTTCAACACGCATAGCTAACTGAACACTCATAGCTAATCAACGATTGGCAATTACGGTTGACCGAAATATCCCTCACAATCCAAATATGAGTAATATACAATTTGATAAATTTTTGTCATACTGTTGAGCAACGAATGCCCATAAGTTAAAGGTATATCTGCTCTAATTTCCGGATTTGATATGTATTAGTGACTGAATGCCAGTATAAAATATGATGCGATCTTCATGATTATTTCCAAACTATCTTGACCAAGACTCAATCTAAGGTCTGATCTATACATAAATATGTTTGAAGTAAAGTTTTTATCTTTTAATGAGCTAATATTATTCGTTAACGTTGTTTATGTTAATAATATGTTATTATACCTGCTAGAAATTCGAATTTTTCAATTAAATTTTTTAGTTTCGAAAAAGTAAAATTACTCGAGTAACTCCATCAATAACAAAACTTGTCACTGTTGTTCGAGTAAGTCAAAAAGCCTATTATAGTCAAAAAGACTATTATTAAAATATTGAATAATTTTTCGGCAACTCTCTGCTAAGTTTGATGTTTTTAAATGTGCTTGGCTCATCGGGTATTAAAATTATAGTTATATGTTATTTAGAGAATTTTTGTGGTCTAATTTGTGAATTACATTGTTCTGTGAATAAATATCTGTGATTGATTATTGTAGTTCAAGTGATTCTGTGATTTATAGTTCAATTTTTAAATTCTCCTGTGTATCATATTTTTTAACGTTTTTTTCTGCTTTTCTATTGCATAACTTTAGGTGCTATTGAATTTGATTTATCTGATTTTTCCGTTTGGGCTAGTATATTTTTTGTCATGTTCAGTAATGGAGTGTCTTAACCCTGCTGTTAGGTTAGGAAAAAAATACGAATGTTAGGTTAAGGGACCATAACAAACAAAATAACCACCTATTCGTATTCTTTGTTTCTATCTTGGGTCAGTAATACTCAAATATTTTTATTATTATTGTTATTTTATATTTTGAACATAATTGTAAAGAAAATCAAAGAATATATTCTATGGACCAAATGGTCCCTTAATCTGAAATTTGTAATTTCTTATTTGACTCAGTCCTGTTTCTAGTTAGAAAATTTAATTTTTGCTCATGCCTTTGGTTTATAAAAAAGATCACGTGACCTGAAAAATGAAGTCAGTATATATCACCGTTCAAAGCTTACAAAGAAAACTAGCCATTATTTGGACCAAGCGGGCTTAATCTAAAAGCAGGGTTAAGAAAAATAGGTCTGTTACTAACATTTACGAAGGTATTACCTAACATGTAGGATAATGCTATTGCCAGATTTAAGATTTAAGCTTTAATTCGAGAAATCATGTGAATGAATTTTGGGTCATTTTCGCTGAACTAAATTTCCGGTTTCATATGTCCTGCTTCATCTGTTCCTGCTTCATTCCCATCCTGCTGTATCTGTTCCTGCTTCACCTTTTCCTGAGACACCTATTCTGCTTTATCTGCTCCTGCTTAATCTGGTTCTCTGTCATCTGTTCTCGCTTAATCTTTTCCTGCTTCATCAGTTCCTCATCTATCCTGCTAGATCCGTTTCTGCTTTATCTGTTCCTGTATCATCGCACAGGCATTGTCAAGTACTGCCACTAGGTGAAGTTGTCGTTTTGTAACTTTCATTGACGTTTCTCATAACATTCACTGACGTTTATTCAACGGCGTGGGACATTTTATCAATACAAAAATAGAATCATTTTCCAGATTGTGCTATTCGAACAACTAATTTAGTTTTTTCATGTCGTTGTGGTTCCCACTGTCTAATTCAAATGCATTTTGGTTATGTGCTTTTTTTGTGTACTGTTATTGTTGGTATTCGTTTGTGTTGACTTGTACAGCATCGACCCACTAAACAAAACAAAATGCCTGTTGATGTTGACAACAACACCTACTGCTATCACCTATTCTAAATACATCTCGTAAGGTATATTATATTTGGGATCAAATGTTATAATTATTGCTTTCGGCTACATCCTGAAAATATCCCATTAAACAAGAAATTTCCCACGGCATATGCGATATCTAGTTATTTCCTTTATCTATGGTTTCCGTGTCACCTGTTCTTCCTTCATATGTTCCTGCTTCCTCAGTGCTGCTACATCTGTTCCTGCTCCTTCTGTTCCTGCTTTATCTGTTCCTGTGTCATCTGCTCTTGCTTCTTCCATTCCTGCTCCATATACTTCATCAGTTCATGGTTTACCTATCATTTCTGTTGCATTCATTTATTTCCTATCTTCCTAATTAGTCTTTATGTATAATAATTCTGTTCATATCGCCCATTACAATCAAGGTCCCCTGTTCAATCTATTATCTCCTGCATGAGTTTATTACTAATTGTTGTTTAATCTTGTTCCTCGTTGCTTTACCACTGCTCCTTTTTTTAATTTAATCATTATACTTTAGCTTTGTATTTAGTTTTTAACTGAAGATATGTAAAACTATATTTTAAATCTGTTTTTAGCTGAGTAAACTCATGGTACGTTTTCTGAGAAATATTAGATTTTTTACAGGTATTTCCAATCGGCTTTATATAACTTAAATATTTTTCTATTGTGTTTTTTGGTGAAGTGTTCCCAATTTGGTGATGATTTCAGAAATATTATTACCGTCAAATGGCCGAGGTATTAACAAAAAACTGAGAAAAGTGAGTGCCAAAAATTAAAATTTTAACTTTGATAGAAAATTTTTTAATTATGGTACAAGATACTCTGCACCACTAGCATATATTTTGGTGCCTTATATAGTAGATTCTTAAAAGTATAGAACCTTTGTAATTGGTCAATAAATGTAGAGGTACCACGCTTTGAAAGCTCCACCAGCACCAAAGTGGTAAATTTTGACACCCTGTAGCACCAACTGTGTTACTGGTACCTCTGAATGCAATATACTAAAAGTATGATTGCTCTACAAATGTCTGGTACAGTCTAAAATAATCAGGACAATAATTTAAAAGTTGTGATATTATTATCGCTTTTCCAATTGGCCCCACTGCGGCAGAGTTACATGTTTGCCTGTTTGTCCAGGTTTAATTCTTCGAGTATCATTAGAGTTGTAACTTTTGTTGTAGAGTTTGCGTTCAGTGTTATTGTAAAGTTGTCTGGAATAAGATTGATGCTGTCCCAGTATGTTGTTGTATCGTCATAATATGATGTTATTAATTTCAATGTTGCAATTACTGAAGAATATTATTTATTTATTTATTTTATTTATTATTTATTTATTCTTTGAACTCTTTCGATCCGATTGTTATGTATGTCGTAACTCGGATTCCATATAATAATATTCTAATTGCGATCGAACAAGTGCAAAACACAATATCCTTAATGTGAAGGGGTCTTTGAAATCTCTGGCATTTCGTTTAAAGAAACCTAACTGAGAATTTGATCTGCTGACAATGTATTCTAAATGTGGAACAAATGAAAGCAGAGAATCTATATAAACTCCAAGGTCCCTTACTACCATTACTCTATCATATGTATTATTAGAAAATTTATAATTGTTCACTAATGGGAATCTCTTGTGAGTAATTGTCAAAATTTTACACTTAGAGAAATTTAACTCCATGCCATTATAATCACACCAAAGCAAAAAACTATCAATATCATTTTCAAATAACATGCAATCATTTAGATTTTGAACAACAGAATATACTTTCAAATCGTCAGCATATAACAAAACATTACAAAATTTAAACACTGAAGGAATATCGTTAATAAATAATAAAAATAAAAGTGGACCAAGATGGCTACCCTGTGGTACCCCTGACTTTGCTTCAATAGGATCAGAAATTAAGTTATCTATCTTTACAAATAGTATTCTATCGGACAAATAAAACTTTAACCAACTTAACATATTTGAATGAAACCCTAACATTTTTAGTATATAAATTAATACATCATGATTAAGTTTATCGCACGCTTTTATAAAGTCTGTATATAATACATCCGTCTGAAACCCACTTTCTAAAGCAGTTATGCAATAATTACAAAAAATGGCTAAATTTGTCGTTGTGGATCTACCACTGTAAAAGCCGTGTTGGTGTGTATTTTGACCAAGTTATCCATTAATTTTGGTACAGCAGATAATTTAACAATAGGTCTATAACTAGTGATAAAGCCCTTTTGACCCAACTTAAATATAGGTGAACTGAATGACATCTTCCATTCTTGTAAAAAAAACTCTTCTTGACAACGATCTATTAAATAGTATTGTAAGAGGTATCGACAAAGCGGCTGCACAATCCCCTAAGAATAATGGCGGAAGTTTACCTTACCCGCACCTGTGCGTTGCATTTCTTGTGTGGATTTTCTGCAAGTAGATGTGATTACTAATTTTGGAATATTTATCAATATAATGTGATTGTTCCCCATTTGGAAAATTTTTGTTATTTCGCCCAAATTCATTAGGTTGCAATTTACTGTTCCGCGGGTGAGGAGTGGTGCTAAGCATGTTGATTCTTCCGTCAGTACTTATTTTGCTGAGTTGCAGTAATAAACGCCTTCGTTTCTGGGGCAAATGCTACTAAGTTTTTATAATTTGTATGTATTGTATAAAATGGATTTTGGCATGATCAATTCGGGTGCAACAACCGAATTTGACATCAATTTGGATGTCACAACCGAATTTGGTATCAATTCGGATGTCACAACCGAATGTAGTATCAATTCGGTTGTAACTACCGAATTTGGTATCAATTCGGTCGACATAACCGAATTTCTCATGAATTCTGTACGTACAACCGAATTTCATTTTCACCTTGACGTTTAAAGTTCTAAAAGCAAATATTCTATTAAAAGAAGTTAAAGAATGATTAATTTCCCCTGTCGCAGCGATATGAAGATTTTTTTGCGGTTATTAACAAAGGTAAGTAAACATATTGTAATTATGGTTTTTGTATTTTCCAGAAAATTACCAAGCAGATATCAACAGTTTTGAAACTTTTCAAGGTTGGTCGTTGGAGATATGCTGCAATCGTCTGTGTGTGAAACGGTTTAGGACGTACATCAATAGATACAACACGCCAAAATTGGAGCGGTTAACCATGATGGCCGGCACTTCCAAATAGGTCGGTAATAGCGTGTAAAACAAATATGTTAACCTAAATATTACCTTATTTTTTTTAATAATAATCGAGGAAAATAAATCATTACTTAATAATAAATAAGCTCTCAAAAATCACTTGTGACACTATCTACATTCGGTTATGAGAACCACTATCGAGGTTGTGTCAACCTCTAATGAGGTTGTGCCAACTTCTAATGAGGTTGTGTCAACCTCGAATGAGGTAGTGTCAACTTCTAATGAGGTTGTGTCAACTTCGAATGAGATTGTGTCAACCTCGAATGAGGTTGTGCCTGCTTCCAATGAGGTTGTGACAACCTCTAAATTCGGTTACGGCTAATTCGGCTGTCTCAACCGAAATTTTCTGTGAGTGGGGAACAGTACGATATATATCGTAATTTTGCTTTGCCAGTATTGGTATTTTACAGTTAAATATAATGTTAGTTCCGTTATAGTACGCTTGTAGTTCTTATATGTGTTCGTCTGAATTAAAGTAGCCTTCATATGCACTGTCGGTCATTGAGCTTGAGGAGTTGTCATATTCCATGACGTTCTGTCTATTTGGGATGAAATTGTATTCCAAGCTCCTCAATATTCAGAATATACATAGAAATAATGTTTAATTTGGCGAGAATAATTGCTTCGCCTATATTCGTGATGTGATTGTATAGGATGCCAATATTGTAGTTAATTCTATTCAAATATTGCATTTTTGAAATGTCTTTTAGGTTTTTGTCAATTCTATTTGCGTTGAGTTTAACATTTTTCATTATGACTTTTTGTTCGTTATTTATATGTACCGTAATGTTGCTGAATCTTGCAATGACTTTCGTGTTCAAAAGGTTTTGTTTCTAAGTTCGTCCAGTTTTAGGCTTGATACTAACAAAAGATCTTCTATTTCGTGATCTTGGCTTTAATTTACATTGTCTTAATATTATAGCTGTTCTGAACTTCTAAGAGATTACTGCATATTCCGTGGTGATACTTTGATTCGGTAGGTTTATAATCGCTCCAATTTTCGTGAGGAAATCTAAACCTAATAAACCGTGGAAGTAATTACGGAATTCAAATAACAGAAAATCAAAAAAATGATTCTTGTTTGAACTCCGTAAACAGCTTTAAATTTGGCAGTTTGTCTAACTTGTGGTTTTTAGAAACAATCTTAATTGTCACTGTGTCGACTTTTTGTGGACTTCTTCCCTAACATATTGTGGATCAATAAATGATGCCGATGCCTCCGTGTCGATTAAAAATCGGAGAGGTCAACTGAAATTAGAAGAAATGTCTATATATGCTAGTTCTGTCCCATGTACGTTAATATCTATGTATCCCATTGGGTTGTCGAGGCGAACATATGCAAATTTTCCTCGCTTTCTATATTTGTGATATCGTTTTGATATCTCTCAAGATTTTGAAAATTTGCATGGTTATTTTGTGTTTGGTCCACTGCCGAAAAATTTGAGTCGTCTTCTTGTGGTTTCTCGCTTAAATTGGATTTGTTGATATTGTTCAATTCCATCCTGGGGCTGGGTGTTGCATTTGTACTTGGAGATGATTTAAAACGACTACTCTGTTGATTTAAAAAAAAAATGGTCTCCCATTACATCCCATGAAGGAATTGGGGAGAGCTTCTCACAACCGGTGAGCTGTGCGCTTTATAGTTTTATACTCACTGATTGGGACCTACAGTTTTACACCGGTTCCGAACAGTATTTTTGAGAAGCCTTTTCATGGCTAAGTACTCGATAGTGTCGCCGTCACTAAGCGAGGTGACCGTCGTCGAAAGAAATTTTAAGGTGGTCGGAGCAGGAATCGAACCCAAGCTCTCCTGTACAAGAGGCGCGCACACTAATCATTGCACTGCCGACGGATTATTGAAACGAGAATAACTAGTACTGGTATCCATACGTTCGGGAGCAGAATTGTGAGATTGTGCTCCCGTTCCATATGTATTGCTATAAGATCTAGAATAGGAGGTGTTTCCAAATGGTTTAGGAAATCCGGGACGTCCTTGATTGGTGTTTTGTGGTTTGTTGTAGGGGTTATAGCTCTGTCTGTAGTATGATTTATTTCCCTGGTACTCTGGTTGCCGTTGTCTGGATGGTTGAGTGACATATTGTTTATTTTTAACCTGGCCTTAGAAAATATTCTGTTCTTTAATACAGAATGCTAAAGCCGTAGACAATGTTTCTGGTCGCATTGCTCTTATTGAAGAGCCTAGCGGTTCTCTCAAATGTGTCAGAAATGAATTGAGACACATTTCTTCAAAGAGATCTTTTTTCGTTTTTATAACGCTCTGGTCGTCCTGTTGAATTAAAATTTTATTGGAGAGAGCCGACTGGATCTCAATAACCTGACTGTAGAAATTTTCAACTGTTTTATTCTCCTGTCTTAATGAGTGTAAGTCGCTAATAAGTGAGGATTCTGTTCTTTTGTCCGAATAGTGGAGGATAAAATTGTTCTGAATGTCATCCGAATGTCATCAACACTTCGTTTGCCTTTTCCACTACTTTATTTCGAACGGCCCTCAATAATATCGGTCCGTATGGTTTATTGTCAATCTCCATTATATGTACAAGTATTTCTTCTACGTTGTTAATAAACTCATAAAGAAGCCTTGGATTACCGTCCTTAGTCCTTAATGGCATCCGGAATTCTCAGGGAGTTAAATATGTCATTCACAGTCGTAGACATACCACTGTTGGGACAACCTAAGGATTTCCAGTAGGCACTTGCGTATTCATGATTAAATAATCGATTTTCGGAATGGATTCTAAGGACCTACTTTTGGATTCTAAGGACCGACTTTTGAAAATTCTAGCGTATGGAGCAAATCTTTTCGAAATTTTGGACATATGATTTTTCTTATTCCGTAATTATATATTTTCCTTTTTTTGCACTTTTGTTTTTAGCTTTTATAAAAGTAATGTGTGTGTGTATGTATTATTTTGTAGACTTACATTGCGCCAAGGATGGTGAACTGCGTTATTTCTTTTTCCGACTGCGCCAGTTACGTGTTTTCCTGCAGGAATCCTCTTAAATTTAAATGTTGTCTGCGACAGACCTCGAAATGATTTTTACAATATTCTTTAGCTTTTAGTAATTTTCAAAATCTTTTTATTTTCGTTAATATATTTCACAATGTTTCTTAATTTTTTACGAGACAGCACGCTGTGTAGCACACTTAGGTTAAACAAGCCCATTGTAATGCCTCTATAGCATCTACTGACTAGTCGTCTAGCCAATTTGCCCTTTCAATGCTACGGTGCTAACTAAATTTGTTCCGAATATCCTACTTCTCAGTCCTGCCAGAGCAGTGCAATCCAAGAGAAGGTGTTTCGTCGTTTCCTCGTCCTCTTCCATGAGGCATCTAGAGAGAGTGGAGTTTCTAAGTCCCAATCTTAGGGCGTGTTTCCTACAAGACAATGTGCCGTAAGTGTTCGTATCATTGTGGATAACCTTGCTCTCAGCAAATTAAGTAGTTGCCTAATCCTCTTCCTGTCCACCTGTGGCCAGAGGACCCTGGCCTGTTTGCAAGTTGAAGTAAGTCCCCACTTGTCCTTGAACATATTATCGGCTCACTGCCTGATCTGCAAACGGCAGGTAGAGATTGCCATATTAACAACTTCTTTTTCCGGAAGAACCTGTGCCGTATTACCCTGTCTAGCTAACGCATTCGCTACGAAATTGCCTGGAATGTCGCTGTGTCCCTGTATCCAGATGAGCCTGATGTCAAAATACTCGGCCATTACCCTAAGTGATGAGTGGCATTTTTGCACCGTCAGAGATGTAGCAAACATGGCTTACAAGGACTTTGTGGCAGCCTGGTTGTCTCCGGAGTGTTGTGACACTGCTTTTCAGTAGTTCACCAACCTCCAGTATGGCGGTAATTTCCGCTTGAAATACACAACAGTGATCAGGCAGCTTGAAGGAGATATTTACATTTAGGTCCGGTGAATGGACCCCATAGCTTACTTGCTCGTCCATCTTTGATCCATCCGTGAACAATTTGATACTACTTGTATCCCCTTCCAGTGACTTTTCCCAGGTATGCCTGTTGGGAATAGCAGTCCTAAGATTTGTTGCTGGTAGAAGGTAGGGGATACATCAGCCCGTTTTTACGGGAATAGAGTTGATCCGGTGTAGTAATTAAGTGTGTCCGGAATGCCCCGATATCAAAACGCCGCAATCTCTGACTCTCACCAGGGATGTAGCGGCTGCCGATTCGGCCATGATATCAGGAGTACAGATGTTCAGGATAGCACTACTTGCAGTGCCTGACGTCGTGCCCATTGCCCCACTAACGCTAAGCAGTGCTTGATCATTTTTCATATCGCCCCTTTACAGCAGTATATAGCAACAGACGCTTTTTTCACCCTCTCCACCACATTCGATTTTCCGTCAACTGTAATTTTACCCCATTAACTGGCGGCAGTTCAAATGCGGGTATTTTATATTTCTGAGAGAACAAAATAAGCTCGGTTTTAAAAGGGTTAAGTGATAGTCCGTTGTTAGCGGTCCAGTTCGAAATCAGGCTAAGTAGGCTAGTTGTACGAATGCTAAGTAAATTGAGGTTTCTACCCGTACAGATGATAGCAATATCATCGGCATAGGCAAAGACCTGGCATCCGGCCCTGTCCAATTCAAGAAGCAGTTCATTGACAGAAGTTAACAAGTTCGTCATTAAACTTGTAAATTTATTTACAAATTTTAAATTTATTTGCAAAAATTAAAAGCGGTATTTACAAAATTTATCCAAAATTTTCGAAAAAATTTAACACATGGTACCTTATTGAGCAAAATCATTGCCAAAACTGGTGGTTTATGCATACACAATACAAGTTTGGACTTTTTGCTTTCCACGCAAAAACGTTAACCATGAGCTAGTTCTCGTTTTCTTCGCGGAAACCAAAAGTGATTCTTCTGCATTATGCATAGCCGCTATTCCCAACCACTTGCATAATATGCTATCGTTGCAAAACAGTCACCGCAGCAAAAATGCAACTCGAGTACACATTGGTTCGACGACCCAAGGCGGAAATACAATATACAAAACAATAATACAAAACAAAAATTACAAACACAATAATAAAAAAACACTGGCCATACAATACTCTAAATAATTGGAGCGTAGCTCCTTATAATACGACTTGATATGTGAAATGTTCGTAACAGCATCACGGGTTCTTATTGATGCAAAGGTGGTTATAGAGCAAAAAAATTATACCGTAGAAGCACTCTTTACCCTATAAACTTCATCATAACTTCACAAACGTCATCATCATGAAAATTTAATCATCATTATGAGTATAAAAACAAAAACCACACAACAACTAAAGCTGTCGATCCACAATGATGTACGTGTGTGTGTGTGTTTTTTGTTTTGCTTTTTATTGTTTACATTTTGTGTTGCTACCCGCAAAAATGAAATTAATAGGCAAAGAGGTTTGACGATATCATTTATAAAGAATTCTTTTCCATTGGTAAAGAGGGGTGGGGGGGGGGGGCAGCAAAAGAAACCACTCACCCCTCTTGGGCACATTGTGCGCTGCACAAACGCAAGATCATATTTTATGTGTATGCTTTGAGTAACGACATTTTCTCGTTGTTTCTCGAGTTCATACATGTTTGAGTATGAGATGCGTTGTCTACGTAACATATCTGTATAGTTACGTCGAGTGTTTTGTTTCAGTTTTATGTTTTGACTACTCGAAATGGGAATTTTGTCGTTCTCTCTGTCGTATTGTTTTCGCTAGAATTTTTTTTGTTTTCCATTTCATAATATGTGTTTGATTTCAAAGTGAGCGTCTGTGCTGTGTTAAAAAAATTGGTAGATGAAAGTTGGCTAACTCGTTAACTGGAATTGGAAACCCAGGTTTTACTGTAAGTGGAATTTTAATAAAAGTTTTTTTTAATTCTTTATACAGTGCTGTCTGGGTAGAGTGAACTAATTTTTGCAGGGCGATTTCATAATACCCAGGCTGTTCACTAAATCAAGGTTCAATTTTTTTTATTTAAAATGGCTTGATTTTATGCTCTCCAGTTGCATTTGTGCATGCAAGAAATGTAACTCTTGCTTTTTCCATTTTTCTGCCTGGAGCCACTTTTTCAGAGCTGGTCACATAACTTTTGTCTGGAAGTATTTTCCAAAACAAGCCAGTTTCATCTGCATTGTATATTTGACCACTACACAGCTGTAATTCGCGAATAACGTCATTTAATTTTTGTTTAAAAGGCTCAACAGCTGGTCGATCTGAATTCCGTAGCGTGACCGTTGCCTCACAAACCAGTTGTATAAAGCTTTTTCCATGCATGGATAATCTCCTTTTTTAAGCGTCTTTCCAAATGCATAGTTACCAATAAGCTTCAATACTCTGACTTTCTTTTTATTTATGCCAGAAATTGTCGATTTTGCAACGCCATAACGCTGTGCCAAAGAAGTAACACTAGCACCTTTCTCAATTTCTTTTATAATGTCGCCTTTTTGTTTTAAGGATAAATGCTTTCTTTTGTTCGAATTCATTTTTATGTAACAATTACAATGTATACCACCAATTACAATTCACAAATCAACTTTGAGACGCGAAGTGAATGGAACATGCGCGCAGACTTATCTAAATGCACACTTCATAGAATATGTACGTATTTGTGCGAGCAACTTTCTCCAAAAGAATCGTTACTTTACCGTTATTTTATGTTCTCTTTCATTTTTATACTAATTTTTTTTGTTTATCTCTTTCGCCAAACCTAGAAACTTACTCGTATGTATGAAGCAGTGGTACCCAGAAACTCTTATGGAAGAGATATTCACTTGACAAAAAAAAACAGGAAAAAAGAGAAAAGAATTTTTTTTGTCTACATATTTCGTGCATTTGTGCATAGTATTGTGTGCATAGTATAATGCTCAGCCTAAGCTAAGCGCTTTTACAAACACAAACGAGCATCAAGAGTACATGCCGTGGCATCGCTGCTATAAAGTATGTTCACTCAATCGAGGTTCATGACTGTTCACTCTACAGAGTAGTCAATGTAATCATTCTGGTGTTCACTCCAACGGGGTGTTCATTGCATCGGGGGTTCACTCTACCCAGACAGCGCTGTATTAACTTGTAGTGTCTGGCTGCATTCTGCATGTCTGTCTGCACAAAAACTTTGGATCGATTTTTAACCCTTTCCCGGTGATCCAATCGAGCTGAAACTTAACAGACAGACTCGTGGCGACGATAAAAATTTTAAAATAAAAAATTGTAAAATTGTGTGTCGTATATAAAGAATTTATAGTCAAAAACGTTGTTTTTTACGGGTTGGTTCTTTTAAAATTGAAATATGTTATCTTGTTCGTAACAGTAAGACGATGCCTCAACAAAGGCAGCCAAGACTTGGAAGGCGGGCTGCCACTAATATCAGACACCGGGCATATGTTGAACGTTTTACATCAGAAGAAATTCACACTGATAGAATTAATGCTGCTGAAAGAATGAGAAGACTGAGATCTCAAAATAATGCAAATGATAACATGCATTTAACAGAATTTTATAATTCTTTAACTGGTTTTTCGTATAAAGAATGTATAAAATGCAGTTCATCATTTTTAGAGAACACGTCATATGGAAACTCATGTTCTATTTGTAAGAAGAAGCCGCAGAAATATAGTGAAGGCAATAATATGCAACCCGGTATTCAGCCAGAAGAATTAGCGAACTTGACACAAGTTGAGCAAATGTTAATCAACCGGGTACAACCTGTTCTTCGTGTTTATCAAGTAAAAGCTTGTCGTGGACAAGGTCAATATAGGTATAAAGGAAACGTCATAAATATTGAGCAAGATATTCAGCCTATTGCAACAGTTTTGCCTTTAACTCCAAGTAATCTTCAAGTATTGATTATACGAAGACAAGGAATGGATGGTCACGTTGACTTCCGTGTGAGACGTGCAAACGCATTAAGCGCATTACAATGGCTTATTGCTAATAACCCCTTCTATGGTGATATCACGATCAACTATGATGTAATTGCGTCGCTTCCTGATGATGGTAATATTGCAAATAATTAACCTTTTCTCACAGAAGGAGAAATTATTCACGAATATATTGAATCTAACTGTGTACACGAAAATGGAATCCCAGTTTTGAATCGACAAAACCAGAGCAATTTCATTACATCATCTCTCAACTGGCCTACTGCTAATCCAAATCCAGTGAATGAATTTCGTCACGCTGGTTACATTGTTAAAGTTTTCCCACATCTCTTTCCATACGGTAAAGCTGATTTTCACGATGCAACACGTCCTATTAAAATTACATTAAGAGCATGGCCTCAGCATTTACTGAGGCATTCTGACAAGCGGTTTGCACAAAATCCAAGATTCCGTTATTTCTGCCTGAATACAATACAAAGGCATGATTCTCTACAAAGAGGAACTATCTATGCGAATATCAGTAACTTCACGGGGTCTGTTGCTGATTTGGTGACTGAAGTAGCCAATAATCCTTCACTGTTAAAGAGGTTACTTTACGTTGGCTCAAAAATAACAGGACCTTCACCTTATTGGTATCAGCGTCGTCTAGAATTAGAGGCAATAGTCAGTCAGTTAGGAGTACCAACAATTTTTCTAACACTTATGCATTAAACACATAGACGACAGCAAGCTGCACGACGACTGACTTCAAATGTCTTGGCGACATTTGTCGTTGTGTTGCCACCTTTTTAAATATTTTGAAAACGGCAGCTACAGCGTAAACAGCTGATATTGTGATGCCAATATTAGACACACAAACAAACGATTTATGTTCTACAAAATAATTTATTGAAAAGAGTATTTGTTTTTGTAATTTCTTTACACGAAGTACATGCATATGTTTATTATAGTTTGTTTATTAATGAGTGGATTAGAATACATTCCGAAGAGGCAGGAAATATTTAAAAGGCGAAGCCATATTTTGGCATACCCCCGGACGAAGACCGGCTACACAAGAAATCTCTATATAGCGAAATTATATTTTAGCATACCAAGAAGAAATAAAAATACATTCCGTTTTTCACTGAATATGTGTGGTTTTTTTTTACAAAACGTGAAAAATTTAACGCGAGTTTGGTTTTGTGCACCTTGAACGCGCATAGTACAACAATAATTTTTTCTGGGCAGAAAATTTTTCAATTCCGAATTATTTGTTTCAACTACGCTGTCCACCAAAAAGAATTCGAAAGCCGGCTGATGAAACATTTAATAAATCCCAAAATGTTTGACGCAAACTTTCAGTTTTTAGTTAAACGCCTTTAATCTCCAAATTATTACAACTACTTTAGTGCATTACCAACACTGTATCTGATATTGTCGCCTTTCAAAATAGAAATTAGTTTATATTGGCGACAACTGCAACGGTCGATGTGCCGTCGTGCTGCTGTGACGCCGTCAAAGTAATCATTTTCATATAAACGTGTGTGTTTTAATTTTGACAGGTTGTCGCTCGTAGCTTGCTGTCGTCTATGTGTTTAATGCATTAGTGCTGCAGATTTATGGTGGAAATGTTTAGTCAAGCAGTTTGACTATGACGTAAGTGGCAAAACAGAAACTACTATTGCTAGAGATATGCAATATTTATTATCAAAAAATCCTCTGATTGCTGATGAGTATTTCGGAAAGCGGGTTGAGTTGTTTTACTTGGTGTTACGCAAGAAACTGAAAATCAAAGACTACTGGTACAGATTTGAGTACCAGCATCGTGGCAGTCCACATATTCCTGAAGTATTTTGGATTGACGGTGCACCTGACGTTCGAACATTTCATACAATGAATGCTGATGAGTTACTAACTGCCAAATCTTTTTATGACAATCTTATTAGTGCTTGGAATCCATATCCTGCAGCCGAAAAAGCTATGTATCATCCTTCAAGGCTAACAATTGAAGAAATTGACTTAAATGACGATTTGCAATTAACACAGTTACTTAACCGTGTCCAAAGACATACTTCTTGGTCAACAGCTTATTGTTTAAGAGGACCAGGACCAGAGGACCTACTCCGAGATGATCGAGGTAATTTTGTTTTTACTCCAAAGAGGAATGACTGCTTGCTGAATGATTAAAACAAGTTTGTGGCCCAGTTATGGCGTGCTAATTCGGATTGTCAAGTCATTGCATCTGAGTATGCAATCGTGAGCTATATCGCTAAATATGCTTCCAAGAGTGAGCCAAAATCAGAGAGTTTCAAAGAGGTTTTCAGCAACATTGTGGCTACGTTGAATCAAACTGATTCAGCAACCAAAGTGGTCATTAAGGTACTTATGAAATTGATATCTGAACGATATATTTCAGCTTGTGAAGTAACATACACATTAACGGGTCAAACTTTGTATCATTCTAGTCGACAATTTGTCAAACTATACATTTCTTCACAGGAGTATATTCAACTAACAAGAGTGAATTCAAATGATGATACAAGAGTTGCGAATAAACTACTGACTGCATATGCAAATCGCCATGAAAACAAGAGCAGCCTAACGCTGATTGAATTCGCTAAGAAGTATTCACCATCTGGCAGTTGCTATCGAACAGAAACAGTTGTCCAAGTAATACCCAAAGTTTCTTTTGGAAAGTCCGAAGAAACAGACCAGGGCACACTAATCACGGTAGTAGCAGTAAATATGTGTGTAATCATGTGCAAAATCGCACTTGGCTTCTGTCAAACTCAACTGAAAACACATCAGACGTGGAAGGAAAGTTTTGAAGCCATGCCAATTGACATATGGGAATTGCCAGCAATTTCTGTTACTGAAGAAGAAGATGTAGATGTTCCTGAGAACGAACATGATCCACATGAATGGATGGTGCTTGCGGCTGTGATGCCTGCAGCAGTCCCTCAACAAACAGAGCTAGGTTATCGGAAGATAGATCGAGCAATGAACTGGAATGAAGGATTGGAAGAATATCACAATATATTTAGTAACTTACATTTCATTAAATCCGCCAAAGATTCATTTACTCGTTGCAGTATTGCTACCAGAAACACAGTTACGTTGACTTTCCAGCAGTCTGATGTTGTGAATTTTATGCATTCTGCATTGAATAATGATGTACCAGAGCGATTAGCATTGGTCATGGGCTCTGCTGGAACTGGAATCATGCATTATCAATGAAATTGTAAATCAGATAGGAGTTGACAAAGTCTTGTTGATGGCACTCTACACAGCGCATTACGAATTTCAACATACAACGGTCGTGAATTATCATCAGAGAAACTGCGACAGTTTCAAGATGATATGTCTGCTATAAAAATTATCATTATAGATGAATTTTCAATGATCGGATTGAAATTATTAGGGAAAGTGGATCAGAAATTGAGATTAGCTGAGCCGCTCAATGAAATAATGGGAGGGTTTATTGTACTTTTCTTCGATGATTTCAATCAACTCCAACCAGTTGGCGATATTCCATTATATGGTGTGCCTAAAAGCAATAACCTGATCGCTATTCAAGGCCAAATAGTATACAGGCACATCAAAAAAGTATTCAAACTAACCCAAATTATGCGTCACATTGGGTTTGAACAGGAGAGTTTTAGAGATTGCTTATCACGCATTGCAATGGGTGAAATTTCTTTGCATGACTATGAACTTCTGCAATCCAGATTTATGTTGAATATCGAAGCCACTATTTCAGCTACTGCAAATGTGCTACGGCTTATCTCTACAAATGCAGAAATTGAAGAATACAATCAGGAAAAACTTAGAGCTCTCGGAAAACCAATAGCTATAATTAAAGCGATTCACAATGATCCAAGAGGCGCCTTAGCTTCTAATGGTGAAGCAAAAGATTTATGTTGCAAGCTGCATCTTTGTAAGGGAGCACAGGTTATTCTGAGGCAAAATCTGTTTACTGCTGCAGGTTTATGTAACGGAACCATCGGACATGTTACGGACATTCTATACACAGCTACAGGAGATAGCAAATACGTTGATGAATTTCCAAAATGTGTTATGGTACAATTTGACTCTTATTCAGGTCCAATGTACAACAATAGCAAAATTCTACCCATTGTGCCAATAACAGCATCGTTTCAAAAAGGTGCACAGACATATACCCGTAAGCAGTTTCCACTACAGCCGGCGTATGCTATAAGCATACACAGATCTCAAGGAATAACGTTGGATAAAGCTGTGATTGATCTAGCAAATACTGAGTTTGCATTGGGAATGACATACGTTGCCCTCTCACGAGTACGGTCTATTCAAGGGTTATTTTTAGAACCGTTCTCTTTTGAAAGGCTAAAGAAAATTAATGACACAAAAGGTTTGACAGAAAAGCGACAATAATTGCAACGTCTCGAAGCTCTCATTTAATTATGTATATCACATCATTCGCATATAACAACTGTTAATCTAGTTTTTTTACAAAATAAACATAATTTACTTTAGAAAAATTTTAAATGTTAAATGTATGTTTTCATACTTCGCTCCAGTTTATGATGTAAGCATAGGTTTACCTGTGCGACTACATCGACCTATAAATATTTCGAAAAAATATAATACCCAGAAAGCCCTCTGATCCCATGACCTAGTATAAACAAATTTACATACAACAAATTAAGTTTAATATCAGAAAGAAACTGAAATAATAACGAGGTACACAACCATCAGCTAGGGAAATTGACTAACCAACATGATGCTACATAGCTCCGCAATATTCTGCAGCGCAACAGTCCTGCCCTCTTTTTCGGGAAAGAACTCCGCTTCGTTCTGTCGGGCCATGTTCCCGTTGATGCTCGCCTCGCCACCGCCTCGTGAGTGGGATCAAGTCGTGGGAATCTCGCTGTTCCTTAAATCTTCCGATCTCTGGCCTCCTGAGCTTAACTGTTCGGGTGCATCGTACTATTCGTGAGGATGCTAGGTGCAAGTATGGCACTGTACCCCTTGCTTCTTAGTACTTATGCAAGGAGACCATGACTGCGCTTAGATACATAATTTTAACTCTCCCTTTAGTCTGGAAACAGACAGGGACACTGGGGTACTTGTTACAGATAAAGACATCCTTCCACAGAGGCAAGTTCGTATCGGCAACAATATCTCCACCTAGGTCACAGCTTTACATATCCCGGAACAACGTCAAAACCGGAATCACACTAACAGTCGTATGTGCATGAATTTCCAATATCCACCCGCATCTGACTGATATCGGGGATTTAAATGACTCACTCGTAGCTGCTCGGCATTTGCAGAAATTCATAAGCTTGATTCGGCCCGACATATATACCTCATTCCTCGGTTTGGGGACATCCTGCGATCTCGAACCCCACATAGCATCGATTTCCATCAAGCCCCTAACCATACCTCTGAACAACTCTATACACAACGGCACCTTCAAATATTTTGACTATACAACTATCCTTTTACAATTTTTTACATCTCATATATATCACAATTCAAACTTAACGTTAGCATACATACATATTGTCTTATTACGTACTAGTTTTGGGAATCTCTTATTACATATTTTTTCTTTTTCTTCCTCTTTTCTTAACTAAAACTTGTCTATCTTCTTTCTTTATAAATAATTATATAAATATCCTTCTTTATCAAAATTTATAAATAATTCCTTCGTATTTTTTCTTTTGGGTCTTTTATTATTTTTTTTATTTTAGTAATCTTTTTTATATTTCTCTTTTTTCTATTTTTGTTACTAATCGTGGGAAACCCTTTTTATATAATTTTTTTCGCAGTTATTTTCATGAACTCATTGAAAATCTTTCCATTTCATTTTCTTTTAACTTTTAGGTGGTGGAAGAACAATCAATGCTTACTTGAACTGCTATCAATGTCCCTCATTTTTCTTGCATTACCAAGAAGCACAGGGACAACCACCAGAAACTGCTTGAAGCGACATACATAATAATACAAAACAAATATAACCAATACAGGAGCCGAGCAAGGGACATAGCCCGTATATGATGCTCTCCGCAAGGGTACTCATACACAGGATATCCAAGGAGTTCATCCTCCCCCTCGGTCTCCTAAATCCAAGTTCAAATTCAACTTATACCCAATAGTCACTTTGCGGTGCTCTGAATCTAGTTCCTGGCGAGTACTCCTCCCAGCTAGTCACACCAACAAATCTAACTATTGTCCCGTGGTTCTCCCACGCAGTCATAAATAAAATCCATTATAAACACCGGAGATGAGCAAGGGACATAGCCCGTTTCTGATGATGCTCTCCACAATTGCGCTAATACAGAGCATATCCAAAGTGTTCGTCCTGCCCCTCGGTCTCCTAAATCCAAGTTCAAATTCAACTTATATCCAATAGTCACTTTGCGGTGCTCTGAATCTAGTTCCTGGCGAGTACTCCTCCCTGCTAGTTCCAGCGTCCAAATCTATCTACTGCTCTGTGGTTCTCCCACATAACATAATAATAAGACCCCGTGGTGTCCCGAATCTATCACCTTCTAGATTCACCAGGTATATCGACCCCTTTGCGAGGAATTATCGTATATGCCAATTTTTTCGAAATTGAGTTTTTGATGCGATTTTGTTCTACATTCAAAGACACGTCACCTGACAATATTATTGTAGGCAAATTCCACTTCGTTGCTCCAAAAATTGACTGAATACTTTATCGTATGTTACACTCCTTTTTTTCTTGTGAGCGATTTTATCGTATCTGCCAATGAAGTATATTTTGCATACTGTAGTTGTTGCAATATTTACTACATATTTCTTTCTATGTAAGAATTATAAGGTAAAGCGAATTGCTCGCTTTATTTTGTTTTTTGCCTCTATTCGTTTTACCGTTAATTTTACAGAAAAGGCTATACTAAAGATGAAGAGAAGCATTTAGCATGCATGTGTTTGATGTAATCAGTTATAGTGAACCACTCGAAGTAAAACATTGTCTACAAACAAATTAATAAATAGTGCCTTAATAATGCTATCAGTTTCCAAAAATGTAAGTAAATAATATAACTTAAAAGTAATTTGATGTGGATCTTGTTAATGTATAACTATGATTATGTGGTGATGTTTTGGTTGGTTCATGTCTATTAAATTGTGTGTTTTATTTAATAAAAAATATTAAGAAGTAATGCAAAAAACATTTTATGCAGGTTTCTCAAGTGTCGTTAGTGGCATACAGCGATAGTGAAAGTGATGACTCATGCTTATTTGAAAATGAAAGCTGTGTCGGAAAACGGGGCTACAAAAAACTTCTGGCTGTTAAATCAAAGGATGACATTAAAAAGAAAGTTTTACCTAATCCGTGCCTTAATAAGATGTGCCACAATGAATGTTGTCGTCTCTCCGAGACATCTCGGGAACATTTAAATGAACATTATTGGGGAATGTCAGAAGCAAAGAGAAGAATGTGGCTGCTTTCTTGTATAAAACATAAACAAATTCAACGAAGAACAGACAGGTTTTTCAAAAAGATTTTAATATAGGTTTTCATTTGCCAAAAAAAAGATAAGTGCACTAAGTGCGAAAATATTAAACATCTTGATGAAGAGGAAAAAAATCGATTGGAGAATTCCGATGAGTATAGGATGCATATGAGAGACAAAGATGAGGCCAATGCTAATTTTTTAAGAGATCAAAATGAAAGCAAAAAGGGTTCTAGGTTTGTTTGCGCCAGCTTCGATTTGCAAAAAGTTTTGAATACTCCGTTCGGAAATAATATAACCCTTTTTTACTCACACAAGTACGCCTACTACAATTTCAGCGTTTATGAAAACGGCACTAGAAATGGATATTGTTACCTGTGGGGTGAGCGTGATGGTAAGCGAGGCTGCAATGAAATTTGCACAGCCCTGTATAAGTATTTAGTAATCGTAGACCAAAGAAAGACAGTTAAAGACATAGCCCTATATTGCGACATTTGCTCTGGTCAAAACCGCAACAAGGCTGTATTAGCTATGCTGAGACATTTTTTAAATTTTTCAAACTTCGTTGAAAAAATTAAAATAACATATTTACTTCCCGGTCATACAATGATGCCAGTTGATTCTGTGCGTAGCACAATTGAATCATTTGTACGCAGGCGTACCATTTGGGCGCCAAGTGAGTGGCCCACAATTATTCGCAATGCACGAACTAATCCATCGGGGTACAACTGTATTGAAATAGGCCACTCAGAGTTTGAAAACTGGAAGTCCTTTGCAGATGTGTTACTATCAAACAAAGTTAAACTAAACATAAATAAAGCTCGCATAGCTTTATTAGACAAAAAATCAAAATCAATTGAACTCATTTACGGATATTCCGAAATTCAACTACAAAAACTATAACTACCTTTAATTTTACCTTTAATTTACAAAAGTTGTACAGTTCACCTTTGTGTATCTCTTTGCAAATATTCAATGATTTAAAAAATCTATGTTTAAAAGATAGCATACCGTCAAAATTGCACAATGAGTATTTAAATTTAAAATATTCTGCACGTGAAAAAGACGTTTTAAATGAAAGCGACGAAGAAGATTAACTCACTTATTATTATTATTGTTTTTTTTTACTTTTTTATAATGAATTCATGCTTCTGTTAAATATTGATTACATTTTTTATTACTTTGTACCATTCTAAGTTAAAAAATAATGAACAAATACATAAAACCACAAATAAATCTTTGTTTCAATTTATTCCTAACACTGACAAATTATTACGAAATGTTGTGAGCGAAATTATCGTATATGCCAAAAAATACGTTTTTCTCGGAAAACTTGCACTTTTTCACCGGAATACTTTTAGGTGTAGTTAATTATCTAAGCACATGTAAATTTTCATTTTACTATTGCAAGCGAAAGCATAGAAAAGTAGAAAAAACTCTCTCCTGTAAAATTTGGTTTTTGTAACATACGATAATTTCGCGCAAAGGGGTCGATATAATCACAGACATATAACCCTAAAACTCAAAAAAAAAAATAACACCTAACTTAAATTGCATCACGTTCTGACAGCCCACCCCCCTAACCGTAGCCAAAATCAAATCGGGTGTCCCAATCTTCTAGGCCTCGTGAAATACCTTTAACTGGTTGTTATACCACTTACGATTCCGGCCCTTGATTCGAATGGTAGTCCGTAGTCCGGACCGTTCCATATCGGCGAAAACTTAATCTTCCTCGCATTATTACGAATGAGTACCTTTTGTTCTGTCGAGAAACTAACTGGATTGGCGTTCCTGTCATAATTCTCTTTGAATTTCAACTTTGCCTTCTCCTGGTTCTTACCCACGAGGCCGTGTGACCTTTGTAGTTTGCACTTCAGAACCTTGCTAGGCTCGTCCGGGTTATACAGTGGGGCACATTTTCGGCTCAGATTAGATGGTACGTCTATATCAAATCCATATAGCGTTCGGAACGGAGTCTGATCAGTAGACGCCTGCACGGTGTTGTTGTGCACATGCAATGCATATGTTAACCATTGACCCAGTTTTCACCATCGTCATCCACGAAACTGCGGAAATATTCCGCCAAGGGCCGATGACTCCTCTCAAGGGTGTCGTTTTCAACCTTTTGATCCTCAATAATTTACATGTATCGGCAACTACCTTCGAATTGAAATTCGTGCCATGATCTGTCACCAGAATGCTCAGTATGCCATATTTGGCCACTTCCTCATCAAAGAAACCCCTCGCCACTGTACCCGCCTCTCCGTCCGGCATCGCAGCGCATGTCATGTATTTCGAGAAATCGTCCTGAAATGCCAAAATTAACTTGTTCCCTGAAGAGGATTCCGCGGAGAGGTCCCACCATGTCCATATATACCATTTTCAATGGTCTACTAAGAGCATCGGTCAATACCATTGGCATCGTTGTCATTCGCGTGCTTTTATAACGCTGACACTTATCGCATTTCCTGACATACCGCTTAATGTCGCCGGACATTCCTTCCAAGCAAATTGTCTACCAATTCTAGCAATAGTCTTATTTGCCTCCATGTGACCACCCAGGGGATTGTCGTGGAAGGTCCCTCAGCACTGTTGCGATATCCAGTGGATCACGCAATTGCACAACTCGTGTTTTAACTCTTTTCTCATGTCCCATGGCCTCCGAGTCCACCAAGGCCTTAGTCCTACTTCCCTGTTTAAAGTTTTCCCCATTCCCTGGTAACTATCCTTTCTGCCTGGCTTATAAAGAATCTCGAAATCGTATTCCGATAACTTGTGTCGAAATTTCGCCAATCTCGAGGTTTGGTTTGGATCAACACAATTTTTTTACACACTCAACCCCATCCGGATTGGTGAGTGCTCCCTCTGTTGAACATTTATGACCTAAGTATACAATCTCCCGTCTTAAGAGGTTACACTTTTTGACTTTGACCTTCCAATTGTTCTTCCTCAGAAGCTATAAAACTTTGCTCAATCTTGTGTCATGTTCCTCAAGACTTCTCCAATAGATGACAATGTCATCCAGGTACACAAAGCATTCGGCGCCTTGAAGTCCCATCAGAACATGATGCATTAGACGCTGAAATGTAGCTGGAGCTTCCGTTAGCTCGAATGGCATTCTGTTGAATTCGAAATGGGTGTGCTGAAAGCTGTCTTCTCCCTATCCTAGCTGATCTAGAATTTCATCCATCCTAGGTATAGGAAATACTTCATTGAGTGGCACTTCGTTCAACTTCGGGAAATCTATTAGCAACTTCCAAAATTTCATGCTCTTTTTCGCCGATTTCCTAGAAACTAGTAATAAGGGGGAGTTCCATAGTGACACGCCATAATGCCGTGCTCCTCTAGCTTACGGACTTGCCGACTAATTTCCTCACGATGTTTATACTGTTTCTGGTTAATCGGCATCTGGCCCAGTTTTACTGAAATATTATGTTTCACAACACCCGTACAGGATAGCGTGTCGCAGTCTAACCAAATTCCGTCATTTTAGGACGCGCATATCCGCTCAATGAACCCTTTTTCCTCAGGGTTCAAGCCCGAGTCTACTTTTAACATCTTCATTATGTTCTCTACCCTTTCATCAGCATTAAACTCATTCACCTGTGCCAGCAGATCCTGCCTTGGTCCTTCGAACTTAGTAAACGAACAGAATTTAGGCTCAAATTCCCGAGGCAATCTGAAATCTGCCTCGGTTGCATTTAGAATAGGCGCCCACCATCTTTCGTTCTTTACCTCCGTTACTTCAGCCCCCAAATACACACCTGGCGATATCTCCTCATTGTCTATCACGACCGTTGCATGTCAGACTCATCGGTACGAATGTCACCGACCTGCCAGTTGCCACTGTAACTTTGCCCATGGTGTTCACTGTATACGACCCATCGAGCTCCTGCAAATGAATCAGTGTGAGACTCCATTGCCCACCGCTCGAGTATATCTTAAGAAAACGCACAATTGTGTCCATAACTGAACGACCCCATAAATTATAGCGCGGCCGTCGGTGGTGCAATGCTTAGTATGCGCGCCTCTTGTACAGGAGATCCTGGGATCGATTCCAGCTCCGACCACCTTAACAGTTCTTTCGACGACGGTCACCTCGCTTAATGACGGCGACACTATCGAGTACTTAGCCATGAAAAAGCTTCTCAAAATACCCTTCGGAACCGGTGTAAAACTGTAGATCCCAATCAGTGAGTATAAAACTATAAAGTGCACAGCTCACTTGTTGTGAGAAGCTCTCCCTAATTCCTTCATGGGATGGAATGGGAAACCATTTATTTATTTATTAATATCCCGTCACCTGGTAAGTTGTGCCCCCACTCGTCTATGCAATTCATACTAAACGTCAAATCCGTGTATTCATTATGCCCCAATTCTACACATCCAGTAGTTTTGGAGAATCCCCCAAACGCTCCACGAAGGTTTTGTACCACCGTTTTGTCGATCTCAACTCCTTCTATCAGGCTACCATACTTCAATAGACTCGTGTCAGCCCCCGAATCTAGCAGAATAAAGGCACATCCAGTTTTCGCCTTTGAACATGGTATCCTGATGAAAACGGAGTCGGTGGAGTTCGTTTTGTATAGATACCCCTAATATTCAGACTTCCCTGACCGAACTCCCTTCATCATCGACAATATCTGGCTTTTCTAATTTCCCTTCCGGTCGCGTCAGGAGTGCTGCCCGTTTCCCGACATGATTGGTTCCTGAGGGCAATTCGATTTACGGTGTCCCGGATTACCGCAATTGTAGCACCTGAAATCCCTGTATCCTCTGCTAGCGTTCTCCGTTGGTGATCTGCCCGTGCTGGGTTTTCTTCGTCCTCGTCCAGCACACATCCCTTGTGTGGCCTTCCTTTCTGCAGAAGGAGCAGGGCGGTCGGTTGAATGAACGTTCCCCCTGCATATTCCGTGTTACAAACGGGTGGGCAGATGACATCGGTGTAGCCTGTTTCTCGTCCCACTTCCATAATAACTGCTGTACCCCGGCTACAAGACCCGCCAACGTTCTTCTTATTTACCAACGTTCTTCCCCTAGCCATCGCACATAGTACTAAAAGTGAGGATTAATTCAAAAACTGAAGTTACTCTGACAAAAAAATGGTACCCGATTAAAATAGACAACATTGAACATCAATAACTGTCAACAGGAAGTGTCAGCTTTATTGACTTCTCCTGCTATATTCGCTCAAAGTTCAATAATTTTTGTGAATTTGAAACGAAGTTAAAAATATTCGAGATAAAGACAATTCCACAATAGTTTTTTCTATTTATTATTGTACAAATAGTGTATTTGAAAATGGAACCGTCAACTTCAGGTATTTAGCTACATTTTAATTATAATTTTGTTTAGATAGGAGTTACGCGTGCATTTAAAAAAAAAAATTGTAAATGGTTCCAAAATACAGAATTTTTGGTAGGAATGTTGGATTTCAAAGTATTACAAAAGGATACGAAGTTGAAACGTTTACACAGTCTTAAAATATGCGGTTTCAGGTTTCAATCCCAAAAAAAAATGTTGGCAATATGTGCCGGAACTTCAAAATAATTAAGTTTTTGCATAAAAATACGTTTCAAATATATAACAAATATACCCTATACGGAGTACATTGTATTATGACTTTATGCTTTGATAGTTTTTATTTTGTTTTTGTCTCTATTTTCGCATTGTGATTGTATCATCAAAAGAGAGAATAATAAAAGTTAATCACATACTAATGTTAGTGATGATTGATGGGAACGTTTGTAATGCAATTACAGATACGTCATCCACACAAAGGTGTTATCTTTGTGGTGCAACGAGTAAATAATTTAACTCAATTGATAACATGATTGCGAGAAATGTAAATACGGAGACTTTGCAGTTTGGCTTATCTGTACTGCATGGATGGATACGATTTTTCGAATGCCTTATTCATTTATCATATAAAATTCCAATTAAAAAATGGCAAGCTAGATCTGAAGATGACAAACAAATTGTTGCAGGTACCAAAAGACGCATTCAAACTGAGTTCAGAGAGCTTACTGGACTGATTATTGACCAACCAAAGCCGGGGTTTGGAAATTCTAATGATGGCATTTAAGCACCATCTAGAGTGCAATATTAGCTACTAATTTTCGAAAACCATTGCTGTAAAATAACATTACATTTCAGTAAACAGCTGATTAATAACTTGTCAACCGCAGCAAATACAAAATAATAAAATATTTTACAAAACACCAAAAAAATTATAACTCTGAACATAAAACAACACAAAGTGTATCAAAGCTGAATGGAGGTACTGTTAATTCTAATAAAATTTCTATTAGATTCCAATATAATTAGGATTATAACATATCTTCATTACGTACTGTTGACTTACACTGAAACTGGTGCACGACAATTGCCAATTATTATGGGTGGAGATTTTAATACAAATTTTGCAAACCCACAGACGCAAGCTTTATCAAAATTTTTATTTGACGTTTTCCACTTGCAAATGAGCAATTCTCCACAAACCCCCACAACTAACAATTCCACTACTATAGATGCAGTTTTCAATAGATTTTTAAATACAATCGAGTCAAAAATTTAAATATGTATCTTATTTTAGTTACCATAAGCCAATATTAATTATTTGTACTTAAGGGATTTACCATAGATGGACACTTTGCAGTACTACTAAAATTTCAGTAAAAATAATTCTTTAACTAGTAAATTTTTACTGATTACTAAAATTTTTTTCAGCAATTTTTATAAAGTGCCTACATGATTATGATGAGGTGCATTGAATTTGAAAAATTTACTGAATTTTTTCAGTAATCAGTAAATTTACTGCTTACTGTAATTTTTAATGCAGTACATATATACTGCAGTGTGCCCATTTACTAACCAAATAAGTTAAATAAAACATACAAAAACCAGCAAATTCCTATGTATTTACAATATTGAAAGTTTTGATACTTTTAATTGATTAATTAAAAAAATATACTAAAAGCATAAGTACTTCCAACTTCATTACTAGATGTTTACACATCTCCCCTGTGATCGGACTCACATTAATTTTTTTTCTACTGGAAAAAGAAAAGGGGCAACTTACCTACCGCAATCATAAGCCTTTACTTTAGCTCGCAAACTTCTGACACACTTAGCATACTTAATTGCTACCATCTGCCGCCTGTCCCCAATTCCACGCAAAATGTTAACCATGACCTAGTTCTCGTTTTCTACGCGGAAACCAAAAGTGATTCTTTTGCATTATGCATAGCCGCTATTCCCAACCACTCGCATAATATGCCAGCGTTGCAAAACAATCACCGTAGCAAAAATGCAACTCGAATACACATTGGTTCGACGAACCAAGGCGGAAATTACCGCTTAACACATAATACAAAAACAATAATTACAAACACAATAATAACAAAAAAACACTGGTCATACAATACTCTAAATCAGGGATGCCCATCGCCTATGCACTAAGTGCACATTTGTTTTTGTAAAAGCACGTCGCATAGGCTGTGAATTCTTATACACACATACAGCACAAAGCATAACGGAACACACAAGCAACGAACTTTTCATATGCTTTGTTGGTACACATTGGCCACAGTGAGTTTCAGCGTATATTTTGTTGTTGTTTCGTTTGCAGCTGTGCGATTGAGAGACACTTAGAAAAATCAGTTTGTTCCAGCTATCACAATGAATAACATGTCTTTGGAAGAGAAGTGGGAAAGTGACATTTGGTTTCGGAGTTAAAAAAATCTTTTTTGGTTCACGATGCGTTACAAATCTTGGACCACATAGAAAGTAATGCTGAAGAAATAAACATGTAACGTCTTAAATGTCAGCCAAATGTTACTAACTCTACTCGAGCCCTAAAAGCATCTTATGTTGCAAGTTTAAGTATTGCGCAGAACTTTAAACCGTTTTCAGATGGGATTTATATTAAAAAAGTTTGCAAGGAAATGTTAGCTTGCTTTGGAGGAAAGGGAAACTTGTTAGCAGACTCAATTGAAACCGTTTGTTTGTCACGAAACACAGTGACCCGAAGAATTGAAGATCTGAGCAAATACGTGGACTCGCTTTTAAAAAATAAGTTTAAGTTCTGCACATACTTCTCTCTTGCATTGGATGAATCATGTGACATTTCTGACATAAGTCAACTCATATTAGCAATCAGAATGGCTGACTCTGATTTTAATGTATATGAAGAGATTTTTGCACTTAATCCGCTACTTGGAAATACAAGAGGCGTAGACCTATTTGATGCAGTAAACGGAAGGTTGAACATAAAAGCCGAATCATCAAGATTAACAGCCATATGCACAGATGGTGCGCCCACAATGCTTGGGAAAAAGGATGGCTTTATTGGACAGGTGGTTAAAAATGGGGTACAGGTTCTTTCGTTCCACTGTGTAATCCACCAAGAGTCATTGTGTGCAAAATGGACGAATAGTGTTCACACAATGAATATTGTGGTCAAAATAGTTAATAAAATCAGGGGTGGACACAACTCATTAACTCATCGCAAGTTTAAAAAATTTCTTGAGGAATGTGAAAGTCAATATGGGGATTTAATTATGTATACTGAGCTCAGATGGTTAAGTAGAGGAAAATGTCTTGAACGTTTTTTGGAATTACGGAAGGAAATAGTTGAGTTCATCGAATTGGAACTGAAAAATTTTGACATTTTAAACGAAATTAAATCTCAAGAATTTAACATCAATCTTGGATTTTTGACCGATCTATCGAACCACTTAAATAACCTTAATACTTCACTTCAAGGCAAAACCAAATGTATTTTTGATTTGATAGACTTAATCGAAAGTTTGCTTAAAAAGATCGACGTTTTTGTACGTGATTTAGATATAGAAAAAATGGAACACTTTCCATGTTTAAAAAAAGTATTAAATGAGTACAATATATCAACTTTTGATTTTGGTAAATATATCAGCAATTTTGATGATTTAAAAAAAAAATTTTGAAAAAAGATTTAAAGATTTTGGGTGCATTAAGGAAATGACGGCCCGTTTTTTATAGCCCAATGACATGCATCATATACAATTAAAAGCCTGAGCTACAAATGGAGCTATGTGATCTGCAATGCGACTCTGAACTTAAAATATCAAATTTAAAGGGAATTGACTTTTGGAAATCTTTAAAATCAAATAAATATCCTCTGCTACACAAATAAATTTTAAGTTTGTATTCCATGTTTGGTAGCACATATATTTGTGAAAGTGCTTTCTCGAATTTAAAAACAATAAAAAACAAGCATAGAAATAAATTAAGCAACGAACATTTGGAAGCTTTATTAAAATTGTCTACAACTAAATTTGACATAAATTTGGATAATTTATTAAATAAGTAATAATTTATTAAATATTAAATAAATTTTATTCATTTAACTGCTTTTGTTGTTGTTGTTGCTTAGTTGTTGTTGTTTTAGTTGTTGCTGTGGTTGGTACTATTTTTTTATTTAGTCTTAATTTTAACCAAAAACAAAAATGAACAAGAAAAAAATTCATCAGAAAACTTAAAACAGAGAAGCTGTTTTTTTGTATTCATGTGTAAATGGGAATTCTACTTCAACATTACGATACTATCGAAACTGTCGATCTTTTTTTTCAATAAAGATAACTTTGCACGAAATGTATTTTTTTTCCGGTGTATATATTGAATAACAATTTTTTTTTCTGCTTTATAATAATAAACTTTGCATGTAATGGTGTTTGCACTGTCATAAGAAACTTTTGGGCACCCCTGCTCTAAATGATTTAAACCAATTTACATACATGCAACAAATTAAGATTCATAACATAAAGAAACTGAAATACTAACGAGGTACATAACCATCAGCTAGGGAATTGACTAACCAACATGATGCTACATGGCACCGCAATATTGTGCACCGCAACATGTGCAAAATTGAAAATTTTTATAATATCGTGATCTCTGCGTTTTCAGTTTCAATAGCTTATCATTCTTCAAGTTTAGAATCTGGGCCGGCTTGGTTCACAAAGAATTAAGGGGTTTACGTAATTTAAGAAACTGAATGAAAAGTAGATATAATAAGGGCGGATCAATAAGTCCGTTAGTTTTCAAACTTCCCTCGTAGTTATATGAAATGCAACACTGCTCCCATCAAGTACCACCTGTTAGTAGACTACTGTCACATTTTGAGCAAGTTCCGTCGTTTACTTTGCGTTTAACAGCTTTTCAAAACATACAACCTCATGCATTTTTTTTAAAAAGGAAAAAAAATTCGAGTGCTAATTAAACGTTATTGTCTGCGGAAAAAAAACCGTCAATCAAACCAAGGAAAAGCTTGATAAATACTATGGGGACTCAATCGTAATTCAATGGCAAAAAGTGGTTTACTGACTTTCGTTGTGGTCGCACAAGTACAAATGACGCTGAACGTTCTGGACCGCCAATTGAGCCAACACACACGAAAATGTAGAAACAAACCACGATATGGGGTTGTCCGATCGAAGAGTAAAAGTGCATGAGATTGTTGATGCCATAGGCATTTCATATGGCAGTGTGGTTTCGATTTTAAATGATCAGTTGGGTTTGAGAAACCTATCGGCAAGATGGGTGCCGCGTTTGCACTCAATTGATCATAAACGTAATCGTGTGACAACTTCAAAGGATTGTTTAACTGCAATTCGAAGGAGTTTTTGTGTCGTTTTGTAACTGTGGATGAAACATGGATCCATTAGAACACTCCGGATACCAAGCAGTAGTCTAATCAATGGGTGTCTCCGGGTAAACCGGCTCCGAAGAAGGCCGAAGTAAGTTTGTCGACCAATAAGGTGATGTCAACTGTTCAGAAGGGAAAAACAATGCAAACTTATTGGACCAATTTAACGAGGATTTAAAAAAAACGACCCCATATGGTCAAGAAAAAATGTATTTTTCATCAAGATAATGCACGGGTGCACACGTGTGTAGTCTTTTTTTTTTTTTTTTAAATCGAGCGAACCCATCGCCGCCACTCTTACCCGCTCCTACCGACCGAGAGGGCCACGTCCCCATATGAGGACAGCGTACACATTATTGACCGGTCTATAACGGGAGAGCAAGGATCATAAGTTCACAAGTTGCAACCAACTACAGAAATTCTTCACCAGTTGGTATTACACTAACATAAATAAGTATAAAAGTACATCACGAGATATTAATATAGCAGACTTCATAATATATAATAATTACGAGCAAAACGAAAACCAAATTATGAATCATACAGACAGACAGATAGTAAGGATAAAGTAAATTTACATATGTAAAAGGAATATATAGCACTAATGCAATCTGTTCAAATGACAAATTATCCTAGACTTTGTTGTTTCCCAACGACCAGTGAAATCAATAAACTGATATAGCTCATTAAAGTCACGACACATTCTCCTAACTGGATCAATGGACGCATAATTCGAACGCTGAAACTCGATGTGAATGAGTTAATAGTATCTCGTGGGTCTCAATGGGACATTTATGAAAATCTTAGATAACAGAAATTCAGAACATATACATCCATCAATTATCTTCAAAACTGTAATAGAGTTTATCATGGTACGTCTACTACTAAGAGTCGGCAATCTGATCAATGCTAGTCTACTGCTATACGAAGGAAGATTATGGTTCGGGTTCCATTGAAGGTTTCTCAGACAAAAAATGAGAAACTGTTTCTGGACCGATTCAATCATATTAACATACAAATTGTACTAGGGGTTCCAAACAACATATCCAAATTCGAGAATAGGGCGGACTAGTGAAGTAAAAAGATTTTTCGTAACGTAGGGATCTGAAAATTCCTTTGCCCAACGTTTAATAAAGTTCAGAACGCCATAAGCCTTATTTACCATTGAAATTATGTGGGAGTTGAAATTCAATTTTCTGTCCAAGAGAACACCAAGATCAACAAATGAATCCACCGATTCAAGAATATTGCCACCTAAAATGTATTTTGCCGAAAAGAATGATGACCTAGAGAACAGCATATGCTTACATTTCGCAAATTAAGCTCCATCAAATTGGTTTCGCACCACGCCTGGAATGTAGACAAATCCCTCTGAAGTAAAGTATATTGGCAAGGATACTTGTAAGAAAAATAGATCTTCACGTCATCAGCGTACATTAACAATTCAGAGTTCATTATGGAGACGGGTAAGTCGTTAATGAATAACAAGAATAGAACAGGGCCAAGATGACTGCCCTGAGGCACCCCAGATGACACAAAAATATATCTTGAGAATGATCGGTCAAATTATACCATCTGTTCTCGGTTCATTAAGTAAGAACTAATCCAATTCAGCATGTTACAATTAAAACCCATTGACCCGAGTTTATATAATAACAAATTGTGGTTAACTTTATCTAAAGCCTTACTAAAATCGATAAAAATCACATCAGTTTATCTCCATTAAAACATGGATCTAAAATAGAGGAAACATGCTAAGAAATTACCTCTTGGACTAACTTCTCAAAAAGTTTAGGAGTGGCACTCAATTTTGCAATTCCCCTATAATTTGCAACATTTACTAAACTGCCAGATTTGTGGAGAGGGATTATATAAGAGCTCTTCCATTGTGCAGGAAAATTACCGAACTTCAACGAAGCGTTAAATAAGAGAGTCAACGGTAAGCTGAGAGAATTCGAGCAGTATTTCAACATAGAGTCCGGGATACCATCAGGAGCAGCTTTATTCGAGGCTTTCAATCTGATCAAGTTATCTAGCAACCACGAAGAATTTACGACAGGTGCATCAAACGGAATGGTAGAGCGGACAGTGTACGTGTATGATTTGGAAACGTCATAGGCTTGGGTGGAATAAATAGATGCGAAAAAATCGGCGAAACAATTTGCAATAGACTCCTCATCTGAATAATCAATACCGTTCATTTTGATCCTACACGCTGTGGAAGAGGAATTACGCTTCAAGTTACCAAATCTAAAGAATGATTTTGGGTTCCGTTTAAAATTAGCCTTCAACTTATTCAAATATAATCTGTAACTCTCACGAGATTTAGAGTTGTATCTACTCCTAGCAACAATATACCTAGCATAGTCTCCTAGCAGTCCAGATTTTTTATACTTTTTCGAACATCTATTCCTTACATTCTTAAGACTGTTTAGAGCCCTTGAGGACCATGGGGGACCAGTATTACCCATTTTAGCCCTCTTGGGTACAGACTGAGAAATATAGCCATTAATAATATTATAGAAATCATCCAGGGCTATTTCAAATTCAACAGCATTATCACACTTACATATACTATGCCAGTCGGTATCAAAGATAAGATTATTCAAAAGAATAAAGTTCGCACGCGAAAAGCATAGGCCAACATAGGACGAAGAGCGATTGCAACCAACCTGCATGGTATCATATGTATAATTAATTCCCAGCGTTGGATGGTAACTATCCTCAGGAGAAATTAAAGGATCAACTCGAGAAATATCAAAGTTGTCAGAATCATCCCCTAAAACTAGATCAAAGACTCGATTCATAGAATTGGAAATGTCGTTCAATTGAACCAAGCCAAGTTCAGAAATACGCGTAACAAAATCAGATGACCAATCACATGGTGTCAATGGAGTCAGAGAATTGGTGTCGGGTAAAGACACCCATGTCACAGACGGCAAGTTAAAGTCACCAAATACTAAAATACGGTCCTTTCTACTGGCTAACGCAATAACTTTTGCAATAGCGTCAATATGCTCTTGATATACCTCAAAGCATGAAGATGGCGGTATATAAGAACACGTGACTAACAATTTCAAATTGCCTAAATTAATGGACAACACAATAAACTCAAGATCGCCAATATCATCAATTAAAACACCACCACCAATTTTACCGACACGATCTTTTCTATAAACTACGTACTTATTACAGAACAACTCAGAATTAAAAACATTTAAACCTCTCAGAAAATGTCTCAGAAAATGCAATGACATCAAACTCAAAACCAAAGCTACCAACAAATAATCTAGACAATTTAGTATTCAAACCGCGAACATTCTGATACGCCATATTCAAACTCCGAATTAGTTTTTGGAGCTCCCTTATCTCCAGATGGTAATCTAGCAAAATTATCACGCCTACCATTATCCCGATACTCAAATTCCCTCACGAATGTTCTGTGAGGCCAAAATTCCGAATCCACCAGTTTAACAAATAGATCATCCGGTGCAATAATTTTGAAAGACGACCTAAGTTCTGAAAATTGTGACTTCAGCTTGAAGCAATGTATGGAATCGTTAGAATTATTCCCGACTAATTTCGACGATATGTAAAGTCGTATATCCTCTTCGGTCGTGTCGGGGGAAAGTCTAGACACAAAAACTGTCTTCCTTGCCGTCACGACATTCAACGTTCTTGGTCCCGGTTCTGGCACCGGGGCGGGATTACCACCCGGAAGAGATGACTAATCGCTGTCCGTGGAAGCTATAGTAACTACAGAAACGACTTCAGCAAAAGTAGAAGGGGCAGAAGATTTCATTGGACTTGAAGAATTAACTTAACGTCCATTAAATTCGGCGAGGAAGGAATTACCAACAATGGAGGACCCATCTTAGCCGTCTTCTTCCTTTTCGGTGAGGAAGCTTTCGGTGAACCCGCTCTCTTTTCCAATCCCGGATATTTATTAAACATCCCAATAAACTTGGAAAATCGACCAGATAAAGCCGAAAGCTCCTTTTCCATATCAGAAACTCGGACTTCATGCTCCTGAAAAATTTGTAGAACTCCACATCTAATTTTCTACAATCCAGGCAACACCAACGAAGACCATTGTCATCACTAAGCCACGTTTGCATAAAGGCCAACACATTTGACATGTACCAAGCCATCACACAACCAGCATGAAATCAGAGTATCGGCATCCGATCTAACCTTACAGTCTTTGTTCATGCAAGTCATCATAATTAAGTCAGAGTAAAAAAACTAAATAAATAAGAAACAAATACTAAAAACAGAATTCCAAAATTACCAAAAACGTATGAACTCTGACACACAAATAAAGAAACAAAGAGAATGAAAGATAAAACAAAAATCAAACAACTACAACGTTAGACGTTCTCAACAATGACAAACAAATATTATTGTTGTTGTTTGTATTTTATACGATCAACAGAATTTCCAATTGTACACAATAATACAAAAACAGTATAAACAAGCACTGCACTGAACACACAATTATATCAAGCAATGTAATTTAACTTATCTTCGCACTATTAACACACACGCACTATTTAAACTTTTAAATACGAAAATAAAGTTAAATTCAGGGAGCACAGCTAAAAACGAACTAAATCAGAGTAGAGTTGCCAATATGTCTAAGATAAAATTCCATGAATTGGGCTACGAATTGGTATCTCATCCGACATATTCTCCGAATTTAGCCCTATGACTATTTCCTGTTTCCAAACCTAATAAAATGGCTCGGTGGAAAGAGATTTAGCTCCAACGATGAAATTATTGATCAAACAAATGCCTAGTTTATGGACCTCGAAAAATCCTATTTTTTGGAAGGGATACAAAAATTGGAGAAACGTTGGACTAAGGCCTAATTTTTGAGTGCAACGATCAAACATAATTTAAACTGTGAATTAATTTTTTAGGTTAATAGTTAATTGCTGTTTAAACAGCCAAAGTTGGGCATTTAAACTATGACCAAGTGACCATATGATTTTGATAGAAAACAACAAGAAGAACAAACACAAAGCTCCTTTAATTGTTAATGTGAACAATTATAATCACCATTCTAGTAGAAATAACAATAAACACGTATCATTTAACTCTTAGTGCAGTTGTAACATTTTTTCTATATTTTGTATTTTATCACTTCTCTTTTGTTTTGCAAATGGAGTCAGTTTGGTGCACTGTAACGATTAGCCGATACATGTGTGAATACCGGTTATTTTTTCGTAGCATTTGCCACTGTTGCCACATGGTAGTAAGATTATTTGACAAAGCACTGAAGAACTCTTTACGTATTTAAAGTCAGATCAAACAGAAATCAAAATCAACTGATTACCAATTTAAATAACCAGTTAAAAATTGGTCGAAGTGTATTGAGCTAAAAGGAGGTTATGTTGAAAAATTATTTAAAAAAAAAAAAAAAAACTAAGTTTCATTCAAAAAGTCACGGACTTAGTCCACCGTAGTTGTGGTTCATTAATTTATTTGGCGAAATACATAGTTGCTTGGAATAAATTTAACGTTCTTCATAGGAAATGTTACTCTTCTTTTATCTCTAAAAGAGAAGATTTCTTCTGAAGGACCCGAAACGTTTTTTCCGCGTAGTATGAAAATTTAATGGTTCAGAGTCATCAGATGATGCCGTTATTTCTGATATGTTTGCTAACTTCTTTCGTAAAATATATTCTCCTTCTGTTGCTTTACTAAATTACCCCTATAATATTAATACGTAAAGTGGCATTCCGGATAATATCTTGTCTGAGAGTGAAGTTCTTTATGGATTGCAAACTTTAAAACATTCCAATTCGCCTGGACCTGATGGTGCTCCCACATCAATTCCTAAAATGTGTGCTCATGAATTGTATATTCCACTGACAAATATATTTAATGAATCGTTGACATCGGGTAAATTTCAGTCTTATTGAAAATCAAGTTTCATAAGCCCACTGTTTAAGTCTGGAAGTCGATCCAATACCGCAAATTACAGAGGAATTGGAAAGTTGAGTGCAATATCAAAGCTATTTGAAAAATTGGTTACGAATAGATTACTGCATTTTGTTGGATGTTTGGTTTCGCCATATCAGCACGGTTTTGTTAAGGGCAGGTCGTCTACGACTAACTTAATGAAGTTAACGTGTCTTGTTTTTGCAGATTTTCGTGATAAATTTACACAGAGGCAAAGGTTTGGATGTAATTTACACAGAGGTAAAGGTTTTGACACAGTTTGTCATAATTTCTTAATATACACACTTGATATTATTGATTGTTGCACTGGGTATCTTCTTACCTTAGAGGTCGTACCCAAAAAGTGCGGTTTAAAAATGTATTATCTTCAACTATATCAGTCACATCTGGTGTTCCTCAAGGCAGTCATATAGGCCCCCTACTTTTCGTTCTTTATTTAAATGATATACCTCTATAGTTAAATCCTCTAACATTTTGATGTTTGCAGATGATGGGTTATATATGCCTATAGGCGATACTGAGGATTTCTCCTATCTTCTACATATTGGAAAATGTATCTTACTTCATGGATTTAGGAGTACTCCTGATCAAAATTTGCATTTTGATCTTCATATTGATTCCTGTATAGGCAAAGCCATATCACTGTTAGCTTTTATAAAAAGATGGGTGAAAGAATTTGCTGATCCTTACGTCACAAAACGTCTTTTTGGCTCTCTCGTTAGACCTTGATTAGAATATGCTTGTATTGTGTGGTTTCCGTATAATGGCTGTTACATAGACCGCATCGAATCGATTCAAAGACAATTTTTACTTTTTGCTTTACGTGGTCTCGCTGGGAACATCGATGATTTGCCACCTTATGAATCGAAGAACGCAGGTATATTTTAAATGCTATGTTTATTGTAAAACTCATTAGGGGCTGTATAGATTAAAATTTTCTCGTGAGTCAAATAAATTTTAATGTTCCGTGTAGACAAACCCGATATTTCTATCCTATAAAACCACCGATTGTCCGTTTTAATTACTATTACCACAATCCTTTTCATCGCGTTTGCCTCGTTTACAATGAGATCTATAATTCCTTACCCGCTTCAGATTCTTTGAGTATAATTTAGCAACATTTAATTCATAATTAATCGGGAACTATTATCCAGCTTGTGTTGCCAAACATTTTACTCCGATAAACCAGGCCTTCTTATATTCATGCTTATATGAATATCTTCTGATCAACGGACGAAGAACCAGATTGATCACTTGGTAATAGATGGCAGGCACTCTTCTAGTGTAATGGATGTACATGTGATTCGAGGTGCCAATTTCGACTTGGATCATTACCTAACATAAATAAGTATAAAAGTACCTCACGAGATATTAATATAATAGACTTCATAATATATAATAATTACGAGCAAAACGAAAACCAAATTATAAATCATACAGACAGACAGATAGTAAGGATAAAGTAAATTTACATATGTAAAAGGAATATATAGCACTAATGCAATCTGTTCAAATGACAAATTATCCTAGACTTTGTTGTTTCCCAACGACCAGTGAAATCAATAAACTGATATAGCTCATTAAAGTCACGACACATTCTCCTAACTGGATCAAAGGACGCATAATTCGAACGCTGAAACTCGATGTGAATGACTTAATAGTACCTCGTGGGTCTCAATGGGACATTTATGAAAATCTTAGAGAACAGAAATTCAGAACATATACATCCATCAATTATCTTCAAAACTGTAATAGAGTTTATCATGGTACGTCTACTACTAAGAGTCGGCAATCTGATCAATGCTAGTCTACTGCTATACGAAGGAAGATTATGGTTCGGGTTCCATTGAAGGTTTCTCAGACAAAAAATGAGAAACTGTTTCTGGACCGATTCAATCATATTAACATACAAATTGTACTAGGGGTTCCAAACAACATATCCAAATTCGAGAATAGGGCGGACTAGTGAAGTAAAAAGATTTTTCGTAACGTAGGGATCTGAAAATTCCTTTGCCCAACGTTTAATAAAGTTCAGAACGCCATAAGCCTTATTTACCATTGAAATTATGTGGGAGTTGAAATTCAATTTTCTGTCCAAGAGAACACCAAGATCAACAAATGAATCCACCGATTCAAGAATATTGCCACCTAAAATGTATTTTGCCGAAAAGAACGATGACCTAGAGAACAGCATATGCTTACATTTCGCAAATTAAGCTCCATCAAATTGGTTTCGCACCACGCCTGGAATGTAGACAAATCCCTCTGAAGTAAAGTATATTGGCAAGGATACTTGTAAGAAAAATAGATCTTCACGTCATCAGCGTACATTAACAATTCAGAGTTCATTATGGAGACGGGTAAGTCGTTAATGAATAACAAGAATAGAACCGGGCCAAGATGACTGCCCTGAGGCACCCCAGATGACACAAAAATATATCTTGAGAATGATCGGTCAAATTATACCATCTGTTCTCGGTTCATTAAGTAAGAACTAATCCAATTCAGCATGTTACAATTAAAACCCATTGACCCGAGTTTATATAATAAAAATTGTGGTTAACTTTATCTAAAGCCTTACTAAAATCGATAAAAATCACATCAGTTTATCTCCATTAAAACATGGATCTAAAATAGAGGAAACATGCTAAGAAATTACCTCTTGGACTAACTTCTCAAAAAGTTTAGGAGTGGCACTCAATTTTGCAATTCCCCTATAATTTGCAACATTTACTAAACTGCCAGATTTGTGGAGAGGGATTATGTAAGAGCTCTTCCACTGTGGAGGAAAATTACCGAACTTCAACGAAGCGTTAAATAAGAGAGTCAACGGTAAGCTGAGAGAATTCGAGCAGTATTTCAACATAGAGTCCGGGATACCATCAGGACCAGCTTTATTCGAGGCTTTCAATCTGACCAAGTTATCTAGCAACCACGAAGAATTTACGACAGGTGCATCAAACGGAATGGTAGAGCGGACAGTGTACGTGTATGATTTGGAAACGTCATAGGCTTGGGTGGAATAAATAGATGCGAAAAAATCGGCGAAACAATTATCAATAGACTCCTCATCTGAATAATCAATACCGTTCATTTTGATCCTGCACGGTGTGGAAGAGGAATTACGCTTCAAGTTACCAAATCTAAAGAATGATTTGGGGTTCCGTTTAAAATTAGCCTTCAACTTATTCAAATATAATCTGTAACACTCACGAGATTTAGAGTTGCATCTACTCCTAGCAACAATATACCTAGCTTAGTCTCCTAGCAGTCCAGATTTTTTATACTTTTTCGAACATCTATTCCTTACATTCTTAAGACTGTTTAGAGCCCTTGAGGACCATGGGGGACCAGTATTACCCATTTTAGCCCTCTTGGGTACAGACTGAGAAATATAGCCATTAATAATATTATAGAAATCATCCAGGGCGATTCCAAATTCAACAGCATTATCACACTTACATATACTATGCCAGTCGGTATCAAAGATAAGATTATTCAAAAGAATAAAGTTCGCACGCGAAAAGCATAGGCCAACATAGGACGAAGAGCGATTGCAACCAACCTGCATGGTCTCATATGTATAATTAATTCCCAGCGTTGGATGGTAACTATCCTCAGGAGAAATTAAAGGATCAATTCGAGAAATATCAAAGTTGTCAGAATCATCCCCTAAAACTAGATCAAGGACTCGATTCATAGAATTGGAAATGTCGTTCAATTGAATCAAGCCAAGTTCGGAAATACGCGTAACAAAATCAGATGACCAATCACATGGTGTCAATGGAATCAGAGAATTGGTGTCGGGTAAAGACACCCATGTCACAGACGGCAAGTTAAAGTCACCAAATACTAAAATACGGTCCTTTCTACTGGCTAACGCAATAACTTTTGCAATAGCGTCAATATGCTCTTGATATACCTCAACGCATGAAGATGGCGGTAAATAAGAACACGTGACAAACAATTTCAAATTGCCTAAATTAATGGACAACACAATAAACTCAAGATCGACAATATCATCAATTAAAACACCACCACCAATTTTACCAACACGATCTTTTCTATAAACTACGTACTTATTGCAGAACAACTCAGAATTAAAAACATTAGGTTTAAGCCATGTCTCAGAAAATGCAATGACATCAAACTCAAAACCAAAGCTATCAACAAATAATCTAGACAATTTAGTATTCAAACCGCGAACTTTCTGATACGCCATATTCAAACTCCGAATTAGTTTTTGGAGCTCCCTTATCTCCAGATGGTAATCTAGCAAAATTATCACGCCTACCATTATCCCGATACTCAAATTCCCTCACGAATGTTCTGTGAGGCCAAAATTCCGAATCCACCAATTTAACAAATAGATCATCCGGTGCAATAATTTTGAAAGACGACCTAAGTTCTGAAAATTGTGACTTCAGCTTGAAGCACTGTATGGAATCGTTAGAATTATTCCCGACTAATTTCGACGATATGTAAAGTCGTATATCCTCTTCGGTCGTGTCGGGGGAAAGTCTAGACACAAAAACTGTCTTCCTTGCCGGTACGACATTCAACGTTCTTGGTCCCGGTCCTGGCACCGGGGCGGGATTACCACCCGGAAGAGATGACTAATCGCTGTCCGTGGAAGCTATAGTAACTACAGAAACGACTTCAGCAAAAGTAGAAGGGGCAGAAGATTTCATTGGACTTGAACCTGGATCTGGAGAATTAACGTCCATTAAATTCGGCGAGGAAGGAATTACCAACAACGGAGGACCCATCTTAGCCGTCTTCTTCCTTTTCGGTGAGGAAGCTTTCGGTGAACCCGCTCTCTTTTCCAATCCCGGATATTTATTAAACATCCCAATAAACTTGGAAAATCGACCAGATAAAGCCGAAAGCTCCTTTTCCATATCAGAAAACTCGGACTTCATGCTCCTGAAAAATTTGTAGAACTCCACATCTAATTTTCTACAATCCAGGCAACACCAACGAAGACCATTGTCATCACTAAGATTATCTGCCACGTTTGCATAAAGGCCAACACATTTGACATGTACCAAGCCATCACACAACCAGCATGAAATCAGAGTATCGGCATCCGATCTAACCTTACAGTCTTTGTTCATGCAAGTCATCATAATTAAGTCAGAGTAAAAAAACTAAATAAATAAGAAACAAATACTAAAAACAGAATTCCAAAATTACCAAAAACGTATGAACTCTGACACACAAATAAAGAAACAAAGAGAATGAAAGATAAAACAAAATCAAACAACTACAACGTTAGACGTTCTCAACAATGACACACAAATATTATTGTTGTTGTTTGTATTTTATACGATCAACAGAATTTCCAATTGTACACAATAATACAAAAACAGTATAAACAAGCACTGCACTGAACACACAATTATATCAAGCAATGTAATTTAACTTATCTTCGCACTATTAACACACACGCACTATTTAAACTTTTAAATACGAAAATAAAGTTAAATTCAGGGAGCACAGCTAAAAACGAACTAAATCAGAGTAGAGTTGCCAATATGTCTAAGATAAAATTCCATGAATTGGGCTACGAATTGGTATCTCATCCGACATATTCTCCGAATTTAGCCCTATGACTATTTCCTGTTTCCAAACCTAATAAAATGGCTCGGTGGAAAGAGATTTAGCTCCAACGATGAAATTATTGATCAAACAAATGCCTAGTTTATGGACCTCGAAAAATCCTATTTTTTGGAAGGGATACAAAAATTGGAGAAACGTTGGACTAAGGCCTAATTTTTGAGTGTAACGATCAAACATAATTTAAACTGTGAATTAATTTTTTAGGTTAATAGTTAATTGCTGTTTAAACAGCCAAAGTTGGGCATTTAAACTATGATCAAGTGACCATATGATTTTGATAGAAAACAACAAGAAGAACAAACACAAACCTCCTTTAATTGTTAATGTGAACAATTATAATCACCATTCTAGTAGAAATAACAATAAACACGTATCATTTAACTCTTAGTGCAGTTGTAACATTTTTTCTATATTTTGTATTTTATCACTTCTCTTTTGTTTTGCAAATGGAGTCAGTTTGGTGCACTGTAACGATTAGCCGATACATGTGTGAATACCGGTTATTTTTTCGTAGCATTTGCCACTGTTGCCACATGGTAGTAAGATTATTTGACAAAGCACTGAAGAACTCTTTACGTATTTAAAGTCAGATCAAACAGAAATCAAAATCAACTGATTACCAATTTAAATAACCAGTTAAAAATTGGTCGAAGTGTATTGAGCTAAAAGGAGGTTATGTTGAAAAATTATTTAAAAAAAAAAAAAAAAACTAAGTTTCATTCAAAAAGTCACGGACTTATTTATCCACCGTAGTTGTGGTTCATTAATTTATTTGGCGAAATACATAGTTGCTTGGAATAAATTTAACGTTCTTCATAGGAAATGTTACTCTTCTTTTATCTCTAAAAGAGAAGATTTCTTCTGAAGGACCCGAAACGTTTTTTCCGCGTAGTATGAAAATTTAATGGTTCAGAGTCATCAGATGATACCGTTATTTCTGATATGTTTGCTAACTTCTTTCGTAAAATATATTCTCCTTCTGTTGCTTTACTAAATTACCCCTATAATATTAATACGTAAAGTGGCATTCCGGATAATATCTTGTCTGAGAGTGAAGTTCTTTATGGATTGCAAACTTTAAAACATTCCAATTCGCTGGACCTGATGGTGCTCCCACATCAATTCCTAAAATGTGTGCTCATGAATTGTATATTCCACTGACAAATATATTTAATGAATCGTTGACATCGGGTAAATTTCAGTCTTATTGAAAATCAAGTTTCATAAGCCCACTGTTTAAGTCTGGAAGTCGATCCAATACCGCAAATTACAGAGGAATTGGAAAGTTGAGTGCAATATCAAAGCTATTTGAAAAATTGGTTACGAATAGATTACTGCATTTTGTTGGATGTTTGGTTTCGCCATATCAGCACGGTTTTGTTAAGGGCAGGTCGTCTACGACTAACTTAATGAAGTTAACGTGTCTTGTTTTTGCAGATTTTCGTGATAAATGCCAGCTGGATGTAATTTACACAGAGGTAAAGGTTTTGACACAGTTTGTCATAATTTCTTAATATACACACTTGATATTATTGATTGTTGCACTGGGTATCTTCTTACCTTAGAGGTCGTACCCAAAAAGTGCGGTTTAAAAATGTATTATCTTCAACTATATCAGTCACATCTGGTGTTCCTCAAGGCAGTCATATAGGCCCCCTACTTTTCGTTCTTTATTTAAATGATATACCTCTATAGTTAAATCCTCTAACATTTTGATGTTTGCAGATGATGGGTTATATATGCCTATAGGCGATACTGAGGATTTCTCCTATCTTCTACATATTGGAAAATGTATCTTACTTCATGGATTTAGGAGTACTCCTGATCAAAATTTGCATTTTGATCTTCATATTGATTCCTGTATAGGCAAAGCCATATCACTGTTAGCTTTTATAAAAAGATGGGTGAAAGAATTTGCTGATCCTTACGTCACAAAACGTCTTTTTGGCTCTCTCGTTAGACCTTGATTAGAATATGCTTGTATTGTGTGGTTTCCGTATAATGGCTGTTACATAGACCGCATCGAATCGATTCAAAGACAATTTTTACTTTTTGCTTTACGTGGTCTCGCTGGGAACATCGATGATTTGCCACCTTATGAATCGAAGAACGCAGGTATATTTTAAATGCTATGTTTATTGTAAAACTCATTAGGGGCTGTATAGATTAAAATTTTCTCGTGAGTCAAATAAATTTTAATGTTCCGTGTAGACAAACCCGATATTTCTATCCTATAAAACCACCGATTGTCCGTTTTAATTACTATTACCACAATCCTTTTCATCGCGTTTGCCTCGTTTACAATGAGATCTATAATTCCTTACCCGCTTCAGATTCTTTGAGTATAATTTAGCAACATTTAATTCATAATTAATCGGGAACTATTATCCAGCTTGTGTTGCCAAACAATTTACTCCGATAAACCAGGCCTTCTTATATTCATGCTTATATGAATATCTTCTGATCAACGGACGAAGAACCAGATTGATCACTTGGTAATAGATGGCAGGCACTCTTCTAGTGTAATGGATGTACATGTGATTCGAGGTGCCAATTTCGACTTGGATCATTACCTAACATAAATAAGTATAAAAGTACCTCACGAGATATTAATATAATAGACTTCATAATATATAATAATTACGAGCAAAACGAAAACCAAATTATAAATCATACAGACAGACAGATAGTAAGGATAAAGTAAATTTACATATGTAAAAGGAATATATAGCACTAATGCAATCTGTTCAAATGACAAATTATCCTAGACTTTGTTGTTTCCCAACGACCAGTGAAATCAATAAACTGATATAGCTCATTAAAGTCACGACACATTCTCCTAACTGGATCAAAGGACGCATAATTCGAACGCTGAAACTCGATGTGAATGACTTAATAGTACCTCGTGGGTCTCAATGGGACATTTATGAAAATCTTAGAGAACAGAAATTCAGAACAATACATTAACAATTCAGAGTTCATTATGGAGACGGGTAAGTCGTTAATGAATAACAAGAATAGAACCGGGCCAAGATGACTGCCCTGAGGCACCCCAGATGACACAAAAATATATCTTGAGAATGATCGGTCAAATTATACCATCTGTTCTCGGTTCATTAAGTAAGAACTAATCCAATTCAGCATGTTACAATTAAAACCCATTGACCCGAGTTTATATAATAACAAATTGTGGTTAACTTTATCTAAAGCCTTACTAAAATCGATAAAAATCACATCAGTTTATCTCCATTAAAACATGGATCTAAAATAGAGGAAACATGCTAAGAAATTACCTCTTGGACTAACTTCTCAAAAAGTTTAGGAGTGGCACTCAATTTTGCAATTCCCCTATAATTTGCAACATTTACTAAACTGCCAGATTTGTGGAGAGGGATTATATAAGAGCTCTTCCACTGTGGAGGAAAATTACCGAACTTCAACGAAGCGTTAAATAAGAGAGTCAACGGTAAGCTGAGAGAATTCGAGCAGTATTTCAACATAGAGTCCAGGATACCATCAGGACCAGCTTTATTCGAGGCTTTCAATCTGATCAAGTTATCTAGCAACCACGAAGAATTTACGACAGGTGCATCAAACGGAATGGTAGAGCGGACAGTGTACGTGTATGATTTGGAAACGTCATAGGCTTGGGTGGAATAAATAGATGCGAAAAAATCGGCGAAACAATTAGCAATAGACTCCTCATCTGAATAATCAATACCGTTCATTTTGATCCTGCACGGTGTGGAAGAGGAATTACGCTTCAAGTTACCAAATCTAAAGAATGATTTGGGGTTCCGTTTAAAATTAGCCTTCAACTTATTCAAATATAATCTGTAACTCTCACGAGATTTAGAGTTGTATCTACTCCTAGCAACAATATACCTAGCTTAGTCTCCTAGCAGTCCAGATTTTTTATACTTTTTCGAACATCTATTCCTTACATTCTTAAGACTGTTTAGAGCCCTTGAGGACCATGGGGGACCAGTATTACCCATTTTAGCCCTCTTGGGTACAGACTTAGAAATATAGCCATTAATAATATTATAGAAATCATCCAGGGCGATTCCAAATTCAACAGCATTATCACACTTACATATACTATGCCAGTCGGTATCAAAGATAAGATTATTCAAAAGAATAAAGTTCGCACGCGAAAAGCATAGGCCAACATAGGACGAAGAGCGATTGCAACCAACCTGCATGGTATCATATGTATAATTAATTCCCAGCGTTGGATGGTAACTATCCTCAGGAGAAATTAAAGGATCAATTCGAGAAATATCAAAGTTGTCAGAATCATCCCCTAAAACTAGATCAAGGACTCGATTCATAGAATTGGAAATGTCGTTCAATTGAATCAAGCCAAGTTCGGAAATACGCGTAACAAAATCAGATGACCAATCACATGGTGTCAATGGAATCAGAGAATTGGTGTCGGGTAAAGACACCCATGTCACAGACGGCAAGTTAAAGTCACCAAATAATAAAATACGGTCCTTTCGATTGGCTAACGCAATAACTTTTGCAATAGCGTCAATATGCTCTTGATATACCTCAACGCATGAAGATGGCGGTATATAAGAACACGTGACAAACAATTTCAAATTGCCTAAATTAATGGACAACACAATAAACTCAAGATCGCCAATATCATCAATTAAAACACCACCACCAATTTTACCAACACGATCTTTTCTATAAACTACGTACTTATTGCAGAACAACTCAGAATTAAAAACATTAGGTTTAAGCCATGTCTCAGAAAATGCAATGACATCAAACTCAAAACCAAAGCTATCAACAAATAATCTAGACAATTTAGTATTCAAACCGCGAACTTTCTGATACGCCATATTCAAACTCCGAATTAGGTTTTGGAACTCCCTTATCTCCAGATGGTAATCTAGCAAAATTATCACGCCTACCATTATCCCGATACTCAAATTCCCTCACGAATGTTCTGTGAGGCCAAAATTCCGAATCCACCAGTTTAACAAATAGATCTTCCGGTGCAATAATTTTGAAAGACGACCTAAGTTCTGAAAATTGTGACTTCAGCTTGAAGCACTGTATGGAATCGTTAGAATTATTCCCGACTAATTTCGACGATATGTAAAGTCGTATATCCTCTTCGGTCGTGTCGGGGGAAAGTCTAGACACAAAAACTGTCTTCCTTGCCGGTACGACATTCAACGTTCTTGGTCCCGGTCCTGGCACCGGGGCGGGATTACCACCCGGAAGAGATGACTTATCGCTGTCCGTGGAAGCTATAGTAACTACAGAAACGACTTCAGCAAAAGTAGAAGGGGCAGAAGATTTCATTGGACTTGAACCTGGAACTGGAGAATTAACGTCCATTAAATTCGGCGAGGAAGGAATTACCAACAATGGAGGACCCATCTTAGCCGTCTTCTTCCTTTTCGGTGAGGAAGCTTTCGGTGAACCCGCTCTCTTTTCCAATCCCTTATATTTATTAAACATCCCAATAAACTTGGAAAATCGACCAGATAAAGCCGAAAGCTCCTTTTCCATATCAGAAAACTCGGACTTCATGCTCCTGAAAAATTTGTAGAACTCCACATCTAATTTTCTACAATCCAGGCAACACCAACGAAGACCATTGTCATCACTAAGATTATCTGCCACGTTTGCATAAAGGCCAACACATTTGACATGTACCAAGCCATCACACAACCAGCATGAAATCAGAGTATCGGCATCCGACCTAACCTTACAGTCTTTGTTCATGCAAGTCATCATAATTAAGTCAGAGTAAAAAAACTAAATAAATAAGAAACAAATACTAAAAACAGAATTCCAAAATTACCAAAAACGTATGAACTCTGACACACAAATCAAACAACTACAACGTTAGACGTTCTCAACAATGACAAACAAATATTATTGTTGTTGTTTGTGTTTTATACGATCAACAGAATTTCCAATTGTACACAATAATACAAAAACAGTATAAACAAGCACTGCACTGAACACACAATTATATCAAGCAATGTAATTTAACTTATCTTCGCACTATTAACACACACGCACTATTTAAACTTTTAAATACGAAAATAAAGTTAAATTCAGGGAGCACAACTAAAAACGAACTAAATCAGAGTAGAGTTGCCAATATGTCTAAGATAAAATTCCATGAATTGGGCTACGAATTGGTATCTCATCCGACATATTCTCCGAATTTAGCCCCAGTGACTATTTCCTGTTTCCAAACCTAATAAAATGGCTCGGTGGAAAGAGATTTAGCTCCAACGATGAAATTATTGATCAAACAAATGCCTAGTTTATGGACCTCGAAAAATCCTATTTTTTGGAAGGGATACAAAAATTGGAGAAACGTTGGACTAAGGCCTAATTTTTGAGTGGAAAATCATCTTTGATCAACGATCAAACATAATTTAAACTGTGAATTAATTTTTTAGGATAATAGTTAATTGCTGTTTAAACAGCCAAAGTTGGGCATTTAAACTATGATCAAGTGACCATATGATTTTGATAGAAAACAACAAGAAGAACAAACACAAAGCTCCTTTAATTTTTAATGTGAACAGTTATAATCACCATTCTAGTAGAAATAACAATAAACACGAATCATTTTTTTTTTTTTTTTTTTTTTTTTTTATTATATATATATCATTTATTATCTTACAATTTGATATTCCCGCGAAACCATAAAGGTTTGTCTGCAGGAGTAAATTTAGTTTAACAAAGTGTTTCTTCGACAAGTTGAAAATTGATAAGTTAAAAATTCAGCTTTAAGGTTGTAAATAGTATTTATAATTGATATATTGAAAGTAAGTTAAAAAATTCAGTTTTAAGGGTGTAGAGAGTATTTATAATAGAAATATTTTGCAAGTTCATCTTAATTCATTGTGTAGATAGTATCTATGATAGAAATATATTTAAAGTTTTTCTTAATTCATTGTGACTCTAGTAAAAATTGTTTAATGTGTTTTTTTCTAGTATATTTATTTTTAATGCTTAGTATATTGATGGGCATCATGTTGGAGATAGTTGGTATAGTGACTTCTAGCGTGTTTCTTCCATAGTTATTCTTGAATTGTGGTATCTTGTATCTTCCTTCAACTCTCTTTCTTGTGTTGTGTGTGTGATCAATTTTGAGTAAATATGAGTTATCCTCAAGGAATTCGTTCGCCAGTGTCGAGTAGTATAAGTTTTTAATGTTTAGAATTTGTAGTTGATGTGGTAGGTTATTTGCGTAAGATGTTGCACGGTTATTCGATTGGTTTGTTCTTGTATTTGGGTTACTATTAATGCTGTTAGATGAATATTGTTTGTTTTTCCATAGAATCTTCAGTAGTCTATTTTGCGTTTCTTGTAAAAGTCTACAGTGAGTTGAGCTTCCCCAGGCGGTAATTCCATGTCTTAGATAAGACTCGGCGAGCGAGAAATAGGCTTGTTTTAATACTTCATAATTTGTGCAATTACTTAAATGGTACAATGCAAAAGCGGTTTTTCGTAATTTTTTATGCAAATCTTCTATGTGAGTCTTCCATTTAAAATTGTGATCCAGATGTACTTCAAGATATTTGTATGTATTAACAAGTTCTATAAAAGTTGTGCATGAGTCGTTATTATCTGTTATGTCGTTGGCTGTTACATTATGAATACAGTTGTAGTCGTGGAACTTAATTTTGACATCCGTATATTTAAAGTGTGGCGGTTTAAAATGCATTAGTTTGGTTTTTGTCGCGTTTACGACTAGCCCATTGTCATGGCACCACTTTGTTATTTGGCTAAGTTCCTTTTGCATAATCGAAACTGCTGAATTAAGATCCCGACTGGAAACAAGTACCGCTGTGTCGTCTGCATAGGCAAATGCAGCGCTATTACGTAGAACGCTCAACATCTCGTTGGCATATATTAGGTATAGAAGTGGTCCGAGTTTGGATCCTTGTGGCACGCCATGATCGATATGTATCTCCTCACTCACGTTACAATCTATTTTGACCCTATATGTTCTACACGAGAGATAGTTTTGGATCCAATTAAGGACGTGTCCTCTTATTCCATTTCTTTCCAATATTTCAATTAGTTTATCGTGGGATAAAGTGTCGAATGCTTTGCTAAAGTCAATGAACAATCCTAAGCAGTGCATGTTATTCGAAAGACATTTATTTACATAATTTGAAAATTTTCCCAGTAGCTGATTTATATTTTTGTTTTTTTGGAAGCCAAATTGGTTTTCGTTGATGATTTTGTATTTAATAAAAAAATTATTTAACCTCCTTGCAATAACTTCTTCCAAAACTTTTTCCAGGACGGGTAATATAGATATAGGCCTGTAGTTATTACAATCAGATTTACATCCACTTTTGTAAATTGGCCTTATTAGGGATGTTTTTAAAAGATTGGGGATAACAGCGTCATTTAAACTAGAATTTACAAGTTGGGTTATGATTGGTGTTAGGTGTATCGCATTATTCTTTATATCCTTTGCACGTATATGGTCAATTCCTGCTCCTTTTTGAATGTTTAGTTTTGAGATAATGTTAAAAATTTCTTCTTCATCTGTTAGCTCCATATAAATAGAATTTGATATTGAACTCCTTTCGTATTTCAGCGTTATTACATCGCACGTATGAATTATGTTATTAACATTATCTTTGAATTGCTTAGCAAAGTTTTCGCAGATATCTTTGATATTTTGGTTTTTAAAATTTCTTCTAATTATTTCATCAACACTATTCATCGTTTTGCCTAATATTTCATTTATTAATTGCCACGTTGCCCTCATGTTATTTCTAAATTGCATAAATTTGTTTTTTCTGTAAGCATTCTTTGCATAAATTAATTTTTTATTCAGATTATTACTAAAAAATTTAAATTCATTTTCGTTTTTTTTATTACATTTGTTCTTTTGCCATTTTTTGCGCAGTTTATCCCGAATCTCACAGCATTTGACTAAATCATCACACATCCACGGACTGGATACTTTTTTTTGGTTACGTCTTTTGGTAGATTTAGATTCATCGTATATGACATTAAAACGATCGATTATATTTTTAAACAACTCATCAGTTCCTTTACATTGGTTTGCTATTACGTTCCAATCAGTTGTTCTTATTTTCGCACTTACTTTAAAACATTTTATTTCCGTACTATGGACGTTTTCCGAACCCTGCACACTCTGTTTATCTTTTTCGTTTGCATTTACCTCAACTTCCATGCATGCAAACAGTGAGTAGTGGTCTGAAATTGTTGTTGTTACTACTGGAGCGTACTGTTGAGTTCCACCTCTGCTGTTTCTAATAAACAAGTGATCTATGCATGTTTGCGTGTTGTTGTTGTCGTCTTCTCTTGTTGTTTCGTTCACTAGACAGTGTAAACCATTGGCCATCATCATATCAAGGTAATTTGTTGTTGTTATGTTCTCTTTTTTGATATCTACGTTCATATCACCGACGATGATGACTTCTTGTTTTTTATGCACGTTGTTTATTATTGTGTCTAGTTCTGTGAGAAAAGTTGTGACACTTTCTCTTGGTGGCCTGTAGACGGGGAAAAGGGTGATTGTTTTATTTTGTATGTTTATGTCCACTTGTATCGATTCAAACGACACAGTGTTCAGATGAGTAGTGTTATGATGGATATCATTTCTGATATAGACAGCTATTCCTCCACCTCTGCCCTCGCGGTTGAAAAAAATAGAGCTATAGCCGTTTATTTCGTAGAATTTGTTTTCATGATCCTTTATATTCGTTTCAACTAGTATTATAAGATGAATTTTGTTTATAATTTTATGCATATCTGCCAATAGAAGGGTGAAATTTTTTCTTAGTGAGCGAATATTCATGTAAATTAGTGAGATAGGATAACTTAAAAGGTTATTATCGATTTGATAAAAGTTATCTATTGTTGGGTTTGATATATTGTTCATTTTTTCTATAAAAAAAGAGTAAAAAATATGAAAAGTTTAAAGTTTATTTTTATTTTATAATTATCCTTGTATTCGCAGCTTGTATGTAAATATTTTTTAGTATCGTTACACTGTGACGGTTATGTTTTCAATATCGGCACTGTTTTTAATTATTACTGCTGGGGAATTTTCAGTTTGCGAGCGAGGATATTGCCATTGCGTACCCAAATGTACATCCAGTTGCATTCCTTCGCCTTTGTTTTTGCAAGCCAAAGAAGATGTCTGTTATTTAACGTCAACTGCTCGTTAACATATATGAAGTTGTTGCGTTCTACGTTTGGTTTCTGGTTAATGACATTACCATCGATTCGGTGTCCCTTAATTTTTTGCATTATCTCTTTCTTTTTGGCAGCGTTGTAAACTCCACAATTATTTTATCTCCCTTTCTTGTGCGGTATGCATTGGAGATATCAGCATCATTTACAAGCACACTAACACTACTTGCAATTTTTTTTACTACATCAACAGCCCCCATTTCTCTTTCTTCCAGATTAGTTATCTCAATGTGCTTGTTGATGAGTTGTTGCTCCAGGTTGTTTATTCGTGTGCCCATTTCAGCGATTTGTTCATCCTTCTCCTTATTTTTTTGGTGTAAGTCCGTAACTTGCAACGTTAATGCTGACAGTGCACCAGTTATTTTCTCCAGGGTGTCGTTCATTTTCGCATTGTTGTTGAGTATGCTTGTGGACATTTCAGATATTGCTGCCTTTATTTCTTTCATATCCCCTTTCATTTCAGTCACGTCAGACTTCACACCAGATACATTACTATTAAGGCCTGTAACGTCTGCCAGAACAGAACTTAGTTTTGCATTCACAGCATCTAATGATAGAGAATTCTTAAATTTTTTTGTAGAGCCATTGCTCTCCTCATCATCTTCTCTCTGCTTTTTTTGCTGGGATATGTCTTCAGACACTAAGGTTTGGTACGCGTTGTTCGTTTCAGACCTGGTTCGAGCCTTACACTGATGGCATCTCCATTCGGCTTTTGACTCACTTGACGAATTTCTAAAAGTAATTTCATTTACGGAACAACAGGGGGATAAGTGGTATGAGGAGTAGCAGTTAGAACATTCCATATATTTAGCTGTTACTATGCCGTTTTTGCATTGCATGCATGTTTTTTTCCCTGCAGTTGGGCTCATTTTTGTTGTTGCTGGTCTCCTTGGTAAGTTGCTAGGAGGCGACAGAGAGAATTAGCACAGCACAGGAAAAATATGTTGATGTTGCTAATGACGTTATGTTCGATCAGTTTGGACTTTGATCTTGTGCGGAATTCTTCTTGTTTTTGTTTGTTTTTTGTTGTTTTATTCTTTTTGTTATTTATTTGCTTTGTTTATTTTCACAGCACGGCTTATATTTTGGATTTTTTAATCTTGAGATAATTTCTCACTACGTTGTTTGTGGGCGGTTAATTTTAATTTTAGTGCAGTTGTAACATTATTTCTATATTTTGTATTTTATCACTTCTCTTTTGTTTTGCAAATGGAGTCAGTTTGGTGCACTGTAACGATTAGCCGATAAATGTGTGAATACCGGTTATTTTTTCGTAGCATTTGCCACTGTTGCCACATGGTAGTAAGATTATTTGACAAAGCACTGAAGAACTCTTTACGTATTTAAAGTCAGATCAAACAGAAATCAAAATCAACTGATTACCAATTTCAATAACCAGTTAAAAATTGGTCGAAGTGTATTGAGCTAAAAGGAGGTTATGTTGAAAAATTATTTTTAAAAAAAAAAAAAAAAAAAACTAAGTTTCATTCAAAAAGTCACGGACTTATTTATCCACCGTAGTTGTGGTTCATTAATTTATTTGGAGAAATACATAGTTGCTTGGAATAAATTTAACGTTCTTCATAGGAAATGTTACTCTTCTTTTATCTCTAAAAGAGAAGATTTCTTCTGAAGGACCCGAAACGTTTTTTCCGCGTAGTATGAAAATTTAATGGTTCAGAGTCATCAGATGATGCCGTTATTTTTGATATGTTTGCTAAGTTCTTTCGTAAAATATATTCTCCTTCTGTTGCTTTACTAAATTACCCCTATTATATTAATACGTAATAGTGGCATTCCGGATAATATCTTGTCTGAGAGTGAAGTTCTTTATGGATTGCAAACTTTAAAACATTCCAATTCGCCTGGACCTGATGGTGCTCCCACATCAATTCCTAAAATGTGTGCTCACGAATTGTATATTCCACTGGCAAATATATTTAATGAATCGTTGACATCGGGTAAATTTCCGTCTTATTGAAAATCAAGTTTCATAAGCCCACTGTTTAAGTCTGGAAGTCGATCCAATACCGCAAATTACAGAGGAATTGGAAAGTTGAGTGCAATATCAAAGCTATTTGAAAAATTGGTTACGAATAAACTACTGCATTTTGTTGGATGTTTGGTTTCGCCATATCAGCACGGTTTTGTTAAGGGCAGGTCGTCTACGACTAACTTAATGAAGTTAACGTGTCTTGTTTTTGCAGATTTTCGTGATAAATGCCAGATGGATGTAATTTACACAGAGGTAAAGGTTTTGACACAGTTTGTCATAATTTCTTAATATACAAACTTGATATTATTGATTGTTGCACTGGGTATCTTCTTACCTTAGAGGTCGTACCCAAAAAGTGCGGTTTAAAAATGTATTATCTTCAACTATATCAGTCACATCTGGTGTTCCTCAAGACAGTCATATAGGCCCCCTACTTTTCGTTCTTTATTTAAATGATCTACCTCTATAGTTAAATCCTCTAACATTTTGATGTTTGCAGATGATGGGTTCTATATATGCCTATAGGCGATACTGAGAATTTCTCCTATCTTCTACATATTGGGAAATGTATCTTAGTTCATGGATTTAGGAGTACTTCCTGATCAAAATTTGCATTTTGATCTTCATATTGATTCCTGTATAGGCAAAGCCATATCACTGTTAGCATTTATAAAAAGATGGGTGAAAGAATTTGCTGATCCTTACGTCACAAAACGTCTTTTTGGCTCTCTCGTTAGACCTTGATTAGAATATGCTTGTATTGTGTGGTTTCCGTATAATGGCTGTTACATAGACCGCATCGAATCGATTCAAAGACAATTTTTACTGTTTGCTTTACGTGGCCTCGCTGGGAACATCGATGATTTGCCACCTTATGAATCGAAGAACGCAGGTATATTTTAAATGCTATGTTTATTGTAAAACTCATTAGGGGCTGTATAGATTAAAATTTTCTGGTGAGTCAAATAAATTTTAATGTTCCGTGTAGACAACCCCGATATTTCTATCCTATAAAACCACCGATTGTCCGTTTTAATTACTATTACCACAATCCTTTGCGTCGCGTTTGCCTTGTTTACAATGAGATCTATAATTCCTTACCCGCTTCAGATTCTTTGAGTGTAATTTAGCAACATTTAATTCGTAATTAATCGGGAACTATTATCCAGCTTGTGTTGCCAAACATTTTACTCCGATAAACCAGGCCTGCTTATATTCATGCTTATATGAATATCTTCTGATCAACGGACGAAGAACCAGATTGATCACTTGGTAATAGATGGCAGGCACTCTTCTAGTGTTATGGATGTACATGTGATTCGAGGTGCCAATATCGACTTGGATCATTATCTGGTGGCTGTCAAAGTTCGCAAGAGATTGAGCAGGGCGAAAAACGTACGAAGCCGAACACTGGAAAAGCTGGATATTGACAAGCTACAAATACCGCAGATATCAATGTCTTATCGACAGAAACTCTCTCTCCTGCTAGAGCAGAATACCCCTCCCCCAGTGGAAGCACATCTCCCATTCTTTGGAAATCGCTGCGATGACTGAACTTGGCTATCAAAAACCGCAGAAGGATAAGCCATGGTACGACGAAGAATGTTGCATTTCAACTGATGAAAAAGACGCTGCACATTACGCAGCGAAACAGTCAGTTACAACGCGTGCTGCGAGTGTGCGGTACAAGAAGCTGAGACGGGAGGAAAACCAACTATTTAGGCGGAGAAAATGGCAGTGGGAGCAGAGAGAGAGTGAAAGAACCGAAATGTGCAGGATGAATGGTGAATCCGGAAAGTTTTTCCAGAGGGTAAGAAGATCGACCAACGGGCCTTGTAATGGGCTGCCCTCATGCAAGGACGAAAATGGGAATCTGGTGACTGAGAAGCAGTGTGTGCTCAAAATGTGGAGAGACCACTTCTCAGCACTACTCCACTCAGATTCTTCCACTGAAGATCAGGATTTCCCGCCTGAAGAATAGTAAAGCCGCTGGTGCGGATGGCCTACGCGCTGAACTTTTTAAAGCAGGTGGCGAAGGACTGACAGCCCACATGCATCAACTGATATGCGGTATATGGCTGGGGGAATCTATGCCCGACGACTGGAGTCTCAGTGTATTATGTCCTGTATTCAAAAAGGGTAATCCATGTGTCTGTTCCGACTATCGCGGTATCAGTCTTTTAACTATCGCGTATAAGGTCTTGTCGAGCGTATTATGTGAAAGACTAAAGCCAATTATTGAAAACCTGATTGGACCTTATCAGTGTGGTTTTAGACCCAAGTCCACAACTGACCAAATATTCACGCTACGCCAAATCCTGGAAAAGACCCACGAAGAGCAAATCGATACATACCACCTTTTTGTCGATTACAAAGCTGCTTTCGATAGCCCCATACGGGGAAAACTGTACGAATCTATGTCTGAACTTGGTATTCCGGCAAAACTGATTCGCCTCTGTAGAATGACGCTGACCAACACCAAATCAGCAGAGAAAGTGGGGAAAGACCTCACTGAACCATTCAGTACCAAGCGAAGACTTAGACAAGGCGACACACTTTCGTGCAATCTCTTCAACATCTTAATGGAAAAAAATTGGAGAAATGAGCTAAAAGGAGATTATGTGGAAAAATAATATTTTTTTTTGCAAAAAAGACTGTTTCATTAGAAAAGTCACGGACTTATTGATCCGCCCTCGTATATTATCTAAAGCATAGATAAAGGAAATAAGTAGATATCGCGCTGGCGCTGTGTTGTCGCTGGTGCTGTCTTGTCGCACAGGCACTAGGTGCTATGTTGTCGTTTTGTAACTCTCATTGAAGTTTCTCATAACATTCATTGACGTTTATTCAACACTTTGGGATATTTGATACATACAAAAAAAGTATAATTTTCCAGGATGTGGTATACGAACAACTAACTTAATTTTTTTATGTCGTTCTGTTCACTACTTACAAGTTAAAATGTTGTTATTTTGCCTTTTTGTTTACTATTATTGTTGGTGTTCGTTTGTGTTGAATTTGAGAGCAACGCCTGTTCTAAATAAATCTTGCAAAGTATATTTTGTTTGGGATCAAACGTTGTAATTATTGCATTCAGCTCCATCTAGAAAATATCCCATTGAACAAGAAATTTCCTACGGCATGTGCGATATCTAGTTAATTCCTTTATCTATATTGTAAAGCAACGGCCCAAGTTTGGAACCTTATGGATCTCCGTGCATTATATTGGTATTTTCGCTTTGATAGTTTTCAATCTTAACTCGAAATGTTCTACACTGTAGGTAGTCTTTGAGCAATTATAGGCACGTGCCTCGTATTCCATTCCTTTCCAGTGCTATTAGCCTTTCGTGTGGTAGGGTGTCGAAAGCTTTCCTTAAACTTTGATTTACGTAGTTCGAGAACGATCTTAGAAGTTGATTTATATTATTTCCTTTTTGGAAACCGTACTGATTTTTACTTATTACGAAGGCGGATCAATAAGTCCGTGACTTTTCGAACTTCCCTCGTAGTTGTATGAAATGTAGCACTGCTCCCATCAAGTACCACCTGTCAAAAAAAAAAGGGTGATCCGTGTGTCTGTTCCAACTATCGCGGTATCAGACTTTTATCCATCGCGTATAAGGTCTTGTCGAGCGTATTATGTGAAAGACTAAAGCCAATTATTGAAAACCTGATTGGACCTTATCAGTGTGGTTTTAGACCAGGCAAGTCCACAACTGACCAAATATTCACGCTACGCCAAATCCGGGAAAAGACCCACGAAAAGCAAATCGATACATACCACCTTTTTGTCGATTACAAAGCTGCTTTCGATAGCCCCATACGGGGAAAACTGTACAAAGCTATGTCTGAACTTGGTATTCCGGCAAAACTGATCCGCCTCTGTAGAATGACGCTGACCAACACCAAATCAGCAGTGAAAGTGGGGAAAGACCTCACTGAACCATTCTGTACCAAGCGAGGACTTAGACAAGGCGACACACTTTCGTGCAGTCACTTCAACATCTTAATGGAGATAATAATGAGAAAGGTTGCAGTAAATACGAACAAGACCATTAACACGAAAAGCCATATGCTGCTGGTGTATGCTGACGACATAGACATCATTGGGCGAAATTTGCGAGAGGAAACTGCAGTATTTTCAAGAATCGAAAAGGAATCAGCGAAGGTGGGTCTTGCTGTTTATGAGGCAAGACAAAATTGATGGTGTCAACGACTAGAGAAACCTCTCGACTTGGTCCGCACTTGAACGTTGGCAACCGATTTAATTTTGAAGTGGTAGATGAATTTGTCTACCTTGGATCCGCCGTGAACAAGGACGACAACGTCAGCCTAGAGATAAATAGGAGAATTGTGCTTGCAAATAGATGTTATTTTGGGCTCAGCAAGCAGTTTAGGAACAAAGCCCTCTCTCGACGGACAAAAGTCCAGCTATATCAGACTCTCATTTTACCTGTCTTGACATATGGCTCCGAAACTTGGGTCATATCGCAAGCGGATGAAAAACACCTGGGAGTTTTCGAGAGAAAAATTCTCCGTAAAATATATGGTCCTGTTAGGGAAAGCGGCGAGTACCGACGTCGCTGGACGCAGAGCTATATAATCTCTATTCTGACGTGGACATAGCTAGACGAATCAGTGTGCCAATTGCGTTGGCTAGGCCATGTTATCAGAATGGATGAAGATGAGCCAGCGCGAAAGATTTTTGATAACGTACCTGATGGAAGCAGGAAAAGAGGACGACCAAGACTCGGCTGGAAAGACCAGGCAGAAGAATCCCTCCGTATCCTTGGTGATACCAACTGGCGAGAAAAGGCGAAGGATAGAGCCAGTTGGAAGAATATGTTGAAATTTTTTTAATTTGTTTGTTTACGTAATATGTGAAAGACGTCTGACCTTATGAGGTTGTAATATAGTCAATAAAAGTAAGTCAATTTTTGAGTAAGTTCCGTCATTTACTTTGCGTTTAACAGCTGTTCACAACATGCGGCCTCGTGCATTTTTTTAAAAATGGAAAAACGTGAATTTCGAGAGCTCAATAAACATTATTTTTTGCGAAAAAAACCAAACCAAGAAAAAGCTTGATAAATTCTATGGGGACTCTGCACCATCGATTTCAATGGTAAAAAGTGGTTTAATGACTTTCGTTGTGGTCGTACAAGTACAAATGACGCTGGACGTTCTGGACAGACAATTGAAGTCAATACACCCGAAAATGACGAATAAATCCACTATGGCGTTGGCCGCTCGAAGAGTAAAAGTGCGTGAGATGGTTGATGCCACAGTCATTTCATATGGCAGTGTGGTTTCGATTTTAAACGATTAGTTAGGTTTAAGAAAGCTGTCTGCAAGATGGGTGCCGCGTTTGCTCTCAATTGACCGTAAATTTAATCGTGTGACAACTTCATAGGATTGTTTGGAGTTTCGAATTGGTACCTCACCCGCCATGCTCTCCGGATTTAGCACCCAGTGACTATTTCCTATTTCCAAACCTAAATAAATGGCTCGGTGGAAAGAGATTTAGCTTCAACGATGAAATTATTGATCAAACAAATACCTATTTTAAGGACCTCGAAAAATACTATATTTTGGAAGGGATAAAAAATTGGCGTTATGTTGGCCTAAGTGTATTGAGCTAAAAGGAGATTATGTTGAAAAATATTGTTAAAATTGTAAGCCAAGTGTCCATAGACACTTTGCACTTACTAGATTTAGGAATCGTGCGAAAATTTATTTTAAGAATTTTGCAGGGCAAAATGGTGGTTAATGTTAATAGGGGCGACAAAAGCCGTATGTCCAAAAAGTTGCAAGCATTGAAATCATCTGTTCCAGAAGAATTTGTTAGGAAACCACGAAGTTTTGATGACATTGCACATTGGAAGGCATCTGAGTTCCTTTAGTTTCTCCTGTATACAGGCATTATTGTTTTTAAAGACGAAATTCCCGAGGACACATACTACGTATTTTTACTTTTACATTGCGCATGTAGGTTGTTATTATGCCCTAAAACCTACATTAACAATTTGGAACCATCAAAGCAATTGATGGAATTGTTTGTACACAACTTTCCAATAGTTTTCAGAGTTAATAGCGTATACCATAATGTTCACAACGTGTTACATTTGGTGGATAGCATTAAAACCATAGGGATCATGTCAGGCTCGTCTGCATATGACTTCGAAAACTATTTGCAAACGATGAAAAAGTATGTAAAAAAACCAACAGATATACTGCAGCAAATTTTTAAAAGAGTTCAATACAACAATTTTTTGGTTGATCTTCAACAACCAGGTTTTAAGCTCATTAAAAACAAAGGTTTGTGCTATTATTTCAATAATTGTCTTTATGCCTCAAAGAAACCGGACAACTTTTGTTGCATTAAACCTTTTATTCCAATACAAATACAAAGCTTTGTAGAAGAAGAAAAAGAAATGTTTGTCCTAGGTAAAAGATTAACAAATATAAGTAGTTTTTTCAACACTTGGAATTTGCTGCGCTGATGCATCTTCTTTGGGTGATGCACAGAAGTTTTCAATTTTAGAAATAAACTTCAAGTTTGTGTGTATGCCTTATGGCAACAATGTACACTTAGTACCAAGTTTGCACAGCTTCCTTTAGCATATTTGATTTATGTATCTTTCATTATTATTTTTTTTATTTAGTTTATTTTTCTTTAATATGGAATCCCCAATACTAAAGATGCCCCTTAATGCAAATAAATCAAGTAAGGATAATTAAAAAAAGGCATCTGAAATAAAATTTAACCTCACTTCCTTTTTCTTTCAGATATACAAAATAAATTATGCGAAAATTGCAAAAAACTCTCAAGGAAAATAGATCATTTACAAGGTAAGTAGTAAAATTAAAATACAGTGAACTCGCGCTAACTGGAACACCCACTGAATTCAACTCCTCGGTAACTTGCACACATTTTTTATTCCATATTCCACAAATATTTAGTTCAAGTTATCGCCAGTGCACTGTATACAATATTTACATAAAAAAAAATTTGTAATTTAATTAAAAATAATGCTTAATAAAATTTATTTTTCCAGAAACCGTGATCAATTTATCTAAAATGGTCGAACAACAAAATGTGGCAATAATGTCGGCATTAGGCGAAATTAAAGTGGTCACATCAAAATTACTTCGTCAGGAGACGTCAATTACTGCCGCAACACAGGATTTTCCAATAACGTCTAATATAATGTTGCAAAACTTAGAAGATAAAATCACTTCTGATAACCATGACATATATGTAAGTAAAAATTATTTTCATTATTTGTATAAACTCTACTTTTATTATATGTTACTAAACCAAATTTTAATAAAACCATTCATATTCAGGTATCTACAATGAGCAAACTGTGGCGAAACTGCGTAGGCAAAAACTTGGAGACCATTCTTGCTCCTCAAATTATAATGTCGTACATTATTGATGGTTCGCACGGTAAACTTGGTTTTAAAAAATATAGAAATTTTTACAAAGCTTTAATTGGTAAATATTGATTTTTTAGCGTAACAGTTTTATGTTTAACTAATCCGCTTATATATTTTACCAGACTCCATCACAACCTTACCATGTGTAGGCCAAAAAGATCCAGAACAGCTTCTACGCCAGGCCATGCAGTTGACCAAAAAAAAAGCAATTTAGACAGCAGTCGACTAGTGTTAAGAAGACAAATGAAGTGCCAAGTGAAGCCGTAGTCTCAAATTAAAATTTTGTTTTATATATATGGTTCCTGATGGTGAATTACAATTACCAAATGAATTAAAAAATGTTTCTTTGATATACGTCAACAAGAATTAAAAAATGTTTCCTTTGATAAATTACAAAATGAATTAAAAAATGTTTGCTTTGATAAATTACAAAATTAATTAAAAAAATTTTTTGAATAATTTGCTATTTGATATTTTATTGTTAAAAATTGAACATGATCTTAAAACCTACTGTATAAAACTTTACAGAATTTTAAAAGTTCAACAAAACATAACACTTGAAAAATAAAAAACTTTGAATAAGAAAAATTATATACAGAATCTAGTATTGCAACTAGTTTTTAACTGTATACAAAGCAACTAGTTAGACGCCTATGACAGCCCCATGTTACAATCGATAGTTCGTTGTATGAAAAAAAGACAGATGTCTAACTAGTACAGCAATGCTAAGTATACAACTAGTGGTACAACTACTACAAAATAGAATGGTATGAGACACTGTACAATGAACCAGAATGCACACTAGTTCACCATTAAGTAGTATACAACTAGTAGAAAATAGACTGGTATGAGACTCTGTATATCAAACTAGAATCCACTCTAGTTCACCAATAACTAGTATTCCAAGTAGTTCGTAACTGTATACAAAACAACTAGTTAAGCGCCTATGACCGCCCAATGTTAAAATCGATAGTTCGTTGTATGAAAAAAAGACAGATGTGTAACTAGTTAGAAGTCAAAACCAACTAGTATACAACTAGTTGCATACTAGTTACTTTGGCTGCAGTGTGACGCTTCGAATCAAACATAGTTGTTGTGTACATGTGATCGTGTGTGTGTGAAAAATACGACTATTTTCTGCCTCGCGAGGCTATGGGCTGGTTACCACTGTTTTGGAAGTACTCATCTCATCATATTGAACTCTTTATTCATCTTTTGTTCTAAATACTCAAATTATAATAAATTTGGTGGTAAGAAAATTTGATAATACTAAACATACGTTTTTTTTGAACATCTTATTTACTTTTTCATTATTTTCATTGTGTGCTCGAAATGACTGGAACAGTGATAATCAATTGGGTTAACTTATACACGAGCTCTACAATTTTCTTTGAATGGTAAGGCATCCTGGAATAATTTCTCGTGTTCTTAACTAATTTTGATTTAAGATTGAAATTATAAGAATAAAATATTTGGAAAACGAACCTAATGTCGGTTAGGTAATTCTTTAACTGAAAGTTAATTCGAGAATAACGACTTAACTTGACTTAATATTTACAATTCTGCAAATCCAAGTTGGTAAAAATTACCTAAGTAGACTTAAGCTTTGAAAATTATTTTCTCTACTTTTGGACTAATGACAAAGTTTGACTTTGGCTATTGTTCGAAATATGAAAAAATACAAAGAGAAATTAATAATGACCAAAGTGGAGTTTGGTTGTTATTCAAAATTTGAAAAATTAATAATAGATTAAATTGAGATTGGCTGTTATTTCAAAGTCATAAACACAGAAATGCCACTTTAGCTGTTTAGTTTTTTTTTGGCATAAAATCTTCATATTTTGAGCTACAATCATACAATTTTGTGTAGTACTGAAGTAATACAAGGAATACAGTGGCAGTAATGACTCAATTTTGTCCTAACTCGACTTTAGCTGTTGTTCCTTGTTGGCACAGATATGATGGTAATATAGAAAATTTTATATCGTCACGAAATATTTATTGTTGTAATTGCCGGAACTATAAAACTGAACAAAAATGTGTAAATATAAAATACAGTTGAATTCGACAAGGTCGGACCACAACGCCAAGAAAAAAATTAAATCAGCTTTTCTAACGCTTCAACCTGTACTCAATACATTTTGATTTTTGAAACAAACAAACGAAATCAGTGGTGCTGTTTCTCGCTTTGAGTTACAGAGACAGATTTTACTCACATGTCGAGAAACGGCGGAATTATTTGTTTCACACCTTCTCGATGTCAGAAGTTTCCACATAAGTTATAGGTACTGAAGTCGCAGGCCATTCTGGGACTTTTAATGACCATAGGGCCAATGTAAATAATGTGTTGTTAATTGTAGGTAATAGTTATAAGTTAGTTTTTTAAGTTTAATGTTTAATTTTTGCATGGTTTGCTAATTCCTTTTTTTCGGCATTCTTGTTTAGTATTAAATTGTGTTTATTTTTGATGTACCGGCCTCGCTGGACTTATGGCCATGCCAAGACCGTATGGATGTGGTGTTAGGAAGATTATTTAATGATTGAAAAAATTGTATGTATATACATAAGTTAATCTTTTACTTTGGATTAATATTTTCGTTACTTTTTTTTGGAATAATAAATTTAAATAGAATTGAAACTCAGTCGTCAGTGGCTGGATAGCCGGCGACCTTAACACATCGTAGCTAGTTGTAGTCGTAGCCATAGTACACTAGTAATTTTAGTCTTGTAGTGATCCTGTTTGGATACTTGTTCGGGGACACCCTGCCTTAGGGAATCCGAACTAGTGCTCGACAGCGGTAAGTCCTGTATACTGGATCGGGGACACCCTGTCTGAGGGAATCCGATTTGGGTATCCTGACGATATCTTACCGTAGCCCTCGTTATACTTGTATGTAATTTTGTAGTTATCCTGTTTGGTTACTTGTTTTGAGGGAATACAAGCCAGAGCCTCGACAGTAATAAGTCCTGTATACTCGATCGGGGACACCCTGCCTGTGGGAATCCGATTTGGTATCCTCACGATACTCTGCCTGGTTATCTTTGCATTCAGTCCAGGGTTATCCGTATGAAATCATCAACATCAACGTCCTGAAATCATCAACATACTTTGAACTCTCTTTTCAGAAGAAGGCTGCTTGGGCCGCCCTAACGTGAGTCAGGCTTACCCGCTCTGATCCCTGCTTGCCATCGTGTTACAGCCGAAGACAACGTACTCCCGTACCTCCGAAGGGTCAAGTCACCAACATTGACTCCCTTGTACCCGTCATCTGTCATGTTTCACCCAAGCAACTACAGTTCGAAAGAGCAATTTCCACGAAACAGCGTCAGATCCGATGTCATCGTCCTAAATTCCTGCGTGTACAACGTTCATCTATAGCATAGCCCGCCGAGGGTCCTGCAAGGCTTAGCAACTTCGAAAGTTACCCCAGTGAAATATCGTAGTGTGCATCAAACGCGTATAAATTGTAAATTAGTTTAAGGTCATATTAAAGTGAAACAAACAGACACCAAACTGTCACTGTCCTTGGAGGTGGAAAGTTTCTGATAGCCATTAACTTGGGAGTGGCCAGAAATGATTCCTTCATTCAGATTCAAAATTCCTACCCTGCTCCGAATGCAGTTCTAAAGGGAAACCAAAACGACTTATTCGGTTGTTCACGATAGCTTTGCTTATTGTTTTCGCTTCTTTATTTGGAATAGCGTACACCTCGGGCCATTTACTGAAGTAGTCCATAACGACTAGGGCATATTGGTTCCCAGAGCTACTTGTTGGATATGGACCAGCCACACTCATGGATATTCGCTTGAAGGGAGCACTTGGGCTTTCCTGATGTCTCTGTCCGCAACTTCTCCGCGTTGGTCCTTTAGTTGTCAAGCACTGAGTGCAGCCTGCAATCCACTCGGATACAGCTTTTTGACGACCAACCCAATAGAAACGTTCACTTAGTTTCTCCATAGTTTTGCCTTTGCCGAGGTGCCTACCACTCGGAGCATTATGAGATTCTGCAATTATCTTTTTCACTTTCAAGGCAGGTACCACAATTAGCTTATTCTCCGTTTTACCATCTTCACTTTCCCATACACGGTATAGACAGCCATCTAGCAATATCAGGCTATTCCACTGGGTCCAATATGATTTTAAAACGGGGCTTTCTGAAGCGATTTCATTCCGCGTTAATTGTCTATCCTCTTCCTTTGCAAAAATAATTTTTGCCAATACAGGATCACTTCTCTGTGCCGTGAACCACTCGTCGTTCGATTCAATTCTCAGGGATCGGACGTCAATAATTTGCTCTTTTATCTCAACCTTAGAATCCTGCTTACGCTCGATTACATGTGGACGGTCATCTACTCGTCCGGTATCGGCCGTTATCGCTGGAGATCGTGACCGTTTTCGCGGGTCTCTACAGTCCCGCCCTATATGGCCATGTTCGCAATGATTGTCACCTTTCAATTTTGTTGCTTGCCATAGCGCTTTCGTGAGAATCCGAATCACTTCTTTCAGTTCGCTAACGGCGCCTTTCACATCTTTTGATTTACCTTTCGTTTCTACCCTTCGCACATGATGTGTCTGTTGACTGGAAACAACCCTCGCCGTCTCATTCGCCAAAGCAAATGAAACTGTTTCCACATATGTAGCTTTTTGTGAGGCACACACCGCATATCTAACGTCAGGATCGTTAATGCACCTAGCAAATGCCTCTATCTTAAATTGCTCTAAGACAGTTTGGGGTTCTCTAGGATATACCATCAACACCAAACGTTCCACATCGGTTGCGAAGTCCTGAAGTGTTTCATTATTCTTTTCCACTCGGCCTCTTAATTCCATGCGATATAAATCCTTCTTGTGATCGCCACCATACTTGCGCTGTAACGCAGCCAGTAGATCCTCGTAGTTGTTTCTGGCACTGACGGGAATGCTCTGAAGGACTTCTGCTGCGCTGCCTTTCAGTGATAAAATTAGCTCTACTGCTTTATCGTTGCTGTTCCTCATGTTCTCAATTGCGACCATTTCCAATTGGAATTTAAAAACGTCAAATGGGGTAGAGCCATCGAAACTGGGAGCTTTCAATCTACTAGAGCCTTCAGAAATTACCCGCACTGGCCCCTCTTGCAACTGGAGATCATTCATCTTTCTTTCCAGTTCGGCGAATCTTTCCTCCACATCCTGCTCGATCTTCTGCTGAAATTCCTCGAATTTCTGTTCGACCTTTCCGAATTGATCCTTAACCTGTATCTCCATGTTATTCATAGCTTCTGAAATTTTATGTAGCTTTTCATTTGTGGCGTTGGATGTTTCCTGCATAATTCTAGAATTCTCACCAAATTTCTCATTCATAATCCTAGAATTATCGTCCAATTTATCATTCATAATTCTAGAATTATCGTCCAGCTTCGCGTTAATAATTCTAAAGTTTTCGTTAAATTTTTCCATCATGGCTGCAAACATCGTCGAAACATCCATATTACCAGTTGCGTCTTTTGCAGGTACCTCCATTTCTTCTTTGCACTCAAACTGGTGTTTGTCAATGTCAATGTTTCGGCGCTTGAATTCTTCTATTAATCGCCTCTGCAGCTCTACCTTATTACCAGCTGTCGGTTGATCCAACTTACTCTACTCCTTTTTTAGTTGTTCAACTTTGAGTTCTTCAAACTTCATCGTTGTCCATAATTCGTAATTTCACTTCTGACACCAATGTTACGAATTTCCTTATTCGTCCTTTTTGCGTTGTTTTATTCCCAATAACAAAACAGGGTTCGTTTTAAATTACGATAATTACAACGGTCTAACTTCCTTTTATTTTACTTATATAGTACAACAGTTTACTTTATTTATAACACTTTAACAAGTCTTATATTTTACTATGGTTTCGCGTTGCTTACTTTACGGGGTTTAATCACAAACTGAACCCTCCATTCCAAAGACCTCCGCTATTTATACCAACTCACCATACTCACATGAAGGTATATCTAGCGGATTCAAGAACCTTCTAGACGTTGTTCTTGTTGCTTATCTTTGTAGAATCATCTCGAATGGCGGAGAATTATCTTTACTGAGGTGAATTCATGCTACTGGTTTAGCGAGCTGGTACGTTGTTACAATGCATACTTTCAGGCGCAGCACTAACCGCCTCTTATTTACATACTGTCATTAATGGCCAGTTTTTAAGTGGGTAGTTAACTATCGTAATTGAAAGATAATTAGAAGTTAACTTTGCATTTTGTTTTTCAGTGGCAAGTTGAAGCAAGCCGTCATATTTAGACTTGTGTCGAACTCGTTCACTAGTTCTCGAACTCGTTCATTTCAGGTGCCCAGACATCACAATCACGAACATACTTGCCATTTCGAACATGTGCATTATGTTCGTAAGGGTGCTGTCTGGCCACCCTAAATGAACTATATAGTTCATGAACGACACAACTCTAGTCATATTGTTAATAATTATGGCAACCCTTATATTCTTATTGGACAAAACATATGTGTTGGGCTAAATACCAAAACAACAAAGAGGAGCAACCAAATAGAATTATGTAAAATAAGAAGTAAATGCATAAAATCAAAGCCATTTTTTATCAAAAATGTGTAAAAAATAATGTTGCCGCAACAATTTAACGATCTAGGCTCAAAATATATGTACAAATACTCAAAACAAAAACATGTATTTTATGCAATCTTACATTTCTCATTTGACAGTCAGTAATGTGATTGTCAAAATCATATATGTCTGACTACAAGTTAACCAACTAACATTGGGTGGTTAAATCATTAATAACCATTGACTGGAAAACAAAATTCGATGTTTAACCACAATTTAACTAAGAAACGAAGATCACCACTGACTGAAAAACTGGCCATAAGTCATTAACAGCAAGCAAAAGCTTTTACTTATTCGTAACAATAAGTTAAGAAGGTTTATAGAAACTTTACTTTTTTTTAAATTCGCAAAAAACTGATCCAAAATGACGGGGGCGGGGTCAAAATATTCTACAAAAATGATCGCCATAAAATTTCACTATATGTGTCCGAACACTCCAAAACACAAGTCTTAGCCCAAGTGGTAGATAATAAGCAAAAACTAACTGCCTTCTAAGGGTTAGTGAAGAATTTTGTCATTTTGGTGTTTCCATTAAAACTAATCCACATAATATAATGAATTTTGTCATATTTCATCTCTTACCTATCACTTCTCTATCTAGCATTTTATGGCGATCATTTTTGTAGAAGATTTTCACCACGCCCCCCGTCATTTTGAAGCAGTTTTTGTGAGTTTTAAAAACAAAGGAAATATGGTTATACGTGACAGTTAGAGGGTTAATTTGTTCCACAACAATGTTTATCTGAATCTTTTCTATAAAACTTCTGAACATATTTTGTACTTCAGAAGTAAGGAACACACAATTTTGCATGCCGATATGTTGCAGGAAAGTCCCGGCGGGCGGAAACTTTGACCCGCCCTAAAAAAATTCTGATCAGATCTGGCAAAACGCCGATACACGTATATTTTTTTAGACCTTTCTACCAGAATTCGTTGACAGAACCCCATCATTTTGAAAAAATTTAATTTTGTCTCACAATGTAATGGGCGGCTGAAACATAATCATCATGGCAAATGCAAACCACGGTGGGCTGGGTTTGCCTCCCGCCACCGTTATATTGGCAATGAAAATACACAAGGAAAATAATGAACAAAGAAACCCCCCAACTGTAGACGACCCTCGCAAACGTTATAAAGACCACGATTTAAGGATATGTACCTGGAATGTGCGAACGCTATACAGGACTGGTGCCACTTTCCATCTGGCGGATGTCCTCGGAAAATATAAAGCTGACATCACAGCGATCCAGGAAATGCGATGGACAGGATATGGTTGCACCGGCAAGAAAAACTGCGATGTTTACTACAGCTGCCATTAGCGAAAGCACGAATGTGGGTGCGGATTTATAGTTGGCAAGAGACTGCGACACCTAGTTTCAAGGTTCAACACGGTCTCGTTAATTTGTGTGCACGCACCGACAGAGGATAAAGATGATGAGGTCAAAGAAACTCTTTATGAGCGTCTGGAGGAAGTATATGAACGCTGCCCTGACCACGACATTAAGATTATTCTAGGCGATTTTAATGAAAATTGGGAAAGGAAAGTGTCTTTCGACCAACCATCGGTAATCACAGTCTACATGATACCACCCCCGATAATGGAATAAGACTGATAGACTTCGCCGCTGCAAAGAACATGGTAGTTAGTAGCACACGATTCCAGCATAAGGACATTCATAATGCGACCTGGATATCTCCTGATCAACGGACGAAGAACCAGATTGATCACATGGTAATAGATGACTGGCACTCTTCTAGTGTAATGGATGTACGTGTGATTCGATATGCCACTATCGACTCGGATAATTACCTGGTGGCTGCGAAAGTTCGCAAGAGATTGAGCAGGGTGAAAACCGTACGAAGCCGAACACAGAAAAAGCTGGACATTGACAAGCTACAAATACCGGAGATATCAATGTCCTATCGACAGAAACTATCTCTCCTGCTAGAGCAGAATACCCCCTCCCGAAGACCCAGATGCGCAGTGGAAGCACATCTCCCATTCTTTGGAAAACGCTGCAAGGGCTGAACTTGGCTATCAAAAACCGCAGAAGGAAAAGCCATGGTACGACGAAGAATGTTGCATTGCAACTGATGAAAAAGACGCTGCATGTATGGCAACGAAAGAGTCAGTTACAACGCGTTCTGCGAGTGAGCGGTACAAGAAGCTGAGAAGGGAGGAAAACCAACTATTTAGGCGGAAAAAATGGCAGTGGGAGCAGAGAGAGAGTGAAAGAAGCGAAATGTGCAGGATGAATGGTGAATCCCGAAAGTTTTTCCAGAGGGTAAGAGGACCGAATGACGGGCCTAATAATGGGCTGCCCTCCTGCAAGGACGAGTATGGGAATCTGGTGACTGAGAAGCAGTGTGTGCTCAAAATGAGGAGAGACCACTTTTCAGCACTACTCCACTCAGATTCTTCCACTGAAGATCAGGAGGTAATGATAGTGGAAGATAGTGTAGATTGTACCCCCCACCCCACCAAGACGAGATTGGAACGGCAATCTCCAGTCTGCAGAATAATAAAGCGGCTGGTGCGGATGGCCCACCCGCTGAACTTTTTAAGGCAGGTGGCCTTAAAACTGATATGCGGTATATGGCTGGGGGAATCTATGCCCGACGATTGGAGGCTCAGTGTATTATGTCCTGTATTCAAAAAGGGTAATCAATGTGTCTGTTCCGACTATCGCGGTATCAGTCTTTTAACCATCGCGTATAAGGTCTTGTCGAGCGTATTATGTGAAAGACTAAAGCCAATTATTGAAAACCTGATTGGACCTTATCAGTGTGGTTTTAGACCAGGCAAGTCCACAACTGACCAAATATTCACGCTACGCCAAATCCTGGAAAAGACCCACGAAGAGCAAATCGATACATACCACCTCTTTGTCGATTACAAAGCTGCTTTCGATAGCCCCATACGGGGAAAACTGTACGAATCTATGTCTGAACTTGGTATTGCGGCAAAACTGATTCGCCTCTGTAGAATGACGCTGACCAACACCAAATCAGCAGAGAAAGTGGGGAAAGACCTCACTGAACCATTCTGTACCAAGCGAAGAATTAGAAAAGGCGACACTCTTTCGTGCAATCTCTTCAACATCTTAATGGAGATAATAATGAGAAAGGCTGCAGTAAATACGAACAAGACCATTAACACGAAAAGCCATATGTTGCTGGCGTATGTTGACGACATAGACATCATTGGGCGAAATTTGCGAGAGGTTACTGCAGTATTTTCAAGAATCGAAAAGGAATCAGCGAATGGTTGATGGTGTCAACGCCTAGAGAAACCTCTCGACTTGGTCCGCACGTGAACGTTGACAACCGATTTAATTTTGAAGTGGTAGATGAATTTTTCTACCTTGGATCCGCCGTGAACATGGACAACAACGTCAGCCTGGAGATAGATAGGAGAAGTGTGCTTGCAAATAGATGTTATTTTGGGCTCAGCAAGCAGTTTAGGAACAAAGCCGTCTCTCGACGGACAAAAGTCCAGCTATATCAGACTCTCATTTTACCTGTCTTGACATATGGCTCCGAAACTTGGGTCATATCGCAAGCGGATGAAAAACACCTGGCAGTTTTGGAGAGAAAAATTCGCCGTAAAATATATGGTCCTGTTAGGGAAAACGGCGAGTACCGACGTCGCTGGAACGCAGAGCTATATAATCTCTATTCTGACGTGGACATAGCTAGACGAATAAAAGTGGGCCAATTGCGTTGGATAGGCCATGCTATCAGAATGGATGAACATGAGCCAGCGCGAAAGATTTTTGATAACGTACCCGATGGAGGCAGGAAAAGAGGACGACCAAGACTCCGCTGGAAAGACCAGGCTGAAGAATCCCTCCGTATCCTTGGTGTTACCAACTGGCAAGAAAAGGCGAAGGATAGAGCCAGTTGGAAGAATATGTTGAAATTTGTTTAATTTGTTTGTTTAATTAATATGTGTAAGACGTCTGACCTCATGAGGTTGTAATATAGTCAAAAAAAGTAACCGAAAGTACTCTTATTGGATCAAAAGGAGTTGGTGACTTTCTGAAGTCGAAATGAGGTAAAAATGTCCTTATCCACTACAAATATCATCCCTGATCTACAGGTGCTGCAAAGTTGTCGTTTTTATGCTGAAATGGAAATATATTTTAATAACAAATTTATTATAATGACATTATTTTCTGCCCATTGTGTTTCTTCCACTGAATTCTATTTAAATTGTTTTTGTTTCAAGCTTTTATTTGATTTCCAGCTATGCGACATCCAAAAGAAAGATTTTTTTTTTATATATATTTTTTTTAAATTTTACAAATTTTCTTCTTATTATTTTAATTTTACTCTACTCTTTTTCTTATGTTAAAGGTATTTTAATTTTATTAAGTATTGTATGTTATGTCTACTATGTATATAATATAAATTTTATAACGTAGTTGAAAATATATTACAGCTATTTAGGATTGTAGATAAATAAATAAATAAAAAAAATTGCAAAATGAAAATGGGCTCCAAAGTTAGGGTTTGGTTTCATTATGAAGGTGGGCCCCAATTTTCAAAATGAAATAGCCTCCCAAGCGAAGAATAGAAATTGCACCCCAGGAAAATCGGCAGCAATTGAAAAAAATTGGTTTTGTTTCATCCGTCGATATGATTAATTTCAGAATGAATATACAATACACACATAAACATATTCCATGAAACACTAAACAAAAGAAGATAGAATAGAATATTTATTTCAAATATTTGTCTTCCCTTTTTAGACGTCTTATTTTGTAAAATATTTTTTCATTTCTTTCTAAAACAGCAAAATGTAATTTGTTAAAATTGTTGTTGACCGTGTGTTGAAGCGCGATTTTTTTTGGAAAAGTTTGTATCATTTCTTTCTAAAACAGTAAAATGTAGTTTATTAAAATTTTTGCTGATCGTGTATTGAAGCTTCTCAGGCAAAAAATTGTTTACATTTCTTTCTAAATCACTAAAATATAGTTTATTAAAATATTTGTTTATCATGTGTTGAAACGCCGAAGGCAAAAAACTTTTCCAAAAAAAATCGCGCGATTTTGTGGGGTGTTTTCTAAACAGTAAAATATAGTTTATTAAAATTTACTTTTTGGTAATATTTGGGTAAATGAAACACAACATTTTTAAATTAATATAGGTACAAACATTTTATTTCAAAAAATTTGTCACAGCAAATCAAGTTGTTACTTTATCTTCCTTGAGAAACCAAAAAGTGGTACTTACCCAATGTGCCATATGAATCCGTTACGAATTCGAGACGGATCCGATTCTGTGGACAATTTGTCCGAAACGGACATTCGTTACGAACTCACAACGAATCCGTTTTCCTGTGTACTTTTTCGGATCCGTCTCGAACTCATAACGAACTTCATATGCGAAGACGGATTCGCTTTTATCAATTTTTGCGCATTCGAAACGGATTGGGTCTGAGTTGCCATTTGCATTAATAGTAATTTCTGTCTATTTAATTCTATTTATTGGAAATTTAAGTTTTCAATGTTTTGCACCTGAATTTTATCTAAATTTTAAATTTGATTCATTTGGCATATTTGATTCTTTTAGAAATGCGATCATGAGCGTAATAGAAAAACTCCTTATTTATTTCGTCAGCTACAAACAGCCGAGACATAAAAAAATGTATTATATAATCTACACGCAAACAAAATTATCGCGTGAAAAAAAAATTTTATAACTTAAAAAAGAAAAATGTAGTTAAAGAGCGGAACAATAAAGAATTGTAAAATTAATAAATTAAACATCTGCTGACAATAATAACAAATGGAAAAAAAAACAATAACAAGAAAAGTGGAAAATAAATAAAAACAAAAATTCATTAAACACAGGCGAAAAAATTTGAACGCAGCAACAGGATTAGCGTGACTACAGGAACGCAGGAATATAAGGCGCAGAAGTTATATAAATCAACACAGGAACACGGGAATGCAGAAACAGGAATAATACAAACAGGAAAGTTTAACGAGAAACATGACACCAGTGAAATCAGGAACGATAAATGGCAGCAACGACGGGAAAGTATGTGTAACCAATGAATATGAAACAGGAAATTGGACGAATGCATGGATGGCAAATTTTATTCAGGAACATAAATTTAAATAGGAGTAGTAGAATGTTATACAGCTCAGTAGCAGGTAAGGTAGGTGGAGGTAGCTTGATGATAGAGCAACGAACTGGAACACGGGAGAGCAGGAACAACCGGAACAGTAGGCACATCAGGAGCAGGAATAATATGAAAAGGAAAGTTTTTGTTTTGTCATTACAAAACTTATTGGGCCTTATTTTTAAACGGTTTAAAACAAAAAATTTAAGCCGCCCAATAAAATATTTGGGGTCGTTCTTCACAATTTTTTGGAGCCCTTCATCACTGCTTGGGAGGGCGGAATGAAGACGGGCCTCAGGAAATAACACCCCAATTGCAAAATGAAAACGGGCCCCAAACCAATACACAGGTTACAACAACACAAAATTCTGGGGTGATATTTCGCACATTTGGGGTACATTTCGCTTGCACTTGAGGTTTTTTTTCATTGTGAATGTGGGCCCCAATGAAAGTGGACCCAATTACTTTTTGGGGAACATTTTCATTTTACTTGGGGTCCGTCTTCATGTTTTGGGGTGTTATTTCATAACTAAATTGGGGCGTAATATCAAATGAAATTAGGACCCAAATATTACTAAAAAGGACATTACTAATATAAATTCACTTCTAAAAATGCAAATGAAACATTAAGGATATTGAGGTGCAATCATTTTTTTCGCAACTGTATTGGTGCAGTAGATGGCAAACACGTTGTAATGGTCGCACCGCCCAATTCTGGTATTTTTATAATTATCATTTATTATTATTATTATAATTATTATTATAATTATTTTTATAATAATCAGCTGTGTTTGCCTCCACCGAAAACACTGCCCGGCTGAAAAATGTCTGTTCCGTACACTATCGTCGCGGACGAAACATTCGCTTTGTGGCAGATGAAGCCGTATGCTCAACGCGGTTTGACGCGTTGTCAATTACCGACTGAGCGGTGCACGCCGTATAGTAAAGAATGTTTTGTGGCATCATGCCGGCTCGCTTCTGTGTGCTATGAAAACCCATCCATTAGAGTGCCGAAAAGACCAAAAAAGTAGTGCATAAAAAAGCGTGCTTCATAATTTTCTGATGTCAACAAATAAAGCGAAATACGCTCAAAGCAATTGGTTCTACCAATACGATGCCGAAGGCATTTTGAGCAATCCGGGTGAATGGCGTTCCGAAAGTCAGCCGACTAAACCGATGCATTCTCTTGAAAAACGAAGAGATTATATAGATGCGAATTCACAAACTATTTCATCGATGAAGGGGAAGTCGAATGGCAGTACGGCCACATTTAAATTGTTATTAAACGGGTAAAAAAATAAATGAATAAAAAAATTGTTTATATTTGTTGTTGCAAAAAGAGTCCTTATAAAAGTGAAAAATTCAAACTTTAATTGCCACCTATGCACAGTGGAAACAACTTTGTTTTGTATGCAACATTTTATTCCACATAATAGAGTCAATTTAAAAATTGGTTGACGGTGGCGTTATTGATGGGTACCTACAAGCCATATGTTGGTCAAAAATTCCTGGAGGCGCAAATACTGCATATATTGCGACAAGCACATGCATATGCAACTTGTCACGAGTTGTATGTGCTAGGGTAGTATATAGTATGCGAAAAAGCCACATATACGCATGTGTCACGAGTGCTACATATCGCACATATGCGTACTATATGTGAGTATCTCAAAAGAGTTAGTACACGGCATGTGGCCACTCTGACAAGATGCTGACGACAAAATCACATCAGAGTCACACATATAAGTATGTGGTTTTTACATACTGTGTACTATTGGCTGTAGTTTTTTCAGAACAGTGCTACAAAGAATGTCTGCATTTAATATTAAAATATTTTTTTTTGATATTTCTTCATATTTTACAATTTTGTTGTGCTTGGGAATATCTTACGAAAAATTGGTATAAACCCCAAAATCACATTAGGCAACACTTGCGCAAACATGAACGAGCAGCGGCTGTTGTACAAAGTCTGCGGAATACAAATTTATGCATGTGGAAAAATAACGGCGTTAAAGCTATGAATCAAAAACTGGCAGATGAAGGACAACAGATTCGTGATTTTTATAAAAGGGAATACATTAACAGACAAATGCCTGGCATCAAAACTGTGAAAATATTCAAGTCCAACACGGGAACAAAGTGACGATTCCAGAATAGAACAATGATTATGAACATTGGAGCATTCTTATTTTGTATAGAAACTTATCCCGAAATACCTCATATTCTGTCAATAAACGACACATCATAATTTTTACGTTTGTACAACTCATTCAAATTACATCAATCTTCATTTCAAATTCTTTATATTAACTTCACCTGTCTATATGCATGTATGTATCCACCGCACCAAAAAACCTTTGGATTGATTTTTAACCCCTTTCCCGTGATTCAATCGAGTTGAAACTTCGCAGGCAATATGGGCGGGATTGGATAAAGGAGCGTGGTACCTCCCATACAAATCACAACTTAAAAATCCATTATTTCTGCTCCTGTTAACGGTATTTGACAAAATTGGGTATGTTGGTTAGGTGTACATATTCTAAGATCTGCTACAAATATGGGCGGGATTGGACAAAAGGGCGTGGTCATATATAAAGAATTTATAGTCAAAAACTATGTTTTTTAAGGCTTGGATTTTCATTTCTTAACATGCGACTGACTTTGCGAAGATACACTGACGGAGCAGATCGCCCTTTAATTTTGTTAATATTTGTAACTAAAGGAAAATTGTACAATTAAAGTAACGTCACATAATTTTGGTTCACCCTAATAAAATTTAAATTGTTGTCAAAACAATAACAATTATACTCAAAATTATATTTGAGTCGCTGTTGCTTTGATATTTTTTCTGGCGATGGAAGACAACAACAACGTAATGTGAGTGTTTTCTTTGATAAATTGGTAGTTTGTCATGTATACATACATATCAGTGAATGACGAAAAGCCCATTTAGAGTACTCCCCAAGTACAACTGACGAAACATGTACAAGTGCCCGTATAAACATAAAAAAGCAAATTAGTGAAATTGTGATTTGGAGAATCCATCGCAATCTCGATACGAGTCCGTAAAAAGAGAAAAAAGCGGATCAGTGAAATTGCGATTTCCAAAGGTAATAATCTTCTGATCATGAAATTGCTGACTTCTTTCAGTCAACTCATGTTAAGAGTTCCGACTCTTTATTACGTTACCCTTATAATATTCATAGTTTTGATTTAATGTTTGATCTTTCGTTTTCATACGCAGAAGTATATACGAGTCTCTTGTCGCTGTAACCGTCTTGTAATCCAGGACCTGATGGGGTGCCTGCGATAGTACTCAGATAATGTGCAGATTTATTATACATACCCTTGACAGATATGTTTAATATATCATTGACCAAAGGTGATTTCTCAGAATTGTGGAAAAAAAATTTTATTGTCCCTTTATATAAGAGCGGCAGCGAGATCTAATGTTGAAAATAATAGAGGCTTGCTAAACTCAGTGCTATTCCTTAACTATTTGAACTTCTCATTACGCGTAAACTTGTTCACGCTCTAAGGAGCATTGTTTCCCCTTAGTCTACTTCTTCTAAAATTTGATTTAATTGGTTTTCCTATTCGTTTTTTAAATTGGTTGAAATCATAGTTATTTAATAGAATCCAATGTGTATTATTCATGAGTACTCTTCAACGTGGATTCTTGTATCCTCATGCGTTCCTCAGGGAAGTCATTTGGGTCCGATACTCTTTAATCTCTCTCTAAATGATCTTCCATCAGTTATTCACAATTCGTTAATACTAATGTACGCTGCTGATGTAAAGTTGTTTAGGTCCATAAAATCACCTGATGAATACAGTTTACTGCAGATTGATTTAACTAGTCTTGTTAATTGGTGTGAGTTGAATCGTATGTTGCTTAACTTGGACAAATGTAAGAAAATTTAATTTAATAGAGGAACAGTTCTAAAGACGTCTTACATAATTGGAGATAGTGTTCTGGAAAATTTTTGTTTCTTTTGTGACTTAGAGATTACTCTTGATAGCAAGCTTAGCTTTAATTTGCACATAGATGCTTGTAGTAAATCTTCCAATTTACTAGGTTTTATAAAACGTTGGTCTAGGGAGTTCGATGACCCATATCTGTCAAAGCATCTTTTTACGAGTCTAGTTAGACCGATTTTGGGGTACGGTTCGTTAGTTAGGTCCCCTTATTACAGATGTTATATTAATAGAATTGAATCTATACAAAAACAATTTTTAAGTTTTGCTCTAAGGAATCTTGCTCGGAATCCCGACATAAATCTACCACCCTACCTTCACAGGCTTGCGCTTATTAATCTTACTACGATAGCACGTTTGATATCTGATATCTGCTTCATGGTAAAATTACTAAATGGGGATATTAATTAACCGTATTTAATTTCAAATCTTAAATTCCACTTCGTGTTTCTAGAAATGTTGTCCCTTTAAATTTACCCGCGATTAAATGTAATTATGAGGACCTTAATCCAATATTCAAACTCTGTAAAATTTTTAATAAATTCTTTAATTTGTTTTCTTTCACTGATTCTATTACCTCAATAAATCGCTCGATTCTTTACGATAATGTTTTTTAATCTAAGATTTTCCAGAGTACGTAACTTCGGAACAATGCAATCTGTACATTGTAAACCACTGAGAACCATTATCATTGGATGTTTATTACGTGAAACACTGCAATTGGCTTAAATGGACTGCTCCAGTTCGTTGCTCCATCATCAAGCTACCTCCACCTACCTTACCTGCTGCTAGCCGTATAACATTCTACCACTCCGATTTAAATTTATGTTCCTGAATAAAATTTGACATCCATGCATTCGTCCAATTTCCTGTTTCATATTCATTGGTTGCACCTACTTTTCCGTCGTTGCTGCAATTTATCGTTCCTGATTTCACTGGTGTCATGCTTCTCGTCAAACTTTCCTGTTTGTATTATTCCTGTTCCTGCATTCCCGTGTTCCTGTGTTGATTTATATAACTTTTGCGCCTTATATTCCTGTGTTCCTGTAGTCACGCTAATCCTGTTGCTGCTTTTAAATTTTTTCGCCAGTGTTTAATGAATTTCTGTTGTTTTTTTTCCAATATTTGTTTTTGGTTTTTCCATTTATTATTGTCAGCAGATGCTTAATTTATTAATTTTACAATTCTTCATCGTTTCGCTCTTTAACTATATTTTTGTTTTTTTTTAAGTTATACAATTTTTTTCACACGATAATTTTGTGTTGCGTATAGATTATATAACAGATTTTTTTATGTCACGGCTGTTTGCAGCTGGCGAAATAAATAGGAGGCGCTAAGGAGTTTTTCCACTACGCTGATGATCATATTTCTAAAAGAATCAAATATACCAAATGAATTAAATTTAAAATTGAGATAAAATTCACGTGCAAAACATTAAAAACTTAAATTTCCAATAAATAGAATTAAATAGACAGAAATTCCTATTAATGCAAATGGCAACTCAGACCGAATCCGTTTCGAATGCGCATAAATTGATAAAAGCGAATCCGTCTCGAATTAATTTTATTTATTTATTTATTTATGTCTATGGATTACAATCCTTACAGACTAGCTTAACTAAAAGTAATATAAATCCAAAATATTTTTAAATTTATTAAGTGAAAACGAAAAATCAATTGAACAATTCATATTAATAGTATTATATTCCTTAAGACACCTCAATATAGGCTCAAAAGAAGAGTAATTATTTCTATGAACAGATATATAAAAAAATTCATTATTTCTAAGACACCGTAAGGGAGTATTAATATTTATGCAGCTAAGAAGCGGAGGACAATCTACAAATCCACAAATTGATTTGTATAAAAACAATACAGAACACTTGGATCTGTGACTAGATAGGGTTTCCAAGTGAATTAATCTGCATCTAGCTTCATAAGATGGAATTGGACTATGGAAATTTACTTCAAACAATGCAAATTTAATAAATTTCTTTTGCAATGACTCAATACGATTAATGCGTACATTATGGTAGGGATTCCAAATAATGGCACCATAATCTAATTTAGATCTAACAAAAGCGGTGTATAGTAATTTTCGTGTGTAAGGGTTCCGAAAGTCTTTACTATTTCTTTTCACAAAAGCTTTAGGCATTATATAATCCACATGCAAGTTAAATACCAGTTTTGGATCGAAAACAATGCCCAAATCTAACATTTTACTAACTTTAGGTATTAAATAAGTGCCAATGAAATAGATGGAGTTAACTAAATTTATACGCCTTGCAAAAGGAAGATGGAAGCAGTTAGCAGTATTTAGTTTTAAATGATTACATTCACTCCAAATGACCAATCGATTGATGTCTTCCTGAAGTAAAATAGAGTCTTGAAGACAAGAAATTTTAGTAAAAAGTTTTAAATCGTCAGCATACATGAGAAATTTAGAATGTTTGAAACATGATTCAATATCATTAACAAATAATATAAAAAGAAGAGGTCCTAAAAATACTACTAAAATACTACCAGAGGTTGCTGAATACCTATTAGAGTAAACATTATCAACACACACACGACACACTCTATTACTTAAGTACGATTCAAACCACTGTAAAAGACACGAATGAAATCCAATTTTAGCCAATTTCATTAAATGTAAACTGTGCGATACCTTATCAAAGGCATTGCAAAAGTCAAAATAGAGTGTATCAACTTGAAATCCTGACTCAAAAGACTTGATACAGAAATTAGTAAAGACTAATAGGTTAGTAATTGTTGAACGATGTTTTATGAAACCGTGCTGCGATTCAGATAAAAATTGGAAAAAAGAATGATAAATTTTATCATAAACTAAATGTTCCAAGAGTTTCGATACGTTAGATAATTTAGATATCGGTCTATAATTGCTAATGTCATTTTTTGATCCTGATTTATGAATAGGCATTATAGTGGAAACTTTCCATTGGTTTAAGAACGTACCAGCTTTAAGGGAATTATTAAAAATCAATTTTAGCGGACCGCAAATAGATACACTACATTTCCTAAGAAACAACGCACAGTGGCGCACGTAAACCAAACGAGGTTGCAAAAATCAAAATTTTCATGTGCGCCGACGAAGTTTTGAATAAACCCATATTATAGGAAACTTTGCAACGATTTCAAATATGCTACTCTTAATAATATCACATTTTTAGTTTAGAAGATACAACCGTTCAAAGTTGACCGACTTTCGGTTTTCAAAAAAACACACAATTTTTAGTCAATTTGTTGCGATTTCAGGTGTAGTATCACGAAAAATAGGTAACGAATCGCTTTATTTTTTGTTTGTATTTATTGATGTGTTTATTAAATGTATAATGATAAAAAAAATTAACTGTTTGCTTTGTGTTTCTCCTGGTAAAACACTATTTAAAAACTATCCGTTTTTTCACTATTTTTGAACTTTGACGGAAAATAAAAAAAATCTATATTTTTCTATATTTGCCATATTTTCAAAATATGTTCTTTGAGTATTCGTTTACATAATTCCAAAGGTTTTATCTGCCTGTAAGTGCCCCTTTGGCTTCTAGAGGTCAAAGAGTTAAAAAAGACATGGTTCTTGAGAGGGAAAAATCAAATCATTAACCCTCCGTCATACACATGTTTCTATAGTCACTTTCGTAACACATGGGTCAGGCCAGACCAACTGTGTATTCATTTTGTAAAACAATAAAAACAACTCGCGTAAACTTCTGTAACTGGCACTCATGATAGAATTATTGGGAAAATTAGCTGTACGGACAGCATGGGATGCCATCATTTCCAACATGAAACCCTTTTTTGTCTGAATTCGTGGAAAGAACTAACAATTCTTGGAAAAACAAAATTACGTGATAAAATGGACGCAACAATTGTCATCCAGTCCACACGCATTCGTATTTTTAGAACCTGTACACGATGTGATTGGTCACCCGCCCTGTAGGTAGGCAGGTAGGCCAGCACTCCACCACACCACGCACAGTCCAACCCCGTTAAGACTCCGCCCACAAGAACCCAAGCGCACACTGGAAAATTCTACCTAATTTACCAATGACCAAAACATGGTGGTAAAAACTTGCGTCATGCACAGCTACTATATAAGTGTAAACACGTAGCGTGGTTTCAACAAACCTGATTGTGCTATTATTGACCAACCATCTAACCGCGAGTTATTGAAAACATGGCGTTGAACAATTTAAAATTATTTGAACTGTTCAGAAAGTCAACCACACCAAAGTTTTTCACGGAAGCTGCTTTAGAAGAACTTGATAGCTTATACGGAAATATTGAGAGAAGCGAAATTATAAAAAAAATTTTATCTGATATATGCAAATATTAAGGCAAAATGGGTGAAAACTAATCGAACCATTCAGAAATTCAACTCCAAATACGAGGACTGGCTTAATGAAGACACCATCCTGGATATATTGCCAGTAGATAAACCCCCACATCAACCAGAGGAGCAAAAGGAAGGCCAAAAAAAGTATTGAGGAGTGTTCAATTTTCACAAGAAAGAGGAAACTTGCCGAGGCCACCAATGACTTGACCACGAAGCATTTATCGGACGCGCTGTCTATTAAATATACAAAGGATAGTGAAAGAGTGAGGTCGCAGATTACAAAATCTATTGCTGACGCAAGCCCACTGCGACTAAAAAGGATTAAGGAAAGCATTCCCACGCCCACAAACGCACACATTAAAAAGTATGGTTCCGAAGAAGTCTTGGCCTTGTTTATGGACTTAGAACTTTCCAAAGAAAAATATGAGATACTACGGGCATCCTTGATGCGACACGGGGCTGACGTTTTACCAGGATACAAGCATATTACGCAAGCCAAAATAAATTCACGACCACTGCATACGGAGTTTACGGAAGTCTCTGTGAAAGCTAATCTGCAGGATCTCATGGGCCATACAGCAAAACCGTTGTTGGAGAGTCTTCCTGAAAATGAGGTGAAAATTCTTCCTGAGAAACTGACATTGATCAGCAAATGGGGCTGCGATGGATCATCCGGACAAAGCGTTTATAAGCAAAGGATATCTTCCGATGACGCTACAATATCGGACGGAAATATATTTATGGCATCTGTTGTTCCTTTGCGGCTAAAATCTGATGTTTCCCTACACTGGAAAAATCCACGTCCGTCATCAGTGCATTATTGCCGACCAATAATGTTTCAGTTTGCAAGGGAATCGGCAGAACTCATAAGGACCACGGTGAAGGACATTGAAGAACAAATAAGCAAGATTAAGCCTACAAAGCTGCAAATTGGAGAAGGAAAATATATTGAATGCAATTACGAGTTCCACCTGACCATGGTTGACGGAAAAGTCGTAAACGAACTGACAGGAACAACCTCAACATTGTCATGCCCGATTTGCAAAAAGAGTCAGAAGAACTTTGGTAATTTAAACGATTCTACAAACGAGGAGAATTACGAATATGGAATGTCACCATTGCACGCAAGGATAAGGTGTATGGAGTTCTTGCTAAAACTGGCGTAAACCCTACCACAAGAGGAGGAAAACTTCGATGAAAATACATCAATTAAGGATAAGGAAAAGATCAGAAAGAAGCAAATACAGGATGCTTTTTTTAAAGAAGTATGTATCCACAGAAGAAGTTGACCCCGACCGTCCATAAAATATTGGCGCATGGCAGACATAATTGAGTACCAGTGTTTGCCTATTGGAGAGCTTTCTGAAGAAGCACAGGAGTCTCTTAACAAATTTTATAAAAAATATAGATTGCAGAACACATTCAAAGCATCAAGGGTAAGGCAAAATGAGGACCTCTTCAACATGTTGGCAGCATCTTCCGATCCACTTATTTCTTCCCTGCGGCATGTGAAGTCACGAATAGAGTTAGAAAATAATTATAGTTTAGAAATGATTAGTCTTTTAGTTATACCTTCTCCTACGAATTGTGATGAATATTTTACAGAAAATTGAAAAAATAAATTTAAAAAAGAAGTAATTTTTTTTAATTTGTTGGGTAATAATTTAAAACATAAAACCCTAAAAAAAAAAATAAAAACAGTCTAAAAATGTAACAATAATTTTTTTTAGTTACCATAAAATTGATTTTTCTACAAATTTTAACTTTGATAACCCATAAGTAGGGCCCTACAAAGCGTAGCACCCTTTCCGCTCATTTCATAGGCTGGACAGTTATCTATCATATGCTGTTTAAACTGTTCAATTATCTTATTCGGTTCAAAAGATATGATTTTTGCAGCGAGTATATCAGATTCATCAAACTGAAAGAAAGATAAATTTGTGATTGAGTTAACACCATCCAAAAAACTTGAAACAATACTTGGTACCCCAAATTCCAAGTTGGATTTGAAGAGATCGGCAAATAAGTTTGCTTGTTCAACTGGAGAATTTGCAAATTTATCTTCCCCGAACATTGATGACGGAAAATCACTACTTCTACGTTTAGCTTTTATGAAGTGCCAAAATGACTGTGGATTAGTAACTATTTTATTTTCAAATTGCACAATGTAATTGCTGTACAAAAATTTATTTAGAAAATCAAATTCCCTAGAATAATGCTCAAACATCCTCTTACTTTCAGCACAATTTGTGGATTTGTAGACGTTGTGAAACTTATTTCTCAAATTTTTAATTTTTTTTAAGCCAGGGGTATACCAAGGCAATTTATAACAATCTGGCTTAACCTTAGGCACCACAGAATGAAGTATTTCATTAATCTTACAAATAAATTCATAATAACATGTTTTTAAAAACATCCAACCAAACAATACTCAAAATATGCTGATTTAAAACCTCAAAATTACATCTACTAAAATCGTAACGTAAATAATCAATATTAGAGCAGCGAAACTTATAAAAATCAACATTTACATTTAATGGCACGTGATGCATGTCTGGAGTACTGAAGGGCTTATCACATTTTTCATTAGAAAACTTAATATTATTGGAAATAAATACAAGATCTAATAATCGACCAAGACAATTAAAAAATGAATTAACTTGGACAAACCAAGAATTGTATCAATACAATTGATTTCATGCGTTAAATTAACATTGCCGGGATACAAGGTATTACAATTAGGCAGTAAAGACCAAACTATATTACATAAATTGAAGTCACCCAGAACCAAATAACCATCTTTTTCGTTATGCATATGCGAAACATATAAGCTTTGACTGCTATTTGGCGGTATGTAGGACACCATAACAAGCAATCTATTCAATCCTTCCAAGCGTACGCAAATTTGATCAAGCAACGTGTCACTATTAGGCAACACTAATGGCGTAGACTTCAAAGACTTCTTTACAGCAACCAAAACACCTCCTCCACGGGAACAGCAAGTTTTCACAGAATCCCTGTCCTTACGGAAATCAGCATACTTTTTAGTATCAAAAAACTCTCCATCATGGAAATCAATATTAAGCTAGGTTTCAACAAAAACAATGATATCGTAATCACATTGCGATGTCTCCAAAAAAATAGATCTATGCTTAGTTCTGATGGCAGCCATATTTTGATAATAAATTTTGAGCTTATATGAGTCATTATCAACTAGGATTGAGTTCTTGCAGGATGGGCGTTGGGAAAATTTCGAAAAGGACGAACATTAACGTTATTAGGCCAAAGAGAGGGTTTAAACAGTTCCTTGTAAAAATCCGGTGCAATACCCAGCTTAAAATTAACACTTTTTAAATCAGCCACATTAACGTCCTTCTTTACTAATTTAAAGCAAGCCATAAGAGCCTTACTGATGTCGGTATGCTTTTCAACATAGGCCATGATTTGATCCTCCGTAATGTTTGATTTAAAGGAGGACAAATGTATCCACTTCTTCTTCACAATAACTACAAGTTCAACATCATCATTCTTCCCAATAATGATAGGTCTTTGGCGATTTTTACGGGATGTTACTCGCGTCCAATCTGAATTGTGTGCTGGGTTACGATTTACATCCGAAAGATTAACAACATTATTTGTCTGCGCAAGGGGGACAGAAACACTGTTGCCAGTAGAGCAAGGAGCACCATTACCTTCATTAGCAAGCGCAGAAACATAGCTAACACGAAAGTTATCTCTGAGACAGTTATCACTCTCAGAAGCATGAGTTGCAATAGTGTGCGTATCATCAGAACTGTGTAAACTGGCGGGTAAAACAGACGGAGTGAAAGTTTTGGCGACTGAAGCAGCATTTGTAGGCAGTATCACTGATGACTTAACAACGGCAGCATGCGACGTCAGAGAGTTAGCAGCAGAATTCGAAGAGACGGTTTGAGCAGAACGTGTATTAGAAACATCGTTAAGTGTTGTTGGCTTATTGAGAAGCTCATGAAGCAATATTTTCAGCTCTCTCACTTCATTGGACAAGTGAGAAACAACAGCAACCAAATCAGTAGATGCATTAAGGCAGTCATCACAATTATAAATAATGTTTTTATTTCTTTTTAACGCTCCAACAGATTTAAATCAGCAACACCCGTACAAAAATAATGAAATTTGCCATTGCAAATCTTGCACTTTACGTATTTCTCGGATTGTAAGGACTTAAAACAGAAAGCACACAACGTTTTAGGTGGATCAATTGATATCGCGGCTGCACAAATCAAAAGTCAGAGATCGACATTTTGTCCGAAACGGACATCCGTTACGAACTCATAACGAATTCGTTTTCGTATGAAATTCCTCTCGAAACAGTATCACGAGTATTATACAAATATCATACTACCATTCTTGCATATGGCTGGTTTGATGTTAGAGTATGTACAATGTACATACTTGTCGCAGCGTTAGTAAAGTAAAATGTGCAGACATGCTCTCATAAATGCTGGTGCGCACAAGTATGGAAATTATGAATAAGTACTCAAATAATTTGTTGTTGTCATTATTTGATACATATCAATAACTGCCGTTCTCGCGTTTTGTTGTAGCCCAGCAAGAAATCTAGTTTGGTCGTTTATTGGTGTGTGCTAATTGTGTATGCATGTTGTTCTCTACAACAGCGCTGACGAAGTCATTATTTCTTTTGGATTAACTGTCGTTTGATTTGATGTTTGGTGGCCCAACGACAAGAATATTTTGTAAAGGCAATTGTCGATTATAAAGTGAACAATAACGATCAAAATCACATCGTTGTTTTTTCCGTAAAATCAAATATTAGTTTCTGTGTAAACATTTTGGCGACCGTGACAGGGAGGACAGTAAATACAGTTGCATTACTCATGAAAGAAAAAGGCGAAAGTTTACTGTGCCTCCGTGAGAAAATATTTCGAAAAGAATCATATATTTTGATTGCTTTAGCAGAAATAAATACCGTAAATTGTCGGCATATTCTTTCTAGTGGTTCAGTGGCACATTGGAATAACATTTTGTTGGTGATTCAAAGAGTACCGCTGCGGGAATCATATTTGTCGCCCATAGTTAGTGGAAAATGTGCATAATACAATATTTTGGCTCATGTTTAATCGCCGTTGCATTAAAAAGTTTTTAGGTCAAATGTCGAAAATTATAGGGGTATTGCTAAGTTGAGTGCAATTCCAAGCTTTTCGAAAAATTAGTTGCGCCTAAAATTGTGCATTTGCTAAAGAGTATTATTTCCCCTCAGCAACATGGGTTTATAAAAGGTAGATCAACTGTTACTAATTTGTTAGATTTTGTTTCACATGTTTTTCAGCATTTTCTTCGAAACTTCAGATGGTGTTACGTGCCACTTCTCTCTACTTACATTAGGATTGGTCCTCCAGCAGCTAGCGGTAACTCAGGAAGTTCCAACCCGTTCCAATCCTAATCCACTGTGGACGAACACGAAATTGAACTAGACATTTTACTCTTTGAAACAAAAAAATTAAATCTACTCTACACATACTCGTAAAAACAAGAGGACTTGGTGCTATGTCCCCGCACTGCCCGCCCTTCCTTGATTCAAAACTTCCACGACTATATTACTTTGAATCCCGCATTCCACACACACTCTTTAAACCACCCCCCCCCTTCAATCAGTACCCCCTCTTAAATGACACTCAGCACATCATGTTTTTTTTTCTAAAACAATTACACATAAAATTTATTGAACATTATAGTCTTTTTATATTGTTATTTAAATTGCTCTTAGAACTAACAAAAACCAAGTCTTAACACTAGAAATCACTAACACCAGAATTTTTCTTAATATGGAGTCATTTACTCAGACCACCTAATTACGTAGAAGAATCGCTTCGTTTCAGCCCTTTATTGGCTCGCACTTATAAATTTACTACCTGTTCAAAGAGCTCTCTCAACTGGTCTTATTAGATCACAAAGAAAACGATGATCTTCATCAAAACGAACCTTCGATTTATCACTCTCTTCTATGCACTATTGGTAATCCTACACTCCTTTCTCACGACTGGTATTAATAATCTTTACACCAAACAAAATTCAACACGTATTATAAACTAGACAAAACATCACTAACCTAAACTTATACTAATGCATTATTTCCCATTTTTTTTCTTTTTTTAGTTATTTTTCTTTATCAATTTTACTCCAGCGACTTCTTGTCTTCTATTGGTTTTAGAGAAATTCGTGCTGCTTAAAATACAAATCTTTTCTTTTTCTTTATTTTTGCTTAATTTTTACGTATAGCCGGATGGATATACGGTTTCCTTTGCACCGCAAAAAAAAACTATTAGATTTTTATGGAGACTTCTTGCGGTAAGTATTTATGACTACGGAGTTACCTTAATTTCTCGTTGATTACTATGGTTTTGTTAATCAAGTTTATTTCTTCTCTTGCAGCGTTTATGGTGCTGGATGTACGACTTTCCGAGGGATGAATTTACCGATCTCGTTTGATTGGAGTCGATTTTTCGGTCGTCTCAAAACAAAACTGCTGGCCCCAGTATGCCCTACAGACTAGTTGGGGACCAGCACTCCGGATTTGGAATTCTACCGCCGTGTACCTACAACGAAACAACACAACCGAAGCACAACACACTATCACCATTTCATCAAACAAAACACCCACCACTCTACTTACTTCAGATCTTACGACGCACAACACTAACTCCAATATTTGAATTTCCAAGCCGGTATGTAATTCACAATCAGGTTATAAGGTAATTTATTCTGCAGCCTTTATACTAACTTCTCCACTGGTATAACTTTTCACAAAACCCAGTACTTTATTCCACTTTTAAAAAAATATATATCTATTGACACCAGTAATCGTACAGCCAGATAGTACACTTTAGTTTGACCGTTTCTTCGCTTTCCCAGCCTTTTATATCCCTATTGGCCCCGCCAAATTCACAGTTTACTTATTTACCATCTTAGCTGCCATCTGTATGTACGACAGTAAATAAAAACATTTTTTCTGGCGCGTTCCACTTCCCACTGTTGATAATCATTGCACTGTCGTTTTCCCTCTATCCGGCAACGTTGTCACGTTCACGGAGTACTAATTCTCTGATTTTCAACTGGCAATGCCATTCATTTCCTTCTTTGCCAAAAAAATTTACACACGCGTGTCTGGCAAATAGTTTTAATTAAAATAAAAAAACATCCACAACACAAATCACACGACTTGGAGGGCAACCACGGCAATTTTAAAAACAATTGCCATTTCTATATTACCACAACAACATGTACTAACCGTTTATATTATTTCTTTTTTTTTCAGATTCCCACACATCCAGCGCAGTATCCACGACATCTCTTCGGGAAATTATCGATGGAATGGACGAAATCCTGTGGAACACCGGACGACTGTCATCCATCCGGATAATGCATCATCCAGGAATCTTCGCCACGGACTAGGTAACAAACACCCCTTTCCCAATATACCAGTGAGTGTTTGTGTGAATGGGCTCTGCCTCTACGAATATACGTGTGTATGTGTGTGTTCGTACTAAAGCAGCTGCAATTACCATTCATAATTTAATAGACACAAACAAAAGGGAAAAAGTGCTGGTGTTTCCTATATGATATTATTTATTTATTAATTTCAATAACCAAGCCTTTAAGGCCAAATACGGTTAAAATAAATAAATAAATAAATAAACAAAAACTATTTTGCTCCCTGTGGCCTAATTGCAAAATATTTGTACGTGTTATGGAATGGGTATTAAGTACGAGGTAGGTAACAAAATTCCAAGAACATAGTGATCTGGTTTATAATTGATTTTTTTTTGATTTTTTCATAGATGCTTGCAACACACGCAACAAAACTTCGGGACTTGAAAGGTACGACCCAAGTATCGATGTGCGTGGTGTTCTGTCGGTGGATACTTGTACGTGGGGAACTCCCACACCCTGAGACATCGCATCAGCCGGGCTAAGACGATATTTGGGTCTATTGGTTTAAGGTATGTATCTTTGTACTTTTTCTATTAAAGTTGTGTATGGCTGTGCCTCTGGGGCAATAGGAATATTTACACCCCTTCACTAAACTCGATATTTTTTTTCATAATTCGGTACTCAGAAGAGTTTAGTATTGACTCATACTTTTAACAATACTGCCAATTTTCCCTTGTTCTTGTGTCAAGCTTCACCTCTTCCTATCGCTATTTCGCACCATTATGCAATAGTGAATATGCATTCCTACTCAATGATAATTTGAGCTGTAAGTTTCGGTATCCGGTATTCGATCATTGTCTCCAGTGGCCTAATGAACCCCGTGCGTGGCTTGCCTATTCGTACATTAAGGGGAACACCACCTATGGTTGCAATGAATCAAGGTTACACATGTAACTGGCCGGAATACGGTAGCTATAAAGTTATCATTCTGTAGAATTGCCAAACAATAGGAAGTTGGTTGTCTAGCCCTTCAAATTTTCAATCTCATGCTCAGGTAATGACCTCAATTGTCTCGCTAATTTATAATCCGCACCATTGGTATACATTTCATAGCCGAATAGGGCAAAAAAGGGGGTGACACCTGTCGACGAGTGCACCGAAGATCTTAAAGCACACTCGATCTCTGTTAAATACATGTCCCATTCGCGGTGGTCATTCTCTAAATATGCTCGAATAGCAGCCAATACGGATCGATTAACTCTTTCGGCGGCATTAGATTGTGGCGAATACGGTGCCGTTTGTATATGATCAATTTTGTATAGTGTAGCCATCTCTTTGAAACTTTTCGAGGTGAATTGTGATCCGTTGTCACTGTGCACGGTCTCTGGCACACCAAATTTGTGGAAGATTTCCTGTACTAAAAACCTCACAACATTACTGGTTGTAGCCTCTTTCATGGCCTTAAGAAACACAAATTTGGAGAAATGGTCCATCACGATAAAGATGTAGGCATTTCCTAACTTTGATCTTGGGTACTTTCCTAAGAAGTCGATGTATAATTTTTGGAACGGACGTTCCGTTATAACTTCTTTTCCTATCGAAGGTTGCATGTGCTGGTTAGTTGCCTTAGTTTCCTTGCATGTGCGACAATTTGATACATATTGGCGAACCTGGGACGCCATTTTTGGCCAATAATAAAGTCGCCTCAGCCGATGCAACGTTTTTGCTATTCCTCCATGAGCAGACGTCGTCTCATTATGGGCCTTTTCGATGAGCGAATGGGTTATAGCAACTGGAACCCACAATTTCCAACTCACTTCCCCTACTTCCTCATCTATATCCAATTTGTCCCTCTTAAAGGCCAATCCATTTTTAACCATTACATCTGGTAGCCTTTCTTTATTCTTTTCGATATTTTCCATCAAGGATTTATATTCTACACTCTCGAACTCCGCAGTCTCGAAATCGAAAATTTGGTCATCGCTTCGAATTTCTTCAACTACAGGCATTCTGGAGAGCATATCTGCTACAACATTTTCCTTACCTTTGCGGTGCTCTATCTCAAAATCATACGCCTGTAGTTGTAACGACCACCTCGCTAAACGTCCACTCAAATCCTTCAGACTCATCAACCATTTTAAGCTGGCGTGGTCGGTGATGACAGTGAATTTCATTAATTCCACGTATGGCCGGAATCTCTTTATGGCCATCACCGCCGCCAGACACTCTTTTTCGGTCACACTATAGTTTCTTTGACAGTTATTTAGCTTCTGCGAATAGAACGCTATAGGATTTTCATCTTCCTCGGCTCCCTTTTGAAAAAGTACGGCTCCAATTCCTACATCGGATGCATCGCATTGGATGTAGAATTGTTTGGAAAAATCAGGGTGCTTTAATACAGGCGCGGTTGTTAGTGCATGCTTCAAGTTCTCGAAAGCTTCAATGGCTGCTGGTTTCATTGTAAACTTTTCGTTCTTTTTTAACGTGTCTGTGAGGGCAGCTGACATGGTAGCGAAATTCTTAATAAACCTACGGTACCATCCCGCGGTGCCCAAGAAGCTTCTGACCTCTCTAGGATTCTTCGGCAGCTTTATCCTTTGTATCGCAATTACTTTTTCGCTATCTGTTTTTAGAATTCCCCCACCGATGATAAAGCCTAAGTACTTAAGCTCTTTGAAGCAGAACATACTTTTCTTTAGTCCAATCGTTAGATTTGCCTTTTGTAAGCATTCTGCCACTTGCTCAAGCAGATGCATATGCTTCTCGAAATTATCAGCGATGATCAACAGATCATCTAAATATACAAACACATTGGATTTCAATCGAGCTGGTATCACCTTGTCCATTAAGCGACACAGTCGTTGCGCAGCGTTACACAATCCAAATGGCATTACGCGAAACTGATACAATGGTCGCCCTGGGACTGTGAACGCTGTGAACGGCTTCGACTCTTCATCCAGCTCGATTTGCCAAAATGCGTGTTTCAAGTCAACACTGCTGATATATACAGTTTGATCAATTCGACTTAATATTCCGTCAATATTTTGGAGAGGATACGCGTCTTTTATAGTCACCGCATTTAGCTTACGTGCATCCAAACACAATCGGTTTTTCCCTGGTTTTCTTACTAGTGTTGTTCTGTTGCTCCAGGCGCCTTCACTCTCCTCAATTACATTTAGACTCAGCATGTTATCAATCTCTTTATACACTAACTCTTGCACAGCTGGGGAAATGGGATAATGTTTATCCTTAACGGGATTGGTACCCTCTACCAGCTTTATAGTATGTTTCTCCAGCTTCGTCTGTCCCAATCCTTTTTCCTCAAACGATGGAAACTTTTGTATCACATTTTGTAATCGCCGTTTTTGCTCTTCTGACAGTTCATGCATCCGCAATTTGTGCTGATCTTTCTGATCTACAAGCTGGCTTTGTATTTGTTCTATATCGATCGCGTTTACATTTAGAATATCAGGAGCTAATCCAAACTCTCTCCAAAAGTTTATCCCCAGATACAGTTCTTGTTCCAAATCAGGGCATAAGTAAAAACATATTTCCGATTTATTCGACTTATATTTTACTTCAGTTGTCACCTTTCCCAGAACTCGATGTGATTTGCCTGATGCCGTCTTTACATTCGAGTAGTATTTGTCCACTCTCAGGCCAAGCTCCGCTACCAGCTCGCGACATCCTTGTCCTAAAACACTTACAGTCGCTCCGGAGTCTAGTAACCCGTTTATTTCTCGGTTGCCAAATAAAACAGTTGCATATGGTCTAGGATCAGAACTGTGATCGAATTTCAATACTGACTCGATTATGTTTTTGTTGAGTTCTTTATTAATTTTGCGCTTTTCCCTTAAATTCAAAATCTTTTTGCTTACTATTCGGGATTTTTCTTTTTGGGGACTTTTACTTGTGGTGCAGTAGCTGGGTTTCGATACGTCTGACATGGTTAGGTGATCTCCAAATATTCTATTTCTAATGATTTCGTAATTCTGCCTTCTAATCTGCATAGGAAGGTAATGTCGAATATCTGAGTAACACGGTTGATTTTGATTGATTACAGGATCTACTGGGTCTGAGTTTGTTGGGTGTTCGTAGCAGCAGTCTCCATTGAACGACGATTTGCCGCAATAATCGCGTTCCGTTGGAGGTTTCCCGATTTGCAATTCGGGCATTTGGGCGTTATGTAATTTGGTAGTCCGCATTTGTAACAAAACAAAGACCGTTCCGTAGCTGGGCATTGCTTGAATCCATGTCCATTTTTCAGACAGTTCCAACATACTAACGTTGCTCTTATCGCGGCAATTTCATCCATTTCCCTATTTAACTCGCCGTGATTCTCCTCCATATCGACGCATGCTTCGCTCACCCGTATCGCTCTATTTGTCATTGGCGGCATTGTTCGGATTTCACGTTTTGGAAAGGCCTTTTCAACTTCAATGCACTCAACCCTCAGCTGTTCCATGGATGGTATCTGCATCGGATATATTATCTTCCCAATATTTTCCCTGACATTTCTCTTAATGATTCGAATTAGCTCATATTCTGAGATCGGTTGATTCAGTCGAGAACGCATGACACTTATTTCCTGAAAGAATTTATCCACGCTTTCGCCAGGCAATTGTTTCCTCTCAACTATGTCCCTCATTACCTCAAAGTTGGTTCTTGTATTTCTGAATCTATTCATCAGGGCGTGCTTCAGGGACGGCCAATCCGTAACCGTTTGGTTCTGGATTTGCAGCCAATACCAACTTCTCGCTGTATCCTCAACTAGCATGTGAAAATCGCTATAAATTTCCTCCCATGACAGTTGGTATTGGGTCTGCAAATGCTCTAGTCTGAAGACAAAGTCTTCCACCGCAAGACCAGTTGAGTTTCCGTCGAATTTAAAGCCAAATTTTTCCACTCGAATTCCCCTGTTCATGCTACTCCGCCATGAATTTGGCGTTGGATTTTCTCTAGCAGAATTCGAGGGCACATTTCCTCCATATGTAGGTAAGGGAGTCATAATGTGGTCACTAGTTCGATTCACTCCACCATTTCCCCCATTTTCATATCGAGTATTCGCCTGTCCTGCTAGAGTTGTTACTAGTGATGTTAATTGGCGTATATTCTCATTAACTCGGGCCATTTCGTCACTAATTATTTCCCTTACTATGGGACGCAGACTCATCTCAGTCTCATTAATACTTTGAGTAACGACCGCTCTTAGAGAATCTCCTCCAACGGGAGGAACGATATGTGGATGAAAATCATTAGCATGTGCTGAGGTTGAAGCGCCCATATCAATATTACCCTGTCTACTATTTATTGTACCAGACATATCTACCACAGATGGTGGGATACCTTGCCCAGTCTCGGTCCCGTTCATTCTGTTGCCGTTCGTATTTCTATATTTGTGTCGAGTGTACACGGAAGCCCTACTCACATCAAACGCGGATATGCGATTTCTTTTGCTTCTTCTGGTTGCTATTGTTCTCTCACTCATGGGCCCCACCGTGAAATACTCAAATTTTAGATAAATGGCAAATAGGTAAAAATAAGAATTGACTTGATTGAAAAAAATTTTTTCCTTTCACCCTTTAGCTTAGAATCAGAAGACCGGCTTGAAAAAATGTTTTGCTTATACCTCTGTGAACACCAATTTTTTTTTACCTAAATAGTTAAACTCTCTGCAAAAAAATTATTATTAACATACAACATAAAAATATCTAACATTTTAACCTTACTCTAGACAATACAAATAACACAAAAAACAAGTTTCAGACTTTTACAAGAAACATTAACGTTAAGGGGTTACTGATTGTTTTCTCAGGGACGTCTTAATTCGTTGTGTGGATTTTAGTATTTCCTAATTATCTAATAAAGTGCCCATATTTGGTTGTCTATGAGTATATTGATGGACGGACTATACTAATAATTTCCCAATTAAATCCGTAATCTAGAACCACTGCAGCCACTGTCTATTACTTAACAGGCGCGCGTTTATCCTAAAGAAAACAAATAACACTACGGACATGTATGTCTTTATTACCACACCGGCTGTTAGTTGTTTGCCTTAGTCTACTAGATTATGTACTATTGACGCTACTATATATCATTACACGTTAAACGAAACTACAGGATCACTGATAATACAAGTGCTGCCACTCAATTCACAACACGCTATTTCATCGAACCCAATGTATTAGGAGTGGTCTACCCTGATTTTTACGATTATGCTAAGTCTAGTATTGCACTATATGATAAGCCAAAAAAAAAATAAATCACGCTACAATTTGAGTTAGGTCGCTAAAAACGCGGTAAAACACTTAAGACTATTGCTATCCTATCTTATATTGCCTTGTGCGTAGGTTGTATTGCACTATCCCTAAATCTATTATGATTCGCCATCTTACTTGCCATTGGTATTCTAAATGGCTGAACGCGACACCGCGCCAATTTTCTGGCGACATGTACATCATATTTTGGCGCCACATACTTTCGTGGCGCTAAGGAATGTATTATTTTTAATTTGGGCGCCATTCTGTTACGTGCCACTTCTCTCTACTTACATTAGGATTGGTCCTCCGGCAGCTAGCGGTAACTCAGGAAGTTCCAACCCGTTCCAATCCTAATCCACTGTGGACGAACACGAAATTGAACTAGACATTTTACTCTTTGAAACAAAAAAATTAAATCTACTCTACACATACTCGTAAAAACAAGAGGACTTGGTGCTATGTCCCCGCACTGCCCGCCCTTCCTTGATTCAAAACTTCCACGACTATATTACTTTGAATCCCGCATTCCACACACACTCTTTAAACCACCCCCCCCTTCAATCAGTACCCCCTCTTAAATGACACTCAGCACATCATGTTTTTTTTTCTAAAACAATTACACATAAAATTTATTGAACATTATAGTCTTTTTATATTGTTATTTAAATTGCTCTTAGAACTAACAAAAACCAAGTCTTAACACTAGAAATCACTAACACCAGAATTTTTCTTAATATGGAGTCATTTACTCAGACCACCTAATTACGTAGAAGAATCGCTTCGTTTCAGCCCTTTATTGGCTCGCAATTATAAATTTACTACCTGTTCAAAGAGCTCTCTCAACTGGTCTTATTAGATCACAAAGAAAACGATGATCTTCATCAAAACGAACCTTCGATTTATCACTCTCTTCTATGCACTATTGGTAATCCTACACTCCTTTCTCACGACTGGTATTAATAATCTTTACACCAAACAAAATTCAACACGTATTATAAACTAGACAAAACATCACTAACCTAAACTTATACTAATGCATTATTTCCCATTTTTTTTTCTTTTTTTAGTTATTTTTCTTTATCAATTTTACTCCAGCGACTTCTTGTCTTCTATTGGTTTTAGAGAAATTCGTGCTGCTTAAAATTCAAATCTTTTCTTTTTCTTTATTTTTGCTTAATTTTTACGTATAGCCGGATGGATATACGGTTTCCTTTGCACCGCAAAAAAAAACTATTAGATTTTTATGGAGACTTCTTGCGGTAAGTATTTATGACTACGGAGTTACCTTAATTTCTCGTTGATTACTATGGTTTTGTTAATCAAGTTTATTTCTTCTCTTGCAGCGTTTATGGTGCTGGATGTACGACTTTCCGAGGGATGAATTTACCGATCTCGTTTGATTGGAGTCGATTTTTCGGTCGTCTCAAAACAAAACTGCTGGCCCCAGTATGCCCTACAGACTAGTTGGGGACCAGCACTCCGGATTTGGAATTCTACCGCCGTGTACCTACAACGAAACAACACAACCGAAGCACAACACACTATCACCATTTCATCAAACAAAACACCCACCACTCTACTTACTTCAGATCTTACGACGCACAACACTAACTCCAATATTTGAATTTCCAAGCCGGTATGTAATTCACAATCAGGTTATAAGGTAATTTATTCTGCAGCCTTTATACTAACTTCTCCACTGGTATAACTTTTCACAAAACCCAGTACTTTATTCCACTTTTAAAAAAATATATATCTATTGACACCAGTAATCGTACAGCCAGATAGTACACTTTAGTTTGACCGTTTCTTCGCTTTCCCAGCCTTTTATATCCCTATTGGCCCCGCCAAATTCACAGTTTACTTATTTACCATCTTAGCTGCCATCTGTATGTACGACAGTAAATAAAAACATTTTTTCTGGCGCGTTCCACTTCCCACTGTTGATAATCATTGCACTGTCGTTTTCCCTCTATCCGGCAACGTTGTCACGTTCACGGAGTACTAATTCTCTGATTTTCAACTGGCAATGCCATTCATTTCCTTCTTTGCCAAAAAAATTTACACACGCGTGTCTGGCAAATAGTTTTAATTAAAATAAAAAAACATCCACAACACAAATCACACGACTTGGAGGGCAACCACGGCAATTTTAAAAACAATTGCCATTTCTATATTACCACAACAACATGTACTAACCGTTTATATTATTTCTTTTTTTTTCAGATTCCCACACATCCAGCGCAGTATCCACGACATCTCTTCGGGAAATTATCGATGGAATGGACGAAATCCTGTGGAACACCGGACGACTGTCATCCATCCGGATAATGCATCATCCAGGAATCTTCGCCACGGACTAGGTAACAAACACCCCTTTCCCAATATACCAGTGAGTGTTTGTGTGAATGGGCTCTGCCTCTACGAATATACGTGTGTATGTGTGTGTTCGTACTAAAGCAGCTGCAATTACCATTCATAATTTAATAGACACAAACAAAAGGGAAAAAGTGCTGGTGTTTCCTATATGATATTATTTATTTATTAATTTCAATAACCAAGCCTTTAAGGCCAAATACGGTTAAAATAAATAAATAAATAAATAAACAAAAACTATTTTGCTCCCTGTGGCCTAATTGCAAAATATTTGTACGTGTTATGGAATGGGTATTAAGTACGAGGTAGGTAACAAAATTCCAAGAACATAGTGATCTGGTTTATAATTGATTTTTTTTTGATTTTTTCATAGATGCTTGCAACACACGCAACAAAACTTCGGGACTTGAAAGGTACGACCCAAGTATCGATGTGCGTGGTGTTCTGTCGGTGGATACTTGTACGTGGGGAACTCCCACACCCTGAGACATCGCATCAGCCGGGCTAAGACGATATTTGGGTCTATTGGTTTAAGGTATGTATCTTTGTACTTTTTCTATTAAAGTTGTGAATGGCTGTGCCTCTGGGGCAATAGGAATATTTACACCCCTTCACTAAACTCGATATTTTTTTTCATAATTCGGTACTCAGAAGAGTTTAGTATTGACTCATACTTTTAACAATACTGCCAATTTTCCCTTGTTCTTGTGTCAAGCTTCACCTCTTCCTATCGCTATTTCGCACCATTATGCAATAGTGAATATGCATTCCTACTCAATGATAATTTGAGCTGTAAGTTTCGGTATCCGGTATTCGATCATTGTCTCCAGTGGCCTAATGAACCCCGTGCGTGGCTTGCCTATTCGTACATTAAGGGGAACACCACCTATGGTTGCAATGAATCAAGGTTACACATGTAACTGGCCGGAATACGGTAGCTATAAAGTTATCATTCTGTAGAATTGCCAAACAATAGGAAGTTGGTTGTCTAGCCCTTCAAATTTTCAATCTCATGCTCAGGTAATGACCTCAATTGTCTCGCTAATTTATAATCCGCACCATTGGTATACATTTCATAGCCGAATAGGGCAAAAAAGGGGGTGACACCTGTCGACGAGTGCACCGAAGATCTTAAAGCACACTCGATCTCTGTTAAATACATGTCCCATTCGCGGTGGTCATTCTCTAAATATGCTCGAATAGCAGCCAATACGGATCGATTAACTCTTTCGGCGGCATTAGATTGTGGCGAATACGGTGCCGTTTGTATATGATCAATTTTGTATAGTGTAGCCATCTCTTTGAAACTTTTCGAGGTGAATTGTGATCCGTTGTCACTGTGCACGGTCTCTGGCACACCAAATTTGTGGAAGATTTCCTGTACTAAAAACCTCACAACATTACTGGTTGTAGCCTCTTTCATGGCCTTAAGAAACACAAATTTGGAGAAATGGTCCATCACGATAAAGATGTAGGCATTTCCTAACTTTGATCTTGGGTACTTTCCTAAGAAGTCGATGTATAATTTTTGGAACGGACGTTCCGTTATAACTTCTTTTCCTATCGAAGGTTGCATGTGCTGGTTAGTTGCCTTAGTTTCCTTGCATGTGCGACAATTTGATACATATTGGCGAACCTGGGACGCCATTTTTGGCCAATAATAAAGTCGCCTCAGCCGATGCAACGTTTTTGCTATTCCTCCATGAGCAGACGTCGTCTCATTATGGGCCTTTTCGATGAGCGAATGGGTTATAGCAACTGGAACCCACAATTTCCAACTCACTTCCCCTACTTCCTCATCTATATCCAATTTGTCCCTCTTAAAGGCCAATCCATTTTTAACCATTACATCTGGTAGCCTTTCTTTATTCTTTTCGATATTTTCCATCAAGGATTTATATTCTACACTCTCGAACTCCGCAGTCTCGAAATCGAAAATTTGGTCATCGCTTCGAATTTCTTCAACTACAGGCATTCTGGAGAGCATATCTGCTACAACATTTTCCTTACCTTTGCGGTGCTCTATCTCAAAATCATACGCCTGTAGTTGTAACGACCACCTCGCTAAACGTCCACTCAAATCCTTCAGACTCATCAACCATTTTAAGCTGGCGTGGTCGGTGATGACAGTGAATTTCATTAATTCCACGTATGGCCGGAATCTCTTTATGGCCATCACCGCCGCCAGACACTCTTTTTCGGTCACACTATAGTTTCTTTGACAGTTATTTAGCTTCTGCGAATAGAACGCTATAGGATTTTCATCTTCCTCGGCTCCCTTTTGAAAAAGTACGGCTCCAATTCCTACATCGGATGCATCGCATTGGATGTAGAATTGTTTGGAAAAATCAGGGTGCTTTAATACAGGCGCGGTTGTTAGTGCATGCTTCAAGTTCTCGAAAGCTTCAATGGCTGCTGGTTTCATTGTAAACTTTTCGTTCTTTTTTAACGTGTCTGTGAGGGCAGCTGACATGGTAGCGAAATTCTTAATAAACCTACGGTACCATCCCGCGGTGCCCAAGAAGCTTCTGACCTCTCTAGGATTCTTCGGCAGCTTTATCCTTTGTATCGCAATTACTTTTTCGCTATCTGTTTTTAGAATTCCCCCACCGATGATAAAGCCTAAGTACTTAAGCTCTTTGAAGCAGAACATACTTTTCTTTAGTCCAATCGTTAGATTTGCCTTTTGTAAGCATTCTGCCACTTGCTCAAGCAGAAGCATATGCTTCTCGAAATTATCAGCGATGATCAACAGATCATCTAAATATACAAACACATTGGATTTCAATCGAGCTGGTATCACCTTGTCCATTAAGCGACACAGTCGTTGCGCAGCGTTACACAATCCAAATGGCATTACGCGAAACTGATACAATGGTCGCCCTGGGACTGTGAACGCTGTGAACGGCTTCGACTCTTCATCCAGCTCGATTTGCCAAAATGCGTGTTTCAAGTCAACACTGCTGATATATACAGTTTGATCAATTCGACTTAATATTCCGTCAATATTTTGGAGAGGATACGCGTCTTTTATAGTCACCGCATTTAGCTTACGTGCATCCAAACACAATCGGTTTTTCCCTGGTTTTTTTACTAGTGTTGTTCTGTTGCTCCAGGCGCCTTCACTCTCCTCAATTACATTTAGACTCAGCATGTTATCAATCTCTTTATACACTAACTCTTGCACAGATGGGGAAATGGGATAATGTTTATCCTTAACGGGATTGGTACCCTCTACCAGCTTTATAGTATGTTTCTCCAGCTTCGTCTGTCCCAATCCTTTTTCCTCAAACGATGGAAACTTTTGTATCACATTTTGTAATCGCCGTTTTTGCTCTTCTGACAGTTCATGCATCCGCAATTTGTGCTGATCTTTCTGATCTACAAGCTGGCTTTGTATTTGTTCTATATCGATCGCGTTTACATTTAGAATATCAGGAGCTAATCCAAACTCTCTCCAAAAGTTTATCCCCAGATACAGTTCTTGTTCCAAATCAGGGCATAAGTAAAAACATATTTCCGATTTATTCGACTTATATTTTACTTCAGTTGTCACCTTTCCCAGAACTCGATGTGATTTGCCTGATGCCGTCTTTACATTCGAGTAGTATTTGTCCACTCTCAGGCCAAGCTCCGCTACCAGCTCGCGACATCCTTGTCCTAAAACACTTACAGTCGCTCCGGAGTCTAGTAACCCGTTTATTTCTCGGTTGCCAAATAAAACAGTTGCATATGGTCTAGGATCAGAACTGTGATCGAATTTCAATACTGACTCGATTATGTTTTTGTTGAGTTCTTTATTAATTTTGCGCTTTTCCCTTAAATTCAAAATCTTTTTGCTTACTATTCGGGATTTTTCTTTTTGGGGACTTTTACTTGTGGTGCAGTAGCTGGGTTTCGATACGTCTGACATGGTTAGGTGATCTCCAAATATTCTATTTCTAATGATTTCGTAATTCTGCCTTCTAATCTGCATAGGAAGGTAATGTCGAATATCTGAGTAACACGGTTGATTTTGATTGATTACAGGATCTACTGGGTCTGAGTTTGTTGGGTGTTCGTAGCAGCAGTCTCCATTGAACGACGATTTGCCGCAATAATCGCGTTCCGTTGGAGGTTTCCCGATTTGCAATTCGGGCATTTGGGCGTTATGTAATTTGGTAGTCCGCATTTGTAACAAAACAAAGACCGTTCCGTAGCTGGGCATTGCTTGAATCCATGTCCATTTTTCAGACAGTTCCAACATACTAACGTTGCTCTTATCGCGGCAATTTCATCCATTTCCCTATTTAACTCGCCGTGATTCTCCTCCATATCGACGCATGCTTCGCTCACCCGTATCGCTCTATTTGTCATTGGCGGCATTGTTCGGATTTCACGTTTTGGAAAGGCCTTTTCAACTTCAATGCACTCAACCCTCAGCTGTTCCATGGATGGTATCTGCATCGGATATATTATCTTCCCAATATTTTCCCTGACATTTCTCTTAATGATTCGAATTAGCTCATATTCTGAGATCGGTTGATTCAGTCGAGAACGCATGACACTTATTTCCTGAAAGAATTTATCCACGCTTTCGCCAGGCAATTGTTTCCTCTCAACTATGTCCCTCATTACCTCAAAGTTGGTTCTTGTATTTCTGAATCTATTCATCAGGGCGTGCTTCAGGGACGGCCAATCCGTAACCGTTTGGTTCTGGATTTGCAGCCAATACCAACTTCTCGCTGTATCCTCAACTAGCATGTGAAAATCGCTATAAATTTCCTCCCATGACAGTTGGTATTGGGTCTGCAAATGCTCTAGTCTGAAGACAAAGTCTTCCACCGCAAGACCAGTTGAGTTTCCGTCGAATTTAAAGCCAAATTTTTCCACTCGAATTCCCCTGTTCATGCTACTCCGCCATGAATTTGGCGTTGGATTTTCTCTAGCAGAATTCGAGGGCACATTTCCTCCATATGTAGGTAAGGGAGTCATAATGTGGTCACTAGTTCGATTCACTCCACCATTTCCCCCATATTCATATCGAGTATTCGCCTGTCCTGCTAGAGTTGTTACTAGTGATGTTAATTGGCGTATATTCTCATTAACTCGGGCCATTTCGTCACTAACGGGAGGAACGATATGTGGATGAAAATCATTAGCATGTGCTGAGGTTGAAGCGCCCATATCAATATTACCCTGTCTACTATTTATTGTACCAGACATATCTACCACAGATGGTGGGATACCTTGCCCAGTCTCGGTCCCGTTCATTCTGTTGCCGTTCGTATTTCTATATTTGTGTCGAGTGTACACGGAAGCCCTACTCACATCAAACGCGGATATGCGATTTCTTTTGCTTCTTCTGGTTGCTATTGTTCTCTCACTCATGGGCCCCACCGTGAAATACTCAAATTTTAGATAAATGGCAAATAGGTAAAAATAAGAATTGACTTGATTGAAAAAAATTTTTTCCTTTCACCCTTTAGCTTAGAATCAGAAGACCGGCTTGAAAAAATGTTTTGCTTATACCTCTGTGAACACCAATTTTTTTTTACCTAAATAGTTAAACTCTCTGCAAAAAAATTATTATTAACATACAACATAAAAATATCTAACATTTTAACCTTACTCTAGACAATACAAATAACACAAAAAACAAGTTTCAGACTTTTACAAGAAACATTAACGTTAAGGGGTTACTGATTGTTTTCTCAGGGACGTCTTAATTCGTTGTGTGGATTTTAGTATTTCCTAATTATCTAATAAAGTGCCCATATTTGGTTGTCTATGAGTATATTGATGGACGGACTATACTAATAATTTCCCAATTAAATCCGTAATCTAGAACCACTGCAGCCACTGTCTATTACTTAACAGGCGCGCGTTTATCCTAAAGAAAACAAATAACACTACGGACATGTATGTCTTTATTACCACACCGGCTGTTAGTTGTTTGCCTTAGTCTACTAGATTATGTACTATTGACGCTACTATATATCATTACACGTTAAACGAAACTACAGGATCACTGATAATACAAGTGCTGCCACTCAATTCACAACACGCTATTTCATCGAACCCAATGTATTAGGAGTGGTCTACCCTGATTTTTACGATTATGCTAACTCTAGTATTGCACTATATGATAAGCCAAAAAAAAAATAAATCACGCTACAATTTGAGTTAGGTCGCTAAAAACGCGGTAAAACACTTAAGACTATTGCTATCCTATCTTATATTGCCTTGTGCGTAGGTTGTATTGCACTATCCCTAAATCTATTATGATTCGCCATCTTACTTGCCATTGGTATTCTAAATGGCTGAACGCGACACCGCGCCAATTTTCTGGCGACATGTACATCATATTTTGGCGCCACATACTTTCGTGGCGCTAAGGAATGTATTATTTTTAATTTGGGCGCCATTCTGTTACGTGCCACTTCTCTCTACTTACATTAGGATTGGTCCTCCGGCAGCTAGCGGTAACTCAGGAAGTTCCAACCCGTTCCAATCCTAATCCACTGTGGACGAACACGAAATTGAACTAGACATTTTACTCTTTGAAACAAAAAAATTAAATCTACTCTACACATACTCGTAAAAACAAGAGGACTTGGTGCTATGTCCCCGCACTGCCCGCCCTTCCTTGATTCAAAACTTCCACGACTATATTACTTTGAATCCCACATTCCACACACACTCTTTAAACCACCCCCCCCTTCAATCAGTACCCCCTCTTAAATGACACTCAGCACATCATGTTTTTTTTTTTCTAAAACAATTACACATAAAATTTATTGAACATTATAGTCTTTTTATATTGTTATTTAAATTGCTCTTAGAACTAACAAAAACCAAGTCTTAACACTAGAAATCACTAACACCAGAATTTTTCTTAATATGGAGTCATTTACTCAGACCACCTAATTACGTAGAAGAATCGCTTCGTTTCAGCCCTTTATTGGCTCGCAATTATAAATTTACTACCTGTTCAAAGAGCTCTCTCAACTGGTCTTATTAGATCACAAAGAAAACGATGATCTTCATCAAAACGAACCTTCGATTTATCACTCTCTTCTATGCACTATTGGTAATCCTACACTCCTTTCTCACGACTGGTATTAATAATCTTTACACCAAACAAAATTCAACACGTATTATAAACTAGACAAAACATCACTAACCTAAACTTATACTAATGCATTATTTCCCATTTTTTTTTCTTTTTTTAGTTATTTTTCTTTATCAATTTTACTCCAGCGACTTCTTGTCTTCTATTGGTTTTAGAGAAATTCGTGCTGCTTAAAATTCAAATCTTTTCTTTTTCTTTATTTTTGCTTAATTTTTACGTATAGCCGGATGGATATACGGTTTCCTTTGCACCGCAAAAAAAAACTATTAGATTTTTATGGAGACTTCTTGCGGTAAGTATTTATGACTACGGAGTTACCTTAATTTCTCGTTGATTACTATGGTTTTGTTAATCAAGTTTATTTCTTCTCTTGCAGCGTTTATGGTGCTGGATGTACGACTTTCCGAGGGATGAATTTACCGATCTCGTTTGATTGGAGTCGATTTTTCGGTCGTCTCAAAACAAAACTGCTGGCCCCAGTATGCCCTACAGACTAGTTGGGGACCAGCACTCCGGATTTGGAATTCTACCGCCGTGTACCTACAACGAAACAACACAACCGAAGCACAACACACTATCACCATTTCATCAAACAAAACACCCACCACTCTACTTACTTCAGATCTTACGACGCACAACACTAACTCCAATATTTGAATTTCCAAGCCGGTATGTAATTCACAATCAGGTTATAAGGTAATTTATTCTGCAGCCTTTATACTAACTTCTCCACTGGTATAACTTTTCACAAAACCCAGTACTTTATTCCACTTTTAAAAAAATATATATCTATTGACACCAGTAATCGTACAGCCAGATAGTACACTTTAGTTTGACCGTTTCTTCGCTTTCCCAACCTTTTATATCCCTATTGGCCCCGCCAAATTCACAGTTTACTTAGTTACCATCTTAGCTGCCATCTGTATGTACGACAGTAAATAAAAACATTTTTTCTGGCGCGTTCCACTTCCCACTGTTGATAATCATTGCACTGTCGTTTTCCCTCTATCCGGCAACGTTGTCACGTTCACGGAGTACTAATTCTCTGATTTTCAACTGGCAATGCTATTCATTTCCTTCTTTGCCAAAAAAATTTACACACGCGTGTCTGGCAAATAGTTTTAATTAAAATAAAAAAACATCCACAACACAAATCACACGACTTGGAGGGCAACCACGGCAATTTTAAAAACAATTGCCATTTCTATATTACCACAACAACATGTACTAACCGTTTATATTATTTCTTTTTTTTTCAGATTCCCACACATCCAGCGCAGTATCCACGACATCTCTTCGGGAAATTATCGATGGAATGGACGAAATCCTGTGGAACACCGGACGACTGTCATCCATCCGGATAATGCATCATCCAGGAATCTTCGCCACGGACTAGGTAACAAACACCCCTTTCCCAATATACCAGTGAGTGTTTGTGTGAATGGGCTCTGCCTCTACGAATATACGTGTGTATGTGTGTGTTCGTACTAAAGCAGCTGCAATTACCATTCATAATTTAATAGACACAAACAAAAGGGAAAAAGTGCTGGTGTTTCCTATATGATATTATTTATTTATTAATTTCAATAACCAAGCCTTTAAGGCCAAATACGGTTAAAATAAATAAATAAATAAATAAACAAAAACTATTTTGCTCCCTGTGGCCTAATTGCAAAATATTTGTACGTGTTATGGAATGGGTATTAAGTACGAGGTAGGTAACAAAATTCCAAGAACATAGTGATCTGGTTTATAATTGATTTTTTTTTGATTTTTTCATAGATGCTTGCAACACACGCAACAATGGATGTGATATATACAGATTTTAGTAAAGCTTTTGATAAGGTTAATCATAATCTTCTTCTTTTGAAGCTTGATATGATGGGTTTTTCATCAAAATTTTTGCATTGGTTGTCTTCTTATTTAATTGGCCGAACTCAGTCAGTGTTATTTAAATGGTTTTTAACGCGACAGATTTTTGTTTCTTCTGGTGTTCCTCAGGGCAGTCATTTAGGGCCTCTTCTTTTTAACTTGTTTTTAAATGACCTGCCGTCGGTTATTAATCATTCAAAGATTCTAATGTACGCAGATGATGTCAAAGTGTATTTGTCTATGAAGTCTGTGAATGAATGTCATTTACTGCAGGAGGATTTGATTAGATTTGTTAAATGGTGTGAAAAAAATGTCGTTTAACAGAAGGATGTGTTGGGAAACTTTTTACAAGATTGGTTATAATGTAGTGGATAATGTGTCTCAGTTTTGCGACTTAGGTGTGACTCTTGATAGTAAACTAACTTTTTCGTCACATATTGATACTTGTATAGGTAGGGCATATTGTGTGTTAGGATTTATAAAACGTTGGTCCAGGGAATTTGATGATCCGTATTTGTCTTGAGTACGGTTCAATAGTTTGGCTTCCACATTATAGGTGCTATATTGTTAGAATCGAATCTGTTCAGAAGCAGTTTTTACTTTTTGCTCTACGCAATCTTGGTTGGAATTCTTCTTCGACCCTACCTCCCTATATTCATAGATTACAACTCATTGATTTACCTACTTTAGAGCGTCGTAGGGCAATGTTGTCTGTATGTTTTATGGTTAAACTAATCAATGGAGAAATTAATTCAGCATATTTGGTCTCTTCACTGAACATTAATGTTCCTCTTAGAGCTTCTAGACAATATGTTTCATTTTATCTGCCCACGTTCAAACATAACTAGGAATCCTTTAATCCAGTTTTTACTCTTTACAATACTTTTAATGAGTTCCACCACCTATTCTCTCTATCGGTTTCGATTGAAGTAATTAAGCGAGCGATTACTTTTTTTACTGGCCGTTAATGCTTAGAATTGCCAGATTTAAGATTTCATTCGAGAAATCATGTGACCGTATTTTGGTTCCGAACTAAATTTTCTGCTTCATATGTCCTGTTTCATCTGCTCCTGCTTCATTCGCATCTTGATGTATCTGTTTGTCCTGCTTCATCTGTCCTTATTCATCTGTTCCTGATTAATCTGTTTCGGTGTCGTCTGTTCTCGCTTCATCTGTTCCTACTTCATCAGCTCCTACTTCATATATCTTGCTACATATGTTCCTGATCCACCTGTTCCGGCTTTATCTGTTCCTGCTTCATCTGTTCCTGTGACACTGTTCTTGCTTCATCTGTTCTTGCTCCATCTAAATCATCAGTTTCTCCTTCATATGTCCTGCTGCATGTGTTCCTGCTTCATTGTCATCCTGCTGTATCTGTTCCTGTTTCATCTGTTCCTGTGACACTGTTCTTGCTTTATCTGTTCCTGCTTCACCCGTTTCATCAGATTCTGTCCTTATTCATCTGTTCCTGCTAATTCTGTTTCTATATCATCTGTTCCCGCTTCATTTGTTCCTGCTTCATCAGTTCCTACTTCATCTGTCCTGCTACATCTGTTCCTGCTCCATCTGTTCCTGCTTTATCTGTTCATGTGTCATCTGTTCTTGCTTCACATGTTTCTGTTTCTCCTGCGTCATATTCCTGCTTCATATGTTCTTACTCTATCTATTCCACCTTCATCTGTTCCTGCTTCATCAGTTTCTGCTTCATCTGTCCTTCTTCATCTGTTCCTGCTTAATCTGTTTCCGTGTCATCTGTTCCTGCTTCATCTGCTCCTGCCTCGTCAATTCCTGCTTCACCCGTTTCATCAGATTCTGTCCTTATTCATCTGTTCCTGCTAATTCTGTTTCTATATCATCTGTTCCCGCTTCATTTGTTCCTGCTTCATCAGTTCCTACTTCATCTGTCCAGCTTCATCTGTTCCTGCTTTCTCTGTTACTGAGTCATATATTTTTACTTCATTTGTTCCTGCTCCATATAGTTCACCAGTTCCTACTCTTTCTATCCTGCTGCATCTGCATCATCTTATTTGGTACTGTGTTTTTTGCATTCCTATTCCATTCTTATCTTCATAGTAGTCCTTTTGTACTTATATAATAATTCTGTTAATATCGTTCATGTTCAATCTATTATCTCCTGCATGAATTTATTACTATTTGTGTTTTAATTTTGTTCCTGATTACTGTTTTAATTTAATTAATATACTTTAGTTGTGTATTTAGTTTGTAACCGAAGATATGTAAAATCATATTTTTCCAGCTGTTTTTAGCTGAGTAAATAAATAAATACCGCAAGTGGGTTTTATTTTAGACCAGAGATTATAAATAATTCTCGATATTTTGAACTTGGCTGTACTGGTCAACAATTTTCAATGAAAATTAAACAATGTTAATTTCAATTTTTTCCAACGTTTCTCCGGATTTTCCCGGCTTCTTCAGGGAGATGTTTATTTTGATCTACAAAATTATGTTTTACAATGTTTTGTTTATTTTAAACTTTTACATTTTACATTTACTTTTAGCCACAGTCAACCTACACTGTCTATGATCAAATTATAATTGGCGCTAATTTTGTCTATGTCCTCTTCGCTGTTTATTGTTTTGTTTGCTTTTTGTCTTATTCGTACACTTTCTAGTGTCATTCGTTTTCTGTGTTTGTTTTCTATGTCTAATATTTTTGTGTTATCAAAGTCAGGCGTGTGTTCAGTGTCTAGTGCGTGTTGTGATATTCCTGTCATCGTTTTTTTCTTTTTGATGTCCATTTCGTCGTACTCCAAGTGTTATTTTTGTAGTACCAATGTAGACTTTGTCGCATTTGCTATTTCCCACTCCTTTACATGGTATTTCGTATACTACGTTGCATTGTTGTTTTTTGTCGATTTTGACTTTGGTGTTCGTGAATATTGCTTTCAATGTTGTGTTTGTGTGAAAATATTATGTTATTGTTAGGGATTAATAGTTTTAGTGATTTGTTGTCAGTTAGATGGTTAATGAAAGTTGTACTAAAATATCGTTTTTCTTCATTGTTATTAGTGGCAGTTTTTGCGTTGTACAAGTTTTTCTGGTTGATTTTTTTGTTAATTAATGACTTGATTAGTCTTAGTGGGTAGCCGTTTTGTTGTAAATTTTTAGTGAGTTTATGTATGTTTTTGTTCCCAAATTGTGCGTCAGTTGTATCTAAGACTTTGCTTATGAGGCCAAAAGCTGTGTTTATCTTCGTTTGTTTTGGTTGTGCAGAAAAGTAGTTAATGATTCTGCCTGATGACATTGGTTTTGTATACCAATAAAAGAAGATGGTATTATTTCGTCTGTGTATGCATATATCCAAGAAGGGGAGTTTGTTGTCTTTTTCAATTTCCACAGTGAATTGTAGCTTATCGTGTTGTTTGTTAAGTTCAGCTAGGATTTTTTCCACATCATTTCTATTGACAATTGCAAAGATGTCGTCCACGTACTTGACTATAAATTTAATATTTATTCCCTCTACCCTTAGGTTCGTCATAGCACGGGTTAGAAGGTCGTCCAAGACAATATCAGCTATTGTTGGGGACAGCGGATTTGCCATGGGCATTCCAAATGTTTGGGAGTAAAGATTTTTGTCATATTTGAAATAATTATTGTCTTTAAGACAAAATTCTAATATTCTTAAAAATGTTGATCTTGGAATTTTCGTCCTACTTTCGAGTTGTGCCCATTGTGTTATAATCGTCCTCATTGCATATTGCGTAGGAATATTGGTGAATAATGAAATGGCATCGAAGGATACCAATATGTCGTCAGGTTCGATAATCATGTTCCCGAGTTTTCCCATAGTGTCAATACAATTCTTTGTATTCAAGTCGTCAGAAATGAGGGTTTTCAGGATTTGTCCGATGTGTTTAGCCAGGTTGTAGCAAGGGACATTAGTCGATGACGCTATTGGTCTGAGTGGTGTGCCCTCCTTGTGAATTTTTGGCAAACCATACAGTCGTGGTACAATTGCCGAAGAACCATATAGCTGCAATTTTTGCTTTTTGTCTATGTGTTCATTCTTAAAAAGTTCGTTGACTATACCGTTGTTATTTTTTGCAGTTTAGAGGTAGGGTCTATTCTAATTTGTCTGTATGTGTTTTTGTCATCTAGGAGTTGGTACATTTTCCTGTTGTATTCCTCCTTGTACATTATTACGGTTTTGTTACCTTTGTCTGCGGTTGTTACGATTAAGTTGTCCGTATGTTCTTCCAAAATGTCCTTTGTCGAGTTATACGTTTGAAGGATGAATTTTTCCAATCCGTTGATTCTCCTATTCCTTTTAAAGTTGAAGATTTTTCTGGACAGGTTAGTAATATTATCCTTGTCATTATCTGGATGCACTGTTCGATGTCGGCGATGATATGAATAGTTGAAAGGTTTTTGTTTGTCGTCGGTAAAGCGAATTTTTCTCCCAGTGAGAGTAGCCATTTGCATTCAATGGGATCCTCGTTATATGTTATCTCAAACTTATCCAAAAATTGAAGTTTCAGTTTGTCATTTCTTCTTTTGTTGTCAGTCTGTATTTGTGTTGCGAGTTTGTTCTTCTGATGTGTTTGTCTAGAGATTAATTCTTTAGCCTCTGTTTTAATTTTCATTGAAAATTGTTGACCAGTACAGCCAAGTTAAAAATATCGAGAAATACCGCAAGTGTTTCTTTTAAAATTTTGGCAATATGGGTGGAGACGGTACTGATAAGGTGCCAGAAGAAGCAAATCCAAGTGGCTCGGAGTTGTCTTTTCTTAAGCAACATCGCATTTCCATGAAAATACATATTGTCAATATCGATGTCGATGGTGCAAACGCTACGATTCTAGAGAAAAATTCTGGAATTGTACTTTAAACAAATATGTCACACGCAAGTACAAATAGAAGTATTTAGCGCGACCGAAAACGCTAGAAGTGATTTGGAGAAACTGCGAAGGCTACAATATTAAGCTTTTTGAATAAAACTCGTAGCTCAATTACAAGGAAGACAGTTCCATGAATGTTTTTGGCTCTAGTGACCCAAATCAATCTCGTTTGCCCACATTGAAATTTCCTCGTTTCGATGGGAAGTATGCCCACTATAAGCGGTTCAATTCAACAGTATGGTGCATGATATTTCATCAATTATTTCGGTCGATAAATTCAATTATTTGCTTAATTGTCTCTCCGGTCCCGCAATAGCAGTTGTAGAGCCTTTTCAAATATCGGTTAAAAATTACCCTACAGCATTAAAAAGGTTACAAGAGAGGTACGGCAACAAGGTGCTACTATTTTTGAAGCATATTACTACGTTGTTCAATGTTCCTAAAATCATAGACACAATTTCTGCCGTTCATGTATCATTGTTATCTCTTGGAACAGAGATGGATATCATGAACGCCATTTTGGTTGATATGATTTTATCTAAAATGGATTCCGATATGAAAGAAAACCGTGATTAGAAACAAGATTACAAATTGCTGCCATCGTGTGATACTGCTGCCACGCACAGTGTCACGGCAGTGGCCAAAAATGATATAAGTGAACATTCAAATTTCCCAATGTTTTTTCTTTATTAACAAATAAACAATTAAATTAGATGAAATCTAAAATTTTTCCTGGATATGTGAACTAGTATTTTTTTATAGTAGCTCAATTGTGATATTTGTTAACCATGTAGTATCATCATTGAAAAATCTGGAATTTTACATATTTTTTAAACGCTGTTATTTCAAACACTTAATGTAACTGTCGGTAAAAATTGAAATATATTGTCAAATTTAAGTACCAATTAATATGGCAACACTGGTTTTATTGACAAATATTGATCATATGGAAAAAACCTTTAGCTGAAAAATATGTCCAAAGCAAAGTGACCTGTTGAAAGCGACCCGCATGTTTAGAAGACAATAAAAAAACACATTTTTTGATATTAAGTCCGAGAAAGTGTGTATTTAAATATATATAAAACTCAACTGCGATAGTGTGCGATTTTAATTTTTATGAATAGCTTTCAGTGTCTACTCCATTGAAGATACGCGATATTTTTAATATATTTTTATTTCTACAATAGTATTTCTGCAATGTAAAAAGAGCCTTATCGTTTATGAAATAAAGGAATTTGTGAAAAATCATTTGCGTAGATCATTACTCTGCACAGAGGAAACAAAAATCAAGTTTACGCTTTTGAAATTTAGCACTAATTGGGAAAGTATGGACGGAAAAACGACTAAAGTAATGTAAGTAAAAGTAAATCAGTTCCTGGCGTCAATCAGAGATAAAAGAGGTCTGTTATTTTTTAGGAACTTTCCAAGCTTTGTTAGAGGTCGGCCACGTCTGTCTTTCGAAGAAACATCACATTGAACTAAGCCAGTGACGTTCCGTCTAAGGTGCGGAGGTGTTCTCTGAACACCCTAAAATAATTTGATAATCATGTTATATTTTTTTGTAATTATTTCCTAGAGTCCAAAAATATTTCAGCTACATATATCCAACATTTATTCATTGTTTTAATTTATAATACAATTGTGTGTGTTTCTGTTGCACATATTTTTTTTTTTATTTTAGTGGGTTTTTTTTTCTTTTCTTGCTACAAGTTCTTCTACTTAACATTTTGTGTTGTTCTTGTTAATTTTTTTATTGCTGTAAAACTTTAACATTTGGTTCTATTTTTTAAGAGAACAATTTTCTTTTGCTAATGTTAATACAATAAATTTCATTGTGCATAGGCATTTTGTTCGCTGACTGCTATTGAACATTTTGCATACATTCCAGTTTGAATTTCTAGCGAACATTATTGTATTCGTTTTTTGTTGTATGTACTAATGTTGTTCTGTTAACAGTTTGAACACTATTTTTAAACTAGAAAACCCCCGTGGCCACCCCGTGACAACACACAATATTTGCATTCTGCTTACTAACGCAAATACAGAAATTAATTGAGGCAATACTTTACATCATAGATGAAGGAAATAATAGATATAGAGCGACCATTGTCAACTTTGTTCACTAGGTGCTGTCCTGTACTACTGTCACTTTCATTGAAGTTTCCCATAATTCTCATTGACACTTATTCAATACTGTGGGAAATTTTTGTGAACAAAATTTGGCAAGGGGAAATGTCACAAGCTTCAAATAATTTTAAATAACCAACATTTTTTTTACAATATGAAATATTTCAAAGCCTAGAAGCCGTTGTTGACGTTATCATGATGTCATAGACGGTGGCGATATGACTTTGCAGTTCGATGACCATGTAATATTCGATTTTATATTACGTGTTGTACTCTTGTTTTGAAATTATATTTTCGTTGGAGATTTCCTTGTCTTTTGATATCAAATTGAAATTTTAAAATTGTAATAAATGTTATTTATATTTCTGTTAAGTTTTTTTGTGAACAAAAACATACTATTTATTGCTTTCAGCGAGACCTAGAAAATTACCTATTACACTAAAAATTTTCCAACACTTGTGCTTCATTTATTGCTTTACTTTCTCTATGCTTTATATATTGTTACGAATTTCCTAATTCGTCCTTTTGGCGTTGTTTTATTCCCAATAATAAAACAAGGTTCGTTTTAAATTACGATAATTACAACGGTTTAACTTCCTTTTATTTTACTTATATAGTACAACAGTTTACTTTATTTACACCATTTTAATAAGTCTTATGTTTTACTATCAAATCGCGTTGCATACTTTACGGCGGTTAATCACAAACTAAACTCTCCATTCCAAAGACCTCCGCTTTTTAAACCAACTCACCATACTCAAATGAAGTTATATCTAGCGAATTCAAGAACGTTCTAAACATTGTTGTTTATATTTGAAGAATCATCTCGAATGGCGGAGAATTATCTTAACTGAGGCGAATTCATTCTACTGGTTTAGCGAGCTGGTACGTTGTTACAATGCATACTTTCAGGCGCAGCGCTAACCGCCTGTTATTTACATAATGTTAGTAGAGCCATTAAGAGCAAACAAAAGCTTTTAAATAAAATAAATAAATAGCTTCCCATTACATCCCATGAAGGGACCGGGGAGAACTTCTCACACACTAAGCTGTGCGCTTTCCAGTTTTCACTCACTGATTGGGGCCTACAGTTTTACACCGATTCCGAACGGTAATTTGAGAAGCTTTTTCATGGCTAGATACTCGATAGTGTCGCCGTCACTAAGCGAGGTGACCGCCGCCGAAAGAAAATTTGAAGGTGGTCAGAGCCGGGTTCGAACCCTGGATCTCATGTACAAGAGCCGCGCACTATACCATTGCACCACCGACGGCCACTAAACAAAAGCTTTTACTTATTCGTAACAATATATTATATATAAATTTCCATTTTCATTGCATACTTTTAGACACTCACAGTACTTTAGTTGTATGCCAGATGTTCAAAAGCAGCCAGTGAACAAATTGCCTATACAAAATGAAATGTATATATTAACATTGACAAAAATTGATATCCTACAGCATAGAACCACTGTTAAAAGTTTTACAGTAACATTCATAAAAAAAAAACTAAAACAAGAACGACAAAAAATGTTAAGTAGTACAGCTTGTAGCAAGAAAAAAAAACACTCGCATACAAACAAAATTGTGTGCAACAGAAATGATGAACCATAGTTAATTGTAGAATATTCATTTTACATCTGACTGTGAATGAGATCAGACGCAAATTGTAAAATGATATGTGGATGCTCTATTGAAATTTTTTTAGATAGTCCTTTTTCACGATTAAAAGTCGAAGAAAAACTCAAATAATTAAAAATGGAGGGCCAACGGCAGAACTTCCAAATTTAACAACAAAGAATAAAACTTTTATTTGGCACTTCAAGACTTCTAATTATAAGGAAAAGGCTTGGTTATGTGACAAGCCTTACTAACAAATTATTTTGTTGGCATTGTTTTATTTTCGCTTCTAAAAATGAAAACAGTGTTTGGACCACAGGTTATAATGATTTAAATCATTTTACTGCTTCTATGATAAAACATCAAACGTCTCAAGTTCACATTAGTAATACCTTGGCGAACAAAAACGCATTTCATTATCGAGACATAATGAACAAGTTCCTGAAAACCGAAATGTATTCGAACGCTTAGTCGATTCGGTATGTTTTCTTGGTGCACAGGAACTTGCGTTTAGAGGTAACGATAAAAAAGAAAATTTCGACAATAGAGGAAATTATGTGGAAATTTTAAACTTAATTGCTAAATATGATAGTAAATTAGATCGTCATTTATCAACATCCAGGATTTTAAAGGCACTTCCAACCATAGATAAAGTAAACAAATAGATGAAGCACAAGTGTTGGGAACATTTTAGTGTAATGGGTAATTTTCTAGATGTCGTTGAAAGGAATAAATGGGATATTTTTTGTTCCCAAAAACAAAACTCAAAAAATATGACATTAAAATTCTAAAATTTCATATCAAACGAGAAATTATTTTCAATAAAAATATCACTTCGAAACAAGAATACAACACGTTACTTAAAGTAGAATATCTCATGGCTATCGAATTGCAAAGCCATGACACCACAGACTATGTCCTAATAAATTGATTCGGTGGTTTTACGGGGTTCTCTTATAGATATACCAACACCGGCCTCATGGCTTTAAAATTGATTTTTATATAAGAAACAAATGCTATTATATAAAATCATTTAAATTTTGTCACATTTCCCTTGTTTAAATTACTTTAAGAAACATTTCCCACAATTTTGAATAAACGTCAATGAGAATGTGCAAGAATGTCAATGAGAATGTGCCGTCGGAAGTGCAATGGTTAGTGTGCGCGGCTCTTGTACATCAGATCCTGGGTTCGATCCTTGCTCTGACCACCTTAAAAATTCCTTCGGCGGCTGTCACCTCACATAGTGACGGCGACACTATCGGGTATATAGCCATGAAAAAGCTTCTCAAAATACCGTTCGGAATCGGTGTAAAAACTGTAGGTCAAAATCAGTGAGTATAAAACTAGAATTCGCACAGCTCACTGGTTGTGAGAAGCTTTCCCCAATTCCTTCATGGAATGTAATGGGAACTCATTTATTTTATTTTGTTCTCCACATTTAAAAAAAATTTCTATTCTCAGTTTATTCCTGGACCACGGAGAGGAAGCGATAGATAAGATCCCATTTGCAAGGTTTTCTTTAATATTTTTTTTATATTTTTATTTTTTTTGTATATATCATTCATTCCATGAGAAAACGCCACAAATCTGACCGAAGGTCTTCCGAATTTCTTCAAATTTTGCACGGAGAGACTCTATGGAGCCAAATATACATTTACGTTTTTAGATTTTTAAAATTGTTAAAGATCGCGATTTTATTAGCGTTTTTCATTTTTCAAAAAGTTAAAAAAATGGAAAAAGTAGTGAACTTTGAAGAGCCACATTTCCATAAGTGGACCGAATTTTTCAAAGATTTAAAAAGTTTCTGAAAGCTGTTTTTGTCTATTTTATGATCTGCAGTTTAAAAGTTACCACTATAAAAAAAAAATAAATTATGCAAATGCAGTTTTAAAGTGCATTTTGCAGTGCGTTTTCCCCCCTCGATTTTCAAAAAAAAACATTTTTGTAAAATTTAGAATAGTATTTATTAAATAAATGTTTTCTTTTTCTGGGACAAAGAATTTTTCTATTTTTAATGATTTTTCATCTCGCTCCAACTAATAGTTTGATTCGATCTTTGCTACTTTTGCTTGTCACAGAATTGTACACACATATGTACAAATGTGTACATAGGTGTGTATACACGCTGAACACAATACATGATGAAATAGGGAAGAAGTATTTCATCATCCAATTCTAGTAGCATGTAGTTTCCTAGGAATAAGTATTTGACATCAAAAAGTAAGCCTACTTACAAAAAAATCAAAAGAAAAACAATTTTTTTTCTGTACATTAGAATTTTTTGCAAAGTGCATCCAAAAATAGCATTTATATTACAAGTAATTGCATTCGCATTATTCTCAATCAGCATTATTTTAGAAAAACACACTTTAAATGACACCAATACCTTACAGTAACTTTTTAAATAATAGTGTAGTAGATAAGTAATGTATGTATATCTGTTTAAGCATTAAGTCACTATCAAGTTCTTTATTCAAATTATTGTATACCCTTAACTCTCTACATTTGTAAATATATACATAAGCGTAGTTACATATAAACACATTGGTACGAAAGAGATTAACATTAGATATGAAACACTGTGAAATGAAACTATGTAAAATGAAACACGAAAAGAAAGATCGAAATAAAAAGAAGTCAGTCATTATGCGATTGCGAAGAAGCACTGTCTAAAGCTCAGAAGTGGGATTTACGCGTCAATTTGATAAAAAAAAAATTTTGTATATGTCGGCCAGCAATTTTAAGAAAATTTTAATAAGAGACTTGAAAACTTGGTGTGAACAAAATAATATTAATTCTATTGGTACAAAAGAAGTATTAATAGCTAGAATAAAACGACATAAAAGCACATTGGACAAGTTCAGAAAAGAATTGTGCATAAAAAAAACAACGGCAGCAAAACCACACAAGATGGATCAGCAAAACGACGATGGCACCGGTAAATTTCTGACAACGAAAACGATGTGGAGTGAGGACAATAACAGTAGAGGCGCAAATTTCAACGAAAATTTTCAACCACCAACGGACGATGATATCTATGACGGCGCAACTGGTGGGGGAGAAAACAAAAAAACTAACGACGACGACGGTGGCGCAAAACATGGCAGAGAAAAGCATCAACGCAGTGATATGAACAGCGGAGAAGAGAATGAAGCAATAGGTACGCAACAATGTAAAGAAAACGATGGCAGCAACAACGATGTAGAGACAAACGATAAGTTCAACGAAAATGAAGAGACTAATAGGGGAGAGTGCGGTAGAGAAACAATGGACAGTGATATAGACAAACAACGTAAAGAAATGGAAAGTTTAACACAACAAATTGAAGTATTGCAGAAGAAAAAACAGCTACTGGAACTGCAAAATGAGCTGGCTCAATTTGAAATAAATCAAACTACAACCAGACAAATTATGGATGTAATGGTCCCATTTGAAACATTAAAGGAATTACTGCCAGTATTTGACGATAACAGTAAGTTCGAAGTTTGGTTCTCTCAGTTAAAAAGTCTGCGTGAGAGTTTTAAAATAAATGAGAATATTCTGCGCGCTTTGATATGTAGCAAAGTTAAAGGAAGGGCACAGAATTGGCTACACTCACACCCTATGTACATGAACGAATCGGTAGATGATATTTTAAAGAATATGGGTGGGGACAATGTTTAGTACAAAAGAATCTAAAATGTCTATCCGAAACAAATTACAAAGTCGCGTTTGGCAGAGTGGAGAATCCTTTGATAAATATTACAACGAAAAGTTATTTTTGTCAAACAGCCTAAAAATGGAGAAAGATGAGTTTATGGAATATGTCATCGACGGCATACCCGATGGAAATCTACGAAATACAGCCAAATAACAATGTTTTGCATCGGAACAGAATATTCTACAAGCTTTTCGGAATGTCGAACTTAATGCAACAATACAGCAACAACCTATTGCGTCAACAAGGGATGGCCAACGTAAAGAAACAACAAACAAGATGCTAGCTCAGGAAACAAAGCGAGAGGTCAAGTGCTATAATTGTAACAGCAAGGGGCATATGGCTGGGGAGTGTCGCAAACCGAAACGACAGGACGGAGCGTGCTATGCTTGTGGAGATGTTGGACATCAGGCCAAGGATTGCGCGCTGTACAAGAAGACCAGTGGAAACAAAGAACAAAATGATTATGTAAGCTATTTAGAAATAAAATTTGTATCAAGTACTAACGAATATTTATCAATGTTTTTAGAATGTCTCATAGATTCGGGCAGCCCTATTAGCTTCATAAAACAGTCACACGTTCCAAATACTGTAATACTTGAAAAAATTGAAAATAAATGTTACGTTGGTATAAATAAAAGTGAATTAAAAATATATGGAGTAATAACATGTTCTGTTTTATTTAAAAATAAAAATTGTGTGATAAAATTAATGGTTGTTGACAACGAATCTATGGGATTTTCGATTGTATTGGGTAGAGATTTTTTAACACAAAGTAGAGCAAAGATCATTATTGACAATGATACGAGTGTAAATGTAAACGAACATGTAAAGCATACGAATGAAATGAGATTGTTAAAATGTAAGGAAAGTATAGAAGATTCGAAATTGTACAAGATGGAAGGAAAATTTGAAGTTAACAATGATGACGATGAGATCACAACGGTTGTTGGAAATGATGATGAAAATGTAATTATTAGCAATGTGAGAAAGACATGTGAAAATGAAAAAGATGACAATTTTGAGATGCAGATTTTGTCTATTGATTATACTGAACAGAATGTAGAATACAATGTTGGAGAGCATATAGATTATAAGCAAAAGTTTGAGTTTGCCTCACTGTTTCAAGAATGTTATATAAATCCGAAACGGCCAGATGAACCACTTGTAAAATGTGAAATGAGTTTAATAATAGAAGATAAGAAAGTTTTTAATTATGCGCCCAGAAGGCTGTCGTATGCAGAAAAAGCTGAGTTACAAAAAATTTTAGATGAGAATTTGGCGAATGGTGTTATACGCCCAAGTGAATCTGAATATGCTTCACCAATAGTTTTGGTAAAAAAGAAAACGGGTGGTTTGAGAATGTGTGTAGATTTTAGGCGTTTGAATAAAGTCACCACGAAGACTAAATTTCCGATTCCATTGATAGATGACCTGTTGGATAAATTAGCTAACAAGAGTATATTTTCGAAACTTGACCTGAAAAATGGTTATTATCATGTTTACATGCATGAGGACTCAGTGAAATACACGTCATTTACAACGCCTTTGGGACAATTTGAATTCCTTAGAATGCCTTTTGGCCTGACGAATGCTCCTTTTACATTTCAACGTTTTATAAACAAAATATTTAGCGATATGGTAAAAGAGGGAAAGGTAGTCATCTACCTGGATGACATTATGGTGGCGACATGTGAAATGGATGAACATATGACGATACTTCGAGAAGTTTTTAAACGGTTAGTGGACAATAGGCTCGAACTAAGATTAGATAAATGCAGTTTTTTTCAAAATGAAGTTAAATATTTAGGATATTTGATATCAAAGGACGGTATAAAGGCTGACAAGGATGGAATGAGTGCAATTCTCGATTTTCCAGTACCAAGAAAAGTACAGGAAGTACAAAGTTTTTTGGGAATGTGTTCGTATTTTCGAAGATTTGTGGAAAATTTTTCTGTGATAGCCAAACCACTTCACGACTTAACGAAGAAAGATAGGAAGTTTCACATAGGTTCAGCTGAACTAGAGGCATTTGATGCACTGAAAGTGAAAATGGTAGAAGCGCCCATTTTGGCGCTATATGATCCACGGGATGAAACAGAACTACATTGCGACGCTAGTTCAATCGGTTTTGGAGCAAGATTGTAACTCTCTCACAATGACATTGCATAAAAAAGAACTTAATCCTCGAATAGCTAGATGGGCTTTGGAATTACAAGACTATGAGTATAAATTGGAGCACCGCTCGGGCAAGAAGATGCAGCACGTAGATGCCCTAAGTAGATGTAATACAATATTGGTCATAGAGGATAACAGTTTTGAGGATAATTTAGTAATTTGCCAGACTAAGGACGATAAATTAAATGAGATTAAGGAACTACTGAGTAAGGGAGAACACGGTTTATATGAAATGAGAAACGGTATAATATATAGAAAGGTAAAAGACGACCTGGTATTTTGTGTACCCGAGGCAATGGAGGATCATCTACTTTTCAAGTATCATGACGAAATGGGACATGTAGGTACGGATAAGGTTACAGATATAATTAGCAGAAGTTACTGGTTTCCTAACATGAGGAGAAAAGTAGATGACCACATAAAAAATTGTTTGAAGTGTATAGCTTTCGCCAGTAAGGGGGGTAAACACGAAGGTTTTCTCCATGTAATACCAAAGGGTAACGTTCCTTTTCAAGTAATTCATATAGATCACTATAGGCCAATTAATGATAGAAAATCCGTGAAGAAACATATTTTAGTAATAGTGGATGCATTTACAAAGTTTATAAGATTATATCCGGCGAAGACTACTAAGTCAAGAGAGGCGATAAGTGCATTAGAAGATTATTTTAGGGCGTATAGAAGACCGGCTCATATTGTCTCAGATAGGGGAACATGTTTTACGTCAGAAGAATTTGAACAATTTTTAAGGACAAACAACATAAATCGCATAAAGGTAGCAACGGGATCACCACAGGCGAACGGACAAGTGGAAAGGATTAATAGAGATTTAGGACCAATGATAGGTAAATTAATAAAAGTGGAGAAAAATGAACAATGGCATAAAGTTTTGGCAAATGTGGCACACGCGATGAATAATACACGTCACAGGAGTATTAATGAACACCCTAGTATTATGTTATTTGGGGTAAGACAAAAGGGTAAAATGATAGATAGTTTAAAGGAGAATATTATAGACGACGGACAACGTAGCTTGAATAGGAACATAGAAGAGATACGAGGAAAAGCTGAAGGAGTACAAAAACAAGTTCAAAACTATAATAAGGCATATGTAAATGGGCGACGCCGAAAGCCATTTGTATACAGCAAAGGAGACTACGTAATGATAGGAAATTTTGACTCAACACCGGGAGTATCGAGTAAATTAATTCCAAAATTTAAAGGCCCTTTTCAGGTATCGAAAGTGTTAGATAATGATAGATATTGTGTGAAGGACGTTGAAGGCTTCCAGCGGACACAGAGACCATATGAAGGGATTTGGGCGGTTCAGAATATGAAACCATGGTTTAAAGGGAAAGAAAATATTAGCCATGTTGAACTAGATGGCAATGATTCATTTGGCCAAAATTCGGAGAGTAATATTGATGGCCATATTGCGCCAGAATTAGACGAAAATATTCAAGAGGAAAAAGTGCGAATGTCAAATGTAATGACAAGAAGTATATCGGCTCGTAGTAAATGTATATCAGAATCCGATTTGAGAAATAGGATGCAAACTCAGACAAATGAGAAAGGATCGGGAGATCCTAAAACATCAGGACGGCCGAGCTGTAGTAGATAAGTAATGTATGTATATCTGTTTAAGCATTAAGTCATTATCAAGTTCTTTATTCAAATTATTGTATACCCTTAACTCTCTACATTAAACACATTGGTACGAAAGAGATTAACATTAGATATGAAACACTGTGAAATGAAACTATGTAAAATGAAACACGAAAAGAAAGATCGAAATAAAAAGAAGTCAGTCGTTATGCGATTGCGAAGAAGCACTATCTAAAATAGTAATGCGACAAAATCTGTTTAAAATATAGCAATTCAAAGTTACATACCAAATAAATTTCTTTCATATTTTGTACAAACATTTTCAAAATCCTAAAAAAATTAAATTTTATTTTTTTTATATGAAAAATCAAGTAAGTCTTTTTTTAAAAAATCATTACAAATAGTAAGCTGCCTTTTCCCAAAAAAAGATTACCTGTCTTTTTTATAAAAAAATCTGAATTTTGCAATGATGTTAAATTTTTTAAAATCATAGGGGGACAAAGAAGTGAAAAATGCATTCAAAAAGTGCAGTTGTTATAAAAATGCATTTCTGAAATCAAGCCTTCATTTTTAGAGTACGGATTCTACAAATAGACAACCGTATCATTCAGAAACTTTTTAAATTTTTGAAATAGTCCATCTACTTAAAAAAATATAGCTCTCCAAACTTCACAACTTTTTTAATTTTTTTAGGTTTTTCAAAAATGAAAAACGCGAATAAAATCGCGAGTTTTTTAAATTTCAAATATCTGATAATGGGATTCTCTTAATGGCTCCATAGAGTCTCTCTGTTGTCAATATAAACAAAATCGGAGGATGTGAATTCAGAAAATCACTTATTTTCAACTTTCTTTCCTGGAGCGCATGATAAATATTTTTTTTATATTTTTAATTATTACTTATTGAAAAAAAATATAATTTTTATTTTTTTTTGTAATAATTTCTTGTTTTTTCATTTTATTTAAATTGAAATTTTTTTAATTTTTTTATTTATAAATCAGTTCAACACGTCGTGTTTTTGAATGAAAACTTCAATAACATTATGGCTTAAAATTAACCATGATCGACGGAGCTGTGTTAAATGATATATATGGGCATAAGAGTTATGCGACTTGTGTTCTATGTGGAGCTAAACCTACACAAATGAATACCGAATTAGTTCTTGAAAGAAAAGTGAACGAAAATTGTTACGAGTATGGTATATCGACCTTGGTTGGTTGGTTGAAAAGGCTGCAAGACAGCACGCTGTCTAGCACACTTAGGCTAAAGAAGCCCATTGTGATACATGCAGTTTCCTCTATAGCAACTGTGTTGTCCCCCTGTTAACGTTCCTAGCAATTGTAACACCACCCCATTCAGCTTTGACGGTTCTATCTACCAGAACTATCTGTAACGACCTGAGAATCTCCGAAGGTTGAATGTCTCAGTTGACCTGGCCTTGATGTAGGCATGCTGAGAACTCGATAGTAGATTCTGTGAAAGATTACTTCGAATATGAATGTCCAGTAACCTTTCAAATGTCTTAAGAACAAAGGATGATAGACTGATTGGTTTAAAGTCTCTTGGTTTGACATGAGAGCATTTGTCCGCTTTCGGGGCGAAAACCACTTTGGTTTGCTTCCAAATGCTGGGAATGACTCCCAGCATAAGGCAGCCCCTGAAGTTTGCTTCCTGCCAACTACAAGATAGGTATAGTGCCTCCTGTAGTTGCGCGGGAATTATCCCGACAGGTCCGGCTGATTTATAGGGCTTAAATCATCTAATGGCCCATATCAGATTCTTTCTGCTGACTATTGAGCGAACTTTTTCTAAACTAGGTGAGTTTCCGCCTAACTCTTCTGGCTGATGACCAACACTCCTGTCATCGTTGGGAAAGTGAGTATCCAGGAAAGCCCAAGACACTCTTCAGACGAATACGTCCACGTTCCATCGTCTTTCAAAAAGAACCCCGCACATGGTGGGTTTTTAGCGAGTATGAATCTTAAGCGTGCAGTCTGGTTGGTTCCCTCAATGGATTCACAGAAGTTTCTCCACGATTAAGACTAATCTTGTAAACGTCCCAATCCCATTGGTCGCCGCTCTTTTTGGTCTTGTTAAAAAGCCGCCTAATGGACGATCTTAGATTCTGAAGCTCAGCATTCCACCAATGAAGTTTTTTGTTACCCTTGGCAGCATTCTAACCACTGGCCTTACAGGATTCATTGAGCGTGTTTCTGCACGCATCAGTAAATTTGCCAACTAGTTCTTCCAGCTCTCGCACATTAGTCTGAATATTCGGAGTTTCCTTAGCCGCCCACGTTAGGCGTTCCAGTTCGTTTTCCTATAATTTTTAAAACCTTCCTTTTTCGAAGGTTCGTAATTTATGTGGAACTGTAGATATCTATGATCAGAAAATGAGTGGTCAGAAAGTACGATCCAATCGGATACAGTTACATAGTAGTAGCCAAGTAGTAAAGTTAGGTCTAGTAAGTCCGTCCTACCCGAAGTTACGAAAGTCGGTTCCTCGCCTCTATTACATATGGTCAAGGTTTCGCTTATAATAAAAGAGACTCACCTCGATCATTGGTGCCGGTAGTCGCCCATATTGTGTGGTGCGCATTGGCATCAGCACCTATAATGACGCTACTATTCCGTCTTTTTGCCTCCGATACAATATCCCTGACGCACTTCGGAGGGGGTTATTCAGTATTGTCGTGCGCCATGTACAATGAAACTAGCCAGATGTCCCGCTGGCCGTTTTCCAGGCGGTTGTATCGCTATCACTAAAATTCTGGGGTTGGTAGGACGAAGGTCCTGTATCCAGTGCACCCGATACCACATATACGATCATTGACCGTCCATGGTTCTTGTATCAGGGCCACATCGGCTCCACCCTTCGCAAGATGGAGAATGAGGTTGGCAGATGCTGCCATACTGCGATGAAGATTTATCTGCAGGACTTTCATCGTCTACTGGATCTTCAACTCCGGGTACCTCGATCACGGTTGTCTCGTGATCACACTCGCTATTTTTTGAACGCATTATTCACATTGCATATAAACTACTTATTAAGTCTTGGCGTATAGTGGATGAACAAAATAAGCAGGTAGTGATGGAAAATAAAAAGAGGATTCTCGATCAATTCAAGAATGAAATAGGGCTTATTATTGACATGGTTAAAACAGGATATGGCACATCGAATGATGGAAACACGGCCAAACGTTTCTTTTCAAATATTGGACAAGCGGCTCAGATAACAGGTGTTGATAAAATTTTAATAAACAACTTTTCTGCTATTTTATCAAGGAGGTGGGCGTGTACTTGGACCGATTTTTCCAAAACTTAATTATTTGCTTAGTCTAATTACGTAATCATTCTGTACCAATTTTTATTCACCTGCGATAACTCCTTCTATTTTTGGCCAACGCTTATATGAAAGCACGACACTGTGCGAAAATGTGCAAAAATCATATCTTTTGAACCGAATAAGATAATTGAACAATTTAAACGGCGTGTCATAGATAACTGTTCAGCTTGTGAAATAAGTGTTTGGAAAGAGAGCTAAGCTTTGGAGATGCTTACTTCTGGGTTATCAAAGATAAAATTTGTAGAAAAATAAATTTTATGGTAAGAAAAAAAATAATTTTTTAAATTTTTAGATTGTTTTTATTTTTTTTAGATTTTATGTTTTAAAATTATTACCCAACAAATTAAAAACAATTAATTTTTTTAAACTTATTTTTTAAATTTTATGTAAAAGATTCATCACAATTCGTAACAGAAGGTATATCTAAAAAACTAATCATTTCTAAAGTATAATTATTTTCTAACTCTATTCGTGACTTCACATGCCGCAGGGAAGAAATAAGTGGATCGGAAGATGGTGCCATGTTGAAGAGGTCCTTATTTTGCCTTAGCCTTGATGCTTTGAATGTGTTCTGCAATCTATGTTTTTTATAAAATTTGTTAAGAGACTCCTGTGCTTCTTCAGAAAGCTCTCCAATTCGCAAACACTGGTACTCAATTATGTCTTTGCCATGCGCCAATATTTTATGGACGGTCGGGGTCAACTTCTTCTGTGGATACATTTCTGCTAAAAGAGATGCAGTTTTCGATGCATATTCTCCATATTTTGTAGAATTGACGTTTTCTTTGCAGTTTAAAACATTCAAGATCGTTCCCAATGTTCTCACGATTTGATTGTCAATTCCAGTGACTCTAGATACTGCCTCATCATTTTCAAAAAAATCTTTTGAGTTACCGTATCCGCACTTGGGACAGTCTAGTTTTAGTCCTACTTGTTTAAAAAGAGCATCATGAATTTGCTTCTTTCTGATCTTTTTCTTGTCCTTAATTGATGTATTTTCATCGATGTTTTCATCTTGTTGTGGTAGGGTATACGCCAGTTTTAGCAAGAACTCCATACACCTTATCTTTGCGTCAGTGTAGGGAAACATCATTTCAGTGTAGGGAAACATCAGACTTTAGCCGCAAAGGAACAACAGATGCCATAAACATATTTCCGTCAGATATTGTAGCGCCATCGGAAGATAACCTTTGCTTATAAACGCTTTGTCCGGATGATCCATCGCAGCCCCATTTGCTGATCAATGTCAGATTCTCAGGAAGAAATTCTACCTCATTTTCACGAAGACTCTCCAACAACCATTTTTCTGTATGGACCATAAGATCCTGCAGATTGGCTTTCGCAGAGATTTCCGTAATCTCCGTATGCAGTGGTCGTGAATTTATTTTGCCTTGCGTAATATGCTTGTATCCGGGTAAAACGTCAGCCCCTTGTCGCATTAAAGATGCCCCTAGTTTCTCATATTTCTCTTTGGAAAGTTCTAAGTCTAAAAACAGGGTCAAGGCTTCTTCGGAACCATAGTTTTTAATGTGTGCATTTGTGGGCGTGGGAATTCTTTTCTTAATCCTTTTTAGTCGCAGTGGGCTTGAAGCAGCAACACATATTGCTCCGAATTCTTTTTCACGAATGATATCGATTGCCTTCTCGGGTCTGTCACCAAAGCAAGCATTTTTGTATGTCGATGACATCATTGTAGCGAGAAACATCACTTAAAAAATGTAACTAATGTTTTCAATATCTTTAGGGAAGTCAACTTGAAAATTAATCCCTATAAATGCAATTTCTTCAGGCCAGAAGTAATATTTCTTGGTCATAAATGTACGGCAAAAGGCCTATTACCAGATGATTCAAAAATCAAGTCAATACAAAACTACCCATTTCCCGATAATAAGGATGCAGTCAAGAGATTCGTAGCTTTCGCAAACTACTATAGGATATTTATACCAAACTTTGCATCATTAGCGTCACCATTAAAGTATATTACACGAAAAAAAATAAATTTTAACTGGGATGACAAATGCTAAAAGACTTTTGAAAATCAAAAAAAGTGTTTAATATCTCCAAATCTATTGCAATACCTAGATTTTTCCAAAAAAAAAATTTATAACAGTTGACGCATCTAAGATTGGATGTGGCGCTGTATTGAGTCAGGTTTTTAATGGGAATGATTTACCAATATATTTTGCTTCGAAATCATTCAACAACGCAGATCAAAAGAAACCTACAATTGAACAAGAACTCATAGCTATACATTTCGCGATAACACAATTTAGACCATACGTTTATGGTACAGAATTTACAGTTAGGTCCGATCACAGACCCTTGGTATACCTATTTAATATGAAAGATCCGTCTTCAAAACTAACAAAAAATAGGTTAGAATTATCAGAGTATAACTTTTCCATAGAATATATAAAAGGCAAGAATAACGTAGCAGCAGACGCACTCTCGCGTATTTCAATTAACGATTTGAAAAACACACAAAATAAAGAAGTTTTTGCTGTGAAAACACGCGGTATGTCAAAGCGATATCAGGAAGGGCAAGGTCAAGGAAATGTAAACTTACAGAGAGAAGATGAAGTACCAAACAAAATACCAATATATGACAAATTTTCTCATGAGTTCAACAAAAAAGTTCCAATAATAAGATCTGAAATCTTATATACAAACGACAAAATATCAACGTTGCGAATAAATATTTATAAAAAGTTTAAAATTTTATTTTTCCTTAATATTCAGATTGATAACGAAACATTGAATTTAGATGAGATGCTTTTGAGGTTACAAAAAGAAACCATCAATCAGAATATTCCAACCGTAGAATGGCCAAAGGAGGATATATTTTTCACATTCTGCAAAATAAAAGAACTAAAAGATCATGGCATAAAAACATTAACAAATTTAGAAATATTAGTAACCGACCCAATAGAAACAGTACTTGATAAAGGTAAAAGAGAAAAACTCATGGAAATTCATCATAATGATCCGCTCTTAGGAGGGCATTGTGGCCGTAGAAAATTATACGCGAAACTATGGACAAAATATTTCTGGGAGAACATGAGAAGAGATATCGCAATTTTTGTAAAAAATTGTGAAAAATGTAAAATATATAAAGTAAAATCAGGAAATAAAGAAAAACTGGTTTTAACGCCAACACCAATTTAACCTTTTGATATAGTTGTCTTAGATACAATTGGTCCGTTAGCAGTATCAAATTTTGGTAAAAAGTATGCTTCAACTCTAATGTGCGACCTAACGAAGTATTTAGTGACAATCGCAATTCGCAAATACAATCAATGAATCAAATAAAATCTGATTTAGGAACGGAATTTAAAACCGAAGTATTAAATGAACTATTATATATTGAGAATATTCAACAGCATACCACCACGAAACTTTGGGAACAGTGGAACGCAACCACAGAGTTTTTAATGAGTATCTTAGAGCATACATTAACGAAAATATATCAGACTGGGATACATATCTGAAATATTTCACATTTTTTCACAATACTACTTCAAATACGGTTTTCGATAACAAATTTTCCCCATATGAATTAATTTTCGGTAAAAATTCAACATTGCCAAGTGAAGCACTAAAGGAAGCAATTGATCCAATATATAATACAGAAAACTATAGTAAAGAGGTCAAATATCGTTTACAAAAAACACATAATTTAAACATAAAAAACATAAAATGAGAAATAAAGAATTTTATGATAAGTATGCAAAACCTTTGATATTGGAGGTCAATGATAATATAGTAATTCAAAAACAACCATATGATAAACATAAAAGTATATACGAGGGCCGATATGTTGTTAAAAGCATTGAAGGTTGTAATATAACAATGTATGACAAAGTAACAAAGAAAGAAAGAACAATTGACAAAAATAGGGCGAAAAAAACTTAAAAACAAAAAACAACTTTTAATTGTCAAAAAAAAAATAAAACAAAATATTTCAAGATTTTATCTTAGTCAACCTCTGTATCTTAGTCAACCTCTGAAATCATTTAAATATGTATTAAAGTTTAAAACATTAATAATTGTAACATTATAGAAAGAATGAACATAACAAGGTTACGTTCCTTCTTTTTAATCTTCTTTTTAAAAGAAAAAAACGAAAAAAAGTAAACCTAAATATGTATTAAAAGTTTAAAACATTAACAATTGTAAAATTATAAAAAGAATGAACTTAACAAGGTTACGTTCCTTCGTTTTAATATAAAAAGGGAGGTGTAGTGCATCCATCTCTGTTATTAGTACAATACCATTCATCTCTGTTATGAGTACATTTATTTACATCTAAGTATCATAAGCTAGTCTACTACTATTTTAAGAGCCTAAGGATAGACAACTCTGAATCATGAATAAAAGATCATTCTATGTTAAAACACTGAACCTGTTCGTTTGTCTTACATTATAATACCTTTGGACATGCGTGCAGATGTGTACGATGTAAATGTTCAATGTATAGATTGACGAAACGATGGCATTTGTTTTAACAATGCAGGAAATGAGCATCGTAAAGTATAGGGGCGCTAGACACGTATTATCTTAACAGAGCCGATACTAATATTCATATCTTGGAGGAACGGAGTTAGTTTCTACAATGATGGTTGAACAGAGTTGTCGTTGGACAATGCGGTGATTGCGACAGCATATGTTGAACTTTGAATATGAGCAACGATTCTCCAGAATACGATATCTAGTTCCTGTGGGTGAATATGAATATCAGGGACTTTTAAGGAACGGTCTGCAGGTCATCTGTTAAATATACGAAAAATTAACAGTAACATCGTCAATTATATGGGGTGTTACGGGAGTATATTTGATGTCATTCACTGTTTTGAGCCAATTTGAAATGTCTTTTTGAATAAACTCTGGATCGTTGAACCACATTGAGAGAAACAATATCAGCTGGGTAACTTTTTGAAGGGACATGTCTCCACTAAACGTCTCCAACATTGTCATGTCTCCACTAAACGTCTCCAACACTTCTAAGATGCGATTCGCGACAAAAATTGGTACAGATTTTATCGTTAATTTTTTTATCTCATGCTATACAAAACGATAAAAGAACATATCTTGGCGTGGTTTCCAAGACATACCCACAGTTTTGGTGATGTCAGTTTCAGATGTTTTTGTCACGATCTCCTCCTCGTGAGCCGAAGTGATAGTAAAGCTATTGCTATTCCACTTAGCTAATTCTAGGACATGCAAATTGAGTATAAGTTTCCATGTTGTCGGCGCCCGTAAGAACATCATTGACGTATAAGTCTTCTCGAAGTACTTTAGAGCCACATAGAAATGTCGAGCCATATTTATCTGGAATGAGAAATAAGCAACGAATCTCCAAGAATGGAGCCGCGGATAAACCGTGCGTTACAGTGTTTACTGCTGGTTCTCCACAGAATAAATCTCTTTAATCAATGCGAAACTAGCGATACATTTTGGAGATGTCAGCAGTGAGAGCGTATTTGTTGAGGCGAAACGAAAACAAAGTTGTTTGTAATTAGATCTTGTTGAGTTGTAGGGCCAACCATTAGGACATCGTTCAACGACAGATTTGATTTAACGGACGTATCAAATACGACTCGAATTTTGGTTGTTATACTTTGAGGCTTGAGAACGCAATGATGAGGTATAACAAATTTGAATCTCTTGTTGGCAGAGTGTACGGTGAATTCGCCTTTCAATGTAGAGTCGCGTTTGAATCGTCTTTCGATCGCCATAAAACGATTACGAGATATTTCAAATGTTTCTCCTAGGCATCCAGGAGATTTTCTAAACAGTAGACTAACTTGGATTCTACCATCAGAGTCAAAACAGACATTTCCGACAAATGTCTTTCGCATGCTCGTTCTTTAGAATATGTTTCAGGGGCCTTGATATATTCTTCGATTTCCCAAAACATAGTCAACGAATTGTTTAAATCGCTCTCTGAGGGACCGATTGCAAGATTACATGTCAACGACGAATTAGTAGCAACTGAGGTTGCAAAAATCGTAATTTTCATGTGCGCCTACGAAATTTTAAATAAACCCATCTTATAGGAAACTTTTCAACGATTTCAAATATGCTACTCCTGATAATATCTGATTTTTAGTTTAGAAGGCATAACCGTTCAAAGTTGGCTGATTCTCGGTTTACAAAAAATACACAATTTTTAGTTAATTTGGTGCGATTTCAGGTGTAATATCACGAAAACTAGGTAACGAATCATCTTTTGTTTAAAATTGATTGACGTATTTATTAAATGTATAATAACAAAAAAAATTACTGTTTGTGTTGTATTTCTGTAGGTAAATCACTATTTAAGAACTATCCTTTTTTTGAACTTTGACGGGAATTATAAGAATTATAGTTTTTTACGTCTTTTGAGTTACCGTATCCGCACTTGGGACAGTCTAGTTTTAGTCCTACTTGTTTAAAAAGAGCATCATGAATTTGCTTCTTTCTGATCTTTTCCTTGTCCTTAGTTGATGTATTTTCATCGATGTTTTCATCTTGTTGTGGTAGGGTATACGCCAGTTTTAGCAAGAACTCCATACACCTTATCTTTGCGTCAGTGTAGGGAAACATCATTTCAGTGTAGGGAAACATCAGACTTTAGCCGCAAAGGAACAACAGATGCCATAAACATATTTCCGTCAGATATTGTAGCGCCATCGGAAGATAACCTTTGCTTATAAACGCTTTGGCCGGATGATCCATTGCAGCCCCATTTGCTGATCAATGTCAGATTCTCAGGAAGAAATTCTACCTCATTTTCACGAAGACTCTCCAACAACCATTTTTCTGTATGGACCATAAGATCCTGCAGATTGGCTTTCGCAGAGATTTCCGTAATCTCCGTATGCAGTGGTCGTGAATTTATTTTGCCTTGCGTAATATGCTTGTATCCGGGTAAAACGTCAGCCCCTTGTCGCATTAAAGATGCCCCTAGTTTCTCATATTTCTCTTTGGAAAGTTCTAAGTCTAAAAACAGGGTCAAGGCTTCTTCGGAACCATAGTTTTTAATGTGTGCATTTGTGGGCGTGGGAATTCTTTTCTTAATCCTTTTTAGTCGCAGTGGGCTTGAAGCAGCAACACATTTTGTAATCTGCGACCTAACTCTTTCACTATCCTTTTATATTTAACAGACAGCTCGTCCAATAAATGGTTCGTAGTCAAGTCATTGGTGGCATCGCCAAGTTTCCTCTTTCTAGTGAAAAGTGAACACTCCTCCATACGTTTTTTGCCCTTCCTTTTGCTCCTCTGGTTGATGTGGTGGGTTTATCTACTGCCAGTATATCCAGGATGGTGTCTTCATTAAGCCACTCCTTGTATTTGGAGTTGAAGTTGTGAATAGTTCAATTGCATTTCACCCATTTTGGTTTAATTTTTGCATATATCATACAAAGATTATTTTTTATACAGTTGCTTCTCTCAATATTTCCTTGTAAGCTATCGAGTTCTTTTAAAGCAGCTTCCGCGAAAACCGTTGGTGTGGTTGACTTTCCAAACAGTTCAAATAATTTTAAATTCTTCAACGCCATGTTTTCAGTACTTGTTGCGCCAACTTTCAGTCGTAGACTAAGGCATTATGCTTATTTTGCAATACATACGTCAAAGTAATTTTTAAGTGAGGTGCGTACCTGCTAATTTCAATGAGTAGTATTTTGTGCATCCTGTGTCTGTAACAGAATATTGGGTCCAGATTTGGTCAGAGGCTCTCAGGTAGACAACCGACTTCAAATCCAATTTTCAAACTATTGGAACAAACTAACTGTCAGTCAAAACATGTAAGGAGGGATGCACGCCATACAATTTCCGCAGACATGTCTTTTTAACCTTTTTTACCTGTAGAATCCAAACCGGCACGTACGGGCAGATAAAACCTTTGAATTGTGTAAAGGAATAATCAAAGAACATATTTTGAAAATATGGGAGACGTAAAAAACTATAATTCTTATAATTCCCGTCAAAGTTCAAAAAAAGGATAGTTCTTAAATAGTGATTTACCTACAGAAATACAACACAAACAGTAATTTTTTTTGTTATTATACATTTAATAAATACGTCAATCAATTTTAAACAAAAGATGATTCGTTACCTATTTTTCGTGATATTACACCTGAAATCGCACCAAATTAACTAAAAATTGTGTATTTTTTGTAAACCGAGAATCAGCCAACTTT